>OX438533.1:1200000-1866681 GCA_949316355.1 Bruchidius siliquastri | reverse complement strand
AGGATAGGATAGATAGGATAGGATAGATAGGATAGGATAGATAGGATAGGATAGATAGGATAGGATAGATAGGATAGGATAGATAGGATAGGATAGATAGGATAGGATAGATAGGATAGGATAGATAGGATAGGATAGATAGGATAGGATAGATAGGATAGGATAGATAGGATAGGATAGATAGGATAGGATAGATAGGATAGGATAGATAGGATAGGATAGATAGGATAGGATAGATAGGATAGGATAGATAGGATAGGATAGATAGGATAGGATAGATAGGATAGGATAGATAGGATAGGATAGATAGGATAGGATAGATAGGATAGGATAGATAGGATAGGATAGATAGGATAGGATAGATAGGATAGGATAGATAGGATAGGATAGATAGGATAGGATAGATAGGATAGGATAGATAGGATAGGATAGATAGGATAGGATAGATAGGATAGGATAGATAGGATAGGATAGGATAGGATAGATAGGATAGGATAGATAGGATAGGATAGATAGGATAGGATAGATAGGATAGGATAGATAGGATAGGATAGATAGGATAGGATAGATAGGATAGGATAGATAGGATAGGATAGATAGGATAGGATAGATAGGATAGGATAGATAGGATAGGATAGATAGGATAGGATAGATAGGATAGGATAGATAGGATAGGATAGATAGGATAGGATAGATAGGATAGGATAGATAGGATAGGATAGATAGGATAGGATAGATAGGATAGGATAGATAGGATAGGATAGATAGGATAGGATAGATAGGATAGGATAGATAGGATAGGATAGATAGGATAGGATAGATAGGATAGGATAGATAGGATAGGATAGATAGGATAGGATAGATAGGATAGGATAGATAGGATAGGATAGATAGGATAGGATAGATAGGATAGGATAGATAGGATAGGATAGATAGGATAGGATAGATAGGATAGGATAGATAGGATAGGATAGATAGGATAGGATAGATAGGATAGGATAGATAGGATAGGATAGATAGGATAGGATAGATAGGATAGGATAGATAGGATAGGATAGATAGGATAGGATAGATAGGATAGGATAGATAGGATAGGATAGATAGGATAGGATAGATAGGATAGGATAGATAGGATAGGATAGATAGGATAGGATAGATAGGATAGGATAGATAGGATAGGATAGATAGGATAGGATAGATAGGATAGGATAGATAGGATAGGATAGATAGGATAGGATAGGATAGGATAGATAGGATAGGATAGATAGGATAGGATAGATAGGATAGGATAGATAGGATAGGATAGATAGGATAGGATAGATAGGATAGGATAGATAGGATAGGATAGATAGGATAGGATAGATAGGATAGGATAGATAGGATAGGATAGATAGGATAGGATAGATAGGATAGGATAGATAGGATAGGATAGATAGGATAGGATAGATAGGATAGGATAGATAGGATAGGATAGATAGGATAGGATAGATAGGATAGGATAGATAGGATAGGATAGATAGGATAGGATAGATAGGATAGGATAGATAGGATAGGATAGATAGGATAGGATAGATAGGATAGGATAGATAGGATAGGATAGATAGGATAGGATAGATAGGATAGGATAGATAGGATAGGATAGATAGGATAGGATAGATAGGATAGGATAGATAGGATAGGATAGATAGGATAGGATAGGATAGGATAGATAGGATAGGATAGGATAGGATAGATAGGATAGGATAGATAGGATAGGATAGATAGGATAGGATAGATAGGATAGGATAGATAGGATAGGATAGATAGGATAGGATAGATAGGATAGGATAGATAGGATAGG
Organism: Bruchidius siliquastri; assembly: GCA_949316355.1. NCBI lineage: Eukaryota > Metazoa > Arthropoda > Insecta > Coleoptera > Chrysomelidae > Bruchidius > Bruchidius siliquastri. The sequence continues at coordinate 1,864,841 of OX438533.1, read as the reverse complement.
ATAGATAGGATAGGATAGATAGGATAGGATAGATAGGATAGGATAGATAGGATAGGATAGATAGGATAGGATAGATAGGATAGGATAGATAGGATAGGATAGATAGGATAGGATAGATAGGATAGGATAGATAGGATAGGATAGATAGGATAGGATAGATAGGATAGGATAGATAGGATAGGATAGATAGGATAGGATAGATAGGATAGGATAGATAGGATAGGATAGATAGGATAGGATAGATAGGATAGGATAGATAGGATAGGATAGATAGGATAGGATAGATAGGATAGGATAGATAGGATAGGATAGATAGGATAGGATAGATAGGATAGGATAGATAGGATAGGATAGATAGGATAGGATAGATAGGATAGGATAGATAGGATAGGATAGATAGGATAGGATAGATAGGATAGGATAGATAGGATAGGATAGATAGGATAGGATAGATAGGATAGGATAGATAGGATAGGATAGATAGGATAGGATAGATAGGATAGGATAGATAGGATAGGATAGATAGGATAGGATAGATAGGATAGGATAGATAGGATAGGATAGATAGGATAGGATAGATAGGATAGGATAGATAGGATAGGATAGATAGGATAGGATAGATAGGATAGGATAGATAGGATAGGATAGATAGGATAGGATAGATAGGATAGGATAGATAGGATAGGATAGATAGGATAGGATAGATAGGATAGGATAGATAGGATAGGATAGATAGGATAGGATAGATAGGATAGGATAGGATAGGATAGGATAGGATAGGATAGATAGGATAGGATAGATAGGATAGGATAGATAGGATAGGATAGATAGGATAGGATAGATAGGATAGGATAGATAGGATAGGATAGATAGGATAGGATAGATAGGATAGGATAGATAGGATAGGATAGATAGGATAGGATAGATAGGATAGGATAGATAGGATAGGATAGATAGGATAGGATAGATAGGATAGGATAGATAGGATAGGATAGATAGGATAGGATAGATAGGATAGGATAGATAGGATAGGATAGATAGGATAGGATAGATAGGATAGGATAGATAGGATAGGATAGATAGGATAGGATAGATAGGATAGGATAGATAGGATAGGATAGATAGGATAGGATAGATAGGATAGGATAGATAGGATAGGATAGATAGGATAGGATAGATAGGATAGGATAGATAGGATAGGATAGGATAGGATAGGATAGGATAGGATAGATAGGATAGGATAGATAGGATAGGATAGATAGGATAGGATAGATAGGATAGGATAGATAGGATAGGATAGATAGGATAGGATAGATAGGATAGGATAGATAGGATAGGATAGATAGGATAGGATAGATAGGATAGGATAGATAGGATAGGATAGATAGGATAGGATAGATAGGATAGGATAGATAGGATAGGATAGATAGGATAGGATAGATAGGATAGGATAGATAGGATAGGATAGATAGGATAGGATAGATAGGATAGGATAGATAGGATAGGATAGATAGGATAGGATAGATAGGATAGGATAGATAGGATAGGATAGATAGGATAGGATAGATAGGATAGGATAGATAGGATAGATAGGATAGGATAGATAGGATAGGATAGATAGGATAGGATAGATAGGATAGGATAGATAGGATAGGATAGATAGGATAGGATAGATAGGATAGGATAGATAGGATAGGATAGATAGGATAGGATAGATAGGATAGGATAGATAGGATAGGATAGATAGGATAGGATAGATAGGATAGGATAGATAGGATAGGATAGATAGGATAGGATAGATAGGATAGGATAGATAGGATAGGATAGATAGGATAGGATAGATAGGATAGGATAGATAGGATAGGATAGATAGGATAGGATAGATAGGATAGGATAGATAGGATAGGATAGATAGGATAGGATAGATAGGATAGGATAGATAGGATAGGATAGATAGGATAGGATAGATAGGATAGGATAGATAGGATAGGATAGATAGGATAGGATAGATAGGATAGGATAGATAGGATAGGATAGATAGGATAGGATAGATAGGATAGGATAGATAGGATAGGATAGATAGGATAGGATAGATAGGATAGGATAGATAGGATAGGATAGATAGGATAGGATAGATAGGATAGGATAGATAGGATAGGATAGATAGGATAGGATAGATAGGATAGGATAGATAGGATAGGATAGATAGGATAGGATAGATAGGATAGGATAGATAGGATAGGATAGGATAGATAGGATAGGATAGATAGGATAGGATAGATAGGATAGGATAGATAGGATAGGATAGGATAGATAGGATAGGATAGATAGGATAGGATAGATAGGATAGGATAGATAGGATAGGATAGATAGGATAGGATAGATAGGATAGGATAGATAGGATAGGATAGATAGGATAGGATAGATAGGATAGGATAGATAGGATAGTATAGATAGGATAGGATAGATAGGATAGGATAGATAGGATAGGATAGATAGGATAGGATAGATAGGATAGGATAGATAGGATAGGATAGATAGGATAGGATAGATAGGATAGATAGGATAGGATAGATAGGATAGGATAGATAGGATAGGATAGATAGGATAGGATAGATAGGATAGGATAGATAGGATAGGATAGATAGGATAGGATAGATAGGATAGGATAGATAGGATAGGATAGATAGGATAGATAGGATAGATAGGATAGGATAGATAGGATAGGATAGATAGGATAGGATAGATAGGATAGGATAGATAGGATAGGATAGATAGGATAGGATAGATAGGATAGGATAGATAGGATAGGATAGATAGGATAGGATAGATAGGATAGATAGGATAGATAGGATAGATAGGATAGATAGGATAGATAGGATAGATAGGATAGATAGGATAGATAGGATAGATAGGATAGATAGGATAGATAGGATAGATAGGATAGATAGGATAGATAGGATAGGAAAGATAGGATAGGATAGATAGGATAAGATAGATAGGATATGATAGATAGGATAGGATAGATAGGATAGGATAGATAGGATAGATAGGATAGATAGGATAGATAGGATAGATAGGATAGATAGGATAGATAGGATAGGATAGATAGGATAGGATAGATAGGATAGGATAGATAGGATAGGATAGATAGGATAGGATAGATAGGATAGGATAGATAGGATAGGATAGATAGGATAGGTTAGATAGGATAGGTTAGATAGGATAGGATAGATAGGATAGATAGGATAGATAGGATAGATAGGATAGATAGGATAGATAGGATAGATAGGATAGATAGGATAGATAGGATAGATAGGATAGATAGGATAGATAGGATAGATAGGATAGATAGGATAGATAGGATAGATAGGATAGATAGGATAGATAGGATAGATAGGATAGATAGGATAGATAGGATAGATAGGATAGATAGGATAGATAGGATAGATAGGATAGATAGGATAGATAGGATAGATAGGATAGATAGGATAGATAGGATAGGATAGATAGGGTAGGATAGATAGGATAGGATAGATAGGATAAGATAGATAGGATAGGATAGATAGGATAGGATAGATAGGATAGGATAGATAGGATAGATAGGATAGATAGGATAGATAGGATAGATAGGATAGATAGGATAGATAGGATAGATAGGATAGGATAGGATAGATAGGATAGATAGGATAGATAGGATAGATAGGATAGATAGGATAGATAGGATAGATAGGATAGATAGGATAGGATAGATAGGATAGGATAGATAGGATAGGATAGATAGGATAGGATAGATAGGATAGGATAAATAGGATAGGATAGATAGGATAGGATAGATAGGATAGGATAGATAGGATAGGATAGATAGGATACGATAGATAGGATAGGATAGGTAGGATAGGTAGGATAGGTAGGATAGGTAGGATAGGATAGATAGGATAGGATAGGATACATAGGATAGGATAGATAGGATAGATAGGATAGGATAGATAGGATAGGATAGATAGGATAGGATAGATAGGATAGGATAGGTAGGATAGGATAGATAGGATAGGATAGATAGGATAGGATAGGATAGATAGGATAGGATAGATAGGATAGGAGAGATAGGATAGGATAGATAGGATAGGATAGATAGGATAGGATAGATAGGATAGGATAGATAGGATAGGATAGATAGGATAGGATAGATAGGATAGGATAGATAGGATAGGATAGATAGGATAGGATAGATAGGATAGGATAGATAGGATAGGATAGATAGGATAGGATAGATAGGATAGGATAGATAGGATAGGATAGATAGGATAGGATAGATAGGATAGGATAGATAGGATAGGATAGGATAGATAGGATAGGATAGATAGGATAGGATAGATAGGATAGGATAGATAGGATAGGATAGATAGGATAGGATAGATAGGATAGGATAGATAGGATAGGATAGATAGGATAGGATAGATAGGATAGATAGGATAGGATAGATAGGATAGGATAGATAGGATAGGATAGATAGGATAGGATAGATAGGATAGGATAGATAGGATAGGATAGATAGGATAGGATAGATAGGATAGGATAGATAGGATAGGATAGATAGGATAGGATAGATAGGATAGGATAGATAGGATAGGATAGATAGGATAGGATAGATAGGATAGGATAGATAGGATAGGATAGATAGGATAGGATAGATAGGATAGGATAGATAGGATAGGATAGATAGGATAGGATAGATAGGATAGGATAGATAGGATAGGATAGATAGGATAGGATAGATAGGATAGGATAGATAGGATAGGATAGATAGGATAGGATAGATAGGATAGGATAGATAGGATAGGATAGGATAGATAGGATAGGATAGATAGGATAGGATAGATAGGATAGGATAGATAGGATAGGATAGATAGGATAGATAGGATAGGATAGATAGGATAGGATAGATAGGATAGGATAGATAGGATAGGATAGATAGGATAGGATAGATAGGATAGGATAGATAGGATAGGATAGATAGGATAGGATAGATAGGATAGGATAGATAGGATAGGATAGATAGGATAGGATAGATAGGATAGGATAGATAGGATAGGATAGATAGGATAGGATAGATAGGATAGGATAGATAGGATAGGATAGATAGGATAGGATAGATAGGATAGGATAGATAGGATAGGATAGATAGGATAGGATAGATAGGATAGGATAGATAGGATAGGATAGATAGCATAGGATAGATAGGATAGGATAGATAGGATAGTATAGATAGGATAGGATAGATAGGATAGGAGAGATAGGATAGGATAGATAGGATAGGATAGATAGGATAGGATAGATAGGATAGGATAGATAGGATAGGATAGATAGGATAGGATAGATAGGATAGGATAGATAGGATAGGATAGATAGGATAGGATAGATAGGATAGGATAGATAGGATAGGATAGATAGGATAGGATAGATAGGATAGGATAGATAGGATAGGATAGATAGGATAGATAGGATAGATAGGATAGGATAGGATAGATAGGATAGGATAGATAGGATAGATAGGATAGATAGGATAGATAGGATAGATAGGATAGATAGGATAGATAGGATAGATAGGATAGATAGGATAGATAGGATAGGATAGATAGGATAGGATAGATAGGATAGGATAGATAGGATAGGATAGGATAGATAGGATAGGATATATTGGATAGGATAGATAGGATAGGATACATAGGGTAGGATAGATAGGATAGGATAGATAGGATAGGATAGATAGGATAGGACAGGATAGATAGGATAGTATAGATAGGATAGGATAGATAGGATAGGATAGATAGGATAGGACAGGATAGATAGGATAGGATAGATAGGATAGATAGGATAGGATAGATAGGATAGGATAGATAGGATAGGATAGATAGGATTTATTTCCGCTACCCTTGAGAAACGGGTGTCTGTTATACTCCGTTATAATCTCTTCCGGAAGGTTTCAGTGATTATTTGGTCCAAATAAAATGAAATACCATATGGAATAGCGCTCGTATTATTTTAACAATTATTATCTTCATGTACGATGCACTTCAGGTCATCAACTCTTTGGATTGTAATCTGGCTGCGTATAGGTATCTGCAGTTCAAAAACTACAAAGGGTCATTTGCGATTTCTCCTGGTTGTGGTTCCTTGTTCGAAAGCCCGCCGAGCGAAGTCTCACCGCTAATTTTTGCTTTATCTTGACAGAGGCTTCAATTACTGTCACACAAATTATAAACGATGCGAGCCGGAAAGTATCGAGGAGAGACTTGAACACACTCGCATTGTTTTTCAATCTGCTATCCGCATCATGATCCAATCTCCATTATCTCTGATATCAAAAATCTGATTATCCTTCAACAAAATCTGTATGGACCCGAAATGTTTTTAAGGTTTTATTTTCAACAGTGATGCGGTTATAGATGGTCTGATGGTCATTGGGGAGGGGGTAAAGTGCAATAACCTAGAAAAGAAAATTCAAGGAAAACGTTCCTAATTCAAGATGCTGCCTTACATCCTTACGTTTGCAAACATGCACGCAGGAGGTGTCAGTATCGATCCATCAAATTGAAATATGACCCCTAGTTTTCCCATTATTAATATCCAAATCGTCCTGATTAATAGATCATTTTTGTTTTGCTTTATTTCCTCGAGCTGATATAAGAATTAGTAATCCAGCTTTCTGATAATGATACCAAAGAGTTAGCCGGTAATGACGTCGTTTTCGCCGATGATCGTAAAGTGAAAAATTTAACCCAAAATATTTTCCGGTATAACCAAGAATTTTGTTTAAGTACTACAGTTATTCTCAAGAAATGGTGGTTTCTTACGCTCTGGACAATGGAGACATATATGAGTATTGGTAGAAGGTCGAGCAATCAAAAAACATAGTAAATCAAAACTGAGAATTCTGGTAAAATCTATTTAAAAATTGATACGTTTATTTCATATAAATTTATATTAAAGGGTTGTGACAATAGAGACTGTGAATGATGTTTGCTCTCATTACTCCACGAGCCCGCGATATATAGTTGCTGTCTATACATTTCTGGTAGGATATGCAGAATAAAAGTATTGTTAGTTTATTTTCAAATAACATCGAATTAAGATAATATAAAGTAAAGCAGGAGCTAAATTTGATGAATCTAAACACACAATAATCTTCAGTCAGCGACCTACGAATCATATCAACCAAACATGATATGTCAAAGTGGTAATGTAAAATAAATAAATTTAATTTAATTTAATCATATGCGCAGTTGCCAGAGTCTTCGTTTGTAGCGGTAAATTGTGGTAATCAGTATGTCAACTTACTAACTCTTGTTCACAAAATGTTACTCAAAATGTTGAAGTTACACAATTCATAGAATGTCTGGTTGTACATAGTGTTATATGTTATTGTACTGAGGCAACTCAACATATGAAAATATATCTTTTTGCACACAAGATATCGTAGATGCCAAGAGAATTCATTCTTAGACGTCCAAAGCTCCTGATAAGCAGGCTGCAGATTTTTTAAGTTTCTAAATTTCGTCACTAATCTACCACAGATATTACAGAGGGATGTTATGAAACAATACCTAAGCCCTGGATCAGTGCTCTGATACTCCTACAGACACAGGTCGAATAGCATAGCTTTTTGCTGAAACAACAGCATCTTGTCAGAGATTTCAATTACCGCCACAAACGAATCGCGTATGGACATGAACACAATATTAACGAGGCGAGACGAACACACCGCAATAGGCGTATAGTCCAAGCCCATTAGGTTGCTACCATGCCAATCTTCTGATAATGTAACTCAATGTTCAATATTACATTTTAGACGCGTGTAATCTGTATAACAAATATGTTACTATTCTTCAATGCAAGTATTAGTATGAAATAAAATGTGCAAAGTAGTTTTCTGCCATGTTGGCACAAACATAAAGAACGTGAGATCATACTAAATAATGACGGAGTACATTGTGGTAAGTATAATTCAACAATGCATCACTCAATGCTTACAAAATAAACACAAGTGCCTCCTTGACTAATAGATAACGAGGAATGCCAATTCTTGCAAAGGTATGATTTGAAATTAATTTTTTTCCTACGTTCCAAAGGCGAGCTCCAAGAAATTAAGAATTAGAAAATAAAAAATCAAATGCACATCACACATTTTAGCCAATTACACTAGGAAAATAGGTACGGTTTCAGGTGGTACGTTTGATTAAGGCCCCTGAATTCAATATGAATCTCCGAATTTCCTCAGATTTCAGAGAGTTCTAGCAGAAAAACATTCCCATCCTATTTCCAAAAAAGCCAATGTGATTGGGGAAATTTATCATGCTTTTATGAAACTGGCTCTAATAGTCCTGGGCTAGTATCATTTTTTGACACGCAGCATGGGTTGTCGTGACCCAAACCAGACGCGCTTTTCGCCAACCACAGAGATTTCGTAATAATTGGCCGACATGCAGTGTGCGGATACCGCAAAAAGAACTCAAATCAGCGGTTGCGTACGAGATGTGCGTTTATTGGGATTCGTTGTGGTTTGCGTGTATCAATCTCCCGGTTATTCAGGTTTTTAGGACATTTTAATTTTATCTTCAAAGAGGACAGGTCACTGCGTGTTGAGATCAATGTTTATAGCATAAACACAAGTTGGGTCACTTTCCGCAAATCCTTTATTATCGAGTATTCTAAAAGCCTATACACACCTGCCTGATTTTGTTTATCATTTAAGAGAGACTTATCAGGGTTCTTACTGTTTTTGATACTTGAAGTCGCAAAATTATTTTCGGGAACTCTCTGACAGTTATCAGTTACTTGCAGATGTGCCATACAGCAAACAATGTAATCCAGCTAATCTGAATGTATCTAATGGATCCTAGTATCGATCCCTTTATGGCGACTCAGCCGATGTGCTGTTAACGAGCTTTCAATAGTACGACAAAAGGTGGCCGCCACCTTTGAAATATCCACGAGCAACAAGCACGAGTAGCGATCCGTGAGCACAGTTCAAAGACCATCCTCAATGAGTCTGTGACCGATGCCCAATAAACGATCAGTGCTAATTAAAGGTAGCTTGCGACTGATCAACACGCCGAGAGAGGAGTTTGACAGTGAAGAATCAATGGTAGTTTTCTTGGCATAAACATTTATGGATGGCCTAATGATAGATGGGTCTTTTTGTGAGAAATTTCAACGTTGTCTTTTCATATTCTCCCCTTACCTCAATATATTTACGCATTCGGTAAAACCACTGTCAAATTCTTGTGACCAACGTTCTTTTGGAAGGTTGCTAATTGCCTCTTCATCAGTGGAAAAATGGCGACCTCGTAACCTTTCTTTGATCTTAGGTAATAAGAAGAAGTCGCACCGAGCTAGGTCCTGAGAATAAGGTGGGTGAGGCAACAGTTTGACACCTTGTCCAGCAAAAAAATAGAGTGTTCAAGCGGCGCTGTGGGCGGGTGCGTTGTCATGGTGCCATTTCACCCCCCTTTGGATGGCTTTTGCTTAGTTCTTGCAAGAATACAGGAGTACAATCACACCTAACTGACCTTTGATTTTCCAAGGCTACCGTTGAGATGTATCACTCTTAGAAAAAAAGATGCGTCCATTTTCTTTACAACACTCTTGGAATGACGAATTTTCGTTGGAGGCTGCTCACTTCTAAAGCACCAAAATGATGACTGCTGTTAAGTTTCGGGATCATAATAATATAACCATGTTTCGTCTCCGGTTACCATATTGAAAGTGTTTTTACTCTGCCCATTATCAAATTTTCCAAGCATAAACTCAGCCCTATCAGCTCTTTTTGTTTTTTGCTCACTGGTCAACAAATGTGGCACCCTGCTGGAACACCGTTTTCTTAGACGAAGGTGATCATGAATGATTGTTCGGAATGATGGCGATCCAATCTCCAGAGAAGCCTCGATCTTGGTGTAGGTTATATGTACAAACTTTTTTTACCATATTTTGCACAGCTTCTACAGTTTCCGGAGTAACAGCATTGAGCGGTCAACCTGTGCGAGGTTCATCATCGAGTGAGACACCTGCCCCTTTTAAACTCAGCAAACCAATTGAAAACTGTAGCCCTATAAGGGACAGAGTCTTCAAAGCAACTCACTAAACTTTCGTGACATTCCGCTTGTTTTAGTCCCTTTTTTATAGTCATACAAAATCATGGCTCGAAAATCGCGACTACCTAGTTCGATTTTCACGCTAAAATTCGACCAACACTAAGATGCATTCGACACAGTGGCAAGGCAACTACTGAATGATTCAAACGCTGCTTCTGCGTGTAAGCACTCACAACTTTAGACAAAATTGCTGCGTGCTCAAACTTGTATAGATTAGGAATATCTAAAGACGTTCAGCATGATCCTCGTATAGTATGTCAACCGCCAAAGATACGACCGGAAGCTTATGCTCCAGTGGCATGCCCTGAAATATATTTTTTGAAGGGACTTCTGTTAAGATTTGAACTGAGACAGCGTTTTCACTTGATGGGCGTAAATACTAATATGACAAACTGCGAATATTCTCATACCTTGACCATGCGTCCACCTTCCTCACTGTAAGTATTACAAAATTCCTTCCACGAGAATTTATTCAATTTTTCAGACTGTCCGATTTATATTTACATATTAATCTTCCTTTGAATATGCTAACTTAGCAAAACAGGCGTCGTCTATTTCAAAAAAAAAAATTAGGCGAGTGGTGGAACGGTATAGTGCTTGAGGTTGCTTCGCCAGATGATACAGTATCACATGCACGAGTAGTATTATCAAAACTAATACGAATTCATGCATGCGTGGGTACATTCAGCCTTGCAAACTGGATTCTCTTTTAACGTGCTGACATTTAGTAGTTCGAATCGCGTCCACTTCATAAGACAACGTGCACAGCAGATGCCGCACTGACTGAATAAATCTTCCATCACTCTCGCAAGTTATTCGCATCCTCATCTTATCAGCGATCTATACAAATGCCCGTCAGAGATCACACAAGGATAAAGAAAAAACCTCACAGCGCTGCTATACTTGAGCGTGAACAAATATCGGCATTTCAATGCATTCCGCACCAGATAGCCTTAGAAACATAGCAGGTAATATCACATCAGGATGAGGTTGTAGTCAAGGGCACTTGTTAGGGGATTCTGCCTAACATATCATCCGCGCTCTGTAACGTCTGACCAGCTACCTGGTTCAGTTGGTCAGAGCGACCGACATGACATCGGGAGATGCGGGTTCGGATCCTGCACTGGGTCTTCTTTTCGGATTTCTAAATGCGAATTCATGTATCAAAAACTCCATCTTGCGGAGAAAGGCAAGTTGTGTATCATGTCTTTGTTGTTTGACGTTAATGTTTTGTATAGGTCCGTATTGTAAGATTTTACTTTCCGATATGAGATTATGCTGCATTCTAAAAAATGTTCATAAGAATTCACACCTCATGTATTCTTGAATTATGAGGTTGTCCTGGTCCTTACTCATCCTCAGCTTCCAGTCTTCCTTTCCGAAACAATGTGTGCCACTCAAAATCACTTGTAGGACCCATAGCGTTGCTCTCATACGCAGTCTTGACCATGTGAAGGGTCTTACTACGGTCTTCCCCATATAGTTCTGATTATTACCACTTGAACTTCAAATAATTAGTAAAATTAACGGCCATTGAGCTGAGAGCTTTATTCGATTATCTATAATTACCCTGGTAATTAGCTTATACTAGAAACGATGCGAACTGAGTCAGTTTGGGTACCCATGACAAATTACTCACAGCAACTGTGCACCGTTGAACTGTACTATGAAGCAATAGAAGCAAAACGGAGTGCCACACATTGTCAGCAGGTGTAAGGGGATACTTGTTGCACCACATGTTACAGATACAACTTTAAGAGAAATACTCAATGTTACATAATAGTAATTAGGTGCTTGTTCAGTCAGACTGATGTAACGATTGGGTCAGCGGTGTAGGTAGATGATTAGAGTAGGTTAGGTAAACGACAACGGCGTTTTAATTTGAAGTAGCTGCTTTATGAAGTCGATACCTATGAGGCGAATTGCACTAATTTATTTATAATTACCAGGTTGATCGGCCGAACGTACCTACCTCATTTATAATACTATGATATGATGGTGTCACGTAATTAATCCACAATGAAACTTTGTATGCCCATTGAATATATGATTCCATTTGTTATTCTAACAGTGTGTTTGCTTTATTAATATCTTTCTAGCTTGTGAGCTAAGTTTATGAACAAAGGTTTGCAATGTTCATTTATCCAAGATCAATTGTGAATTGTGTCACGCCGTTTTGTGTTTTTGAGACTTGTCAGTGAAATTCAACCTTTGGCGGAACAAAATGAAATCGAATAAGACCAATATGGCGAAGTCGTACGCAACTCCGGTAGTGGATTATTTTTGGAGCTCCTCGCTCCATCTGTCAACTGAAAGTCGACTTTTCGATCATAAAACATGATTCATACCTTAGGAGTGTAGAATACGAGGTAACTTATTTAGTACAGAACTTCGTACAGAAAAGGCTCCATTATCATTTGCCTCGTAGGGACCAACATGTCAAGAAACACGCATGAATATTTACTCAAATCTTGAGACATGCATGTGCTTTTCATTTCTATATCATGTAACGCACTTTCAAGTGCAAAGTGCAAAGCTATTGCTCATACATGCATTAATGTGAATCTTAACGTGGTGAAATCAAATTTCAGTCCCTTAATCTGGTGAAAGAGTAATAATGAATATTGCAAGTGCATTATCCTACCACCTATATACTATATAGCAGCCAAAAGGGAATTGAGAAAAACATCCAGCTATACCTTAAGGCATGGAGGATAAGTTCGTAGTCAGAAGTGAGATTTGAATGTATGAAAACGACTTGGGAACATTTTTTTTAAAGTAAATTGGCCATGTTTACAATCTCACGCGGTTTTACCCAATAAATCCCATCTGCAAAAATCATATAATTTTGTAAAACCATCACAACGACTTCTACTACAGCGAAATTCTAATACACTTTTTGTTTTGAGTGCATATACTTATAAGAAACTCGTTTTTTTTCTGATATTTGTTCTTGAAAGGCGCATATTATGGGCTACCGATGTATTTTCTGAACTTATTTCTAATGTTCAAATGAAGTTGTCATTATTCTCCCAAGACTTGGGCTATAGGAGAAATAATTATTTCTTTGGTACCGTGACATATAGCTTCAAACTTTTACTGGCATACCTCACACGAACATTTCTCTCCTTAATGACACTGAAGTGAAAAACCGAAAAAACTCCCGGTAAATAAATGGCGTGTGCAGCAGCGTGTCTATGTGCGCGCGGAATTTTATTTAAAGCTTACAAAACGTTAAACAGTTTAAAATGCAATTAATCCGCGTTAAAGTTGCCGGAGAATGGGCAAAGTGTGTGAAGAATATCCTACACAGCACGAGAGGCGAGTGATTTATAATGGGAAACGTCTGGGTAACGTCGCCACCGCACGGCGTCAATCGCTGAAGATGAGGGAAAAACTCCAGCCAAGTATGTTCACTGAGTACTTCTGTGCTTCCAGGCGATAGTAAAAGTTTGTTGACTCATCGTAGAATTAAAAATACTTTTTTAAATCCTGTTAAACTATTCTACACCATCTAATTGTTCGGACTTTTCCACCGCCTAGATCCAGACTTCTCAAGATTTTACTCAAAATATGGCACCAGCAAAGCTGAATAATAAATTATAGATAAGTAAATATTTGTGAAAAAAATTTGGGTACTTTCTTACCAAGTCGATATAATAATGATTATTTTTAATTGTAAGCTAACAAAAACCGATTGATACAGATGTATATGGTGAACGCAAAATATTCTTATTTGATTGAATAGCAATTGTTTGTATAACATCTCTACGATTTTAATTTTTTTTGGTGTCTTATTATAACAATCGTCCATTCCATGACAACCTTCAGTCAAGAGACTGCGTGTAAACCAGTCTCTGATCGTTACCCGCCTACTCAACATATGCAGAAAACCGAGCATTTTCCCAGGTGGTGTGCCGCAAAACAAAACAAAACAAAAGAAGAAAAAAATGTTGCGAAACAAAACCGCCTAGGAAATTATTAAGTGTCGGCCTTGGCAAGGTTGACTGGTCTCAGCGTACACTTCGGATAATTACCAATACCAATGTGCATAAGAATAACAATGAGTAGTATTGTGTTGCTAAATACTATTAATAATTCAATTTTAATTATTGGCGAGACAAATGAGTAAGCATATTCGAGCTACATTTACTTGTATTACATTTTTTCTGCACTTTGTCATGGGCGCCTTGTAGGGATTCTGAATTATGTATTGAAGGAGAATTATCAGCCAACAGCATAACACTTAGAGTTATTTAGAGAATGGTGTTAGCACCACCTCAAAGAACCAGATTTCAGGTCTCGGCAGTGTTGACATTTCCAGGTACCTGTGTATCCAATGCGAATCGCTTGGTTTGTTTGTAGCATTTGGAAGGACGGGATACCTATGTCTGTGCCTGATTTTTCAGGCTATATTATCCTTTTCCTTGCCAGGCAAGAGTGACCTGGCGTAACGTCACTCGAATGAATTTGGGGACGAGAACCCATTTCAACGTATTATGTGAATTTTGTTTATGTAGTGATATTAAAGCGCATGGATTAGCAATAATAATAAAAATTTGGTAAATTGTCCCTATTTTAATTCATATATGTGTATAAAGTAATAAGGTTGATGTAGTCTGACGAAACGTCCTAAACAGTGTTTTAAATTATACAACACAGAAAGAAGATAGCCAAGAATAATAAATTGTAATATTGCTTTGAGGTGAATTTATACCTTTTTAAACTTCTTTGTATACACACATGCCTTAGTTAGCCATTAGTTGACAAGGATAGTTTCAATTATATGGTTTCTGGGTAATCGTTGTTCCATTTGCAAATGCGCGTCTATTTGTTATAATTAGCCCGACTGCGGTTTCATGTAATTTCAATTAAAATTAATGAAAAAATTGCACACACCGAGATTAAATTATTGTTTATTAACGTGTCTTGGGATTCAGAAGTCACTGCGATGCAATTTCACGGTTTCACAGAATTTACAAGTACAGAATTACTTTGATTTTACAGTTGTTTACAGCTGTTACCTGAAGTGTGAAGCCACACATCTGTAGATACATTTCTTTAAATCGCAGCAGTAATCAGCTTTGATAGTCTTGACAATGCCACACAATATAGTAACTGTTGTGAATGTTACCAAAATCAACTTGATTGTATTTTAAATATTAGACAAAAGTTACTGGCTATAAAAGGTTAATATAAATCAAAATCTCAGTATATAACCAGAGATTCTACGTCAATTGTTTCAACACAAAAGGAATAATTTGTTATATGTAGCTCTAACGACTGACCGTTTAAAGTATGAGGAAGAGAGATCTATCATCCATGGGAAGGTTGATGAAAAAAGACACGAGTTTATCATCCAAGAAGAAGGTGAATAACCCAGACAGAACCATCAGTTGTTTAGATCAGGAGGCCGGTTAGTTTTTCAATGTCAATAATGAGTT
The DNA here is from genome assembly GCA_949316355.1 of Bruchidius siliquastri. Taxonomy (NCBI): domain Eukaryota; kingdom Metazoa; phylum Arthropoda; class Insecta; order Coleoptera; family Chrysomelidae; genus Bruchidius; species Bruchidius siliquastri. Next base: position 1,849,243 of record OX438533.1, on the reverse strand, counting down.
CGTGAACAAAGCTTCATAGAGAAATGTATATCATTCGACAGAAAAATTTGAAAGCAATTATAGACTATTAGCAGCCTTTAGTTCCACTCCCCTTTATTCAAGCGGAATTTTTCTAACCTATATCCAAACAAAAATCAATAAGCATATTATTATTTTTAATGTATAATATTCTATTGATAGCTCTATTCGTTAGAATATTTCACTGTCTGAATAAAATACCACCTTACATTCTTGGTACGCTCTAAACAGTATAAGAAATATGCTTATAATTGACAAAGTCATAATTGTAGCAAAATTATTAACAGAATCCTTGCAGTAGATACGTCAAATGACAATGCAATAACCAGTTCCATGGAACTTGATAACTTTCCTATTTGTACTTATTGAATGAAAATACTCTAGTAGCTTCTCAAAACCTAACAATAGTTACATCAAAATATAGACCTGAAATATGCAGTCTGTTACAATCTGCGAATTTTTTCATATATTTCAAAGGATACCGACTAATTAGAAATAAACACAGTATCTATTAGTAAATCTCACGATTAGTTATATATGTTTGTGTAAATCAGTAAACTGCACGCTGCATTTACTAAAATACTGATTTAATATACAGTGAGTCATAAATATTGACAAACTAACACCATTTTCCTTGAAACAAACTGTTTTAAATACCCTCTGCTAATTGGATATAGGATAGTTTTGCAAGCAAATGAACTGCTTAATTTTTTGTAGAAATTACGACAAGTTGCAATGAATTCGCAAATTTACAATCACAGCCGTTCTCATAGGGTATAACGACAATATTAATAGGTTTATCTTATTGTTATGGACACAGAATGTGGAAGTAATGCAGCTGAAATGGTGTTAATGCTTTTCTTATGAATATAATACTGCTGTGTAAATTAAAGCAGATAAACTTGGGTCAGGGATTACGGATTATTTTTTATACCTTGCAACGTACCCAGTATGACAAATCCCTATAGTAGTAAAGATCCAGAGTACTAAACAAAAAATATGAAAATATAGAAATAGTTAGCGTTCATTTCATGCCATATCTAGGAAGCTTCAAAGCATTCACAGACATTCTCCAAATATGACATTGTGGAGCAATTATTTTAATCAAATTCCTTCAATATTGGATCTGGCTTGACCTGACGAAAAGAAGGCAGCTACAGTACAGGTAACTTTTACATTTCTCTGGAAGCTAGATTGCTAATGCCAAAACCTGACACTCGACGAATGCACCAGGAGAAACTAGGATCTAGGCAAATATCAAACATCGTCAAACGCGCTCTACGCTTTTGGAAGAATTTATTGTCCACTAATTACATTAACGACTCTGTTTCGGTACCATAATTAAACATACATATTGCCGGCTCTGTAAACACTGAGCGATAAACTAGATTTTGCAGTACGCATGCCAGCAAATTGAAATCTGTACAGAGGTGGACTGACTACGAAAATACAATATTGAGTGTATGCTCTCCACTATTCATCAGACCTGCTATAGACATGCATGTTTCGTCTTTAGCCTAGACTCGTCAGTATAGCCTGGCCGTCTAACTGTAGGAAGCAATCGGGTGATAAATACGTAACCCAGTCAAGGGACATCTGTTGCAGATTCAAGGCAGTCTAGGTGTTGGGACCTTTGACTTCGTAAGTTGCCAATGGGCATCCCCATATAGGACGACAGTTGGAGATTAGCTAAAGATGAACTAGTTTTGTTTGGAATAAGGTCTGAGTAAAAGCTGGACACTAGTTTATTTCAATTGTTCTTATAGATAAGCTATTGAATTTAGGCCGTTGTAAATTTTAACCATCTTGGAGCAAACTGCCAGCTGATTCCAAAACGTTTATGGTCTCCAAAATGGTGCCACTTGAAAGTGGCTCGTTCGAAGTGTTTGAAGTTGGAATTGGATGGATCCTGGTGTTTGGTGCACTTATTCCTTTTGATGTTATTATGCGAGATAGCTGGGTCTAACATTTACTATGCCAGATTCATCTAATATGGATTTCCTTACCAGAAGAGCACTTTGAAGCATGAATGCAACTTAAATTTATAGAGCTATATCTGTAGAGAGAAGCAAGTTTTTACTAGACCAAAGTTGTTGACCACAAGTGCTGAGTGATATCCATTCAAACAAAACATACTATAAGAGCTGGACGTGGTGCTCAAATGAAGCCAGATGTTTGTTAACTCTTGTTATCACTGGCATTACGTTTCAGTCCCGATAATTAATCAGAGCTGAGGTAAGTCAAATAGTTCCATTTTAACATCTGCAGACTTAACCCTATCATTTTTGGCTCAGAGGCGTATGTATCGTACTTCCCCCCAGAAGACTTGAGATAAAACTCATAAAAGGTTACGCTTGTTTTCAACTTTGCAATAATAGTAAATAAATGATTGGGACATTTTGTTTTAAATGTGAATAAATATTTTATTCCATTTTGATTTCAAAACCTTATATTAAGTATAAGATTTTAGAACGTATATTTGTAAGAACTAGTCACCATAAAACCGCGACATGTAGACCTGTTGAAAACTAACAAAATTGGCCTTCTGCTGCTTCCAAGTTTGGACGATTCAAATCATAACCAAAAATATTTTGCCTCATATATTATTCAAATGAGGAAACTTGAATGTACTTTGTGACTTTTCTAGTCCTTCCCTGGCTCAAGGTATCGGTTCCCACAGTCTACATCGATAAAAATGTATTGTTTATAGTAGGATGTTTAGCAGGTCGACAAGATCTTGTTGCGTGTGGAAAAATCGTTCTGTAATGTCATATAACGCGTTGCACATTTAATTATTATTTCATTTAGAAAGTTACATAATGGACATTGAGGTTCATTTAAATACATACGTGCACTCGGAATATCTAGATGCAGTGATTTCACTCGCCATTTCCATGTCCACCGTACTGGATATCACAGAATTGCGAGCAAAAGCTTACGAAAAGTAGGATGTGGGTGTTAGATGTAAATCAGGTTATATCTGATAACATCATATTTTGTAAGCACAGGTTTATAAAACGTCTCATGCAATTGCCACAGACCTTTTAATTTCTATGATGATAATTCGAATTTTATCTTTTGGAGTACACAATGATAATAGTTATTTTCTTTACATTCAGGAGGAGTACTTGGTTGTAAGCTCTTTTTAGGGGATGACGTAGTTGTGGACGCGATTAGTAGGGTGGTTCGTGGGGCGTAATTTAATTATAATTGATTATTTTCTTACGGGGGAAAAGTCGGGAATGCCAATCCATACAAATCAGAAACATGGAGAGTTCGAATGCATATTCTTTGAGTTTAGCAGATCTAAATTCGGTAGAAATTGCATACAGTAGACACGATCCCAGGTACGAGCATTTTCTTCAATTAATTGTGTTGATATTTTAAGATTGCTCTCTCGCCGATGCACTAATTCGCACCAATAATGTTCACTGCATCCAGTGAGCTCGTAGCATGTAATTGCGTAAATAGATAAAATATATGGTCATTGATTGATTGGATCAGGTGGCGCTCCAGTTGAATGGCGCTGCTTTCATATTCAAGTTCATTCTGTCTAATTGTAGTTTTTTTGTATTTGTTATGATTAATGACGATTTCTTATATTTGCTGTATACGTTGTTGTTTTCGACGATAAAAGCTGCTTCCTTGAATTTTTTTCGTTACCAGTGAGGTTTTGTCAGTATTCTTAACTCGCGTTATTCAAAAATTATTTGATAGTGCTGTCTATGCCAGAGAGCTATTGTGCATTTTCCTATCTCTTCTTTTGTTGGGTGTTGAGTCGGTGTTCCTCATATGGTTTGTAGATGTAGTTCTTAAATTTCTGAAATGCATTGTTGAGTCAATTATTATTATGAACATGACTTTGGCATCAGCAGATAATAGTGACATCGATATTGCAGTAATATTACAATAGTTTACTTCACGGTGTGACTTACTAAGATTCATCATCAGTCACAATACTTCCTACACATATGCTTGGAAGCTAAGTGGTTATATTCAAAGCATAAACTATCAATTATTCTAACACCAACTGTGATCTTCAATGTTGAAATCTGGTCTGCTCGGAGTTCTATGGCGGTTACATAACGGATGTCGTACGAACCGCCATTTTTCAAAGAGCCGTTCAGCAATAGTGGCCAGAATTCGCTTTGGCGGGCCCCCAGGGTGTCCATTTTCATACAATCGCCATTTCATTCAGACCTACTGATCGCATACCACTGTATCTGTAACGTAGGATCCAACTCCATACGCACGCTGCATATGTATGCCTTTTCTTGCACATCTAAGGGTGTTGCACAATCTGCATCCAAATGTGATGTAACTGTATTTAAATCACAGGTCCCTAAATGCACACAAATGTTACTTGGTTGGAACGTTGAGTATTTCTATTCCTAAGGAATACAAACTTAGTGATTGTAATCATGGTAAAATATAAGGACTGCTTGTTTGCTTTACAATAAGCACATAACATTACCATAGAGTGCGATCAACAAACATATATTGTACATTCAATCCAATAATCGGTGATTACTCAATTGATCCATGTTAGTATCACCTAATAAGCTAATGCGATTATACTGAAGAGTAACAAAAGACAGGAATTTATCTAAATGTTCAATGAAATTTTAAATTCTGCCTGAGACAGAAGAATGGCTCAGCAATGCCTCAACGCAAATGTCATCTATCTCGTCTGGACCCAAAAAATCTTGAAATACAAGCCTACCTTCCAGTGATCATAACTCTAGGAGCATCAATCTTTTTCGAACATGTGCACTACCACAATGATCAGGAATTCCTAAAACGAAAAAGCTTCAACAACAAGGAAATCAGGAATCCATTCCCAATCTAACCCAAGCAAATCATATATCTTTCTCTTGGAATGTGACCTTAATTTGTATTTAGGGTAGGTCTCAGAGAAATATAAATATGAAAATACAGTAAGGTAAATATATTCCGCATTTTTATTATGGGAATTCAATGTTGACACAATATCAAATCAGATCGTTTATCTATGCTGATTGCTATATTAGCAAAACAAGATTTTGAAATACACAAAAGCAATTCATTTATTATTGTTTGTTATGCAGGAACACCTGTTTCGTGCAATATTGTACCAGGTGTTCACCATATGTTCCAAAGATTGAAGTTTCAGGAAATAAATTCAACTAATAATTAGTTTTATTGTCAAATTCGTCAGGGCTTGCATCGTTGTAAATTTTTTTGCAGGTTAGGATTTCACATTAAGTCATTTATAATAAACCAGAATGATTGATGTGAAACAGAAATAAAAGATATTCGATTTAATTTCTGTTTGTTATGTAATATTTAATAGGAAGTGGTGACTCAAAGAAAATTATTTAAAGTTGTGCAATCTGCATATCAAAACGAGGCAACCATTAGATGTTATTCACACTATATAGAACTAGTGAAATACCATCTAGAATCTAGATAGTCGTGATTGACAGTCTGATGGCACATTGAAAATACCATCTTTATCTTCCAAATTCATGCAGTTGTGGGAAGAATACTGGAAACAAGAATTGAAATTAATTACTTTCTAGAATCATCAATCTCTCAGGCATTTTTGCACAAATTACAAGCATATTGTTATTTGTTTATATATTTGACTGGTAAACTTACAATACTTTATAGAATGTTTGAAAATGAATTGATTGTGAAAAAAGTTTCAGTTGCATGGCTAGTTATACTATTTTGAATAAAATGTAGTCTAAATGATTTCGGCAATTGGGCAATTACCTGAATAGGTACCACATTACTCAAAATGTAAAGACTAATTGATTTATCTTGTCGCGTAGACGTAACAGCTATTAACCATAAAGAATTAATAGTCATGATCAGATATAGATCGCTATATATATAGGTATATAATCTCCTGTCCATTATACTCTTTTATGTAAATATTACTTATTAATGTGGAGATCAATACCAAAATGAATAATAATCATTTGTTGCTATCCATACTAATAAATAAATCAGATTATATTTGTATTACAATAAATAAATGTAGATTTTCTAACAATTATTACAATTACGTATATATATCAAGCAGGTGGAAAATTTCTGTACTTTAATGAAGGAATAATTGTGAGCGCTAAACTACCATTTTGTTCTCCCCCCTTTAATACTTTTGCCTGCCGTGTATAAACACAAAGCATTTTTTATGTCGAGTACTTTATTTATTATTCAACATGTTTTTTTTATCAGAAAAATATAAATATGATAAATTTGATAGTATTACGATATTGGCTATGTTTTTCACCTGTTTGCATTTTTTGTGCATCAGTGAGCATCTCTTGCAATCTAGAAGTGCCTTTTGGAAGCATATCCTGAAATTGTATGGTCATTTCATACATGGAACCTGTTGCCTTCCACGTGTCGGTGAAATTACATTTGTCTAAGGCCCTTCTTTGTTCCTCTCAGCAAAAGCGACAGCCTATCAGAAAGCCCTATTATGGCAAATTGCAAAGAGGCTCAACATCCAACTCAGTCTCAATTGCAGCAGATACTATGCCCTTCATACCAGTATTTATCATTATAGAAAAGGTATTTGTATCCAGTGTTGTTTCCTATCTCAGAAATCCTTCTGTCACTATTATTTCAAAAAAACTAAAATACTTTTGTGCGTCTTACTATCAAGCAAGGGCAATTATTTCTCTTCACCGTTCCTTTGGCGGATAATGTTAGATAAATGATCCGCTCCATTCGATAAATGGGATGAAAATGAATGCGTTTCAATTAAATCTGCATAGAGACAAGTTATTAATAACACTTAAACCCAATGCCGCGCTTTGCTACAAATAAACGTAATGGGTTTGCCAAAAACCTACCGACCGATCCTTCGAAGTCCAACCACCCAGGGGTACATTATGGTAAGGGTGGATAGAGACTCATATATATTTATATAGTTCTCTTCTTACGGAACGAGAAACTAGACGGCACTATCACGATGAAGACCCTATAGTAAGAGGTCAATTTAAACCCCATACAATTTTGAGATATCAAGCTAGTAGTCAAAAGTGAACGGAATCTAGTTGATTAATAAATTGAGTTCTAATGGATCTAATTTTATCATTAAGCCATAGTTTTCAGGATTCAAATACTGGAGATGCTATGAGACTATCTGATTTGAGGAATTGGTAACAGCAGTTTTGCAAACGCATGCTATAAGCAGATATTTTGATAATAAATGACTTCCAAGTTCCTGTGAGAAGATTCTATCAGGGAGAAAATCTCTGCAATTCAACCAGAAATTCTGTATCTGATTGGAGGATCGGTTTGTGTACAGCGTTGACCGACATATAAAAAATGTGTGATAACCACCGTTGCATATACGATATCTCATTATGTAATCGACTTTTTTAATATAGTATATTTTTTAAATAAATTAGCTGAAACGCTTTCTTTATGATAATCTTGTAATATTAACCATGATTTAGAACTTATAACATACTGGAGGAGAGAAGTCAGAATCCTGTTTTGAGTGACAGTTGGTAAAATCTTATAGGCTAGTTTCAATAAGAAACACTGTCAAAAAATGCGTTTGCGGGTGAGGGAAACACTGCAAACCTCATAAATTCGCCGCACTTGTTATAAATAAACGATAGTACACACATTTGCTTCGAAAAATAGAAATGAGGTGCTACAAATAGCTGTGGCTAATTTCACGATACATCTGACTCACGAACACAGTACATTCACATTCGGTCCTGTTTGGAATGTTCCTTAAAGATGTCATTTGTGATGAGTGTACCTTTGCAATGATGCACTTTGTGAACTGTATTTTTTGTTAAATTCGTACGTGCAATGAATATAATAAATGCCATACGATACATACGAATTTTGCAGCGGCTAGTTGTAGTGGTTGTCATGAATCACGCCGACGCTGCTGGATGTTCTCCGGCGACGATGTCACTCTGCATGGAACCAGTCCGTCCGCTGTTGTCAGATAACTTATAAACACACCAATTCAAGGACGTGAATTAAGAGTAAATTTATCATGAAGTCTCATCATAATGGCGTTATGCAAACGACGTGTCAGTGGAGAACTGCTGCCTCTGCGTAAAATCACCATAATAATTAAGTAATTTTACTTCTTTTAGGATTTATTAATGTAAATTGTTTCATTTCAATTGAAAGAGATCATAAATTATTATTAAATTGCATTTTCGCAGCTCGAAAAATGGAGTCAAGTCAGTTGACTCAGTTTTTTGAACATTTAACTCGGATTTGAGGACTGTTGATACACTCAATGCATGTTTTCAAAACTATGGATGATTTCTTAAATGTGAGAATGTTTTGAAAATTTGAAATCCAGGATTAATATTTCAATTATAATTGTAATTGTTTTGATGGACAAAGTGATTGCTTCATCTTGTCTTAGCTGTGAATTAAAAACGCATATGGAACGAAACTTACTAAAATTTTAACTAAATTGGCACATTTAGAACGAAGGATCAAGTCTCGCTCTCTGGCACATTTGCGTGCTGACAGTGAGCCCATTAATTAGTGTTAATAGTGAATCTCAACATCAAAATCGTAACCTCGACGTCGAGCTCGAAGTCCGGGAATCACTTCCTTCTTCTTTTTGCAGCAAACTTGAAAGAGAAAATCATATATATGTATTCATCTGGTCAACAAAGTATCAGCCATATAACTCTTGAATACAGTATTATGATTTAGATGCAGAGTAGTTGAAGGAGAAATCTATCTTTAATGGGCTGTAAAAATATTAGGAAGCAATTACTGTAGACACGACTGCCACCATTTTCATCACATAAATATGTAATTTTTGCATTTTTTGCAACTATATACATGATGCCTCAGATATTACAGACACATTGAGTGGCAGATATTTTTCCTGTTGTCTTGAATTGAAAACGCATATGATTGAATGGATACCTTGGCGGCCTTTATCTAAGTACAACCTTTGATTTTTTTTTAATTATAATGATATTAACATTTACAACTTATAATTCAAAATTCTTAATATTTTCTTTTGCCCAGACTCGTTAGCACAGCTCAGAGCTTTGATAGTAGAGGCAATTAGGTATCCCAGGTAAGGATGTGATAGTAAGATTTTTAATCTTAATGTGTTGTTGTTTCAAGTTACATGGATTTTGATTCTGATTCAATGGCTTTCTAGCGCACCCGCTTCTAGCACACGTGACAAACCTTTTAATACAAATACCGCATCTAGCCGATTTGCAATTCAAGCATGAGATTCCAAATTCTTCCTCGCAGATAAACGCATAGCGAATTCTCGCCAGGCCGCGTCAAGGCGGATACTTGACGCATTGGACTTCGCTAATTAATTGCAATGGCGTATCACTCGCCTCATTAACCATATATTTCTATATATGGCTGGTCAACACTTTTGAATTCCCTCTAACGATCCACGGCTGGTAAAATGATCACGTCTAGGTACATAAATCAGACGATTTTCTTTCAGAGAAACGCTAGACGCTTTGTCTGGCTTGTATTTCAGTTACACAGATGCCTTATAGATGTCGCAAGCTCTAAAACGCCTTTCCCTCAATAGTCACATCTCTCCTTTTCTCTATCTTCCCAGGCTACTTCCGGCGTTGTAATTTATTCTTTCATTACAGACATGTATATTCAAAGCGTAAATGGTTGCGAAAACGTTTTTTGAAACCTTCAATTTATGACACATCACTGCGTTACTATATCTTCATATTGGACGTTGTTAAACATAACACAATGAAATGTGACCTCATAGGCTATTTCAGAATCTATTACAGTTCATAACTTACATAATTCTTACCAATTCTAATGAAATATCTGCCATTGCCCATCTATCAACATGGACTTGACTTTCTCATCTCTGGGCGTCCAGCAGATGCTATATTTGTGTCATTGGTTACCTGCTACGACTCCATGATAGTTTCTTCCACTTATCTCTTCCTTCCTTCGGTCCGTGAATTGAATTACGCTGTCTTGGTGGGTTCCAGTGGGTCCTTAACACGTTTCGGCGGCTATCGTCGTTTTCTTCTTTCGCGTGCTTCTACCACCAACTTTTTCTCTTTCTTGTTACAAATATCAAGCATTATTACGTTCATTTGATTGTATGTATCCAAATATAAACAGAAGTGACTCGTTAGTCGAGCATGCTGAATGAGGCTTCACGTTGATTTAATTCATATAGACGTTTACACCACTATTTATAAATTTATCCCACCAGCTCTACGCCTAACATTTGAATTATCCAACCTCGATGTAATTCAAAACTAGTTCCTAACAGATGTTTAAGTTGTCTAAGTATCAATTGTAATAACTTTGTCCAGTTTATTCTCATCGGTAAGTGGTACTATTGAATATCGGTCGATAATATGACGCTGTGGTCTCTTCTAGCGCCGTATATGGAGCCGATGTAAAATAAGGACCGTTTGTACGATTGTTACACGCTTTAAATTCTACTCTTTATGTGGCTGCGAGCATAGGTATTATTGTTGTGAAGTATACGGAATGGGTCACACAGAACTAGCTCTTGCTGGTTGGATAACCGTAACGTAAACCCAATTTTGCTTTTTATGCTATTGTATTTGATCAATTTAATGAGAAGTACTATGGACTACATTACATTCCATAAGCCTACGAATGACCACTAATGTCCCATGGATAAAAATTCCTGTAAATAGATATTGAACTAGCAAAGTAGCTAACTTAACAAAGAGATTGCACGTGAGAAAATTGTAGTGTGAGACTCAATTTATTTTGTTGTAAGCTTTTCGGACTGTCAGATTTGACTTCTAGTCGTCAAAATTATGATTCATATTCTCTCTCAAATTATTCCAACCTACGAATATCAGAAGGCTCCAACACGTAATAGTCACTAATTTATATGAATCAAGAATAAATCAGGTATCGTTGATTATATCGGCAGTCGTAAATGACGGGTAAGGGTACCTGAAGTTGTAAATACCTTGTAAACACTAGGATATTTTATCTAATTGCTAATTAATACTTGCGTTAATTATTCCCAATGTTGAAAACAAGCTCTTTCTCTCTCGAACAGTGACCATTTGTTGTTTTGCGTGGGTGGTTAATAAAACGTTGTACCTATGAGTGCTCGTATATTTTAATCAGTATTGTTTACATAATGATCCTGGAAGCCGTGTTTGGAAAGCATATTTATTGGGGAACAGGAAGGCTAATATTTATTCATTTGACGCATATTTATGAGCTGCGTGTAGCCCTCTGTTGAATATGCGCTTCCGATTTCATACCAGAACAATGACGTGGTTTCCTCAGACCGCTCGGAATAGTTTGGTCAACAGTTTCAGCTACTTCTGCTCTACAAGGCGCTCAACGCAGAAAAGAGCAATACATCTAGTGGACGCATCTGATATTAGGAAGGTCTCTAGTATATCCGAAAACGTTGAGAAGATGTATTGTATTTAATCGACTGTAGTGTCATATTTCTGTTATGCTCTTCAATCTACTGAAAATTGGTTTTTTACAGCACTTACTTTAAGTGATTTTCATTTTGTGACATCGGGTACACGAAATGGTGACACTAATGAAGTTGTATTGAAATTCTACTGAGAGTAGTTTAACTGAAAGTAAGTAATTAACATCTAGTAATTATATCAGAACAGCTGGCAAACTACTCTTCATGTTTGCATAATTAATATATACCATAAACAAATGAAATGGCTTGACGGTTAGGCTGTTTTAGAAAATAATAATTCGGAACGCAGAATGCATTAGTTTCAACCTGAAGATGTCAGTGGCTACGCTTTTAATGAGTTTTCACTGGTATTCATAACAGGTGTTCGGTGTGAGATTGAAATAGCGTTTTTTTTATTTAGTACAGCGATATACTGGCTAACTGTTGTAAACATTACAAAAGATATATGTGTGAAGCGAGTTAAATTTTCACGGTTCTGTTTTACGAAGTTTAGGCCAAATCAGATGTTTCGTGTGTTAATGAGTTTTGCGTAACTAACTAACTATAGTGCCGACCCAATCACCTTTGGTTAACCGTCTGTCTGAACTGATGAATGTGTATTGCACTTTGGTAGCATGAGCGATAATAGCAGGGAAAGTTTGATTTCGGACTTCCATTGTCTATAAAATTTTGAGTATCACGACGTTTCGATTGATGTGCTACCTTCAATCGTCTTTAGGTGAACTGGCGAACACGTTCCTTTCATGCCTATTTATACTCCGTCCGGTGACGTGTTGTTGCGCGCGGTCTGTTCTGATTGGTTTCCGATGCGCGGTATTCCGGTCTGCTGACGTGGCTGCTTGTCGGTAATTGTTTGTTGTCTGGTCCAGTCGTAGTCTATTGATCTTCTTTATGAGTGGCTGCCAGATTGGTTTAATGTCTACGGTGGGTTTGCTCTACTCTTTGCTGCTGTTGGTGATGAATGCCGCCTCCTTGAATTTCCTTCGATACCAGTGCGGTTCCTTGGCAATAACCTTAGCGTCGTCCCAAGCTATTTTATGGTGCTCCGTCCATGCGTAGTCAGCTATTCCAGATTTTCCTGTCTCTGCTCGCTGGGTGTTGAGACGATGTTCTTTGATTCTTACTTCCAGTGGCCTTTTTGTTTCTCCAACATAGATTTTACCACATTGACATGGTATCTGGTAGATGCAGTCCTTTGTCTCTTGGGATTCATTTCTGGGCTTAGTTTTTGTTAGGATACTTCTGAGGATGGCAGTCCTAGAGAATCTCGTTTGGATCTTGCATCGCTGAACTATTCTTTTGATTCCATCTGATATTCCTTTGATGTAAGGCAGAATGAGTGAGTGCTGAGATTCTTCGCGTTTAATTCTTCTACTGTTGGTATTTTCCTGTATTGTTACTTCCACTAGCTTCTTTAGGTATTCGTTGTTTAATAGATCTTGTTTAATGATATTGAGCTCTCTTTGTAGTCCCTCTTGTGTGTTACAAATATTCCTAGCTCGGTCGGCTAAAGTCCGGATGACGCCTTTCTTCGTGGCTGTTGGGTGGTTTGAAGTGTAATGTAAGTATTGACCTGTGTGAGTTCGTTTTCTGTGTACTGTTGTTTCAATTTTGGTGTTTCTTCTCGTTACTGAAACATCTAAAACTGGAAGGCAGTTGTTGCTCTCTTCTTCTTTCGTGAATTTTATAGAAGGTCGCATGTTGTTCAGATGACTGAATAATGTATTTAGTTGGCCCTCTCCATGGTTCCAGAATGGAATGGAATGGAAGTCTGAAATCAAACTTTTGATAAATCCACCTTGTCTACAAGTTTCAAACAACAATAGCAGGGAAGTTAAAATGATACGTTTTGATCAATGTGGTGATCTCTATCGTCTTCATGGTAAATCAAATTGGTGTGAAGTTGATTGCACTCAGAAATTAATATGAAATGATCCGATGTGCGGTTATGTCATAGTGAACCGTCTGGACGCCATTTATGAAAAACTATTCTTGTGTGAGACGGTGTGGCTACCAGATTTTTATCCTTAATCAATCAACAACATGCGTGGGCTTGGAATTGCATGTACAATACATTAGCCGTTGATTGATTAGCACCATTTCCTTTTAATGCGTTTTCCACTACAGTTTCACAGTGCACAGTACAGCTTATTATTGAAAGTGCTCGAAAAAAGTTACACCCGTAAAATTGTTATGGTCGCTACCTATTCTCTCAAGTATTTATTATCTGGTACGCGTTATTAATTTCAGAATTTATTATTAATTGTGTGGAGCACGTACAGTCAAAAAGGCGCGTGAGTGCTGGCCATAAGACCATATAGATGTAATTCAATTAATAGTGCCCCTTACCTAATATTTCGCAAGGCATGTTGCAGAGACGTGAGCTCACCCAGAAGAAAAACAGTACACGTTACCTCAGACACACTTTTTGTTTTGTATGACAGAAGCCTTTTTAATTATTAGAAACATGGAAACATCGAGGATATTGCATCCAACAATTATCGAAAGATGACAACACAAAAACACAGTTTAGGCTGCCTTGAAATTGTTTTATTTGTAGATATTCAGGTTTGTTAGAAGGATACCGCTCTTGAACCGATCTGCTAATAGAGGTCGCTGGTTTATAATTTATATAACCTAGAAAGAAAGATGCTCTATCATATATGAAGATAACAACCCCATTTTATTTCCTCATGTAATGATGCCAAGATACATTTGATATATGGGGTATGAGTGTAACATGCTCGACTCAAAAATAGCTACTTTTAAACATTCTGTCATAAACGATTTACATAACGATATCGTAACGTAAAAAATACTACACTTGTTGCTGAGGAGGTCCTTCTCCACCCCATGAAATTGTATTTTCCGCAAGAGCTACTGCTATTCTACTTATCCCATATCAGACCTTCGCTGAAGCACTGCTTAAAGATTCTAGATACAATCCAAACAACCAGTCCAAAACATCGAAGGAGAGTGCCTGATATGTCCTTATCCAATAGATATCATGAAAGGTGTTACCAAGCTGTCTTGCATTGAAACACTTTACGACAGTAACCTCCTTATCAATTTATTTTGTGCAATATATTTAGATGAAAGTTGTACATAACAATTCCTCAGGTAGCTCAATAATCAATTTGCAGCTGTAATGCCCAGTACTATAATAACTTCCTGCAAACAATGATTCAAATATACTCGGTTCTGCTTCCTGACCATTTAACGACGCAAACCATCAATGAACCTGTTCTCAATTGATCTACATCTTACAATATCCCATTAATTCTAACCGCGAACAAGGAAGCTGATTACTGCTGCGTATGTTTAACCTCATAACTCATACTTAGTTAAATACGAGTATATGTAATGCAACTTACAGCTGATTTGGCTATTTAAAAGGTCGGTCGAAGAAATTGCCTTTGTAGAGCTGGATGGCGTTAAATATCAGTTAGTGCAGCCTCCCTTCTACTAATAGATACTATAAAATGCGAGAGAAAGCCTGGCGTATCATGTGTTGAAAGATAAATTTGAGTTTTTAGCACTGAAATGAAATAATGAGTCCAAACCGTCACAAAAATGACAGAAATATGAAAGTAATGGGGCGCCAGAAGGAAGTTACACCCCTTTCGATATACTGTCACGAAAGTAACCGCTTCATCATGATAATGCATGCATGCCTTACAGTATTCTGCTCTTTGATTATTGTATGCGACTAAAACTGGCATGAGACCCAAAAATTGGGTGTTCAACCAAAAGTTAACGTGAGTAACAGATCTTTGAAAATGTATCGAACAAAAGAAACAGCCATGGCAATTAGTGACCCTGGCAACAATCAAAGGTCAAGTTACTTAAATGATTACCGAAGCATGCTAAAGTTTGTGTAAGAAACACGATTCATAAAATCGAACGACTTCCAGTGGCGTTACATATTGGCAGTGGATACTGTAAATCAAGAATCTTTTCCGAAAACCTCGTCTAGGTTCTTAATACATGCACTTCATACAGTGCAATCTAAAGTCATTCCCATAAGCAGTTGAGTACTATGCTTGCAGAAGTTTTCAATAGTATTACAGATAAAACATTCAGGCTCCATGATGTTTGTGTCAGATTTCCTTCCGTATGTCGGGTGACGTATTTGCTACCGCATAATTTCAATACCGTATGCATTTTTATGGACTTACTTGTCTATACTGTGATAGCACTGCTGCTTCATTTTTTTGAATAGATGCATCTGCAGTACTGTTATTGACAAACTATAAAGAACTGCTGGTAGCCTTCTAAAGGTTATGTTACCTGAATACCACGATTCTCTAAGTAAACAATGTTTTCCCTGTTCATAACTTTCCGATGTTCCTCAGCATGATACAGTATAGTAGTGAAAACAATTAAAGTTCCTCTCACATACATACCCAATATCCGCTCCCAGTTTCTAATACTTAATCTCGCCTTATCTCTTCATTTCACTGTCAGCAGCAAGTGTTGGCAGAATAACTGGATATACATCAAATCCTGCATATCTTCCCTTCTACATTCACAAATTCCTCGAATAATCTTCAATCTCGCTGCGTATCCAGCACAAGCCAGCATATCTCCGCAATTTTAAGTTAGTGACGATTTACTATAAATCTCGCTCCATAATTGCAAATAAAATAAACATTTCCGACGACACCGGGAAATAGAAACTACAGCTATTTTGAGCTCAGATCATAACATTCATCCTGTGAGTATATCTACATGGTAAGGCACCGCTACATGTGGGAGCAACTTATTTTATCAGAATGTTTATCTTAGTCAGCTATACATAACAAAAGAAGATATCAATGATCGGAAACATAGTAGCATTATTTTCGGGATGCAAATTCTGCAAATTGATTAAATGCTGATTTATGGATGCGTTAACTTAAAATTTTTGCATCGTAGGGCTAAAGCGATATGTAAGCTATAATTCAAATTGAAATTGTATGATTAGGACTGAAGTTTATATAAACTGGTTAAAAATATTTTGATGCATTTCAACATAACAAATAGCATCATCTTACCATTAAATTGCTTACAGTCCTGCCTAGGTCCATGCTGACAAGCTGAATTGAGCATGCATTTTTAATTCTAAATATTGAAACTAACGTTTCCGTAGATTGAGAATACGAAGATCTTGAGATTCTCTCCAAGTAGTTCATTTATTTCGCAGAGCCCTCTTCGTTAACGGAATTTCAGCAGTATGGATGTGTTTGTTTTCTCGCCCTTTATTTTCCGTTGGTCTTTACCCTCCCCTAATAAATTAGGTGCTGGGTTTGTGACAGTTTTGAGGGAAGTGTACAGGTGTTGATGTGATACCTGTGTTATGTAAATTGTGAATAAGCTCTATGACCAAAGGTGCACGTATATCTTCTGTCTCAGTTACAAGTACATTTTTACATCCTGTCCTATCTGTATAATACCTTCCACACTTGAATTAGGAAAAATATTAATTGAGGCAGAAGGTAAGAAAGAATACAAATCGCTTTAGTTTTGACACTATTGGTTTTTCTTTGAATTGTCCAGGAGCCAACAGTATCTCATTCGAAGTCTATAGTGTGATTTCACAGGTGAAGAATGAAGTTAATCTGTGACATACTAGGACTTACATCAGTTGTAATACTAGTATTAATAAATACAAAAAAAATCTCGTCCTATTGACTAAATGCGTTTCAACGTTTCGAGTATTCATGAGAAAAGTGTTCCTTTTATTTCAGACATGTGTTCCTCTCCTGACCGAGAATCTGAATCTCCCATTGCCGTACGAATTCATCTGATGCATCGGAGCCGCAGCCACAACCGACGGCGACAGCTGGTGGGGAGAACGACGCGAGTAGCAGCGATTTGCGGAGGTAGGGACTGAATGTAGGTCTGTGGGTTCGCTCTCGGTGGGTGGCTTTAGTCGGACTGCAAGCTTCGTCTTAGCTGTTACCTGTGACTTATGTAGCTGCTGCGATTTGACACAGGAATATGCAGGAAATGGTTGCAAAACAAAAGGAATTTATACGCATGACGAAGTATGCTTCGTGCATGAGGGTAGACGACGGTACTTCTCTGGAGGAGAATGATTTCGTAAATTAATGAGATCAATGAATGATTGCTATAATCAGAAAACGTTTCGAAAAAATGGTAAACTTTATCGCATAACCACAAATAATAAAACTTTTGGAAAAATGCAAAATGATTGTTTTATTTCTGTGAATGAAATATTCTATAACCAACTGAAATAAGTAGAAGAATTCACTATATAGTAACGAAAACAATATAAACTATTCAGGTATCTGGTCACAGTTTTATTATAGTACTTAGTCTAGCCTAATCTAGAAAGTGCTCAAATTCTATTTTTTTAAAAGCGTCGTTTATAAAATATTAAGAACGATATTTAAAAAGATACCTACACCCGATTCTGATATCTCTGCCATCTTCGCTCTCCTTCACTTAACTGCCCCAATAAATTAAGTTATTTTGTATCATCTGAAACTAAGAAATTGATTACCATACCATATCTTAACACACATGATTAGCCGAACATGATTTCAGATGTCCTTTAGAGAGAGGCAAATGTAAACAAATGGACACAAGGCTACATATGAAAAGTGTAATAAGATAATAAAATCATAATATTTGCCAAAAATAAGCCTCCCTCATTAACACTCTTTTGCGAATTGGTTATTGGCCAGATTAGAGAGACCAGGGACATACCAAATATAATGAAAAGTTTGATTTCGGACTTCCATTGTCTATAAAATTTTTAGTATCACGACGTTTCGATTGATGTGCTATCTTCAATCGTCTTCAGGTAAACTGGCGAACACGTTCCTTTCCTGCCTATTTATACCCCGTCCGGTGACGTGTCGTTGCGCGCGGTCTGTTCTGATTGGCTCCCGATGCGCGGTATTCCGGTCTGCTGACGTGGCTGTTTGTCGGTCATTGTTTGTTGTCTGGTCCAGTTGTAGTCTATTGATCTTTTTTATGAGTGGCTGCCAGATTCGTTTAATGTCTACGCTGGGTTTGCTGTACACTTTGCTGTTGTTGGTGATGAATGCCGCCTCCTTGAATTTCCTTCGATACCAATGCGGTTCCTTGGCAATAACCTTAGCGTCGTCCCAAGCTATTTTATGGTGCTCCGTCCATGCGTGGTCAGCTATTCCAGATTTTCCTGTCTCTGCTCGATGGGTGTTGAGACGATGTTCTTTGATTCTTACTTCCAGTGGCCTTTTTGTTTCTCCGACATAGATTTTACCACATTGACGTGGTATCTGGTAGATGCAGTCCTTTGTCTCTTGAGATTCATTCTTGGGCTTAGTTTTTGTTAGGATACTTCTGAGGGTGGCAGTCCTAGAGAATCTCGTTTGGATCTTGTATCGCTGACTTATTCTTGTGATTCCATCCGATGTTCCTTTGACGTAAGGCAGAATGAGTGAATGCTGCGATTCTTCGTGTTTTATATAATTTTATAGACAATGGAAGTCCGAAATCAAACTTTCCATAAATCCACCTTGTCTACAAGTTTCAAACAACACCAAATATAGTCACTCACTTAAGCTATTGAAGGGCAGTGGAAGACACTGTGGGAAAAATACTGTTCTATCCCTCCCAAGGTCTGTTGTCACAAGCATTTGCAACACATCTAAGGGCCTATGCCGAGTGCTTGCAGACCTGTGGTTAGTACTGCTCTGTATAAATGAGCATACAGAGAACTGGAAAAATCATAGCTACAGAAAGAGATACCTGCAGCTAATCTAAGAGGCCTATATCTGTTATTTGTAACCTTTCACCCTGAAACCGAGCAATTATTATTTTACAAAACAAGTACCGACTCCAATAGACTTCCATCCTGAACAATTTTAAGATATTATGAAGGGTTTCAGTTATAGCTCCATATGATACTTATATCTATACTGAGCTTATGCTGCTCTGAATAAATGGACAGGAAACGGCAAAAAGTGCGTTAGTTGCCCTTCTTGATACGCTTCACCTCCTCATCACCACTACTTCTACTACTGCTGCTAAGACGCATTTGACCCAACCCCTTAGATGAGAGTTTCATATCGTCAAGCATCTGTTTTACTGTGCGTGCAGATACAAGTCGAGACAAAGTTACACCATGAACAGCTCACGGGGTCTTCAAGCGGCTAATATTTGCCAGACGCGGAGTATCTGTAAACACTAGACGGTAGCTTCACAATTTCTCTGTCAATATTTGAACTGCCAGTTGGCGGAACATTTTACGCTGCTTGGATAAATACAGGTCTAATAGTGCATTGTGTACTTCTGTGTTGACCGGTATTTTACTAGTCGTCTCGACTTACACTTCAGCTAATTTTGATACTTCTTTGGGTAGACGCATCATATATGTCGGATGGTCTTTAGGGAACAAATTAACAGAATATATATAAAAACATCAGCAAATAATGGCAGACGTTGTGGATTGACAGAAATGTATTTTTAACAAAAGTGTTACAGTTATATAAAAAAGTCTCAGTAACTGGCGGTTCTCGTCTGCTACAGAAAACTATTTACCAGAATACTGTTCGCATGTCCTGAAATACTTGTAGGCTCAGATCCAGACTACAGAGATCCATAAAGTAGCAATACGTCTACCCTCACATAGAACTTCCACATCTTGAACATATATTTATTTTCATTGAATGTTAAATTCACAAACGCCACTGTCAAAAAAGCTTGCAAAATCCACGATGAATTCTGATAAATACCAAAATTTCAAGGTATTTTTCACTGAAAGTAATTAACTCCAAGGAAAAATAACAACGATCTTGTTTTCTGTCTCAATGTGCCGAAAAATTGAAATTTGTTACACTCATGTTTCAGATTCCGCCAGCTCACGTTTTTCTTCTTTATTGTTTGCATATCTAACTCATTTCTTAAGCTATTTATACAGCAGAAAAAATCATGAAAAGTTTGATTTCGGACTTCCATTGTCTATAAAATTTTGAGTATCACGACGTTTCGATTGATGTGCTATCTTCAATCGTCTTCTGGTGAACTGGCGAACACGTTCCTTTCATGCCTATTTATACCCCGTCCGGTGACGTATCGTTGCGCGCGGTCTGTTCTGATTGGCTCCCGATGCGCGGTATTCCGGTCTGCTGACGTGGCTGTTTGTCGGTCATTGTTTGTTGTCTGGTCCAGTTGTAGTCTATTGATCTTTTTTATGAGTGGCTGCCAGATTGGTTTAATGTCTACGCAAAATTCTATAGACAATGGAAGTCCGAAATCAGCTGAACTTCTGGGTATGGCCAGATCTGATGCCCAAACTTATTATTCAAAATTATCAATTTATTGAACACTTCAAATAATATAAAAACGTAGGTCAGTTAATTTCAAAATTTCTGTGTCACAGTATTTTAACTATGCCCTTAGTTTGAACAGGTATCCTGATATCACCCAAAAATGGAATTCGGAACAAAAAAATTCCTTAAACGTTTTTTGGTAGCGGTCAGAAATAACCGAAAGTTCGAAAAACATAAAATAACCAGATGTGGACACAACAAATTTGACTTTTTTGTATTTTAATCTAGTAGCATTAACTACTAATACCCCATGTTATGCTCTCCTCCTGAAAAAATCGGAGCATGTTACAAATATGCAGAAACCTGGGAATAGCTTGGTATGCTTTATTTTTCTAATTTCTATAAATAAGTGGCATAAACAGACTGACAGAAGGTAGTATCATTGCTATAGTAGACCAACAAGTGTGTGGTTTTTTTTATGGAGATCTGGTAGACTTCAAGTAGAGGGCATGACAGATCATCTCCGTTGTACTGTACTAGTTGAATGGTGAAAATAACTGTTTACCTTTTATTTTGACACCAACTTCCTATTCAAAAAGCGATTTCGATCGATATTAATTTCAATATAAGCATTCCAGTGTTGCAAGAACATTAAGTTTTTAACTAGCTACCTAATTGTTTTGTTATCTGCAATGTTAATTGCAGACTTTTATCATAATTGGTTTCTGGAGAAATCGATCACGGTAAAAATAATAGAAGAAGGTCAGCTATCCGAAAATAATCAAAAAGTTGTTAATTAGCGCTGAGGTTTCCTGGTGATCGTTAATGAGTGTTGAAATTGCTTAAATTCTTTTATCATGATTTCAGGTGAGTTCTTAGTTGGTTGCACATAATACTCAATACCAATCGAAATTTTGCATTTTTAAAAAGATTCGTTTACAATATTCAACAAACAATACAAGGATAAGTTCTAAAATAAACTGTTGTTTGAAACTTGTAGACAAGGTGGATTTATGAAAAGCTTGATTTCGGACTTCCATTGTCTATAGAATTTTGAGTAACACGACGTTTCGATTGATGTGCTATCTTCAATCGTCTTCAGGTGAACTGGCGAACACGTTCCTCTCATGCCTATTTATACCCCGTCCGGTGGCGTGTCGTTGTGCGCGGTCTGTTCTGATTGGCTCCCGATGCGCGGTATTCCGGTCTGCTGACGTGGCTGTTTGTCGGTCATTGTTTGTTGTCTGGTCCAGTTGTAGTCTATTGATGTTTTTTATGAGTGGCTGCCAGATTGGTTTAATGTCTACGCAAAATTCTATAGACAATGGAAGTCCGAAATCAAACCTTTTCTAAAATAAAGTTACAATAAAATTTCTATTATTATGTATGTCTTGCATTTCCTGAAAAGGTGAATGCCGCGCCGTGTATATGCTGGCATTGAGTTGCATGTCTGGTGTGTACAGGAATTCCACGTGTTTCACTCAGAATGAACCAAGTAGACAAAAAAGTCACTCATTTAAAGTGTGGAAGTAAAAATTACTAAACATCTTTCTTTACTTGCAGAAACTGCTTGCCAAACGTTATGTGATCTGATCTGAGCTTTATACCATTCCATCTCGTTACAAGGATTATCTATAAAATTAAGTTGGTTTATCGTGAATCTAATCTCCGAGAAACAGTCTTATCAGGCACAGCTCTATACCAGACTTTCCGAACAATATATCAACTTTAATATAGCTGGGAGGTATGTTAATCATGACTATATCCAGTGTTTCCTCTTATATTTATTTATTTTATTACCTGATAAAAAACTAGAGCAATAAGTTGTTTTCTTATTATATAAGCAATATGCAAATTCAATCATATATTTTCTATCTACCCGTGGAAAAACATATCAAGAGTTACGCGTACAGTTGGCTTGATGTTTGATATAAATATTGGCTGCAAGGCCGATCGCCAATGTTGTCAAGGTATGCGTTGGAATATTTTTCAAAATTCCGCACACAGGATGGGCCTGGAGCTTGATATTCCAAATATGAGATAATAGCATTGATTGTACTGAAATAAATTTTATATGTATACATTCCGAGACAGACATAAAAGCTATCAAGCTGTCGCTGACATTATACTCGAATCTTGATGCATTCATCTTTTGTTTGTGATGAAGATATCTCTGTGGTATTTCAAAGGCTTTTTTATCGGTGCTATGCAGAGACGCTCTCAATAGCCCTGTAAATGCTTTCTTTGCTTTTTCCTCCGGTACTTATTACATAACTAATTTGATATCTATTTTTCAGGTATTGCTATGGGCAAAATAAATTAGAGCACGTTAACTAATGTCCCAATACATCCAACCTCGAAGTTGGTCACTCAGCCAGAAATTTTGCAATTGTGCATTAGGGCATTAGCGATCAACCAGTAAATCACTTTTAATAATAAACGTATTTCTATATCGAAAACAAACAATTTTATTGGAAATCAGTTTGAAACTGAAAATTTTATATATTTACTATATAAGTATATAGTATAACTCAATTAAGTATACTGCAGGTATCCAGACTTCCTGCCGCTACTTTAATGCAGAATTTCATAATATTTTCATAACTGGTATGTGCCAAGGACATACCGGAGACGTTTGCGCATTTGTATTTCAAATTAGACCATATAAAATTTCAATTTCATATTATGCACGAGTTGCATGTTGGATATCCTCTAATTGCATCTTCCTGTATGTCATGAACCAATATGCATTTAATAATAATTGGTAATCGAATTGGATTGAGAAACATAATAAGCATAAACTTTGATATATTTGTGACTGTTCGTTGACTTCTTTGGAATGTACGCTGAGCATGCATGGCTGTAGATACTGAGAAAATGATATTCATGATATTAGCTGAAGGTAAACTTTATATATGAGCATTTAGACTGCTGGAGCCAACATATATGTAATTTCTGATTCTGATTGCAAGTAATCGAGTAACATAAATATTCAGGAAGGCTCAAACTTCGGAAGGAAGATGCTGTCGGGATGATTCTAATGATATATTTAGAATAG
Source organism: Bruchidius siliquastri (assembly GCA_949316355.1). Taxonomy (NCBI): domain Eukaryota; kingdom Metazoa; phylum Arthropoda; class Insecta; order Coleoptera; family Chrysomelidae; genus Bruchidius; species Bruchidius siliquastri. The sequence goes on along the minus strand of OX438533.1, from coordinate 1,825,452 downwards.
TACGAGCTATAGAAATTATCCCATGTTCAAGAAAAGAATATAGATCTGGTGATTCGATATATTGGAAGGACTGTTGTTTGAAACTTGTAGACAAGGTGGATTTATGAAAAGTTTGATTTCGGACTTCCATTGTCTATAAAATTTTGAGTAACACGACGTTTCGGTTGATGTGCTATCTTCAATCGTCTTCAGGTGAACTGGCGAATACGTTCCTTTCATGCCTATTTATACCCCGTCCGGTGACGTGTCGTTGCGCGCGGTCTGTTCTGATTGGCTCCCGATGCGCGGTATTTCGGTCTGCTGACGTGGCTGTTTGTCGGTCATTGTTTGTTGTCTGGTCCAGTTGTAGTCTATTGATCTTTTTTTTTTTATAAATATATGTTCCGTTCCTGAACTTAGAGCTGATCTTGACAATTTTACGGGAAAATTTTATAATTAAGGGGGAAGCCCTAGAAATTGAAATAAATAGCTTCCAATAATAAATTTGTCTTCCTAGAAATATGCCTGCGCCGTTTATGGATGGTGTACTTGGCGCCGTGTGTAAATTTATAGTCCGTAATACTGATTTGTTTGTTGTCAGGAATGTTTTATGGGTTGCCTACTTATATTTGTATTTTTGGTTAGCGCCAGGTACCCAGGTGGATGACTTTTAGCCTTATAATTGTCACCTATTGCGATAAGCTATTTATAGATGCGTCTGTAAAGGCGAAGAACCTGTATTCGACAAATCGGATATTTTTAGAAATAGCTTACAAAGATTTAAGTAGATAATTCCAAACTACAGCAATCATGGCAATTATGTGATAGCAATATCAACACTCATCTCCAAGCGACGCGCACTATGGTGCTGCCCATTTGCAACTTTCGAAGTCAAAGGTCTCAGCACTCTGTAAGTTGCCTTAGTGCGCGACACTTGGAGATGAGTGTTGATGTGTGAAACATCAATCGCATCTACGAGAAAAAGAAAGAACCAGCTTTCATCAATAATAATAATCACGTGCATACAAACCTAGCGTCAAAATGAAGCCAATATGACAGCCAATGGTCAGAATAATGAAGAAACTACAGCTGGGTCAATCAAACTTGAACACGAACATAACCAACCAAGAGCCACGTCACCAGAAAATCACGTCACTCATCTGATACAACGCCTGAACCAATCATAATTAGCTACATGAACGACAGTAGCCAGTGGAGTCTCATTATCTGGGAAGGGGCATGTTTTTCAGTTAACCTGAAGATGATTGAAGATATAAAATCGATCGAAACATCGTAAGAACCAAGATTACGTAGACAATGGAAGTCCAATAGACAATATTTGAATCAAAGTTATTTGATGCTTATATTGAAAAAGGCCGTTTAGTCATTGTATAAATTACAAGTCAAACACATATACGGTTGCCAACTACAGTTTTTTTGGTAAATAGCGTGGAATAATGCAATATATCCGCTGGAAGCATCAATCTAAAAGATAAAGATTGAAGCTGCATTATATTTCCTTCCCATATGATCCACAAATTACATTAACAGTAACTGCATCAAAGCACCGCCAAGTCTTTATGTATTAAATGCTACATTACTTTTCAAAAACAGGTTTGGCGCAGGGTAATCATGCATATTAATAGTACAGTCAGCTTAGCAGTAATATTGCACGATGATTCTGCTAAGTTAGAAGAAAGATATATTTCGAGTAGCAGTAGGCAACAAAATTAATATCACGATTGTTAATTGGGTATAGAGTATCGGATCAGCTTTCCCCTGGATGAGCATACCCTCAAAACCTTGGAGCATAAAAATTGGGTATAGAGTTTGATGGTGAATCAGGAAAGTCCTATAAGAAGTCACTGTATTTGATATATGTTGTATCTAAGACATACATTGTAATAGAAAACGACTTTATTTGAAAATTGCAAATAACGATATAGTGTTTTAAAGAGATATAGAGAGACCTAGTCTCCAAAAATACCTTTGACATCCAAATAGATCAGATTAGAAATTTAGTATCATGCCAGCATTTTAGCAAACAGGAGTGATCAGAGACACATTTTAGTCGGGATGAAGTTCTTATTTGTTATTGCTAGATAAAAATAGGTATGCGAAAAGTTATGAAAAGTTTGATTTCGGACTTCCATTGTCTATAAAATTTGAGTATCACGACGTTTTGATTGATGTGCTATCTTCAATCGTCTTCAGGTGAACTGGCGAACACGTTCCTTTCATGCCTATTTATACCCCGTCCGGTGACGTGTCGTTGCGCGCGGTCTGTTCTGATTGGCTCCCGATGCGCGGTATTCCGGTCTGCTGACGTGGCTGTTTGTCGGTCATTGTTTGTTGTCTGGTACAGTCGTAGTCTATTGATCTTTTTTATGAGTGGCTGCCAGATTGGTTTAATGTCTACGCTGGGTTTGCTGTACACTTTGCTGTTGTTGGTGATGAATGCCGCCTCCTTGAATTTCCTTCGATACCAATGTGGTTCCTAGACAATGGAAGTCCGAAATCAACCTTTTCATAAATCCACCTTGTCTACAAGTTCCAAACAACATGCGAAAAGTTATTAAAAAGAGTACATTTTATCATTAAATAACTAAGGATTCATTCTATCTTCTCATAAAGGCGACAAATCGTGTAAGACTAACATCACAAATAAATGTACCTTCGTGGCTGCATCCTTTCTGGATGGTTAAAATACTGCAAGGATTACTAGTTCAAGATCTATAAAATTTTGTATAAGAATATGTTCACCTATGTTGATTTTAATAAAATCAGTATACGGTCTTGGATCGTACTTATTTTCAGGTTTGTATCTAATAGATTAGGTTAGGTTCACCTAATTAAGTATTTGGTGTTTCAGATTTTCTAAGGGTCAATATCTATGGGTTTTTCACTATAGTAATGACAGACATTGCCGCGACAATGAAAACCATTGGCACCTTTCTGATAAACTTGTGTAGACGTACGTCACAATAATAATAATCATTATAATCAATTTCGTTTGATGGAATCCAGCAATAAACCATAGCAAAAAATACAGAGAGTTTCGGAAGCTACAAATACTCGTGACACTATGGTGACGTCTACAGTTACTGGACCATAAAATTTGGTCGAAGAGAAGAAAGCTTTTAATGCTCACGGATTCACAAAACTCTGTCGGTTGCTTTAACGCTAACTTGTCAAAGCAAGATCGTTAAGAGAGAAATTTATAGCCAGTAATGATATGGGAACAAAAAAGACGTGTTACTTTTTACCGAGCATTTTACAAAATTATTCCATGGGTAATATTAATTTTGTGTGCAGGCCGCATAGTTATTTATGTGAAAGAAGATCGTTTATTTTAGCATAATTTCAATAATGTCGCTAAAAAGGAATCTTCAGACACTTTGCCTGTTAAATATGGTCCCATATATTCACACCTGTCTTGGTATTGCAGTGGGAGTCATGTTTGTGTACGCTTTATGACTGAAATATGAGAATGTGTGGAGTGTTTTTTTAAATAATTGACTCTGGAAGAAATATTGCCACAGCGGTTTGTGGATGTTGACAGATGATATTTTTATTGTCGACGTTACGATATACTAATTCCATCGTTATTACAGCAAGTAGTTAATAATACAATCACAATTGAAAATTCAATACTGAATTTCCTGTAAATGTTGCTTTCTGCTACAGTGCTTATAAGAATACCTGCGCAAAGACAGAAAGAAAAAGAACTTGATGAGAGATAACGTGAATAAGGAGAAAAATTAGAAAGTACATTGGAGATTCTCCATTGAAGCATGTCGAGCAGTGAAAGAAACTGACATATACGCCCAATCCAGTTTACTTTAACGCTCGCTGTTGCGCAATCGTGAAGCCTAGAATGCTGGTGGTTGTGAGTTCAACCCCAGTGGTGACAAAATAATACTGTCAATTTCTCTACCATGAGCTTAGTCCATCTTACGGATGAAAGCAGAATATGATTAACAAATTATTCCAGAGAGTAACCCAGCCTTAGCCTAAGGAAGACCCACTCTCCATTGTTTGGAGTACATACGCTGCTATCACATCTACTAAGTCACGCAGTACTCATATAAAAGGCATCCACATTCGATCTGCAAGAAGTGCAGGACCATTAGCGGCAAACGTAAGCACCCATAATATTTATTTTCATACTGCATCATTCAACAACTACATCATCACTTTAATGAGCTTCCTGTATCAATGAATGAGTATTGAATCTAAAGATTTTATTCACTTATTCACGTTATGATCATTTAACTGTACCCTCTAGCAATTATACATAATACAAGAAGATGGGCAGAGAGACGATCAAAGGATAAGTACTTTATCTACGTATTGTATTAATCACTTGATAGTTATCCTGAGGAGGTGTACAGCAGAAGGTGTCACATAAATTAACACTTAACCGGCAGCTGTGTCAAACTGATACCTGTAGTGTACATTGTACTACGGCTGACAAGAATATGACTTACTTGAAATGCAAACTATGCTGTTTCAGTTCCGAGACTATCCTAGTACTCCATAGTGCATAAAAATGCTGCCTGACTAATATATTATTATTACTATACTTATAAATAGGTAAATCATTAAACTCTTCCGCGATTAACCTATTTTAAACTCCACTTTTAAACGAATATGCTGATTCCTTCCTTTCCAGTAACTATCTCTAGGCCTTTGAGGCAACTGTCTAAATTCCACACACCTCAGCTTCGGTTGAGTACGCATACCTTTGAATCCAATTGGCGTAAGATCTTGGAACATTGTCTTTACCTGTTTTTGATGCATTTTCAACCAACCATTCAACAAACAGGACCCAATAGGTAAATAGGATGGTTTGTGGCAAAGTCGTCTGAAATCTAAAAATATTTATGTAACTGACCACAAACATAAGAATTATAATGTCATTCATGCTATGGGTGAATGCCGCTACTGTTTAATAGGTCTATACAATCGTATCACCAAAAGTTTCCAAGTTGGTATGTGTTGCTTTTCAATTCCTTCTAGCTTCCGCAGGTAACCATTGTTTATAGTTCTTCACTTTTAGCCTTTGGACTTCTATACTTTAGGCTTTGTGCCCATAGGCTGAAAACATATCGGAAAAACTTTCCTTAAACTCGTATAACACTTACTTGGTCATTCATCCTCAACTCAGGAAATTTGTTTTTTGTTTAGACATAAATAAAGCACGAAATCTGCGGGTGTTATTTTCTTCATTATAAATCCGCACTTGTTTGTTATTACCAACACTGCATTCACAGCATATTTATTTCTGCCTTATTAGAACCGACGTCATTCAAAATCCCACACTGGGATACATGCGTGAAATTTATTGAGTTTGATGCATACCTTTAGGCAGCTGGAGAGATTTATTGTATTTTGGCATGCAATAAGTCTGTAATGATTTCTTTGACCCTCATCCTATGAATACGTTCCCACATACGCAAGGTGCTCATGGTATGTATACTCAGTTGCAGAACTGACCAAAACACCTACAAGATGTTTTACACGATGCTGATACAGTTTATTATTAATTTCCACGCATGGGCGTATAGATATATTATGAAATCTATGCCATACAAATCTGTGTCAGATCCGTCGGTTTGTCTATCTGTTGGCGTGTTTAACACTCTGTTTTCTCAGTAATTGCTCCCCCGATTTTTATGGAATTTATACTTTGTTAGTTGGCAGATGCCTGAATGTATGCCGCTTTTCTATGAGGAAGCAGACTGCCTGGCGAGGATACGAGCAAGGGGCACATGCATTGGCCCCGAACCCTTGCTGGGTATTACAAGAGGCCAGGTCAGTAATGCCCTAGATGCTTGGGCGTAAAACCAACTGGCGAAAGCATGGTTAGAGAGAGATGACTCCAGGCAGTCCAAGAGTTTCATAGCAGGCCCCAACAGACGTAGGGAGTTATAGCTGTTGAACCGGGGAAGGGATTCACTCCATTTGTTGGTAGGAATCCTGACAGATCACTGCAGATTGAACATGCACCTGTCACTCATGGTACTGATCAAAGGCACAATCTTTTATACATTTAACCGTCTTTAGAATTTCCTTGTCTTTCCACAGTTTTTCTACTATAGCATCGTTGGTGATGTGGTGGACATATGACACTTGCAGCATTCACCGGTAGCACCACAATTCGAATGCTTCCAATCGCTTAAAGTTTTTTTGAGTACGGTTCCAACTTTAAACACCATATAATGGCACAGATATTACATAGGATCGAAGAACTCTGACCTTTTCGTATACGGATGAAGGAATTTCTCCCTTTTCGAATACGAATTCTTATTTCGTTCTATACCGAACCCAAAGTCAATTAACCGAGTCTGACTTTACAGGGATTCAGAAAAGTTCCAGTCCTCATTGCGGATATATATTTGTGACTCCAGGTAGCTGGAACGTTCAACTTTATTCGTTCATCTACAACTCATACAGAGAACTACGTCATTTCGCCCTCCTTCAGGTTCATACCAAGAACAGCATCGTTGATGACTTGTTTTGGATGTACGAATGAAATTCAAATGCAGTTTTTTGCTGATGCTGGGTGGGCCAGGGGGTGCTCAGTGTTCATTATTAGTGCCAGCGCATAGCCACTGTATCAGCGTTTCTATAAATACGTACAGTGGCCGCGGAGCTATCAGCAAAAAATCTAAAATTGTTTGTTTACCTTTCCAAGTTCCTGACAATTTTATGCCATAGTTAAAGGATTCAGTGGACTAAATCTTTCTGAACGATCTATCAACAAAGCGACGAAAGCGCGGAATCGATTCAAATGTTAATATAAGGGAAAACTGCAAAACATTTTATATTGTTTTCCATCTTTCTTATCCTGCCCAGTAATTGGAATCCTATTATTAATCAAAAACACTTCAATGATGTTACGTCTGTTTCCATGTACCTTTGATTAAGATAGTGGACGTCTATGCATAGTTGTTCAAAAAAATTACAAATTACTATTGTATAATCGGAAAGAATTTGCAGGATGAATTATTGGCTATATTTTGCTTACGGTTAAAACTATTAGGCAACACTTGTCCACCATGTCAGTACTCGATTATTATTGAACATATTTCAATCTTTTAATATGTCTAGATACGCTGATGCACAATACCTTGTAGCCGTCGGTGATGTATGTGACAGATGTTCATTTTTTATCTAAATATTCCGGTGACGATAGCAGCAGATTTCTCTTCGATCTTTACTGCACCCGGTAATATTTATTTCTATTTTATCAAAGACACGCAAAAAGAAATAGAAAGAATTGCATCTGTTTGAAAATGAGCATGCAATAGTCGTATGAGAAAGTCGGTTTACTTAGAAATAGCTAATTCATGTTTGCTATTCCTATTTATTTCATGAGGAGTGATTATCAAAAAAATAAATAGCCAGGTACGGATTTTCTGGACAAGCATCTTCTTCACACATTCTTATATTTTTTACGGCAGACAGAATATGGAAAACAAATGTACTTATAAACTGGTCTTATTATGTATATAAAATCCATTGGTTTTGTTCTGAGATTGAGGGAAACTTGTAATAGGCTTCCACCATCACTAGATCAACATACTTTGAGATAATCTCGTGATAACGCAGGCTAGATATTACGAACTCTTGTATAAATGTCAAACAAATCTTGCCATTTATTTCCAGAAAACGGCTGACTTTGAAATGATTTTCTCCACTGACAGCCATTTTTGGACAGCTTACTGACATACCAAATCTGCAGAATATTTCTACCGAAAAGTGGCTTTTTTGAGCGTGTAGATACTTTATTCCATATCAGTTTTAAAGTAAATATACAAATTTGTATTTTACTAATCTCTTGGGTTTAAGATTGAGTGGCGGCAATATACTACTAACTATAAAATGTTTATAGATATTTTCATTTAAATGCTATGAAATGAGTTTTTTCATTTAAAAATGAGGATTACAAGAATTTGTCACGAAGTAGAAGTAAGTTTGCAGGTTCGTTACGGTCAAGCCCGAGATCTCTGCGTAAAGACAAGAGCCTCACAACACTTGGCTGTACATATCCTAATCGTGTATGATATATAGGTTAGTTAGAAACATATTTTAGTATTTACTCCTATTATGCTTCTCAAAGATTGATAGATTTGTACCTCCAGCATGGACATAATTATACAATTATTGCTGTTACCAACATTTTCGAGTATTGCGTGTTTTGTATTTTGATATTAGAGATATGGTTTTGTACCAATTTTGTGCTACGTTCTGAATAAATCTGCGTAAACTCATCTTCCATGGTTAATTATCATCCCAGCAAACTACCCCTACTTTGCCACAGCGAAACTAAACTAAACTCTAGATATAAATACTCTTCTAGTTTAAGTTAATCAGATGTTCTTCAAACTTCAGCACAAAAAGAAATTTTTTTTATGTAGAGCCCACACTATAATTAGGTTCTTACATTGTTGAGGATCGACATGTCTGCATCATTCAGAAACATCAGCAGATGTAACCTTTGCTGCTGGACCTTATGGAAAAAGAAACAACGCACGTTTGCATCTCCCTATGATAAACATTTCTTGATCTACTTTTTATACAATAATATATAAAAACTTGCTTTCTCACATATGTTGATGCAGCTGGCTACAAATTCATCTATTTAAGATTGTACAGTTATAAAAATTAACATACATGTTGAACCAGAATAGAAATACTATTTTATCTAATATACGTGACTGTATTAGAAAAATTGAATGTCAAGGTTAGATTTTAATTAAAATTCATGAAAATAAGTTCTCATTATAGCAGGTTCTATTACTAACAACGAAACCATATTTTTTCAGAAAATAATAATTATAAGCTGTTTATGACTGCGATTTAAATGCGTGGTTTAGTTAAGTTATTGGAAACAACTTGCAAATACATAGAGAAAACACAATGATAGCATTTTTGATACAGATATAATATATACAAGGTGGCTTAAATATAATTTTTCAGTACTCCTGTGATCTGTTAAGCTCTATGCTCAGACCACAGGACGACAAAATTAGCAAGGTTTTTTACGTGATGTGTTGTACGCTAGTGATTTATAGACAATTTGAACATAGTATCGTTTTTCTATGTGTCGCTTTGAATAATTAAAAATTCACACTGGGGAATGTTTACATATACAGTACCTTAAAACTTAATGCAGTTTTTCCTTCCACTGTCATGAAAATTTAATTTGACATAAGAAACGATAGGTTCGAAAATTATTTTTTTTGCTTTTAGTGTATCACTTACATAACAGTATTTCTTACATTCATCTCCAAGTGTCACGCAAAGTGGCGCTGCCCATCGGAATATTTAAGAAATCAAAGGCTCTAACGCTCAGTAAACGTGTTTTGAGTTCTACAAACTATAAATTTGTAAACCTTAACCTTAAACTCAGTAGCTGAGCCATCAAAACTGCATCACCGTTCAGGAGTTCTACTACTCACCATCAGATCAGCTCTATGGCACGAATCATTGTACGTATAACCTAACTAAATAAGTCTGCAGTTTAGAATCGATAGTATAATTAGAAGTGGGCTATAATCAACTTGCCCATTTTTTTTACGTACAAAGTGTGTCAAACACAAACATTCAGACTGCGCTACAGTCTGAACTAACATCTACGAGTAAATGATGTTCGCATACTTCTGCTTGTCGATTAGTATCTTAGTTGGGCGTATGAATAAATGTATCCTGAAAATTCGATGCCGGAATTGACGACAAGACAATAACTTTTTCGGCGCTATATAAAGGCAAAGCATATAGAATGTGGGCCGCATTACTATCGTCGAACACCTCTGAGCAAAGATTTTGGAATACTAAGCAGCAAGTTACAAATCGTGTACATTGTATCAAATGAAGAAATTCAATTTGCATACGCATCGGATAATCTCCTTGTCAGTCTTGTACGTGAGATTAAATCGATCGCATATGGAGATATTATCTGTGCTGAATCTTGCTATTAGGGTACCAGTAGAGCATTTGTTACTAAGTAGTTGTAATTACCTTTCGAACATTTCGATATAGGATGCGAAAATGTAGCTTTCTTCAGTTGGTCACCTATTCTGCATAATGCAATAATGCATGGTTTGCAGTGCTACTTTACTTGTCTATGATACTCGTCAAGTTCTTTTGATTAAGTAAACTACTTTCATAATAGCCTGAAATGAAATTATTCTATGTATGCACATGCATTTAATATACTTATCCAAGATCACCCCACTTTACTGATTAAGCCAGAAGATTGGCGGTAGATGATTCAGGTATTGGGTTTCTCCCCATCTCCGCTGCTTGCAGACCAGCATCCGACTTCTTTGTCAGGGTTGTTGTGTGAGTCCTCTGCGCGTTCAACTGAACTCCGTTTGTGTATCCTCATTCAACAGTTCTCTCATGCATGCTTCCCTAGCCAAAATCTATCTCTGGATGGTAGTGATTTGCCCGGTCCCATGCAGGAAATAAGGATGCTGTCATCAGCGAAGCTATAGATAGGATTAGATGTTCTTTCCAACAAATCCTTGATGTACAGCGAGAAGAGTACCGGATGAAGATCCTTGAGGAACACCTGCATTTATGGTAAGTACATCGGAAGCGTTCGAAATGCGGGATGCGGCACAAGCTGTATAACCCCACCTGACTGACTGACATCGGAAGCATATCCATTCATCACCACAAATTCCTGAAAAAACTATCCAACAAGTGGCACAGACCCGATGCCATCCCATGGGCAGCAAGATTGACCAAATGTCTCTCATGCACAGCTTACCAAAAGCCTCCGATATATCGAGCGCGACGACCCGAAACTCTCCAAGAAGCCAGAAGACTGTCTCCATAATAATAATACGTCTTTATTAGGGCGAAATTTAGCCAAAGGCTACTCTTACATTCAACCCTAAATCTTGGACCCTAATCTTGGACATGATGCAGAGCAGTCTCAGGTCAATAGTTGCTGGGCATCTTTCCTTGACCTTCTAAGGTATAGGTTGTACTGGACCGAATATCTAATACTAACAGTCACTATCGAACAAAAATCGGTATACTAACTGCATAAAGCTTCAAGTCACAGTGCAACTACACTTTAAATTAATACCAACAGTTAAGGTTCCTTTCCGTCTGTCGGTTGCAGCAAAGCAGACAAATTAATTTAGAAATTAATGGCAGACTGCACACTCTGAAACCATGTATAGACTCACTTTGTAAGTGACATTTAAATAATCAAGATGTTCTGTATTGAAATCTCTGACATTTCAAGCGATTCCACACCGTTATTGAATTGATATTAGTTGCAGTCTGTTTTTATGAATAGCATGCTATTTCAAGTAATTCTCATGGTCGAAAACAGCATGCCGATTTATAACTTAAGTTGGGATGATATGTTAAATTTTGCAGTGATGAACGCATTGGGAGAGAAGTGGCATAATAGTTTCTGTACAGTATACAATTTTGCAATATATTGTGTGGATCCATTGTTCACCTCTTTATCGATAAATTGTTGTCACATATTTTAGTCTTGCCTAGATCGCTATAGAATTTCATCAGTCCTAAGACAATCGAAGCTTATTAAGACAACACATAGCGATGATATTTAATGCTATGAATAGTATTGTAAATGTCCGTTTCTTAACTTTTGTTTATTTTTGTTGACCAGGACAATTCTGGGAGATAAATAATTTTTATTTTTATAATGTTAAAAGACCTCGGGTGTCCGAACGTAATGAAAAATTAATGTTTTTGTTAACTGCAACGTTATTAGGTAACATGTTTCTGAACTAGAACAGACAAATTATGATGATTCTACTCAGGATTAAATAGTATCTTCTGCGAGTTATCCGTTCATCCAAAACTAATAGAACGTGGCGTCGTTTTCGTCTACTTGAGACAGGTCAGCACGATAGCTGTTCACTATAAAAATGCTTATGGTTCCAGCCGAGCTAAACTAGAGAAAGTCCTCTGAATCACCCATACTCAAGGACCACCGCGTAAAAGGACTAACCGATACATCATTGTAAACCACCCAAAGTCAAACGTAAACAATAAGGACGTTGTATAACACCACATAATTCTTATTCTTTCTTAAGTCGGCAAAACAAAAACAATGACGGAGATTAAGTAGGATCGAATCCGGGCACTTTTCTCGGGTCGTGGGTTAATCGAAAATTCTCCAAACTGGCTGTGAGTTCACAGCGCCGTCCATTACAGATGGTCAACAACCGTAAGCTGAAGGCCGCACATTGTGCTCCAATATACAAATATTACCGCTCCGCCGACATAACATCGTCGAAACACATTCGGTGATTTAAGAAATACGGGTCTTACTAAACAACCATTAGGTTCAAACTTAATTTCATATTGTACTGATCGTCTTTATTTTTTGCCTCTTTTCCACTGGATTCAAGGAGATTTGAGAAAATGTATCTACAAGCGGTCAATCAGCCTTTTGATGATTATTTTCTGGTGTAAGCCAATTGGAAAGGCTTAATTCTGGAGTTTTTTTACTCACTCAAAAATTATTTCAAGAGAGATAGATCTCAGTTATGAATTTTGTATACTTTATTTTGACTGGTCCATAGCAGATCGAAATAAATGTAGATAATATTTTGTCTACAGCATCCCCTATTTCCTTTATGCAAAATTTTGATGTTCGACGCACATAATCTTGGAATACTGAGGACAAACATAATACTACTATTGTTTGAAACTTGTAGACAAGGTGGATTTATGAAAAGTTTGATTTCGGACTTCCATTGTCTATAAAATTTTGAGTATCACGACGTTTCGATTGATGTGATATCTTCAATCGTCTTCAGGCGAACTGGCGAACACGTTTCTTTCACGCCTATTTATACCCCGTCCGGTGACGTGTCGTTGTCTGCGGTCTGTTCTGATTGGTTCCCGATGCGCGGTATTCCGGTCTGCTAACGTGGCTGTTTGTCGGTCATTGTTTGTTGTCTGGTCCAGTTGTAGTCTATTGATCTTTTTTAAAATCCGTCACCGGACGGGGTATAAATAGGCATGAAAGGAACGTGTTCGCCAGTTCACCTGAAGACGATTGAAGATAGCACATCAATCGAAACGTCGTGATACTCAAAATTTTATAGACAATGGAAGTCCGAAATCAAATTTTTTATAATACTACTATGTAGCAACAACCGTGACATTTATTTCCTCGCTAATCTGCAAGATGAAATTCAGTTTATATATATTTGTGTTTAGAAAACTCTTGAGTTTTCCAATGGATAAAAATCATAAGCCAGTGTTGCACGTGGATGAGTTGTTGCTGACAAGACAGTTGATAATGATTTACACAGTCATGACCGTCTTTTTGGTGCTGCGAATCTAACCTCACATATTTGCGTCCGCGTAATTCTGCACTCCAATCATGCAAATAATTTCATGTAACAGCAGATAGTATCGACATATAAACATACCACGTTTTTCTTGAGTAGACCATCATATAAAATTTTATCATTGTAGTCTTTTACGCACCACTGGAAGGATTAATGACTTTTAGTTCATTAGTGTCCAGCTCGCAAAAACTGGTCCCTTAGCGCAAGTGCAAGCTTGTCGGATACGAGGTGTATATCAAGTATAAATGGAAATGCTACAAGGAATATTTGCATATTAACAAACAAGTTATTGAAGAATGTCACTTTGCACGATCCGTTTTTTTCATTCCATGATATTCATAAATATCATATCGAAACCGCCTTACTTCACGGACATGTAGGAAGTCTGATATGCTGAATGGTGATTCAGACATGGCAAGATTCACACAGGTGTTATAAATAATGTAACTTATAGCAGTTGATTTTTGCGTAGGAACAAGTAATTGATTTTAATTGCCTTATCATTCTATTTGGAGTGTCCTGTAATGAGCGGTACAGCAATCTATATGGTAGAAGTATTTCACGTACTTTATTATCTCAATACTAGACAATTAGTAAAGTCCCAAAAGCAGTGTTAGCAAAATTGTAAAGGGCGTCGACACCAACAACGTTTCCGCTTCATTCATAAGCACTTCACATTCTAGATTTTTAAATCGTAGCTGGCTAGAACTATAACAAATGTTGTCAGTCTTGAAACCCTCATTTGAGTCCCAAAAACAAACTACGAGTATATAACCTCTAGTTTTCGGCGGGGAATGAATTAGCATTGGAATCTTCAACTGCTCCTTTTCCCCTCCACCCAATGCATATTGTATTCTCATGACCGAACGTTCAGTGTAACTGATATGGAAGAGGCTGTCAAATCGAACAATGACTGAATTTTGATATCACGGTGTATTCAGCCCATATTACTGACCATCTAAATAGACGTTGTTGCACATATTGAAGGTTTGAAAGACTGTACTTATCATGAACCATATAATGCTGTTTCACAATCGTTGTATCACCAAATCAATCTGTTGTACAGAAAGTGATGAGGCTATTATGGTTTCAAACTGCTTCTTATAACGACGTAGTTCAAAGGTTACATAGCGTCCGCTGTCTGCCTGTCACTAACAAATGATTTGTCGGTGAATGTGATTGATACGGCTTCTATTTCAGATGCGTTGCCTTATATGTAACACCTACACAGAGTGAAATTCCTTCTTGGCTCAGACCAATAAACCTGTCAGTCAATCAAACGATTCGCCGACCCTCACCAGTTGCTCCACTTTTTCGACCTCACTCGAAGGATGTTTACCGAATATTATTAATAGTCCGGTTGTAAGGAACAACCTCCTCTGCAATGCCATATCAGAGCCGTCGTCAGCCTTTTATGTTTACTGGAGCTGAAGTAAGTGGAGTATCGTCAAATAAAAATCTTGGAAATGAAGAAAAATTATGCCAAAGGTATATTTCGTTTTATAATAATATGATGATGGTTCTAGAATACAACTATGAATTTACTAGAAGCGCAAGAAAGTGATCAAACTAAAGCTCTCGGATCGTTTTGAGTATGTGTTACGATTCAATTGATAGATGTCACTTAAAACGTCTTCAAATTTTGACCACATCTCCCGGTTTGTTACCACTGTGGAATATTAAATATGAATATATATCTTTTTATGAAGGAAAACGTTTGAGTAATCATCTTGTTTTCATGAACATGTAATACAGTACAAGAAACCGATAGTAAGTATTATCTACCTTTGCTATGATGCTTCCAAACGTTAAACAATCAAAACCCAGCATACAAAGACTCCCGAGTTTACCAAACTACTCAGTATGCGCTCAAATAAATGTATCTCACACTTTTTACCTCTTCAATAAGGTATTGATTCTACATCTCTTCTATAACATTTGGTATGCATTTAAAATAAGTCGGCACTGGGGCCAGGACGGTGAACCTCATAGGAAACTGAAAAATCATGCTCCAGTTTTATGAAGACACATTTTTTGTCTTTGCTTTCTTGAACCCAGGAACACAGAAATGCATAACACTTGCTTCGGCTCTGGACCACATCACTGTTATTATATTT
The DNA here is from genome assembly GCA_949316355.1 of Bruchidius siliquastri. NCBI lineage: Eukaryota > Metazoa > Arthropoda > Insecta > Coleoptera > Chrysomelidae > Bruchidius > Bruchidius siliquastri. The sequence continues at coordinate 1,809,989 of OX438533.1, read as the reverse complement.
GAAAAATGTTGTACATAATAGACTTACAAAAGTAATAAATGTTGCCCATAGTTTGCCTGTAACTGTTTAGACGAAACAAAGAGAATGGAATGCTCTATGCGTAATAACGCCCCATTAGTAACTGTGGGCAACAATGGATGGTCAAATTTCGTTTTCCAGGATAAATTTATGATAATTTTAGTGATAATGTGGCTACAAAGATGGTCTGTGTTGAGTTTAGTCACGATCGTATGACGCATCGAATTCATAATGATATATGTATATATTCCAGTATTTTGATGAAACTGATCGCCTGTAGCACACTATTATTTCGATCGGAAGAATGTCTTTGTTTCGAGGTATGTTGGATATTTTTTATGCAAAATTCATAGACTCGCTGTGATTATACATATTTTAGGAAATCACTTTAACGCTAATGTTTGTGACACATGGTATTGCAATTATGCTACATCTGAAAGAGTATATCATTCAAGAACTGCTCACTGTAACTAGACGCTCTGGTTGATAAACTTAGACCACTTAGAAATATTACATTTTCCATTTATATGGATAGACCTTCGAAGCTCTATATTTCTATAGTATGCTGTACTCACAGCTCCATATAGAAGGTATGTTTTTTAAAGTCTACCGGGAGTATGAAAGTGTGAGTACGGAAGTGGACACTGCGACAATGATGAGAAAGATACATCTACTCACGTATAGAAATAGCCCGGTTTAGCAAAAGGAGTGATTTTTGTAAAGGGACCGGGGCGTTGAAAAGGGGCACAGTAATGGATGGCTTTATCAAATTTTATAACCTCTCAGCGGTGTTTGGCGCGATTTATATTTCTTCAGATCTTCAGGGACTTTTCATTTTTCATATTTTTTTTATCATCTCGATCATCAGACATTAGGAGATCAAATACACATTTCTTCTTGCCCATAACAGTAGCATTATATTGGTTATATAGATATAATTTTCATTGCGCAATTTGCGTTGCTCTGTAAAGGGATGTAAATTTAATGGACAATAGATGTGGTAAGTTCCAAATTCGTCGTTATTGATAATCCAAGGTATAATTATTACCATTGACGTAGTGAGTGGATGCTCAGCCAAATTCAATGCTAGTTTGGATATATGTTGCTACCGCATCCTTATATAAGTATAAGTACACAGTATTTGCTCTTTACTGACGGCCATTGATCTGACGAAAGTCTTGGTTGTGACATGAACATGTCTTGTATACAACATCTTTAATCTCAACGTATATCTAAGATGAGCATTCAGATATAACTGTTTGTTTGCTTGGCACAGACTTTTCCAATTGTTTGATATTGCTTACCACATATTTTGGTGTATACCTTCTCCCTCTTTCAGTATGATTTCTTTTCTCTCTAGATCTTGTTTTTGAAGGGTGTCTGCAATCAGCGTTCTTTTTTAGTTGTTTAATATTCAGAACTTTAGGCTCCAACCAATCCAGATGTGTCCGAAATTACATATTCTAATCATTTCAGTAACCATCTATTTTCCAAAAGCATGTTATGTTTGTCCTCACCGTAATAAAATTTCTGTTTTTGATTGGCACTCTCATCACTTATTGCGAACCTTTCGATCTGTTTTAAAAATTATATTTGACATCTTATGACAAAAACTAAATTATGTATAGTACTGAGAAATATTACCAGAAACTACGAACTGTGAAAACAAACATACCTTTCTGGTCTAATTTCACAACTGGAATAATTGGACGTTAGTATAATGAGCTACCTTCCAATGTAGATAGAAATGCAGATTCTACGAAACTGCAATTCCGGTAAATCGCATCATTAACTTAGACATACCCTACTAAATCAATAGACGTAGGAATCAGATTGTCTCTTTGGCCTTCGTTTGATTCTCTGTTCCACATTTGTAATATTTTCACCTTTCAACTTTTTTTTTGCAATAGTGACATGGATGAACTGTCACTTGTAAATCAAACATTACCATGTGGTTTGAACTGAATTCTAGCAATTCTTGGTTTCTCTAGGGAAGTAAGCGGTTAAACCTTAGTTTGGAATCATATCATTGATTGCTGTAACCCCTGAACACTATGCATAATTTGTCTCTTAGATAGTTTATGCTCTGTCTGCGGGGGAAACATAAACGTTAGTAGTGTTTGTTACGTAAAGATATATGGTTGTAGTTATTGGTTGAAGAAAACACGATGAATAGGCATTGTGATATTTAAATCCGTAGATACAGAAGGTCATTCATGTTTATCACTGGCACCCTGGGTTCAACCTTGCAGTTTCAAGCCAAAGTGCAGTTTTTTTCGGTTTGCAAATTGAGTTGTCAGGCTACAATAATTTTCAGATTTAGAAGAAAATGCCATTCTTCACCTCAAAAATACTCAGGTACAATTCAATGGATGTTTTGCGCAGATTCTAATAGGACTTTCTGTGAAGCAGACAATCTTTTTGTATCCATAGCTAGAATAAGCTATATTACTAAACTTTTAAAGATACCTTGAAATGCAGATCTCGGAATATGAAAATGTAGCGGAATAATTTCCATTGTTAGCTCACGGCTTTCATATGCTCTGCAGTTTGATAAAATGTGCGAATAACTTGCGTCATCATTTTCTTCTCAAATATACGCCATAATCAGAGACTAGTTATGAGATTTCCTTGTCTCGTTTGCACACAAATTCCTGTAATACAGGACCTCATCCAATGTTCATTATAAATGACATTAACGCAACAAGCCCATTCTATGTTGCGGCGTTTGGCCTGTGTAGCTGTAGATCCGCCACTGATAGCACATCAACTGTGCTGCAGGCACTAAACGACTATTAGGTAAGCGGTAATTGTCCATCTCGAATAATCAGCACCAACCGAACCAAATTAATTTGAGGATGATTTATAACCCACGTGGCCCCGGCGGGTCATCGGGAACAGTTTCAACGCAACGCGTCAGTGCGTCATGCAGGCGGCAGCGATGTCGTGCCGCATAAATTAACGTGCCCGAGAAAAAGAAGCGGAAGATGTTGACAACGCTGAAGGTCCGGAGTGGCTGATGCTTCGGGTTGCAATGGTTGGTATACCTTTTTACAGTGTGGCATCTCTAACAGCGTGAAACGTAAGTGCCGATCAATAACCGTATTTACTAGAACTGATAAATGAATTTGGGATTACTATCATATCGTTGATAGAAGTTGGAACTTCATTATTTACCATAAAACAAGCTTCAGTTCAAACAATGGAACATGTACGGTAAATCTGTTCCAAATAACATAAATGCAATGCTATCGGCCTCAACATACCTTAAATGAAGGTTTTAAGGTCGAGACAGAAGCATAGTTCGTTGTTTGAAATTTGTAGACAACTTGGATGTCTTAGTAGTTCTTTTTCGGGATTTACATTGTCTTGAGATTCTTGCGGTTCAACTACAAATATTTTTCCGTCACATGAACAGCATCTGACCTTCAATAGTATTCATAAAGTAAAGGAAATGTGACAAATGTTTGCCTTTTCTCGATGTATTGGTGAACAGTAACGAAACCCAAATACAGACCACAGTGTACAGAATACGACTCATATAATTATGATAGTACCTGCACTATACTTCAAGACATCCGGTAGCTACGAAAAAACGGGTTATACAAATACTTGTAAATAGACTAAGTAGTATCTGCAATACCGGGTCTGGAATATAAACTTTGACGCATCAAGGGAACTGTCAAAAATTGATATCCGAAGAAGTACTGCGCCAATCTACTACCAGCAGAAGAGCGATCAGAAAGACAGGGTGACGATATAGAATCCAAACAAGGTAAAAACGTCACACTTAGTACTCGTAATATTCTTACGAAAAGGATGTCCAAGAACGAACTGACTGACTGTCCGTACAAGTCCATTTTTGTAACTTTGTGCCACTGGAGGGTGTAATGGAACTTCTTACTTTCTTCTTGAAGAACAACTATTTCCAGAAGGACGAGGAATACAACAGCCAGTGAAAAAAGCTACCAATCAAATTATCGCTACTTCCAGTGATCACGAACCTAAACATGGGAAATCGCCATCAATTCTTCCAACGAAGTAAAATCTTTGGAATGAACCAAGATACCAGGCTATGCACTTATTTACATATTCTTCCGTTTTTAGATGAACACAAAGCAAATAATCTTCACCACATTTGAAACATTTTTGGTGCCGATAAGCTCCTGTACAGCACTCGCCCAGCGGCTACGTCATCAAACGGAAATTGCTAGAGATATGAGTTCGAGTCCGGTTCACAGCAAAAACAAATGTACTTACTCATCTTAATTTGTTAATTCAATCTCCTTTACTATATTTGCACATAAAGAGATCCCGACTCATCTGAGTAATACTCCACATTATTTCCCACTTGATGACACCACGCGAAATCGCACAGCGGAGGTACATATACTCGCATCAATGATCTGAGCAGCGCGTTCTATGATTGGTGCTTGGTGGAGTGAGATCAATTCAAAGAGCAGAATTAATTTCGCATTAAGAACTTATTTCCAGTAATGATTCGTTTTGGCCAGCTTCTTTATTTTTTTATCGGATACCTAGTTCTACCCAGGTTGGTTCTGAGGCGTTTTTCATTCACCCTATAGAAACGCATTCTGTAATCCTCAATGTTGTGCTCTCGTCATCGTAGTGAGTAGGTGGCTGTACGCGAACTGATCGGCCGCGACGAGCTAGGGTTCCGGGTTGTACTAGAGAAAAAGAAGCAACAGAAGAAAACGGGATGACGGGTATCTTGACATCAATCTTCAGGATTTATGCGCAGAACGGGCATTGGCGTTCGACGAGAAAATAAAAAAAACTTCTCTATCGGTCCGTGCTATCGTACCATTAGCATTATCTATAAATTGTCGAGATTTAAATAGATACTGAAACTCTCATTGTTTCATGTAAAGGCTGCTTTTCACGACAGTCCGTCCTTGCAGACAATGCATTGTTACGAACCTGACGATGCTTGAGACATGAGTCATCCTGAGTGAAATGAATTACATTTTGCTGAAACTTAAAAATATGACATGACTAGTTAGTTAGTTGGGAAGCAACCTGGGTAGCCTTGTTAGCAGTCAAGTCTGACAGTCCGACGATGATTTAAATATAAATCGAAACGAGTCACACTGAAAGAAAGAGTTTTATATGTGAAACTGTGTGTTAATTACACAACTTTTCATCTACATGATGGAAGAGTTTCACCAAGTAAAAGCATCTACAATCTACATGAGGCAATTTTCTGCTTTATTTCTTCTACCCTAGTCCATTTTCGTTGACAAGATAGTAAGCAAGTAACTGCAGTAACAAAATTCCACAAAAGCTGTGGATGTATACTGGAGAGCGGTCGGTAACCTATGCAGCCATGTCGGGCTGGCCGGTAAGTTAGATAGCTGCAGTACTGGCCGCGGTCGCCAACTGGAGCAATCAGCCGCTAATTGCGCAATTCAACAGTCGCGTCACGAAGCGGCTACAGACAAACCTACAGAGCTATAAATCTCGCTAAGGAAGATCGATGTTCTATCTGCATACACGGCCGAACGACATTTTGAAATACAAGTGTAAAGTGAAGAAACTGCCGTGCCTCGCGATGAGAACAGTTCACGGTTTTTGCAGCACTTTTTTCCAAATTGTTTACGACTTCGTCGAGATCGGATGAGTTGCGTGATCGAACTGCTAAATATATAGATCGGCGATTCGATAGTACGCTGAGCATCAGTATGGACTATGGAGTTTCTTATATGCAAGCTAAGTGATGCAACACTGATCACCTGCAGTGTGAAGGTACATCATAATTTCAACAAAGTTTGATTGCTAACGCAGATAAAAGGTTGTGTAATTAACACACAGTTTCGCAAATAAAACTTTTTCGTTCAGTGACGAGTTTTGATTTATATTTAAGTCATCATCAGACTGTCAGATTTGACTGCCAACAAGGCTACCCAGATGACTTACTCACTAACAAACTAGATCCTATCATGGATACAAAACTAGAGCTCTCAAATCTAGCGTACTATTTATACTGTCTATTTCTATTTTCTATTAAATTATTTTTTCCTTTCTTGTGCCTGTCTTAGGGGAAATATTTTGTTGCGACTGCATTCACACTCGTGTTGAGGGAAACCTCTATAAAACCTTAAACATCAACATCAAATGGTCGCTAAGATATTTCATGTGATATAGTATTTTATCCATTAAGCTATACATTCTATAACTTAAGATATTTTAGGAGTAGGTTGTCCTAAAAATAAAGTTTAAAAGATCAGTCTGTTCTAATACTACGATGAAATCAGGGTTACGTAGATATTTTTGAATCTCTAATGTTTCTATGAGGTTTAAACATATATTTTATTACAAGTATGATGTACACTCAATCTATTTTCGTTGCCAAATTCATGATTACTATCTAGTGAGTGTTTGGCAAAATTTGATCTTTCTGGATGGTTTTTGAAGACACTTATATGCTCTCTGTATCTTGGTGTAAATGCTCTAGCTCTTCGATCTATATAAACAAGATGATGGCACATGAAATCTTACCTAACTTACACATATTTGGTACTTTGCATTAATTAAATATGATCTTGAATCTGGTGCTGGCCTATTAGCTATACCTATTTGATTATCATACACTGTTTTTGGGAAAATTAGTATAGCTTCTTCTTTCCGAATATGAAGTAATCGCACATGAAGCTCTCCAACGTAATTTCTACGAATCTCTTAACGAAAGTGTACAGAGGTCAAAATACATTACACGAGCAGCCACTTTCCTCTTCCTCCTAGCGTCAGCCGCGAATTAATTTTGCATTAGGAACAAAAACCCACAGCAGAAATGTTGGCGATGCTCTGTGTGTGGCTCCATTTCCTATTAATTAATTTAAGATCGATTGTATCTGCCGTCAGGCCATTACATCCAGGTTTTTATAAGATCCTAGTTAGCCATGCAAGGAGACACGTGATTCAAGGCATGAAAATTCATTGTCAGTCGTTTGGCTCGGATTATCAGGGGCGTTACCCTGAAATCCTGTACATGATCACTGGACTTCAGACATCTTCAGGAAACAAACCTTAGACGTATCTGATCCAACATGTAGGACAGGGATAGAGGACTTGTTGAGGTACATCAGACAGTGACGTATCCTGCTTCAGCCATTGATCAAACTAAGCAAATAAATGAGTATTTGTCTCTATGGCTGCTGACAGTTGGACATTTTGATTGGTCTTGTAATTATGTTCCTCAAAATCGCATCTGGGCCAATGGCCTCTTTAGAATACGGTAGTCCATATTAATTGCATTTTACATCAGTATGATGGCTTCGTTCATCTTTAGGAGATTGGCTGAAATTCTCTCTCTGCGACTTACACTTATATTACCAGTGCCAATCGTACCGCCAATGAGCGAATTTGGCTTTCACTGATGCAATTCGCAGTTTGATTTGTCACAGTGCTTCAAGTAATATGTCTATTCAGAAAACTCATATAAACAATTGCGAAAATTTTAATAAGATATTATTACATGACTGGTCTAAATCAACTCGTCATATGTGAATAAAGTATGGTAATGTATAGTCACAATCGAAATGTAAATGAATGCACTCATCTCTAGACTGCTTTTTTATATGGTAATTAGATAATAGGGATGCCTCTCCCTTTGACGTTTCCTGTAGGACCTATCATTGACATCTCCAGGATCGTTTCTGCGTGAACATTGAGTTTTCCGCAGCCAGTTATACTCTAAGTGGAGGTGTATCTAAGGTAGGCACGCATGCCTTTCATACAAACTAAATTTAGTATGTAAGTGTTTTGAAGTTATCTGACAACGAATTTCCTGTCACAAAAAATGTTGGCAGAAACTTTTCGGTCGTAGACTCTGTGTCGTGTGAAATTCTACCGATTCATTCGTGTTCGCACGAACTCTGTGCACATAAATAGTAGCCAATAGATAATGGTTTTTGTCACTGTGAAGCGAGGTGTTACGGCGTGCCGAATTCAGCAGGTTCACCAGTTAGGTTAGTTTTAGTCACAGAAATTAATGCTGACGGACCCTACATCACTCTAGGTATATGTAGCTAGCATTACTATAGAACAAAAGTTTACCCAAAATTAGATAATTTAATATGGCAAATATGCTGTCGAAAATTGTAGACCATTCAGCGACTGTGAGATGGACCAGTAAAAACAGCAACTGCCGCTAGCTAGCTCGCTGACGACTCTAGAAACGGAGGGGTAGAATTCCAATTAAGATGGGGTGCCACTACAATAGGCACTGCGAAACAAAATCCGGGACCACAGTAGCCCTGAAATTCGGCTCTACCTTGGAAAATCTGAAATGTTTCGAAGTAGGTGAGAACGTCTAAAATGTTGATAGTAAAAGTTTTAAGGGAAAAGTTTATTCTATTTTTTTACGGAGTTAAACAAAAAAATTTTTTTTAAGTTTTTTTTACTATTAATTTATTTGATATATTCCTGTGACATTTACGTATTGATAGTTTCGATCCTTACTTTAATGGTAATGCTGCAATCTAATATGACTGTGATTGGTTCCTGTATCATTACCTACCACACTCTCTCCTTTATCCGTATCGATCTGAAGCTTGTTACGCTGCTGTAGAAATCCCATAAGAAACCTAGTGCGTGCCGTGGTCTTAATTGGGATTTTTTCTTGTATCGACTGACAGCGTTCGCAGCTAATATCGTGTATATTTTATGCGGATTTTCATTCTGCAGGGATTCCGAGTGCCTCACAGTCGGTATCATGTCGTTCTCTGAATGAGATGTTCTTGCTATACTAACAAGCCGAGTTCCTGGAGGTTCTTTGTCCATGTATGTGGCTTCTGGAGCATACACCACCACAAAAAGGGACATTCTCAGCATATTCCCCTCGAAGTCTGATCAACTTCCACAAGAAATAATTCAGCAACTTGAGAATTTAGTTCATTTAAGTTGATAAACTCGATTAGATGTCATACCCTCGAGACCGACGTAGGAGTCACATTACTGGAAGCATTTAAATCAGTGGTGTAGGAAAGGGCGCTATTTTGGTTTAGTGTTTGCTATACAGTGAGGATATACAGTCCAAGACACATTCGGTGACATACAACTGACAGATATATTATCTTTATTATATATAAATATTATTAATGGCCTTAACTAAAGTGATTGCCCCATTGAACGGAATTTCTATCCTAATATATCAGACACGTGCCTCCTGCACTGCGTGAAGCAATTGCGAATGGTTCCTACATGCTTCACATACCTAGTTTGATTGCATGCAGGTCAGCAGTATAACAGGAAAAAGTATACAATTAATTACAGGCAACCTGACAAAAATTATTTGGATGCCGCACAAATTAGCATAATTAGCGGAGTATCTTTTAATTACCAATGGGGCACTTCCTGCAATTAATGTCACATAAATTGCTACTATCAAGAGATGCGTATCGTTGGACCGCTCTTACGCAACCACACTAAAGGCGAGAAAATCTGGATTTGGATTTCTAATCGTATTCACACATTACATATATACTGGTGATATAATTACATCAGGCAAATATGTATGATTGGATATTTACGACAAAAGTTTCTAGGTCGTTTCTGAGCAAAAATATAATCCAGGAATACTGAACCGATTCAAATCATTCATTGGAATTTAGTATGACCTTTTATAGATTACCTCTCGCGAAAGCAGGAAATCTATTAGGCTCGGTTCAAAATTTATCATATCATGGTAGAATCTGCACAATATGGAGATATCAACCGCTTTTCTTGCATATTCTAGAAAGTGGAGGTCATTTGAAAGGTGAGGAACCTCTATCAGATGTATTGCTTTTATCTGGATCAAGAAGCTTCGAGGGTACTTCCAGGCGAGTCTCTCAGATATGCGACCAGTATTCTAGAGATAGTTTGAGTAGAAAAATCTTTTGGTCTAGACCGGAAGATAATCCCCAGCTTTAAGAGACGCCTTCCTGTCAAGGCCAGCAACAATATTGTTTTGTATTTTTGATGATAATCCCTACAAGCTTGATTGAAGGTGATTCCTCGTCTTCCCTAGATCTTCTCTGCTCACGTGCATTGAACTAAACCCCACTTGTTGATCCCTATTCAAAAATGGGTTTGACTGACATTGTCCTAGTAATCCTCTGCATCTATGTTCTAGTTGGTCCACCACGCTTCCTTCTTTACGGGAGAATCCACTCTAATATTCTTTTTGGTAGCTCAAATTCCATAAACAGATCGAATGCCTGTTTAGCCTATAATTTGTCGGCATCAAAGCTGTTAAATATATGCATGGCATCCTTACAGATGTTTTAAAAACTATTATTATTATTAATATTATTATTATTATTATTAGGAAGATGAGCTATTAAATCCACATAAACTAACTTTTAAAATACTTTTCTGTTCATATCTACTCCCAACAGTTCCTTGAATTGCAAAATTGTGGAACCGGTAGTTGATTTACAACTTAAAGTTACATTGAAATGTCATCTTATAAAATGTCATTGACCTAATGTTGGCCATAACGACTCAAAATATCCTTGCCAGATGACTAATTGTATTTATATCTTCATTACATAAGTATAATATATAGGCATAAGTATGATTTGTATAATAACCTGTTGATCCGATAAGCAGCTTAATTTTTTAAATTTAATCTTTTCAACATTAATAGCAGTTATTAATTGATTAAATATTATTTCAGATACTTTTGAAACGTCAAAAGAATATTTATAGTTGGTGAGATTAAATCTCTATGCAACTATCAGCTCATTCCACAATGTTGAGGTTCTCGGAAAACGGCTTTGGGAGAGACTTGTTAGAGGTTTTGGAACTGGTTAGAGAAACAACATCAAATAAATGGATCAGTGTGTCATGTTACACCTCTTTTCTACGTATCATAACACAACCACAATAAATCATAATAAAAACTGTAAGACAAATTACTAGGGAGCGCAGCGGTATATTTGCTCAGATGACCTTTTGTCTTATGATTAATTGTTTTCAGTGCAGTTACAAAATTGCGATATTACAAGAAATCAGAAACGCCTTTAATCGCTGATTACGGTCTAATATAATAATTATTACATCATGCATCATTAATCACTACCACAGCTCGAATGAAAAATGGTTCACATGGAATCAATGCCATTATCGGAACATATCAACAGGGTTTGTTTGACATTTCCCTGGGTCTGATGGTAATGAGCAAGTACTGATCAATTGGATTTGACTGCAGTTTTATTGAGTACCTGTTAGAGCAAGTACAGAGTCAACAAGCATATCCTTGTCCAAGCGTCTTTTTCCATCAAGTCGGAATAGCCGCAAAATTGTCATGTTGTGTCATATTTTTTTTTATTTTGTGCCATTTAAGTGAGATTTAGTATTTTTGGCGCTGTTGTTTCATACGTATCCTATACAACAAAGTTGTAACGGTACTCTATTAGCTATTCTTGTCAATATCTATGAATGAAGAAGAAGCCCCGAAAAATTGCTTGAATTAGTCAGTTATGGTCATTTCTTAATAATAATCAAGTATGTTGGATAATTACTAACTAAAGATATCAAAATATTGGTCCACAATGTTCATCATGATTATCTAGAATATTTGTTTTAAATTTGGAGCCTATCCATCGAATTGTTTTGCATATATTTATCACAAAAAAGTGTTAGCACTTTTTCTGACTATTCGTACATCATTTCTGAGCTTATCTAACACCTTGCTGATTTTTTATTGTACATAAGCTTAACGTGGGACTATCGATACCCTTTTGAATATTGAAACCTACAATAATTAATTATTATAGAATGTTTCGGAAACACATTTATACATGTAGACTCTCTCATTTGGTGGTACTATTCCTTCATTCAGATAAGAATTGTTTATTTGGTCACATATCTTCACAAATATTTTCCAGTCACGCATTTTGATGTACGAGTATATTTATATTTCATGTAGTTCCATTTAAAATAATAATTGCTTCCAAAGTTATGATATAGTTTTTACCCAAAGTTCATCAATAACAGTTTTCTAATTATTGTATTGGAATATGACTACATATATTAAAAAAAATTCGAGTGGTATCAATCATCTCATAGAAAATCCATGTACATAGCAGTATGTCCGGAGCAAGGTACTTCGTGATAAATTCAGCTTATTTCAGCTTGTTGTTCAAAAGTATCTGGCACTATAACATGAAATGCGTTTGACATCTCAGCAGAGCTATTTATGCATATTATTAGAAATAGTAGAGACTTAAGAATTCAAGCATGAAAAAATACGCCAAAACATTAATACTAGAATCGACAAGCTTTGCAGTAGACTACAAAGCGAGCTTCGATGTCTATTGGACGGAGGATCCATACAAAATGGAAATCAGCCGTTTATTTTTTAATGCAATACTCTGGCATGGTTTGTCAATGTGTAAAGAACAGGGAACTATTGGAAATCTCAATAAATCATTATGTAAAACATCCTACCAACGAGTGTCGGCAGAATGTAGAAACATAACAAAAAGGTTTACCAATTGTTATAATACTAGAATTTATCGCATAGGTGCAGGGCCTAAAATGTACATGAAAAACCAAAATGTTATCTAAAAATTCTGGGATCGCTTCTATATCTAAAATTGCTCAACGTAACATTGCTTACATAAGCCCAGACCCGTGTTAACAATCCCATTGTTACCTTACCTGCGAATAAATCTCAGCTCGCCTTAAAGTTCAAACAATAACGATATTATACGTACAATTTTACCTTAAACAGAAAAGATCACTGCCGTACAAGAATGGTTAACCTCCACCTTGGTAGGCGAGCAAAAAAGCGATTTGCATTCAGTAATGAAAACGAGAAATGCCACATTTTTAATGGTAAACAATCCGCTATGAATATTTAAAGAAAAATAAAGGTCACCGAGCAGCAACAGTCTCACAAGCGCGTCCTTCATCTTGACTTCAAACGCTGTTTTTGTAGGCGAAATGAGTGAAACGCACCAGACCACAGTGCATCAACCAATAATACGGTCTAGCGACTCTCCGGATCTTTTTTATGTTGGCTTGTGCATGGTCGACGCACATAGCGGGGTCATTTCTTTCTTCCTCCCTTCACTTTCCCCATTTTCTTAACGTCTTTTCCTTTTGTAATATGTAATTTTATTATAATTGCTCTCTTATTTTTTGCAATTTGTTTAAACAGGATTTCATCACTCGTAGTTATTCATATACTTATTCATTTACTCTAGTATTAAGGTAAACCCCTACAAAACCTTAACCATCGCCGTCAAAATGTCCGAAAGATATTTCATGTGATAAACTATTTTATTTTTATCACGTATTAAGATATTTTATTTCTTAAAGTATTCCATTCTTCTCAATACATTCTATAACATAAGATATTTAAGGAGTGGGTTAACCTAGAATACAAATAGATGGAAACTTATAGTAGTGAATCGATCAAAATTGAGTTTAAAGGTTCAGTCTGTGCATTTACTACAATGAAGTCAGGGTTTCGCAGAGATTTTTGAATCTCTTAATGTTTCCATGAAGTTTACATCATGTATTTTATTACACGTTTGAAGTACACTCATTCTTTTTTCATTGCCAACTTTATGATTAGTACCTAGTAAGTGTTTGGCAAAATTTGATCTTTCTGAATGGTGGTTTTTGAAGGCACTTATATGTTCGTTGTATCTTGTTGTAAATGCCTAGCTTTTTGATCTATATAATATATATTATAGAAGACACATGAAACCCTATAAATACCTTTTAGCAGTCAAGTCTGACAGTCCGACGACGATAAGTTTTGTGTGAAGTTCACTTTATAAAATAATATTGATTTTAACTTCAGGTAGTTTGTTAAAAAAAATCCGGGAACCGGATGATAATCCTAATTGCACGTTTTCAAACAATAGAACACTATTACAATACTACACGTATGTATGTGTACAAGCCTTCGTGCGTTACGTGGTTTTTAGTGATACAACCATACAACAATTAGTATTAATATTAATTATGCAATTTACACGAATAACACGAATACATGGATAATTAATAAAGAACAGTCATAAATAGTATTTATTGAAGACCACCTGCTAGAATAGTAATCAGCATGAATGGGAATGTTTCAGACTGTATATGCTGCATGGTTCAATATGTTGTGTTCAAAACTATTTGTCTATATACTATTTGTCACGTATTGTCAGGGTCTTCCTTAGGACAATTACCTTTGAGTCACTTAGCTGGTCAGCCTGCCTGTCTGGGAAGGCCAGAAATCAGATATTTTCAGTGGTTTTAGCAGTAGATTTCAGTCTGCATCCCCGGTGAATAGTGTGAATACTATTATACAAATAAGAACCGAGAAAATTATTCACTTGTAGACGAGTATTAATTCCCACATCTCTAGACATTAACATCAGCAGACCAAACAGCTGTCATTGTACAGAAATAATCTGGAACGTGAATCGAATCACGATATATTTGCGATAAGTTTATGCATGAAACTCAGCGAAACAAACGTAAGGATGCATTATGGCGTTCGTTAAGGGCCAAAATGATAGCGAAATTGGAAAAAAATGGCAATCATGTGATGAAGTTTCATGATGGGCTTCTTATAACAGGATTCACATATGTAGTTTATATGAATCTAGCGAAATGACTGTATCGCAACGATTGAAATTATCTAAATGGAACGAAAAAGTTGTCTCGTGTTCCACAATTTTTCCATTACGTAACAATATCGTCAAACTCTCAGTGTTCAAAATGACAACTCAGGTTACATATTAGCTCGGTGATCAGGTACTGAATATGAAGCCTAAGCGTTCCTGACCCGTAAAATATATCTATTGTTCATATATTTGCTATTTCGCAAATTGGAAAATAAATAGATGCTAGTATACATTAGAAAATCAAGTCAAAAGTCCGGTACAAGTGGGTTTTTTCCGAATTTACAATGCATGTCTCTATCCATTTACTTGAACACAATCAATAAAATCAAAATTTAAGTATTATATTGTACTAACCCTCACGTTGATGTACTCATATTTCAATTAAGTCACGAGCCTAACAATCTTTGCATGTTAAATGTTTCCTTTGTTACTATTCATTCTAATTTCTTTAACGTTTTTCCTATGGGTGTGGTGAAACCGTGTTATATAATTTAAAAGCAATTTTTAGTTTACATTTTTTCTTTAGCGGTATATTATTTCAGTGGCCTTGTCCTTTTCAATACCATTATACAGCCGCAGGACTTTTTACTGAATCGTAATTAATAGTACTGATTTTTTTTTCAGTGTCGTGTGAAACATAATCTTATGAGGAAAAATGCTACATTTTCCAGGTAATTATATGTGCTGTACGACAAAAATTGATTATTTCAGTTTTTAACAACTTCCGGCTCTAGACAATAAGGCACGTGGGTATTGTTTTCAACGATATTTATAAAAGTATAAAATTGGTTAACGTATTTATTAGAGTCCGCATGACTTAATGGAGCCAAGTTGCACACTTTTACGCATTAGTCGATCATGCAAATGGAAGGCTTTTCCTCCTATCTACTTCTTTGTGCTTGGTTTGCTAGTTGTAGATAACCTCATGTAAAGCCTATCGCGCTTTATAAGCATTGCGCGAGGATAAATCTCTTTTGACATTGACCTTAAAACGCTGCAGATTGTTACAATCGGGGAATAAAATCTCCGGTACTAACGACTTTTGGAACAGGCTTGTTCAAGGCGTTGTAAGCTGGACCTGGTGAGAATGAGTTCCTCCTGTATTTGCTATACTGGCGACAATTTGAGTTATTTTGTGAGACAGCTCGGTCGAACTGCCATGATAACATCTATAAAATAAAATTGCTGGTATTTGTAATACATATGGTTCAAGTAATCTAATTTAGTCATGTTAAATTAGAATATCCCAATTTTGACACTCTAACATTCCAATAGTATCCACCTCATGCAGAAGAAACATTCCCATAAACATCTGACACGACGTAAAGTCCCTGTAGATATATGCATCATCAACAATTTGTTCCCCTATTTCGGGCGCCTTTGTCCGCAATAATTCACTTTGTGCGATCAAGATGAAAGGCCAGATACGTGTGCGAGGAATTCTTGCGATTTTTAGTTTACGCTTGACATGTCATGGAAGTCTTCCTCATCGTAGTGACAACTTGACTTATGGACGTGAAAATTCTAACTGACACACGACAAATGCTCCACGCCAGTTACAGCAATTGTTCCGGTGACGACTGCGTCGTCACTGCGGGCTTTGATGTTCATTTGATTATTGAAACGAATTTAAGCTCTTGCACTTCTTCTGTAGATTAATTTTCATATGCACAGTTTATTCAGAGATATGCAGAAGAACTATAGATAAATGATGATAAGGTGAAGTGTTATAATCCAAAACTCATCAGATGTGTGCTTAAGTCACATTTCACAGCACTGCTTCACGTGTGACATGAAAGCAACCAAATGTCGTCTTCTTGCTACCAATTTGTGAAGATCGTACATCAGTATATATATTTTTAATTACAAAATGTCAAATTAACATAAGCAGCGCCATATTAGATATAACACTGTAGAGGTATATATTTTACCAAAGTGAAATAGGAACATGAACTGGACAAGTATTGACAAACAGTTCAAATTACTGCCAGTTAACACTGTTACAAAAACTTCGCCACCATCACATAATGTAGTGTGTGAAAAACAGAATCATGTATTTACATGTTTGTCATTGAGTCACCAACAATATTTATCCACTCTTATGGTATATGAATGGAATATAAAATATTGCTGCTCCTCATCTGAAATTCAAGAAGCTCGGCACTTGTGAAGCCAATTGACTTTCACTAAAGGTATTCCTTTGACTTTGACTTTGATTCACTTGATCATGATTGACAGTTGGAGAAATAAAAAATTAAATTCTTAGGATTTCTTACTTTCTTATAATTGCGATTATTCATCTTCTTTCAAAATCTATCGAGTTTCATTACGAGCAAAACATTAGGTGATAAATTCAGTTGAACAGGGAAATACTTATAAGTAATTATGTTTAAGTGATATTTAACAAATATTTATGCAGGGGAATATTAGCTTTGTCATAATATTTCAACAAAAACTAATCCATCTACACGTCACATTTCTGAATCTCATGATCAGAACTTGTACGTCGCTAAACATTTGATAGAGAACTACTACATGCTTTGAAAAATTGTTTTTTGTGAACGTAGGTACAAGGTATATTAATATAATTCAATTCAAAGACTATATTATGATCCACATTTTTCCACCATGCACATAGCGCCATATTAATTATCCCTAGATGTCTGGTGTCACGAATAATCGTGAAGTCAAGCCTCCAACAGATTAAGGAAAAAACAAGCTTCATTCGACATTAACGATGATATTTAAAAGCCAATAGATGATACAAGCACCTGATGCTCGACTAACAAGGCTACCATCTAACGTTTGCTTACAGGGCAGATATGCATTCTATTCAGCATGTACCTCAAATCAATAAGGAACTAGTAACTTACGAATTTTCCATGATAGTTGGGTATTTTAATATTAGTTGTCTTATTATAAGACTAGATGTTCATAACCAACTACGAAGCCTCTTCTCAGGGTTTAGTGATACTTATTCAAAGTTACTGAATGGGTAATTTCAGAGCTTTAAGCCCAATAAAAAATTCTGTTATTTCATCTGCTGAAGGAATGTTTAAGTAAATACTTCACCTGAAATGCTGGAATGATAAATTTTACCTAATAGCTTCACAGTTGCACTAAAAAATAAACAGTTCGTTCCAACCAAAAACTCATACATTACCATGTTCGCCAAGATCATAAGTGAAGGACAGTCAAGAATTTGTCAAATTACAGTTTCAAGGACCTGACCATCCATCTAGGACTGAAAGACTACCACTAGTCTCCAACAATACCATCAGCATACAAACTTCAAGCAGACATTATTCCATGGAAAAGGTTAGTAATAATTGAAAACAATTTCAAATTTGTGTGATTTTTTCTCTGCAGGTTACAAAATAAGCTGATGGTGTTTCAAATTGAATAACCAGAGACATTCTAACACATTTTTGTTCCATCAACTGACCGTGATATGACTAAAACAATGTCATTATAGGTCCAAAATTTATTTTATTTCGTTTTGTTCTCTGCTAAAGACTATCGAGGGATTTGTTAAGCTCTTTTCTTGTTATCACGTGGATTCAATCAGAAACCTCTACTAGTTTGAGGAAACTGTAAATACGTATATCTAAGATCTAAAATACCAGAAATAGTAACTTATAGGTAGCAAGGCGAATACATGATGAAATAAATGATAATGTCATTGACCATACGATCGTCATAGCTATCGACACACCCATTCGAAACTTCATCTTTTTGCTACGGTAGCACCTTAAGTTAAGTGCGATCTATCTAGTACCTTTTTTGTGCAACTGTACCCGTCAAAAACATCGTATAAGCATTTAACACCAAGAGCCTTACATTTATACGGTAGGAATGATCCATCATTGGTTATGGAAGGTGTGGTTTTCAAGGCTAGCTTCTATTTTTCCTACAATATTTATTGAAACGAATGCATTTAGCTTCGTGGGACACATCATGGTGATTCGGGTAAAAATAGCAGCTGGTATTTGGAAGTATGTAATTCCCTGCAAAAATTACTTCTGTTCCTGAAAATGTCACATAATGCTATCAATCTGATATAATTGTATGGCGAGAAGACTGATTGACCCTTTTTTACGGCCTGCGCATCAAAAATATATATATTTGCTGCAAACATCCGTACAAACTGCTCAGTATGACAAGTCATGTGGACAAGGCAATAAACCTGATTTTTAGATTGTATTGTGTTTTCTAAAGGAAATTGTTTCTCAAAAACTGGACTTAGCTTTGTGGAGATTCAAGTCGAAACTGGAATCCAAGAGAAATCAATAGATACGTGCATTTCCATGTAAAAAAACAATTTGTTGAACGTAGCCGACAGACACAGGCCTTTAATTGTATACATCTACAATTGCTACATTAAAATGAACAGGATTATCAAATTATTACTGCTGAGATCAGCCCTTCATGCCTGAATAACAAATGTGCTGCACCACCTGTACTTTCAGACGATGGTTTAGCTGTTAAAAACATAAATTTCGTCACATGTAATTTTAAGGCTTCATATCTCGTAAACTGTTAAACGTACAATTTTATCTTACGTAGTCATAGATATACTGATAGAGCAATACATTTACTATAAAAAAAGGTACTTCTTACGTGAGGTTGACAGTTTTCGAGGTGAACGATCAGTTCGTCATTATGAAGGCTGCAGCATTCGAGAGAATTAGAACTTAACGCAATGATATTCTAACTCTATAAAGGGTAACCAAACATCTTAACTTATTGCGTGTTACTGAGCTTTGTACATAGAAATCGACAAAACAGGATGTCAAACATGCTCCATACATAGAACACTACTTTTATGAACACTTCAACAAAAACTGTTAGTAAATAAGATGACTTGAACAAAGTAACAAGAATAAGAGGCTCATTATTTGAGAAATGACATGCCTAAAATCATAAGAATTATTATCAACAAATTTATCGCTTTCAATACACGTACTCTTCCATTTATTTATCACTCAATTCGGTGCTCATGGAATAAGCCGAACTAGTAAGGAAGAAATCAACTCAAGAGGATAATGGTTTCATATAAGACCCCTAAGAATTACAATCAATGTAGCAAATTCCGTTTCAAAGCCAAATGTATATTAGAAGAGAAATGTCAAGGGTACGATCTTGCTATGAGGAAGGACGAACTTGTTTATTTTCGTTTCGATACAGTGCACTTTAGAATATTCCAGTTAATTAGTTATTGATGGATCATGTGATGCAAATGGTAACCTTTTCCGATAAGTGTTAAAACGCTAACAGCTGTCGTATGTCTTTGATGGGTAAAGCGCAAGAAAAAATAAATAGCTTATGGTGTTTAACGTTAATTTATCGTTGTTTTAACGCGATTTATTAATAGTGGAATGCAATATATCATTAATTTACGCAGATAAGTTTAATGCTGTTTTTATCAATATACGATACGATGGTGTTTGATGTTTCATGCTGCGTTAGTGCACAACAGACGTCACGTTAATACCACTCTGGACAATTGTGCATACAGCAAAGTGGCGAAAGCATAGCTAAATAGAGACGTCTCTAGGAAGGCCAAGAGGTTCATAACAGGTCGAGACAAGTATCAAACGCTATGACGACTCAATAGGAGTAAAGAATCACTTAGACTCCATGATCAGATAACCATCAAGAGTAATAATCAATCACAATCAAAACTTCCTGCTAGCTTAGACATAACTCTGCATCCCAGATAGGTAGTATAGTGTAACTGCAATCGTAATTTTTACCGTAATAAACTTTATGCTTTGGGTTGAAAATTGAAAAATAGCATTAAATACCAGACTCTCATGTAATTTGAAAATTGCGATTTAATGCAACCCGGGCATATTGAAATAACAAGGAAAATCTATTACGCAAGAAGCTGGTTAATTAACTTGGTTCGACTTTAAAGTGCAGCGTAACGAAACGAAAACAAACACAATTGTCCTTCCTCATCGCGGTACCCTTGACATTTTCATTGCAAAGCTCGATGCTCGGTTGTTCGCACGGTGATAATAACTCCGACCATAGCCTCCTCCTACTGATGATAGCTGCCATCAGATCTTCTTGTATTGCGTCTTTTTGCCGCTGAGAATCTCTAGATAGGCCGGTCAAACTACAACTTTTGTGTCAGTTGACTTTGCATAGGAATCCATACTATGAATATCTGCAAATTTGCTGGACTACATTTATCTCAGAATGATTACGTCTCACAACGGATAACCAAAATATTACTGTAGAACGAGACCCAATTTATTTTATATTGGAATCATGGCATGGTGTCTTTTGGAATGGTTGCGTTTTATCAGAATATAGGCTCAGGTTTACTGATTCAAAGTTAATTATTATAATTTTTTTTAGCGAGCAAGTAATATTTTTTATATATAACCTCTCCTAAAGTCAGAAATAGTGTTGTTTGAAACTTGTAGACAAGGTGGATTTATCAAAAGTTCGATTTCGTACTTCCATTGTCTAGAAAATTTTTAGTATCACGACGTTTCGATTGATGTGCTATCTTCAATCGTCTTCAGGTGAACTGGCGAACACGTTCCTTTCATGCCTATTTATACCCCGTCCGGTGACGCGTCGTTGTGGGCGGTCTGTTCTGATTGGTTCCCGATTCGCGGTATTCCAGTCTGCTGACGTGGCTGTTTGTCGGTCATTGTTTGTTGTCTGGTCCAGTCGTAGTCTATTGATCTTCTTTATGAGTGGCTGTCAGATTGGTTTAATGTCTACGCTGAGTTTGCTGTACACTTTGCTGTTGTTGGTGATGAATGCCGCCTCCTTGAATTTCCTTCGATACCAATGCGGTTCCTTGGCAATAACCTTAGCGTCATCCCAAGCTATTTTATGGTGCTCCGTCCATGCGTGGTCAGCTACTCCCCCGGCAGTCCTTACTACAATTCGATGTGTTGGAAGTGTGAGCTCGTGAGAACGCACGCGTTAGATCTCATAGTTCTTGTTATAATGAAGACTTTTGGTGTTAGGAAACAGCTCGATTAAGCATTTATCACGGTAGAAGAGAATACATCAACTACTTTTTTCTGATGTTCCCAGATTGTGAAGGTCCACTGTAAGCTCAGGCGCGTCGAATAAATGTATCGATTTGTTCTGGAGTTAAGTTGAGTCATGAAACTTCAGATAGTGCTTTGGAATGAATCAGTATGCTAATGGTCATTTATTTCAAGCCTTGTAGAGCAGTAGTGTTTGTCCCGGTGAATACAGTTTTGTGCAGAGGGAGATGATCCCAAACTCCTAAAATACCGACTCACCAAAATCATGCCGTAAAATGTACATAACTGTTAATGTTAACCCTCTTGCATTGAATACATTGAATTAACTAGTAAACCTTCATTTGACAACCTTTGCGATGCCTGATAACCAGGTTGTTGCAGTCGATGTAAGTATCTTGGAATCTGTGTATAATAAATCCATTGAAAACTTCAAAAAAATTTATTAATGAACAAAAATGTAATTAACATATCCTCCTGTATCACTCAGTGAAAATATTTGTAACAAACGAATTCAATCTAAGGTGTAGTTCGAGTTTGTTGACTAACTGAAGATCTCTAAGGCCAACTTCACTGTTCTGAAGGAATTCACACGGACCCATTGAAAAATCTACCGAAGATAACCTCTCGGTGTAGGGTTCCGCTATCTTCGTGAGTCTAGGTGACCTCCAGATGGTAATAACCAATATAAATATCACCGGTACGGTGTGCAGTTTGATATGAAAATCCGCTTGGGAATCTTATTACAATTAAGTCGCGATTCCGGGATGTATCGTCTCATGCTTCAGGTATACACTTATATACTCTGTAATCTTCACTCAAACGTAATGCACCTAACTGTTCAACACAATGATCCTTCAGTGAGCAATGTATACTGATAAATTAGTCTCCGACTAACTGTGTCGTTGCGTAGTACTACTTCGAATTGCTTTTGCTTATCTAATGATAATTTGTTAATATTATTACAGAATATAAGGGACAAACAGATGAACCTAGCAACTCTGAGACCCATGAAGATTTAAGCCATTTTTATGTCCCAAACTATTAAAATTTAAGGAAAACATGTGATCTCTAAACAGCATGGCCGAATTTCGTGGACTCGAATATACTATGGGTCTTATTTCCACAAAAACTGAATATTTTTTGTTTGATTAGCTTGTTTCTCCAAATGTTTTTGTGGGGGGCACATGTATCAAATATTTCAAAAAATTAAAGAATAATACAGCTATATTAACAATGATTGTAGAATTCGTTAATGATTGTAGTAATATATAAGCTGTTCCATTTGAAATCCGAGGTTTAGATGCATTTTCTGCCTAAGCAGAAGTTACGAGGAACTAAAAATGTTCCTGATAGGATGGAAATACCGAAACACTAGATAACGACCGAGAAATGTAGTGAATAACCATTAAGCCACTTACCCAAATCAACTTAAAATATGATCCAATTCAATCACTCATTTCCCTTAAACATCATTCAAAGTTACCGTCCTGACCATTTCGTCCACTGTGCGCATATTAAAAAGTTTACGTATGAACCTTGCGCTTAATATAAAGATGTTACATGTGCGTGGGTATTTGGCAACTTTCTGTCCTTAAATTATACGAAGCCGCCCAAAGGTGCCTGGACCTAATTGTGAGTGGCGTGGAGAAACGATCAGGTTTAAATTCGGTGCCTTTTTGTTTACGGTTAATAACAGCCTGCGCTGACATGCACCATCGCGAATTAACATGTATCGAATCGGAAAGGAGAAATGTGCCGAGATATGCTGAAAACGTCAATCTGGCCCGGTAAAGGCAGACTATAATGCATAAACAGAGATCGAGTGAGTTATTATAAGGAACGTCGATGACGTACCTAGATGCTGAATCAGATCCGGACTCACCGATCCAAACGATACAGTGATCTTGTTTTAAATATTAGTACATTCCAAGATGAAGATTTTGAGGTAGGCACAGTTCTCACAGAGCTTGTTTGAATGTTTATCGACTCGCTAGATGATGGTCTAGCGACGAGCATTGTTCCTTGCTTGATGTGCTATTCAGGTAAGGTAACCACACGATATACATTTTTTTGAGTTGTTAAAACTTGTGCCAAATTTCTGCAACGTAAATGCTAAGACCTTAGATAAAATTAATAGTATATTGCGCAACACTACGAAAGATATACACCATAGACGTAGCTATGACTTTCACGTGGGGTGGGGTTCGCGAGTCAAAAAATGTGTAAAAATTAGTTTGATATAGTTTTGTACCATAGGTACTTCACTGAATGCGATAGACGTAAATGCATAACGGTAATCATATAGTACGAATTGCTGGGTATTGCTGAGCCTTAGAACTTTTTATATAATATATGCATGATGCATATATTCGCTGATATTTTAAGACCTACAAACCGAATTCCATACTTGCTGACTGTGGAGGCAATTCTCACTTTTTTATAACTTCAGATATTCCGACTATCTTCGAGACAGCACTGTTAGTATTTTGGTCTTGGTTTACTTAAAAATTAGAGATTTTTAGTTATATATACATCACGAAAAAACGTCACTCCCTTCCGTCGGTCTGTTTGTATATCTGCGTATACTTCGTGCGGTAATCCTTGTAATATACAAAAAAAAAATTCATTAACCCTGGTATTCGAAAAACAACTTCTTTGCCTTAGTCCTGGCCTGAACGATGACTGGTTACAGGCAATATCGATATATGGAAGTCGTTTATTCTGCCGATAATCATATTGACTGATATGTTATTAGCTTTTTTCGTCATTCAATTCAGAAAGCGACTTTGTATGCTTGCTGTATGAGTTTTACATTAAGCTCAAATTGAATATGTTAGTAGGGCCACCGGTAGATAGTTTTTTTGGACTCGGTTGGCAGCTTTTTTGCTGGTTTGATTTGATTTTAGTATATCAACGTTTTAAAACAGAAATGGACCTAACAATGGTCGAAACTTACATGACATGCCTGATCTCAATAACTGCTGCATCGATTTTTATGGAATTTGGAGTGATTGATATGCATCCGTCCAATGGTGTCGGAATTTAGGTAATCGAATAACAAAAAAATTAAAAACTAGCTCAAAGCTCTTAGGATTTTGAATCACCAACCATTTTTGAACATACCTAACTTCTTTCGGAGGGATGCAACGTTAAAGAATCTAAGTTTACCACTTTTTGCATCCACTTATATTTTTAGGAACACGATATCTTAACTAATTTTCGAACCAGTCACAATTAATTGTACCAAACCTAATATAAAACAAATTTTGGGTATTTTGTGATAACGTTGTGGCCTGAACCAAGATATGTAGACCTGTCGAGTGAGGGAGGTGGATTTTTGGGAAGCTTTACCAAATTTCAAGATATTTTTAGTGTGATCTTCCATTTCTTTATATATCTGGTTTTAATAGAACTTCTTCTTCTTTCATATTTTTTTCGAATACGTCCATAAGTATACAGACACACAGAGTCCAGATTGTATCTCGAAGTGCCTGCGCCTAGACTTTCTTCCGCCCTCTTATCAAGTTTGCCCAGTGCACTGTACAGACCTGGTAAGACTTATGATCAGTATAATGGTCACATGAACCTAAAAGCTCAGAAGCAAATTAAGGATGAAAGCTGGACATAGTGCTGTGTACCTGGCATTCTGTCCAAACCTTCACTGTAATCTAGCATAAGTATGAAACCGTAAGAAAATTCCTTACTTTTCACTTACTTCGAATAACAGCAGTCCAAAAATAATCAGTTTTCGAGATATATATTAATACACCAAATATTAATAAGGAAGAAATCTGGCTCAACAATGGGTTTATAGAAAGGGAATAAAAACAGGCGAAAATGGTAACATTGAAGCGTGAGTATACTGCATCATTGTATATTGAAGTATGCCATAAATTCTTTCCAACAGGCTATTATCCCAGATGTGATGTAGAATAATTTAACCTCAACATTTATTGTTTTGTACTTCTTGATACTTGCTTAATGAGCAGAAAAAATATTTCATCGTCTGTTTGCTTTCAAACGCGTAACTTTTGTGGCAGGAAAATTTTCTTAATACATCGGAATCCATAAATTATATTCTAGATTCCTGAATGATTCACCGTATACGGCCACTTTGCCATTGTCAGTTTCGATATGTATGCTATGATGACGGTTCCGAGAAAAAACGATGATTTTCAATTACGATCCATTGCATGTGGTGTGGGAAACGATCAAAAGGACAAAAAACCTTATTCCTTGATAGATTTACCGAAAGAAGAAGATAAATGTGGATATTCCATTATAAGCTCTTGGAAAGAAGCAAAACGTATATACTGTATATTATTACAGCTCAATAAGGAAACTGCGGAGTTTTTCGGTTTTCTACCAGTGTGGGAAGCAAATCAACAAATCGTTTGCTTCCTAGGTGACAGGAAATTTAATTTTATACACACGATAGGCGCGATGAGAGCGATGCGATGTTGGGTTTCGGGTTACTGTATTTTCTGTTATCTGATTTGAATTTTTATCATGATGCATTTGGATATTCCGAGAAAGCCTTAATTGAAAATGTGAACAGTTGAATTTATGCTCGGCCTGTATTTGTATATTCTAGCGGTAACCCAAGCTCCTCGGCTTCGGAAGAATATGAAATTATTTATTTTATCTTATCTCTAGATACACTTATTGGAAAATAAGTAACCTATCCAACATAGTCTTTTATTGCGGCTATTTAATCGAATACATAAATACCTGAAATTTGGTGTTTCGTTATCTGAATGAACGATCAGGCTTATAGCTTATTCATGCATGATTGTCAATACTTTTTATCTATATATAAATATGAAATAGTTGCATCAGATTTTGGAAAGGTATTTTCCTTCGAAATATAATCAAATTGGGGAACTGAATTTTCAAACAGATGCTTTTGGTGATATTTTTACATTCTCAACGGAAAGATATGTTATGCCTCGTTGTATACCTTTCCAAAAACGTTGAGAATATAGTGTCTGCAAATATAGAATAATAAGTGCATAATATTTGTATAGCGCTATTACTCTCAATATTCGAAGGCCTGGCTTAGATGGCGTGAGTCGGGCATGTATGGTAGACGTGCACAGTATCACAGCTACTCAATAGGATGTAGCCGATACAGCCAGCGACGTCTCCCAATTGACCCTGGAAGTAGGCCTTCAATGCAACCACTTACTCGTCATCCTGTGAAAATTGTCCTCGCGGTGTTCCGTCTCTATACAGGTGTACCGGATTTACCTCAGTTACCAACGATATAGATAATAAAGGACAAATCTAAACACAGAAAATAATTACCGTTGTACCGATGCTAGAAACGCTTTATCGAAACGACAAATAGGAGTTCAAACAAAGAATTATAACTTATGTCCCAGTTCGTCCAGACATTTCTGGCCTATGTCCAAATCTGTAAGCCAAAACTTTTGTTATCTTTTTATCTTGATGAGAATGGATGAGCTAATAGCCTTCATCCTCAATGATAAACTCTACGATGAAAACTTGCTCGCAGACACTTCTTTCACTCTCATTAGTGTGGATATAAAAATGTCAGCAGTCGATACCTCAAAATCCAGTCATATAAACCCTTCCGGCTTCTTTGCGAAAGAATATCTACAAAAAGAATAATCTAAAACTATAATAATATGAACATCGTTACATTATTTTGAGATCACGATATAACGGTTGAATTAGGATTAAATCAAGATATGTATTTTACAAAATATGTATCTGTAGCTTATACATTATGACTAGTTTAAGTGTATTGTTTTTTTATAGCACAAGAAGTAATAATCACAGCAAAAATTCTAAAAAAGAGCTATGTCTAAATATGTCCAGCAAAGTAATAGGTATATCTAGTCAGAAACATAAATCCAATATATGCGGTTGAATGAAAATGTAACATTATTTTTGAGCATAGCTTCAGGTACGACACTGCCAGCTATTTGAAACCACATACGTATGACTGAATCTTTACTAAAGTATCTTATGCCTCGACAGCCTGGATCAACAGCCGAAACGTCAGTAAAGATTTAATCATACGTATCTGTTTTCAACTAGCGGCCAGTGGAACATATAGTGAATCAAACAACCACAGTATCAGTTTTAAATGTTACATTACGACATAAATAAATCCACAGTTTTTTCAAAAAACTAAAGTACAAGCAATTTTTCGCCCTCGCATCTTTGGTCCACCCTGTATATATCTTCGTCCTCTTTCAGATCAAACGTTCCGGCGCGGCGACTCAAAACACCAGATTGGGTCTCGTCGCCGCTAACGCTGTTTGCACATGCACTTATCAAGAGTTGTTATTATCGACTCTAATGATACTTCCATATTAATGAAATATTTTCCCGCTCGGATCCTAATTTGAAATAAATTGGCTTGCAGCGTGTAAGGTCGTATGACCAGCCTGACCCAACATCTCTAACCCATCAGCAGGATATGGCGATGAGCAAAATCCATCGAGTGGCGGTAAAAATCGGTAGCACGCTGAACTGTGACCTGGCAGTTTATATGAGCGAGAGCTTTAAGAGTTTGGCCATAATTGTTGTGGATATATTTGGCATTTATTGCTTGTGGCATATGTATAAAGTTCTGATGATATGTGGTTGGGTTCGGTGTGAAACGTTCTCTGTGATATTAACGAACTTTTGAACTCGGGATTGAAAAAAAGAGTCATTTGTTTCAACTATTATAAAATGCTAGAATAGCGATGGTGCATTACGATCATAAAGCAACAGCACAATAATACCCCATTTGGGGACCATGAGTAAGCCACAACGAAATATGGAGAAAGAACAGCACATTATCCATCAGTAGTTTTGGAGAACATTGCATAGATCCCTACCTAAGGCACACTCAACCAAACTGAGTCACAGTCGATTCAGTAATAGAAAGATAATGGGCCAACTTTATGCCTCTTCCAAAGGTCGTTCGTTTGGAGAATCTTGGCGTTGTGGAATGGGGTTCCACGATGGTTACAGCGTTTTAAGGTCAACGTGAATTGACACTTATCCTCGCGCAGTGCTTTGTGCCTTCTGTTTGAGGTTATCTAGATATATAAAAAAATAAATGCTGTTTCGGTGACATTCCACTGGTAATTTTTATCTTGCTTGTGCAGAATAGAAGGTTGTTGATATTTTAGTCTATGTCTTGTTTGCAAAAAAACGTATTTACTGAATGTTGGTTATGACGTTTACCTCATAGTTCTGTAATTTTTTCCCTACTCGACTCGACAGATACATTTCTGGAAGGTACATCAACTTTTGCTACACGCCCAGTAGTAAAACTGAGATACAAGACTGTGAAGAAATGTTACGACAATCAAACTGTGTCTATCGATTCACTGCGTTTCGTAAAGTAGTGTAGGATTACAACGAGGTGTTTAATAGCAAACGTTATTGAAACAAGGAGATCAGACAGTGAAAAATGCAAAGTACTACAAATGTACAACACACCAAAATAGACCAATTAATGATTTCTGCCGCAAGGCAACTCAAATGTCTCGTACGCATCTGTTTGTACTTGTTTCAACTATTCAGTTTTTTCCACAGTTTCACCTGAAGATCATAAATTAATCTTCTGGGACTCCGGTCGTTGAGATTACAATCTATGTGTATCGACCGCGAGTGCCTCCGTGCAAAAATTACACACATGCACTCAGTAAGAGATCCTATCTTAATTCAGTAGTTTCTCAGGATTACCACACTGACACTGCAACTACAGCGCAGCCGACTGGCTAGAAAGATTTATCTGCCTGATGACGGATTGTAATTACCTTTATTTTTTGCGGCTTCTCGTCGCGTTGCTTCGGGTGCTCCTCGTTGTTCTCAGTGGTCTAAGACGATTAGATGACAAGAAAGTCAATCATCTTAAAAAATGCAGCACCCAAAACTCTCTGGTGGGGGAATACCAAATATCTGATGCTTTACAGTTTTAGGTCTGGTTCTTTTATCCACAGAGAAGACGAATCGGTCCAAGGTCATCGAGCGTGATATATATTATTTGGTATATATATATATATATATATATATATATATATATATATATATATGGGGCAACTAGGTGATATATTATGTTCCATTTTTTCTAGCTGAGATTTTGAGATATTCGACTGCAAAATTGAAATTGGAGGAGAATAAATATTGCTGAAAAAACCAACATAAAAAAGATAATGTAAGGCTACTACAAGAGTTGTCTTACGTTGTGTAGTACATAAAATACCAAAAAATATATAATGTCTCTAGTTTCATTCTTTTTCTCGAAATTTCTCGCAACTATTCTCTATACTACTGGCACACGAAGCTGTAATTAAATCTCTAACGGTAGTAGCATGGTTATGTGTACAACCTATACACCCTTCTGTTGAAGTAGAAGCTAATTTTTTTAAAATTTACTATCTTAACTTGTGTTACAGACAGAAAAAGATTAGTTGCAGCATTGGACGTCTTGTCGGACTGCATCAAATGAACACATCTCCTTTAAATCAGACTCGATTGATCGTCGTTTGGTGGGACAACCTAAAATGAAACGGGTAACGGTAGATGGCCCGATGAAGATAGACAAATTACGGTGTGTAGTCATTTAAAAAAATATCTGTTGGTCATTGCCGCTTAAGATTCTTATCGCCTGCCTCACTGACACTGCACATCCCCAACAACAACTGCTTCGACCTTGCGACCCCGCAGGAATTCGGACTTGTTAAGTCCGATTCACACACGGCAATGACGTAAGCGGTGCGTGACTGACACTTACCGGTGAATTTACTAATATTTTGTCATGGATGCTCTACTGAGATAACCGTCTCATATCTTGCGCTGAGTAAGGAAGTGATATGAAGTAGAAGTCGCTGTGTCCAGATGGCGTTTGATTTTAACTGCAGGTAAGCGTTGCCCATTTAAGACAAATCGAAAGGTTCCTCAATCTGTTTCATCTGGTATCTCACATGTCTGCTTCCTTGATGTCTACCCTTTCCTGAATTTTGTGGTTTAGGCAGCTGGCATTACAGCGAGTTTTTACATGAGTCTCTACTTTTCTCTACTTTTCTTGACCTATTTTCAATCTTTCAATTACCGACGTTGATAATGTCAACGTGATGACTTGTTGCTTATTTGGTAATGGCAACACAACCATCCAATTTTACTCACGGACCTAGTATGAAGGGAGCTTATCTGCGTTCTTTATCCAGCTGTAGATGAATCACTAGTATTCCTCCTCCATCTAAGTCCTTTTAAAATGTTCGAGCTCTATTGAAGGAGGGTTCTGTTTCGCCTAGAATTGTCCCTAGAAAATCGTTTCTTAGACACGCCCCTGCTGCAAAATGTAAACAAATGAATGTTTTTTCCTAACGGAATGCATGTCACCATATGAAATATTGCATATAGTGTTGAGGCATGATTTATGGAATTATTATTAGAAAATTTTTGCGCGATACACTATATACAAGAGCTCCTTATCTAATGTGTAATGGCATTTCAAATCGACACAATCAAGGAGGCATGACTGTCGGACACGAAGGCCCCTTAGAGTCAATAATGGGGTGGCAGATGTATGACAATATAATATTTCATTTTAACCAGATACAACGCAAAGTACATGTTATGTGTGATGTAACTGAAGGATGCATTCGATAGATATTTTTACACGAGTTGGCAGATAGTTTTGTAAGAAAAAATAGAGAGAGAGAGAGAGAGAGATCCAATTCCACTTCTGTATAGTCCAACACCTACTGTATTGTCTACCAGCGAATGCAACCTTCACCTACACTTGAAAATTGTTGCATGGACGTCAAGCAATTTGACCCTAACCTTCCATACTCATCAGAGAATTTTAGAAAAATATTGACTGGGTTTAAAAATTCAAAGCACGCTGAACTGTGACCCGCCAGTGTATATACGGCGTAAACTTGACAAGTTTTTACCGTAACAAGCATGATACCAAAATGGCACTTATTACACGTACCAGATGAAGAGCCATGCAGCTATGCAGTTCCTTATATACCTCGTTTTATGTGCGCTGATGTTATAGTGGAAGCCTATTACACATAATATCGATATTTGATCCACCATCTAATGATGGCAAGATAAATAATTCAAACAACATTTTAAGTAAACTGTTCCAATGAAATTAATTTGCCTTACTATTTACATTATCTAGCCATTGTTAGCCTCAGTGTGCCTCGTATCAGATATGAAAAATAATGTTCTGTTCCGGAGGCAAAATTTAGGACGTACAGAACGTATAGAAATAATAATTCTTATGTTATTTATTTTTTGGCGATATTTAAATACCGGACAGTTTTTTCGAAATTATAGTTGTCAAAACGAGGAAAATATTAGATTCAAATTTTTACATGTTGGAGCAGAAAATAATAACAAATCAGAAAAAATATGAATTTGTTTACTTTGCGAAAACAGTAAGATGGAAATTTCAATAAGTTCACAGAAAATAAATGAAAAGTAATAAAACTTTTTCAAAAACAAGCTTTTACTTGAATGCGCTGAAAATAATAAAATGAACTTCTTCAATAATTTAAATAAAATCTTGTTTTTAAAAAGGTTTTTTATTTAAGTTCCACTTTTTAGGTGAGCTAAACAGGTCTGCAAACGATGATTTGAATATAAATCGAAACGCGTCACTATAACAAAGAGAGTTTTATTTGTGAAACTGTGTGTGAATTACACAACTGTTTATCTATATAAATCTCTTTATTTTTATTATTATGCTCCATTAATATTGACTTTATCATTACAGCATTGCTACTGTTGCGACACAATAGTAAGTCACAGATATTAAGAGTGTGTGGGCAGCTTTAAACGCGTAAGTGCGACTTGTTATTAAATTTTTCTGGTGAAACCAGACCGTGAAAAAGTATAACGCCACAATTATATGGATAAATATTCATTACAGAGTCATTAAACAAATGAAACTCGCGCAGTGCATTGTCCCTCCGGCCAGTCGAATTCTCAGACTTTAATTCGGCCTTTGCGCTAATTATATGAGAAATTTTTATTATCCCTCGTTTCGCTTACACACCACAGGTGAATAAAAATCTCGACACACTCATTTAGCATTGAATGCTCGCGTGATGAGCCTATCACTCACCAGATTCGGATTGAAAGCGTAGGCGAAGTCGAAGAAGGAGAGATTCAAAAATCTGTCATAAACCTTGCGATCCCCGACCAATGAGCCTGCCAGTGGAAAAGAATGCCGAAAACCTGGACAAAGGCCAGGAAATAAAATTCCTCTTTCAAATGTTGTCTATGCGCGCCCATAGATGGAGCTTCTATATCCATAAAATCGAGTTGACCGGCAAGGATCTTTCAATGTAAATAAACATATCTATTTTACTATTTTACTATAGCATGGAAGATAGTGAAGCAGTGGCTACAGAAACCCTGGCTATACTAATACGGTACACAAGTGCATCACGTACTGCATGGAGTTAAATTATCACAGAATCCGTATTTGATAAAGATAGTTATCACCTTAAACGTGTAAATTTAAAATGGCAGAAGAATGTTTATGTAACATCGTTACAACACTTTGAAGTTCGAATAAGGCAAAAGAAAATCGACTCATCCCGACAACTCAATAAGCGCACGTCTGATTTCCGATTCCGATGTCACACTTGCTCGGCAAACAACTTAGTGAACATACCTGTACGAGGACTGTTCAGTTGTAACAATTTTTATCAGAACATTACAATAGGCAATGTCATTTTGATTTCAAATGTCAGTGCTCTGTACATATTAATTTGATAAATGCTGCCCAAGCAGTCGAAACGTTATGCAGTGTATCTCCTCAGAAAAGACGTATTGTATCGTACACTGAAATTGTGCAGTTTTGTGTAAGATTGTGTAGTTGTCTTTTCACAACTGCTATTAATGCAAAGTGTCAACAACTGATAACTCTAGGCAACACTTATCGCACAACAACCCGTGATCGTGAATCATTTTGGCGCTTTTAAAAATCGTGTTGACATTTGACAGTATCTACTGTCACAGAACTACAAAAGAGGCAACAACTAACATAATAATGTGCTTTAAGTATAGTGGATGCAACGGAACCAAATTATGCACCTCTCTTTAAAGAGGTTCATTATCCCAACCAACGACGATAGAACAACTAGACCTGGCATCTCATTCATAAATTCATTTATGTCTATAGTCAAACATTACTATGGGCGAGGGGATCAGCGAGGAGAGGGGAAGGTGGCAAGATGGCCGCTTGATGGGGACCATAATTTCTGTTTGTAAACATCGATGACATTTGGATGAATCACAAAATTTGACATGGCGGGAATTTGAAAAAGTACACAATTATACTTACTGATGGAAGGTTACACCTGCAGCTTCAGCCTGGGTGCTAAACAGCTTACACACATAACAATATATCATCATTTTGGCAACAATAAGCAAAATTCAAACCAGATCAAACAGAGAAAATGAACAAAAACTACGATGTCTGATTCGAACGCTCACGTCAAAATTCAAAGCGGTTGTCAGTGACCTGACGTAGACGGTTGACGGTTCGTTCTTTCAAATGCCGACAGACGTCAAATTTGCAAATTTTGAATGAAAAATGATACGTAGCGGCTAGTAGCAGTCAAAATTTACTATAAAGCCATGTTGCCAGCTAGTGTGTAAGGTGTAATTAACATTGCAGGTTTGTTCGGAATGATGAAGTTATTTTTAACTTTCCTTACTATTCAATGGCTAAGATATTCATTGTAGACTATATTCATGAGATCTTGTGGACTAGCTATGTAGAAAAATTAATGTTATTGTAGTCCTTTGGTGAATTCTGGCAACTGTGCACCAATGTCTGACGAAAGTTTTTATAAACATACGAGGTCTATAGTGTTCTATCGTCAGTGATCCCAACCTATGTGTATAATTGTCAATAATTCATCTTTGTTAATAGTTGCCGATTTTTTGAAATTCCACGGCGCGCAGTAAAAAAAACTAAATGGAATAGGTAATGTCTGATCTAGTCTAAGTTCTAGGAGTTTTACCAGAAAGAATTTTCTTCACCTGGACTGTCTGAAATGATAGACTGATTCTCAATGAATTTTATTCATCAACTTCAAAGGAAGTAAGAAATATATTGCCAACTAGAAAAGCAAATGATGTACCTATGTCGTTAGAATGATTGGAAGTGATATATATTATGTTATAAATGAACTATTTACAAGATTTTGTCGATGTTGGCTATTGACATCCCATAGTACCTTGAAAATTATTCATGATTCGAATCAAATCCATTTGACAACGTGACTATGCTCAGTATTGGTGATATTTTTGGTGACGCAGGGCGCCGTTTAAATTTATTTCTTAATAATTTGGCGACAGAAACAAACCATACTCGTGAAGTCCATTTTGACAAGTGTAGAAGAAATCCTGGGCAGTTTTCAGCCAGAGTGCTCCGTTCTGTTGGGCGATTAATAGCTATAACAACTCAAGATATAAATTCACAGAGCGTTCTAGCACTTGCGGTTGTGATTTGTACCTCCAAGTCATCTGGCTGAAGACCGGCTGCTTTTAGCCATAGTCCGGCCTAATACTTACAAATGAAAAAAATGCAGTAATTACGGTATTAATTACTTTAATTGTAATTAGCGAAGTACCGTATTCGGTAATATCGCTGATTTGCCATTAAACAACTAATGCAAGAAGAATCACTTCCTATATTAATTTTAAGAGCATCCTTAGAAATTATTTAATTTGTTCTTCGATGCGTCCAAACATCAAACAAAAAGTTGTAAATCAAGAGAGACATTAATAGGGACATATCATCACATATATTTTTCATAACTCTTGTCCAACTACCTTAACGTAGCTAAAACATCGCACACTGATCATCGTTACTTTACTCGAAAATTAATTGAGATGAATAACATAACTTTACCTGTTTAACGCCATATGCCACGACTCATTAGATCTTGTAATATATCGTAAAAATATCCAGCGGCTGTTTGTATACATATGTTCTCCCAAGTACTATCGTTTATCATTGTTTAAAAAACTCATTAGGAACATAACGTAGGCTTAAATATTGACTCTTCATTTCGACCCACGTCTTTCTGTCACCGAAATGGTGTGAATTTCTGTCAAGCACTGCTGCCGAAAGGTGTCTGGTTACATGAGCGAAAATGGAAGTGAGAGTAAAAGGATGAGTATGATGTAAATTGAAATAGAGAGGACACTCAGTTGGACTGAAAACATTGTTGACATATTTCACCTAAAAAGGATTGATTGACAATAAAATATTAAATACAAGGTGGGAGACAACTAACAATGGAACATATACTGGATTCCAGAAGTTACAAAATCCACTAATAAGGAGCCAATTCAAATAAACTGATACAGCGCACAACTCCTCAAAATATATGCGTGCTTTGGAGGTGACGTTGAAAAAAATGTAGGGAAAGGAGATCACCGAAACTGCCTATGTATCGAGAAAGAGGATACTTCTATTCGTTGACTAGAAGTTGTTTTCTTATGCTTTATAGACTATGAGAAATCATTCGACAGGGTACACGATGAAAAACATATTGAGGAGTACTAGAGATAATGACAGAGACATACGCATGATCAAGAAACTGTATTGGCGACAAAAAGCAGTGGTTCAGGTCAATGGAAAACTTACGAATGCCAGATTCGGCGTGGCGTGAGGCAGGGATGTATACTGTCTCCACTATTGTTCAACCTATATTCTGATAAAATATTTAAATAGGCGTTGCATGACCAGGATTGCGGAGTTAAGATTATCGACGAACTGATCAATACCATTCGCTATGCCGATGACACCGCAATCTTTTGTGATGATCTCCAGGACGTTCAACGTTTTTTAGACTTAGTCAACGTGATGGGACAAAATATGGGTCTAAAGATAAATGTCACTAAAACTATGTTTATGGTTTTCAGCCGTCATTCGTATAATGATGCTGCACTGCAAATAAATGGACAAAACATTGAAAGGGTTCCATGTTTCAAATATTTTGGCTGCTACATTACAGAACATCTCGACTCAGAGAAAGAGGTCAAGTGCAGGATTGAGTCAGCTCGCGCAACCTTTCAAAAAATGAGATCGCTATTCTACAATAATAATCTAAATTTAAAGCTTCGCCAGAGAATGATCAAGTGCTACATATGGTCTATACTGTTGTATGGGGCAGACATTTCGATGTTAAAAGCAGCAACCATTGATGGTTTTGAAGCATTTTAAATGTGGCTACATAGACGTATGCTCCGAATCCCATGGGTAGCCATGCAGACAAATGAAGCGGCAAGCGCCGTCCGCGAACTACTAATAACACTTAAATGCCGAAAGCTGTCCTATCTAGATCACATACTCAGGGATGATCGTCAATCGTCACCGTATCCTTCAACTTATGATGAAGGGCAAGATAGGAGGCCGTAGAGGAGTCGGGTGAAGACACGCCTCGTGGTAAGGAATCTTAGAGAGTGGCCGGAATTCGAAGCGCAGAACAACTCTTTAGACTCGCCGAAGGCAGAGCACAGCTCGCCATTGTGATTGCCAACATCAGGAGGACCTGATATGGCACTAAAAGAAGAAATACTGACTGAACTATGTTTCATAACCCTTACGCCTCCAAGGTTTCAAAGGCTTCAAAAGTCCCGACATACAAACACCCATTGGACGTCCACTATGTATCTCATGGTCGTGTTTGCTGCATTTCGTCATGGCCGGTAGCGTCGTGTTGAAATTCATATCAGTCGGCATTCGTCTTTTTTCCATGATTCCATATATAGTATTCTTGTTAATTGACATATTATGTGCTTTCCAGTTCGTCATATCATGAGTCACATTATGGGTGATGTCAATTACAACAAAATTCGGCTAGTTCGAGATGATGGAAATCGTTCTCACCTGTTTATAAATAAAGCACCACATCAGGAAACATCTGCGATCGTCGTCCCACATGCTCCTGTATTTTTTATAACTGCCAGTCTGCATTACAAAAGGCGAGATAAAACTAACGTGCGAATCTCATGACGAAGTCTAATGCATGCCTTATATACACTCCGTTAAAATGTCAATTTGTTCATTGTTTTGTGTGTGGGTGCCTGATCAATAGCCCGGAGCTCACCCCACCCATAGGGCGCGCCGACGAGATCTTGATTTATGCTATATTTAGTTTTGCAATGGATTCAAATGGAACTGCATACCCTACATCAAGTTACGAGATTCTTTCGAATACAGCTTAATCGCATTTTCATACGGCACCAGCACAGGATCTGGGAATTCCAACAAACGGAAATAAATCACGCTTATGATTAATTGTTGCTTTATTTGTTGGCTATTCGTAATGTTTGAATTATTGTGTACACATTGGATACAGTGATGGACTGGCCGTCCATTAAGCCAACAGAATTGTAGTTCTGTTATAATAAACTACAGAATATTGAATGTAATTATTTGAAGTTTTATCTGATAAAGTATTATTTTGTTCTTATACTTTCGTCTGCTGCAACCGTGGAAAAAAGATATTTTATGTAAATGGTGCGGATAATCTATATGGCATTTTCGCGTTTCACGATTATATCTTGCAACTGATATGTTGAAAAATACGTGTAATTGACCGATATCTGTATTATTTGATATGTGAGTCTCTTCTACATCTCAAGAGTGATCAAACCCCACGTATTTGTAGCAACAATAATACTTTAATGTTGTGCTTTTTCCAATTATTATAATCCAAACTAGGAATAGAATTACTTGAATATTAGTCTGCTTATGTTCTAGAGCTTCATTACAAAAATGAAATGATGTGATAAGTCACACAGTTTTTCTTATTTTCAGGAATAGTTCAAATTGTTTAAATTTAAGTTCTACTCCGATTAAGTTGCATTTTTGTTGGCTGTGAACGCTACTTTCCGTCATTTTCGTCGGCCTCTTTCTCTGTAGCCTGTTGGATAATCCTGTATAGATCGGATCGTACTGATCTGACCTTTATAACATTTCCACAGTAGGTTAATACTTGGATAAGGACAAAAGAGCTCTAACGTTTTGAAAACTCCTTCATAGGCGGTGAAGCAATAATAAGAAACCTAGCGTAAAAGTACGAATCTGATCTTAATGGATTCTATGACCGTATGTCAACAATAGCGTAAAGCAAATTATTCAAAAAATAATGATCCATTGACAGCAGAATAATGATCAGATGAACGAAAAATGCAGGAAAGTTGGGACTTTAATGTTAGGCATTTTTATGTCTCCGCTCGCGTTTAGACATTTCAGCCACTTCAAAATACCGATTCTAAAAGACAAAGGAGCATTAACTAGGATACGTGGCAATATCAAGTTCGGTCCTGAAACCGGACAAAACGTTAAATACGTTTACAGTGCATGTCAGCACTTTTTTCTTTTTAAGTATCATTAAACAAATATAATGAGCTCTTTCACACCTCAGCCGAATATATTTAATCAATTCAGTAACGAATGACTACAGTTAGGAAATTAATCTAAACACCTGGGTGTAGACCAAAGGCATTCAATAAACGTTGTGGGAACATTCAACATCTAAATCATACAATAATTGACGATTTTTTTTTGCTTTGGCGGCCTAAATTAGCCAGCATTATATCAACTTCTTCAAAAGATTTTCCAAACAATATTCCTTTAGGAACCTATGGGTATCTTGTTTGGCAGGTATAGTTTTAAGACAGAGCTTTGATTGATTGTGGATTACAAAAGAATGCTGTATACAGAAAGCGCGTAATAGATAAAGTAACGGGAACATACTCAAAGGACGACGGTGGCTATGAAGATGTCGCCTCTTTTAGCTTACATTACGGTGCCACTATAAATATTTTACTTACTCATATAGTATACAGGATACCATTGGTTAATGATATTAATGAAATTTAGTAAATGATATTATTTAAATTTAGATTTAGTTCACTCTGACGGGAGAATTATATGATTCTTAAACTTGTACGGAATGCAATAAGTACTGTTCACTACTCAGCAATTTATAGACCTAGCTAGGAATGTTCCACATAAGGTAAATGGCAAAAAGGAGTTTCACATGAGTATAGACATTAGCTGAGCTAGAAACATATAACGTTCATGTACACTTGCATGAATATCTCGCGTAATAATATATTACTGAAAGCGAATCTTGAGGCGAACACCGATGAAAAGTAACACATGTAAGCAGAGGTTGCTATCAAACTGGACTGACTAATATTGATTTTATATAATTTCAAAATATATTCTCACATTAATATATAGGTATGCTGGTAACACGAGAATAATGGTCATTTTTATCTAAGGAATGGTTCTGGGCATTGACTGTGATGGCATAAACCTATTGTGAGAAAGAACTAATTGTCCAGTGACTGGCACAGAAAATTTTTGTATGATCGCTCCTGTACTTGTGGCCAGGAGAAGATAGATCGACATGAGTATCGACATCAAAAAAAAAAACTAAATGTTTTTGGGATTTGTATGATGGTCTGTTCGATTCAATATGTATAATGGAAATATCTGCGGGATAAATATATAACTGAAATTTTTCAATGTCGTAAAACTTATTACCTCGGAGACAAGATCATCAGCTGTAAATCATACTTTTTATAGCTTAATCCTGAGTTTTTCCGGTAGATTTATAGATAGATTATGTTAATTGTATTTTATCTTCAACGTCTGTTTTTAACTGTATATATCATGAGAGCAATACACGTAAGCTTTTCGTAGATAGGTTCGTGATGACCAATCGTTAGCAGATCCACATTATGATATTTCAAATGCACCGTTAAATTTTATTTTGTCTCACCTGCTATGCTTGTACATTAGTCCATTAAAGATGAAATTACTACATCTGTGAAGCGATATTTTTTGTACACGTCTTCGATTACTTTGTTTGGTATCCAGATGTCTGGGAAGCATGACACGTGGTACCTACGCTGACCATTGCGTAGATTCTCAGTTCGAATGAGTCTGAACTAGATACATAGTCTAAATAAGGTCAGGTAGAGTTTCAGGGTATATAAATATAAAATAATTATTTCCAATTATCCTCGCATACATATTTTTAACTTCTTCCATGATGCTATAGATTCAAGAGGAAAGAAAATGAGTTTTTCAAAACTGAATCCCATAATCTTCATTAGTTACATCTAAATAGGCCAAAAAACATGCTAAAATAATTCAAAAAGGTTTTCGAAGTCCAAATAAAGCTTGGTTTAAATCGAGCTCAAAAACGATGGTTTTGCAAAAAATATTAGCTGAATTTTTCGTCTTGCAGTTAAAATGGGAAAGAGGCAAGTATTTTGTGATTGGAAAAATAGGTTTTTGGACGTTTTATGATCTCGTCATGCAAACTCATAATATGTATAGGCAACTATATTTGAAAATTTTTGAGTAATATATAGCTAATCAGCAAATAATCTTTATTTTAATGGAACTTTTAAAACTTATTCTGCAACTTTCATTCTAATGGTTTATTATCGAATTTCAAATGAGGTTCTTGTGTCGTTATCACCATTGTTGCGTTTCTGGAGTGTCATTTTGCATTTATCAGCGTTGCAAATGCATTGCTCTGTTTTCAAACGTTCCATAGTAATTTTCTTTTAGTTTGAAAATAAGGCACTGTTATCTTGATAGAGGCTTAATGTCATTGTAATTTTCAAAATCTAATTTTTGTCATTTTC
The DNA here is from genome assembly GCA_949316355.1 of Bruchidius siliquastri. Taxonomy (NCBI): domain Eukaryota; kingdom Metazoa; phylum Arthropoda; class Insecta; order Coleoptera; family Chrysomelidae; genus Bruchidius; species Bruchidius siliquastri. The sequence continues at coordinate 1,768,618 of OX438533.1, read as the reverse complement.
TACTTTGAGAAAGCTTGCATGTAGTAAAGTTTTTCAAGTAGTTATATATGTGGTTTTGATGAATATCCTGGATAAATATGCGTCGTTGTTAGTTCTTTACTGACTCCCTAGTCATTACGGAAAATTAAATAAGAAACTATTCATTAAATTATTTATTCAAAAAAAGTTGTTTGCTACTACATTTCAAGTTTAAATCACCTTAAGACAGTTAAAATACATTCGATTATCATACGTTTTTGAAAATCGTGTATTTTATTGCTTTTTCAATGAGCATTGACTTTTCAGAAAAATTAAAATAAAAACTTTCGGCATTAATATTTCAATATGTGATTGTATTAATAGTACATTCCACTGCGAAGGAATACGATGTCCGTTTATTTGACATAATTTTTTGAAAACTAGTTGTGCAAGCATAGAATTTATTCGCTTCTGCAATGATGAATTGAGCAAAATTGGAAAGACAGTAATTGGTCATACTTATAAGCTATGTACCTCATTAGCAAGGAATGGTAATTACATAATTTCTGCTACTGGCATGTCATGCTATATACTGAATACAGCCATATTCTTACAACATATGCATGTATGCCTGGATAAGTATTGACTAAAAAGCTTCAACCAAAAACAAACCATAAAATAATCTGGAGACAGAGGACTGGTTGAGTGTGATTCAAGAAAAAATATAATCAATGTCATCTAAGCTATAAGGACTTCTTTTTTTCGTATGATTTGCTCGTTGATGTCAAATTAGAGTGTTTGTTCTAGTAATTACATTATTGTATCTTGCGTTTTTTCTGGTAACTTTGAGCTTCTGGTGTTGATTTTGGTATTTGGTAAGAACTTTAATGGTATTAGATTCTGTGCGCACATTATTAACATCAATTCCACTTCTCATCCAAACTACCTAATTGATCTCGTTGTAAGGCAGTGACGCAAACTCGTTACAAGTTTTTTCTTCAGTTGGCTCGCACCGAGACCGGGTCGTCTGGTATCCTTCGTGTTCGAGCATTTGCGCGTGTATGTGTGTCTATGTCTGCGCTATGTCGTGAACTACTTTTAATTTCAAATGGAAATTTTAGACGACATCACGTTTACGGGTTAACAAACCTACCAACTATTTTACAACTTTTCAGCGGCGTAGTGAGCTGCACAGGTTTGGAAAATTTGACACTGGCAACGCGAAACTGGACGTAAAGTTTCACAGACATCATCATTTCCATTTCGTTTGCTTACACATTCTCTGTCTTAACGATGGGGGATTTTTATTAAGTGAGCACACACAATCTCGAGCACAATAGACACAAGTTTCCACTTTTGCCGTTCACATTTTGAGAAGCGAAATTTTTTCCGGTGACCGCTACAGAAAAATAAAAAAATATTTTCTGTATTTTGCACTAACTAAGCATTTGAATTGTTTATAATTTGAATGAACGTATTTATTGTTGTAATACTTATCTTCAGTATTGTGGGAAATATGGCATGATTTGGATCAGCTCATAGGCGACACTTTGCAATTCAGCCTACAGTAGAAACTTACCTATTTGACGCCATTTGTCCCCCTCAGTTTTCTCGGTCTTTTTTCCTATTCTATCGAACAAAAGGATATTTGGCTGAGCTCAGGAATTATTAAAATGTCACCAGTTAAAGCTGAAGTCCCATGGGGTGCTCAAATTCATAGCAGCGAGACAAGACCTCTCATACTCAACTGGTGTTTTTGTATTAGATGTAACAGGCGTTTAATGAATACAACCAGATCATAGGGTTTCATAAAAAATACCTATACCACAATTTTCCCATCAAAGCTCTAATATCTGGCTGAGCTGGTATTACGTAATATTAACATCATTGCACAGCCAGAGAAAGTTATCCTAACCCGCCACTGATCGGCATGCATGACATTTGACTTGTCGAAAGGAAAATCTGTAACGTATATCGTGTTATCTCAACGGTTTCTGCTCCAATTCGTACACAGGAAAATCTCGGCAAGGTTGTTCACACAAAACTTGGCGTCTCTTCGGTTTGCAGCACTTCGAATAACCTTTGCACGTGATGTGCAAATATAATGTGTTCAGCACAGCGTTTTTTATTGTTTAATGGCATCCAGCACTGCGAATATTACACATATCTGGAGATTATCGTGTATTACTGATAATGAGAAAACATTCAAATTTACTTGTTGCCCATTAAGTGCCTTGTTGCTTCTTGAACAGATTAATCAGACCTCGTGACCAGATATCACATCGCATTTTCACAAATGCCTGCTAATTTTTACCGTCAGTCAAAGGAAAGAATATAATTATCATAAACTATTCCGAAACAACACACCAATGTAACCCGTAAATACCAGGAGGCAATAAAGAATTTTCACAAATACTTTACCATTTTGGGATCATATTGAATGGGCAGATGGGTAATTAGCATATGTTATTCAGAAAGAAAACATTGCAGTGTTGGCATCGGTATCCCCGATATCTCTGGAGATAGCTTCGTAGAAGCATTCTCCGGGAACTTTTCTCACGACCGGTGAAATGGTTTTGCTATAGCATATTGATATCTGCATTGAACATATTCTGATGCTGTATTTAGGTTCTCCAAAATTAGAATATTCAGTTTTACGCCTATAGGGAAGCAAAAATAGAAAATTTGGAGAGGTAATTGTAAAAAATATATACAAAAGTAGTGGAGTGGGTGGACAAAAAAGAGAGAAACGAAGCAACTTATTCATTGTTGCGTAACCTAGTGGCCAGAATAATGTAGTTACACTTTTTGTGAAATACTTTTGACCTTTGGTTACGATCTCATGATTTTCCTGAGACTTACCTGGGAAACAGTTAGGAACAACATGATTATATTTCATGCACAGTGGTATCAGTTTACTGAAGATTTGATAGCGTTGTAGAAGGGTTCATCCACTTAAGGTTGTAAATATTGAAAATACAAAAAGATATTTGATTTTCTAAATTAATGTGATTTAAAGTCAGGTTTTTTATAAATATCTTAAGCATTAAAATACACGAGAACTGCTTGTATACTATGATAGCTCCAACGAACTATAACTCAATATAAAGATTTGGAGTACTAAGTAAATTTATTCGAGTGCGGCCTCTTTTCAATAAATGTATTTACAAAAAAAATTGATATTACCCAAACGTTCACGGACTAACTGGCAAACACTAATAAACACAAATCAACCGGTCCAGTTATTTCCTCAATATTAAAGCTGATCAATACTTGTCCGATATAACAAAATACCGCCTATGGAAATTCTCAAGGTGTTAATAAGCAGCAACCTGATTTTCCAACTGAACATCAGGAAGTTTTCGTACCATTGAAGAATTTTCATTATAATATCGTCTGAAGCTTAATTTAATATTGGTATTTGGACAATGGTCATGAAGTAGTCAATGCTGGGCAAAGAATGATAAAATTTAACAATATTTTCAATTGAAATTCTTTACGACGTTTCAAAGTAAAGTCAAAGAAGGTCCTAGTTGCTATACGCCCTGTTTACTGTGCGTGAAAAAATTGATATATGAACAAATAATTTGAAAACTGTTGTTTTTCAGTTTACTTGGCAAGTATTCAGTGCAACAAATTTGAAACTTATTCATAAAAATGATCCATCTTCGAGTTGGCTTCGGCCGGAGGCTAGGCTGTTATCCGAACGTTTAGAAACGACTTGAGGCAAAAATTGACCTTCTGTAGGACACTATCTGCCATAGTTTCACAATTGACGGCAATGTATTAACGGCAGCGTTACAGCATTACTCCGGTTACGTAAGACGCCATTAATGATCCGTATGAATGAAAGAAGGCAAGAGTAAGCACACGCGCGCGGCGCATTCCTCGAGTATTTGTAATGAAAGCAGCAATAGCAGTACAAGCAGCAAGAGCTGTCATCTATAGATCGCCCGATTTTCTCGATCGGCTGGAATGGGTCATAGTGTGGAGCCGACTTTGCGACACATGAATAGAGGATCGTGTAATGGCGCGTGACATTTCCGCGAGCGGGCGACCTTCGTCCTGCGGGTGCGCTAGCACAGTGTTGCCACACTTTGCAAAGATTCTTCAATTCCAATAGATGTGCGAGGTATGTAGAAGCAAAAAAGCTAGTGGAAGTAACAATGCAAGAAAATACCAACAGTAGAAGAATTAAACACGAACAATCTCAGCACTTACTCATTCTGCCTTAAGTCAAAGGAATATCAGATGGAATCAAAAGAATAGGTCAGCGATACAAGATCCGAACAAGATTCTCTAGGAATGCCACCCTCAGAAGTACCCTAACAAAAACTAAGCCCAGGAATGAATCTCAAGAGACAAAGGACTGCATCTACCAGATACCATGTCAATGTGGTAAAATCTATGTTTGAGAAACAAAAAGGCCACTGGAAGTAAGAATCAAAGAACATCGTCTCAACACCCAGCGAGCAGAGACAAGAAAATCTGGAATAACTGACCACGCATGGACGGAGCACCATGAAATAGCTTGGGACGACGCTAAGGTTATTGCCAAGGAACCGCATTGGTATCGAAGGAAATTCAAGGAGGCGGCATTCATGACCAACAACATCAAAGTGTACAGCAAATCCAGCGTAGACATTAAACCAATCTGACAGCCACTCATAAAGAAGATCAATAGACTACGACTGGACCAGACAACAAACAATGACACCGACAAACAGCCACGTCAGCAGACCGGAATAGCGCGCATCGGGAACCAATCAGAACAGACCGCGCACAACGACACGTCACCGGACGGGGTATAAATAGGCATGAAAGGAACGTATTCGCCAGTTCACCTGAAGACGATTGAAGATACCATATCAATCGAAACGTCGTGATACTCAAAAATTTTATAGACAATGGAAGTCCGAAATCAAACTTTTGATAAATCCACCTTGTCTACAAGTTTCAAACAACATGCAGTAAGGATTTCAAATGGTATCCAAAAGCTTACGAGTCATGTAGGGCAGTGACATTCAGTGGCGTATTAACCTAGATTACCGTCAGAAACCTTTTATATGTTAAACCCTTATTTTACGTAGAAATAATTATATTCCTGAAGTTATTCTTCAGACACAACTTTGTGCTCCAAGCCCAGTCTTCTCAGGCTACTGGTGGCATTCAACCTTTTTTATCTACCCCTTTCCAGCGATAATTTGATTCCTGTGCCTATCAAATCAAGACAGAATTGTTTAATAAGTCATTTGAAATGAAAAAAATATATATTTAAGAATACTTCTGTCTGTCTGTCTGTCTTAATGTATTTCTGCAGCAGACGAGTGCCAGATTGACAGTGGCTTCTACATTCTAACCAGTCTAAAAGCCGCGCGATCAGCTGAATTGCTCCTTTGCTGGGTTAAAATACGTAAGGGCATAATCATTACTAGCTGAACCACGTAAGTAGTGATGCGACAACCTCATGTCAACCTATTTTCAATTAGTAGCTCTGGGTAACGGATATTGGAAATGTACTGAGACAAATTATAATTTCTGTCACTAGTAGTCAATAATTAATATTAAGTTCAGGTTCTTCAGGACGGCGATTTCGTTGCATCACTTTGTTCCTGAGCGAAATGTAGTCGCCTAGGTTCGGCAACACCGGAAGGAGATCAGATCACAAGTATGACCTATGAGGAAACAGTACCCCGCACGTTGTATCTTTGGAATGCGGTGGGACCCTTTTGGTATTCTTTTATATAATGTCACAATGTTATTTTTGGTATAAAAAATACCGACAAGGGAGACATCGTGGAACGTGTAGGCTGAATCACTTGCAATGCCGACTTCAACTTTAGTTGCTGCAGCCACTGATGCTGCATGCCGAATACTTCACACAAGCGTAAAGTATGTGCAGAGAAGATAAAATTTAAATTTCATCACACAGTTCTATTGTATCCATCGTAGTTAGCGAAATACGTGTCGTATCTTTCAATAAAGCAGTTGGGCGATTTATAAAAGCTGTGTAGTGTTTGCTGTTCACTAGAAAAGCTGCGTGAAAAAAGTTATAGGTATATAAACTGAACAAGTTTTAACATGGATGTCAAACTGTATATATAAACTCAAAGTACCAAAAATCACTGTCGCACTACTTTCAACATAAAATTTATTCTGTATCCAGGAATATTTCAAAAATACGTTGAGGTGAAAAACGGCATTTGGTCAAATTTAACGAAATTTAGTTAATGATTGCACGTGGTTAAAAAAAAAGGTGTTTATAAAACTACCGATGCCCTGAAATACCGCGTAGCATAGATAAAAATCAAAAGGCTCATTTATTTAAAAAAATTCAATGCATAGTGTGAATACATTCATAAGTCGGATGTATTTATCTGTTTTGAAGGCATAAGTCTTAATAAGCATCTATACAGGTCATACAAATAAGGAGAATTACCTGGACAATAAACAGCAACTTAAAAGTGAAAGAACATCTTTTACTAGTGCCAAAAATAAAATAGATAGCCTTTCCCACAACACCTAGTCCCTAGTTTTGACCACTATCAAAAATATTAGTAGATTCAGAAACGTCCAAAAACAAAGATTGAGAGAGCGAGAGAGAGAGAGAGAGAGAGAGAGGAGAGAGCGAGAGAGCGTTGACCGTAAAACAATACAAATGGTTACCATCAGGGAACAATTACGATCCTACCCTTTTTTTAAGACAACCTCTTGCAAAGGTAGGAGTCCCACCGTGCACCAGGAACTCTGCCAGAGGATAAATGTGTGTTCGCGTTGGCGACGATGTTAAATTTTCGTGATGTGTAAATCATTTTAAGCAGGCGATTGAGAAGTCAATGATCACACAACTATATATCGTTAGTAAATATATTTAAATAAAATCAGGTAGGTATATAAGAAGCTACTTATAAGTTATGAAAATCTGAAAATTTCTACGATAATAAATGAATTAAATGAACACTATGAATATGTATATAGCAATGCTCGATTTTTCCTCTAACACATAACCGTTTATTATGTTTTTTTGGACAGCATATGGAAATATTGAAATATACAATTCACAGTCACAGTGACAGTCGCTCACGTCACATTTCTAATTACAGAGACAATGAACTCCTAACCTAGCCTTCACACATCCAATTTAAAACTAATGTTTAATGTAAGAAACGATTTTCCAAGCGAGGGAAAATTGTATATGGACTGTAAAATATTTAATAAGATTCCAGATTGGCACGTGTGCCACTACGTATATATCCATGATCTCTTTAGTTGAATGGCCTATGAAAAATTGCGTTCAGAGTTCTATCAAGTGCGCACATGAGACTGCGAGAAGCTGAAAGTCTCTCCAGGACATCAGGAACTTATGAATGGTGTACTGCAAATGCTACTCAATTTTACCATCCACCAAACCATATATTCCTAATAACATCACGTATTTTACTAACTACGTTGCAACTCCAGCGGAATATCAATACCACATATTATAGCATCCAGTCTACCTCAACAATGGGGATGACTAATAAACAGCGGTCCTTTCCGTGAAATCATCGGTAGACAAAATTACATCTGCTTTATTTAACCTACTAAACATAAATTCTGACGATTTTGGCTTGTAAGCAAAATGTTTTAAAGTCTGTGAATAAATTTTCAAATACACGGACTATAATGCTACCACATTTTTGCTTTGCCATTCTCCATTTATTTCTGTCTTAGTTAAAAATGTGGCTCTTATGCTCGGATAGAGAAAAATGTCCTGCCTGTGAGAATCTATACCTTTTCGCTATCATCGTAATAAATTTAATGAATGGTTCTAAGCATCTATTCCGTTCATGAACACACGAAGCGTCAACGGTAATTACTGCTTTTAAATATACTACCTTGGATGTGTTCGAAAATGACTCCTCTTCGCCAGCCTGTTCAGCTACTAATGTTCGCTGATGGGGCTGGGAAAATTAGTTTCCGCAAGCCTCCAAACGCGGATGTAACTATGCTTAGTTAAGACTAAGATAAGTTGTTTTATCAGTCGATTTTTATTTTGTAAATAATGTCTCCCCAGTTGCAATGACTTTTCAGAGAGATTTCCTCGAGCTGTTGTAAGCTCGAGCTGGTAAGGATGAAGAAATATGATACTAATTCCAAATTGAATTGAGTAGCCCCATCATCATGAGTTCAGGTACAGATTCATACATTTATCAGAAAAAAATACTACATAATACGATATAGCGCAAGAAGCAAACTCGAATAAAACGTTTCGCAATAGAACTTCATAGGGTGTGACGTCAAGTTTAGAAGCTGAAGATTGTCTTCCGCTTCAGAGTACTGTAATTAACGGAAGCAACTGCTATTCACACACCAGAGTGTGAGAGAGTCGCATGGGTGGGAATGGGTACTGTAGGAGTTTCTGATGCTGATGTGAATGTCGCCTCAATATTCCTGAGCATTATCGAATCTCTTGTTTTGAAGGAACTAATTGTAGAATCACAGGAAAGATATACTCTACCGAATATCACAACGCGGAGAAACAGAAATCGTCAATAAAGCTTAGGGCATGCAGCTGTAGTGAAGCATGTATTCACCAATTCACGACATTATTTCCTCTTCATTTTTCTCTTGTACCGTTCGATACTCTCAATACCCTCAATTCCAAATTCAAGACAATCTACTGTTCGTCATTTCGCCATTCTTAATTGTTAAATCTGTAAAGTTATTACCCATAAATAAAACTATGAATGAGATTAGAATCATCGTTCTTTTATGAATCTTTTTAACGACCCGTTTTCTAATGGAATTCTTTCACTAAGTGTTGTACTGAACAGACTTGGTTTTAATACACTTATACATAATCGGAAAAAATGCAATTTTCCAGCTTTTCAAGCTAATTCTGTTCGGATTCACTTGCTTCAATACGACTTCTAATAAATGCATCCAAACATATTTCCGTACTGTGAATCAGCTACTGAGGTACCAGTGATTTATAGTTGTAACAAGTCCTAGTAATATATATCTAAAGCGACAGCTCCACAGATATTTCCAAATGGATTTTCGAGAATTCAGCTTTATAGCCCCTGGACTTAATTACTGCGTGATGTCGCTATTATTAATGGGCGCGAAAATAGTGTTTTTTAAGCTGAAAACAAGGTAATATTAATAATCCCGATGAAAATCTCGCCGGGACATAAATTTATACGCACACCTGAAATACGTTAACCCATGTCAAACATTTTTTTATTCTGTTAAATGTCCTGTCTAAGCAATAGAACAGCTCCGTGGCCAACAAGTTGAAGATATGAAATACGATGGAAAAGGAAAAGCGCTGTAGGGAATGTTAAAACACCCAATAGCTCATATTCAGTTAATATTCTACATGCGTTTTAATGACTGTGTGGTTATTTCATAATTATAAATATCGTACTAGAAGGTCCCACCTTTACACAGCGGTACCCCAATGTATCTTATAGAGGTAACTGCTTTTTTTAATATTCGTGAAGAGCGTCACCAAGAAAACACTCAGTGACAAAGTTTGGGATTTACGATTGAAAAATTCAGTTGCAATGATGAACGTTATACCTCCTCCGCCAAGGGATTATAGGAGATTTTGGCATGTGGTAACAAATTGCTACTTCTTCGCCTATAAATACCTTAACAGCGATACAAAACTTTTTTAATTTTCTAAAATGGATTAATTTAGTAACTGAATATTGCTTTTGGAGAAGATATGTAACTTTCAAAGTTATGATGTTTGATTATGATTTAATTAAATATTTTGACTTAATTTAAACCTATATAGTAAAATAGTATTTTAATGTATCATAAACAAAAATTCATAGTCCAGACATTCTAAAAAATTATCTAAGGTAATAAGAGGTAATTTTCCACTTAACGTTTTGCTTGACAAACAAATGCAAAGAAATATCATGGGCTTAAAACTGTATATTTATTTTACTCACTCTATTCTGATCAATGTCATAGTTATTTGATTTAACCTCTTTCGTCAAAAATATTATTAAAGAATCAAATTTCGATCTAGTTTCCACTTAGAGTTTGACTAAAATTTTATTTAAATTATAAGAGATAGTAGACATTGACAGTAAAGAAATATGATCGTTTTATGAAAAGTTGGCTTGAAGGTGAAAAAATTGAGGATTTTGAACCTTCCCGATCAATTCTTTTATGGTCGACCATTATCACACATGTTCATGAAAAATTAATATTTACCCAGAATGATTCATAAATTTTCCTGGCGTTTGGAATTTTTTTAATCAAAATTCTGAGAATCAAGCACTAGACTGCGAATAATAATATTCAGGGTTATACGTTAGGATGATACCACCGTCTTAGGTGATTAATAAATATACATCTATTGACTAGTTTCAGCAGGGTCTGTGTGTATTTGGAAATAACAGGTAGGTAATTATACCATTTGACTGTTAATCGGAAATGAGCTAAAGGGATGACTTAGATTTAAGATATTTTTTATTATAGATACTATGAAGTCACTAGTACGTTCTGTTGGTCTGTGCGTAGATGGTGAAGTAGTAAGCAAAATACTAAAATTATATAAACTTTATTCTTTACATTTCCTTAGTTTTTAGTCATACTCGAGCGTAGTTAAAGACACGTTTGGGAAGATACGGATCTCAAATTACGATTTTGTGACAATTATTGATGGTTGTCATAAAACATTAAAAAACATACCTGTTGCTGTTCGTAGATGTTAAGTCTGAAGGTAAAGGCTCTTCAGCTCAAACAAGCAGTGTATAATGATTTCTGGTATAAGCGGATTCCCATTAAATTAATAACGTACTACTTCTCCGATTTTAGAGAGATAACATCGCCAGAATTAACCAAAAAATACTAACGTCCCCAGTAATGAGATGTGTACACTCCGTTAACGGAAATTGCCACACGGAATCGAAGCGGTTTCGGCCGAAATAACCAAATATAATGGCCGCATTAACAGTTGTATTGAATAGGTGTCAAGTGCTATATCTCGCAATGTTTAGTGACTTGCCTGGATTCTTTGTGGTGTGTTGTCGCAAAAAATGTTTAACCTTTCTTTTCATTCCACAGCACGCAACAGGTGCTTAAAGAAATGAATACAAATGATAACTAGTTTTTGTATACATTCCACAGAGTAAAAATCACTAATAAAATTCTCATTCGGATCTAGTTATAACAAAATATGAGAAGATGTTTCTTTTCGATATGTGGACGTTTTTTCACGCCTTATTAATTAATAATAACCATAAAAATAGATGCATTATATAGATTTACGTGACATGATTTAGATTAGAACTTTAAATGAAAAATAGTGTAGTGATGTAGTATAATGTGTGAATAGCAACACAAATATTATTAATACTTTTTGTATCTCTTCTCATCGAAGATTGAAAATAACTGCAGCAGAAGCTTCTCTATCATCAGCTCTTCTTCTCAGGGCTTCGATGGTCCTGCTCATCAGATTCCTGATCCAGGAGATTTCTCTGTTTTCGTTCGTGTTTTCCCTCCACGTTTCCCATTACTTCTACTGATTATTTCTGAGTATATATCCAAAGCATGTAGCATCTATTCATTGGGTGTATTTGAAGTCCAGGAAATTGTAAATCATATGTTATCGTTTGTTTGGTGTAATTTCTCTCTTACAGAGCAATCTCTTCAAACTAGAAAAAAAGCTTTGGCCATTATGTATTCTAGCTATAACTTGTACGTCTGGATCGAAATTTCCAGTAATTTAGCATTCTAGATATTTAAACGCGTTAAATTCACTTGTTAACTTGCTGCATTTGCTTATTATCTATCGCCAAGTTTATTTATATGTGACATAATTGAGAAGCAGCCAGTAGTAAAAGTATCGTAAGCATATCTAATATTGTTCAGGGCCTCACCATTAATGATTGTTGCTACCATTTAGCACTTTGACAAAAATGTACAGTAATGTGGCCACCCGTATCCCCTTTAGTCAAAAAAACAACTTGGGGACCCTTGAAAAGTCAACGTGGAAAAGCTACGTACTCGTATGTATAGTAATGATGGAGATCTCGCAACATGGGCTGAAGCCAGTGTGAGAAAAGAATTCGAATTAGATGATAGATAAAAAACTCGGATAATAATTTACTCTTCGTTGAATAATGGTCATTTCACAATCTTGAATAACAAAAATTCATACAAATAAATGTTTGTGAAGAGAATACACTTTTTACCTTTCAATTCTTTAGATGTACTCAAATGAGAGCCTGCACTGTCGCAAAGACAACCGAAAATAGATTTGAATCTAGGAAACTTTTCAGATCAACCAAACAAGGTATAACTTCTTACAACGGACGAAAATCGTAAACGTAAATGCTCGACAAAAGTCGAAGTTGTTGCTATTTGTGAACTGAGAAATACTGCCTAAATGAAACTATAGGTTTGCAAAAGGTAATTGCTGCAATAATCGAGGTCTAAATTCTGATCTGGCTAAGCTTGTCAAAATTAACTTCAAGGAAAATAATTGTTGCACTCGCGCTATGCTTAGAAATGCGATTTTAATCTGTACAATTTTTTAAAAACCCTGATGATACCTGCTATCAACTTTTTGTTATCATCAAACAAATATCGTCAATTTGGTTAACGCTGTACTTCCCGCGAGATGGTTGTAGTTTGAATATAATAATTTATATCGGATTCATACAATTTGGAAAATTAAGAGCTCCTCGAAAATTCCTCTTACAAAAATCCTTGTCTTTGTTAGAATACACATCTATTTTACACACGATAACAAAGTGGAGCTAGTGTGAAAAATGATGCACGGCACACGGTGCTTGCTGATGTTTAGAATTATTGCAGGTGAATTTTGCAAACATATATACTATATACGTCGTCCTATCAGGTAAAACATAGCCCAAAATATCTACAAATGTTGATGGTTCTTTCAATATTGTGATGCCCAAGGTTTAGTTGTTCACATAAATATTCGCATAAGATGAAGAATCGTAATTATATCTAAATTGATATTTCAACTGTCATATCGCAGTTTCAGAAGTATATTGAGAAAATAACCATTTTATGCAGTTCTTACATAGTCAGTGAATTTAATTAACCATACTCGTACCTGACACGTTCGTACAATGCCTCAAATTAAAGTCTGTATATTAACATTAGATTAATGCATCGCAATTATGTATGAAACAAGTGGAGAAACTATGGCAATTATAATGATTTTGTATTCCGTGCATAGACTTGTTGAACACAGGCGGAGTTGTTACTTATTTTACAAGTTGATCCACTACCCAGAAAAAATTAAATCACCCATTCATGGATTTGGTTTCGCTTTTTGAGTGTTTTAATAGGATCATGAATCATGTTCATTTCATACGCACACAAGTATTTAATGATTTTAAAATAAATCGAAACCAATCACAGAAAACGAGTTTTACTTGTAAAAGCTCGTGCCTGAATTAAATAATTGAAAATTTGACTCATTAGGTGAATCGACAATCTACTTTGGAAAGCTAATGATGGTGATGAAAGTACGTAATTTTTTAATGGTTTTGTTTTGGAAGTACCGTAGTTGATGGTACTGTGGTGCTGTTTACGATAGTCTGAAGGCTTTGAATTCTAGCCAAAAATATACATCTCTACGTTGCTTTTTATGGTCCGAAGGTGCAAAGTCATCTAACGAAACTAATTTATTTTATTACTTAGTTCGTTTTCACTCGCTTCAGACAAAATATCCCTCGGAATCCTCCTGCGACGTCAGTGCTGCACTTCCATGATTTTTTAATTGTCTTTTAATTATTCAGACAACGAAAGCTGGAGCCGTGAAATGAATTGGCGGAAAGATAACACATTGAAACAACCACGTTTTATAGCACAAACAAATTTTAATAGGATTAATTAATAGAAATTGTAGTAAAGCTGAAGCGGATTAATATAATAAGTCATAATTACTGTTCTTAACCAGAATGTAAATGTGGCGGTTACAGTATTTCATGTGCATGCGCTTTTCATTTTTGTTGTAATTCTCAGAAATCGTAAGTAGTTCCTTTTGCAAGAACTAAGCTTCTACGAAATGCATGCGTGGGATTTAAGTACCTGATGGTATGGATTCCCAGAGTGTCTCAAAACTATCAAAATGTCATGTGCAAAAGCTTAGAAATTCAGGTCCGCGCCTGAAAAAAATTTATCTACCTATATCAGTCGTTTGTGAATATTATATGTTTAACATTTTCTAACGTTGTAAGCAATAATTTTTCAGGAATTAAAAAGGCAAAGCCTCATTTCACAAGTTCTGCTCAATTCAGGGCGTAGTTGACAATTATCCTGAAGGGTCAATTTAACAACCCCCCATTCAATGTTTACTTCACGTCCTTATTGATTTGTTTGGCAAATTAAAGCGCTTTTGTAGGGTTTGGACCCATTCCATCGATCTGATATCATTATATGTATCATGGTACATAATGCTAGATGTTTAATGACACAACAAAAACGAATTGAACTTAGCAACCGGAATCACTGTTTATTTATAAATTATCAATGCACTTTCTTATATATGTTTAATACTATATACATTTGTAGATATGTACGTTTTCTCTTAAATTGTTAAAGTAATGCAACCTTAATCATGAATAAAAAACTCACATGTCTAGTTCAATTTGATTAAAATAGAGTATGTATTTGGTAATTGTTCTTTGGTAATCATGAATCGAAAGCTTTAGCTTAAGCAGAATTACATTCAAGGTTTTAAAATATATTTTCATATCGCCATCAACAAATATTTGTTCTTCTGCATCGAACCGGCTTTATACCGTATGAGAAAAGTATTCTTGAAATCATACTTCATCGGGGATAGGTATCTTATTGTCTTCCAACTCAAATGGTCATAATTTCTTTCTCGTTATGAGATTCCGAGGAAGCCTAAATGTCATTAGCAATAAACAATTTCGCTTTTTGGGCGGGTTCCCCCGGCATGCAACAGCGCTTATATTAATTACGGGAGCTCATTCTGCTTCGCCATTTTTGGGCAATGGCTGGTCGCTGGTCCATTTGACCAATTAACGAACTTCAGAACCGTAACAGCGCTGGTGTAAACGTACATAAATAAGCAATATTGGTAATGTCTGTATTATATTCATCTGGCCGCATGAAGGCAAAATCCTGGTGTGAATTTGATTACCTCAACAACTAGTTCTGACAATGTCAAAATTTCTTTTTTTATATTTTGTGCTTTTCTAAACCAACCAAAACCTGTTTTGGATAATATGGATCAGTACCACTGGTTCGCCTGAAAAGGCATTTATAGATGAGGAAAAGATTTCATAGGATTTATCACGCGAAAAAGCTTGATAGAATTGTTCCACTGTTCAATGCCCGAAACATGAGACTGCCTCAAAATTCTCCATACTCATTAAAACCACTTGCCTGCCATGCATCTCATCATCGTAGTATGTGCTTCATGCCCTTAAGGCAGGCAACATGGTGTTGAGGGTCAAACCAACAGTATTTGGATTTTTTCCTAAAATGTTCTCGCAGATATGCCACTTGTGATTGCACAAATCCCAGAAAATGATTATGACCATTGTAGGATTTTTTGTACCGCGAATATTTATACATTTTCAGATTTGAATCGAATATTCGATATACCGTAAAAAACTGGATGACTATATGAAACCGATAGCGATTATGAACCCAAGAGCTATAGAGATATAGATACAGAATTCAAGTTATTGGTAATACTAGTTTAATTTGTCATTGATAAATAATGCAATGATAATGAATTCTCCAAATCAATCTAAAGAAAATTTGATGTTACATCGAAAGATGCTAGGAAAATGTGGTATTGCATAAAAAAAAGATGTGCGTGATTGAATATATGAAAGTTTGGCAGCTGCGAGCTATGGTTAAACTTTTTTTTGCGTCAGAGAGCATATGATTTTTAGGAAAAACTTTTTGTTAATTTCAACGGCTTAGTTACTATCCGCATACTTTAAAGTAAGCCCACCCTGCATATATTCTCACAACCATGTACTTAATGTTGCCTTTGACACAGAACCGTTTGAAAGACAAATCTCATGAAACAGAAGCTGCTTTGGTTCTCGGAAGCTCATATTTATAAAATATATAATGCCAGAAGATAACGAAAAGGTGTTTCCTTATTTCAATCACTAACACAAGTTTTATGTTCCTTGTTTCGTGTATGCACGTATCTAACTCGTCGCCAGCACTGTTTCAAAATGTGTTGGATGAAAATAAAACATGTCGCCGTAATACATAGTATAAAGAAAACGTATAAATGTAAGTATATTCGACGTATTAAGTACCTCTTAAAAACCGCCAAACAATACGTTTGCCGCCGCCATCGTAATCCTCACTCTGGGAGCCACTTAATGCGACATCCATTCTTTTCTGCTGTCTGTCCGTAAATGTGACATCCGTCGTTTGTAGCGAATCGCCGGACCGAATGGTTATTGTAGGTTGAAGCTCATAATTACCTAGTGTAAGGCTATAAATATAAATTTTTATCCGCTTGACATACACGTACGTTGTTACGCGTCGAATATATTAGGTGTCAAATTTAATGGATAAAAAGGCTAGAATATGTCTATGTCAAATTACCTAACGGACTCTAAAGATAGAAGACGCTGAAATCGTGCTAAGTGTAGGGGTGATGCAGTGGGAACCCGGAAAAGATACAAAAGCAAAGCTGTGTTATACTAATAACTAAATTATTTCCTATATGTCCAGACATTTGTAACACCTCAATAGAAATATAAATATTTCTCTGAAATGTGACTTGGAAATAACAAGCAACATTCGTGTACTGAAACTTGCTTGGTTTGATATATCAAATGGGTTTTCAAGACCAACAACAAACATATTTTCTGAATCTAACTTGTTAAGTGAAGTAGATATATCCATGTAAACTATAGGTATGAATAATGTGAGTTTAATAGTCGAATATCACGTAGAGTCTGAACTTGAAATAAGAAATTATTGTAACTGGTTGACGAGCTTATCAAATGCAACTGCTTCTCTCTATACTACTCTTTGGTATGACCTCTCATTTGCACTTTTTAGATAGGATTTACAAAAATACGATATGCTCACTTATGCACAGTCATGACAAACGCAGGTTAAAAAACTTGCTATCTGTATACATTTGTTTTCCAATTGATATTCCTTTTCAATGCACAAACTGCAAGTGATACTAAAAATACATTTGACAAAATTTATCACTGGCTCAACGAATGTACTTGATTCTTGTGCTGCCAAAGAATATCTAGTCATGAAAATACAGTATTATATGAATATATTGTAAAACTATATGGAGCTGAAGGGCGATTAGGTTGAATGATGCATCAAAAGAAACAAACTCAGTAGGTGGCAGTTCCGAGACCTCTCCATATCCCGTAAATGATAAAAATGTATGTAGTAATACCAAATAAGTTTATAATAGAATCTTAAATTAGATGAGGATATTGTACTGCCGGTCACTACTCTACATGTTATGATTTGGGTATGCAGCACACAAATGGGCCTACAATACAAAAATCTGTTTGGAATTCGCAGGTACAATGTTTCCCAATATTATTCCGAGCTACATATGGCAAAAATCGATAACTGCACTGCATGGAATATGTATTTCCGCTTATAAAACCAATGAAACCAAAATTGCTGTGACCACTCTACTTTGAATATCAAATAATATTGTTTGCAAAAACAAGTTCTGCACCTGTCGTTTTGCTACACTCAAAATCTCATCAACCTAGAGGAACGTCTTTATCCTAGTCGAATAACTCCCTCTAATGAGCTCATAACCTTGTGTCTGTAGACATGAACAGCCTCTGTTTGAATTTTTAGCCTGAGTTCATGGGCCGCGTTTCGTAACAAAGGGGGCCCCAAAAGCACCTGCCTACCATCCATCCATACAAGTTCCATCAGCTGATCGTTACAACTGGTAGAACTGCACTGGCTCGTCTGAAATTTGATGGTACGGTAAATTTCGATGTATTTTGAGACATCTTTGACACAATGAGTGTATTTAATCCTCAAACATGAGTAGATGACTTGGAGATGTTCATGGTATAAGAAAATAATGAAAATTGCAGTAAATAGAGGGGGTTAGATAGTTTGATTTGGTTATATCGGTTTGAAAGTTTACGACTCTCTCTTGTGATATAAGTTACATAAGCACTGCCCTGTTTATTTGACATACAATGTTCAAAAACCACTCTTCACTGTAAATATTGGGAAATAAATGTCCTGGCAGATTATTCCAGCACCCTGAGGTTCTCCAAAAAATACTTTTGGAAGAGGTCCGTTTGACATGTTGGAAGATCGTTTTTGGTGCAGATGCCCTCTTTAGATCTCCGTAAGGTTTCCTATAACAATGATCTTAATGTTATTATACCGAACAGCTTCAGCTCAAAAATTCACAATGGCAAAACAGAATAGGGATTTACTTCGTAGTAAATTATGTTTCACACAAACTCAAAGAAACTAAGATTCCATCTCCATTTTACTATACCTAACATACGTTAAACACCTGAGACAATAAAGCCAAACGGCTTTGATATTGGTTTCAGTAATTCCAATATCATAAATACCGTAAATGCTTCAAATTCAGACCAGAATTTTTTGTTTGGACACATGAGCGACTCCTGTGACATAAACACACAAAAATATTCTGATAAAAGGCATTAATCTCATATTTATGGATTCGCTGACACTGAATCCTGTTCAATGAGGTCAGGTTTCTGACAGTAATAACAGACTGAATTTGCTAGACTCATACAGTTTTCAAAAGGTATGTAAATAAACTGTGATATAACCAAACAAATTCAGTTCAGCGACCCTAGCAGGCAGCATTTAAAATCTTACTAATTTTCATTTGTGTAACAGAGAAATACATACAAGAAGTCAAATCTAAGAAACTTGAGTCTCTCAAATACATATTGCAATCAAGAAATATCTTTAAATATTTGAAAAATATATTTACAGTTGTCTTTAACACCATTTGATCAGGAAATTAATCATATAAATGTACACGTTCAAATAAAATTTTATGCTAGTTCTAAACAATCCTATTATTCTCCACTAAATTTTCTTGAGCACAAAAATGTACAAGATGGATCAAACTGTAAATGTCCTTGTTGGTATCCCGAATCATCATTCAATGTACAAATCTAGTTGTAGTAGAAGATACCCCAGTGAGATCTCAATTTCACTGGGCTATCAAATCTTATTCGAGATTCAGGAAGTTAATGTCCACTGCTAGTGGGGCAGGTTACAGTTAGCCAGATCTAGTCGACCTTGGATGCGACTTAATAATATATGTATATGTATGTGTGTAATATACAGCATACACGCTACCTGATGTCACATACGTGTAAATCTATGTGGTGGAATAATTAGCATCCCTTTATGATGACGATATTTATCCATTGAGCATTTATGGAATATTAAATTGGACAGAATACTACAAATGTAATGGAAAACTGCTTCAAATGTACAGATTGTTGGTTCAAGATTGCATGAAATTGTACTATTGGAAAACTAGGCCATACATTACACACTAATACAGGATTGTGTAATCGATATTAGGTTTCTTTGATTTTTATGGCTTCCTAACTTTATAGTTTTTCCAACAAGCTGTAGTTCGTACATAACAGGCGTTAACGGAAGTTGAATGTATCGTAACCTGAGGATTACACTGTTTGGTTTTCCATCTCAGACAGACAGCAATACGTTCTTGAGATGATGAAGCATTATGCCCCTCATTTTAGATCTATCAATTCAAATTGTTCACTGTATATTTGTAACCCAGCCACTGGGGCCACCGGAAATGGTTTACCTAGCAAATTCTGTGATAGAAACTCTTATAGAAGACCTTTATGTAGTTTTTAGCGCTAAAATGCCAGAAATGACTTATAATGCAAAATGCCAAGTTCGGAAATCGAAAAAATTAGGTAGGTTGTAGACTAGATAGATTGGAATAAGGAACCTACCTTAACCGATTTATACCATGGACACGATTGGTACCATACACTTCAACTGGTTTCATAACATACCTGTGAGCTTTAACGACTGTTGTTCATATACTTGCGAATGCGAATTAATTTTATAATTATCTTTTTGCTTACTGCAATGCTATAATTACGCTACAAAGCGGTAAACTGCGTAAAGGCTATTTATATATATAAAGCTAATTCTCTAAAATTGTTTTATTACTGACTAATAGACTGATTTGTCTTTCGTTATAGGAAATTCTCTACGAAAGGAAACTACCTTCCTGTAAGACTTCATGCATAGATGAGGATGATTAATAAATGCAATATGTGTGAAGAAAGAGATGTCGACGATTAAATGATAACGATTAAATATTCATTATCAAGACTCATTATATGACACTTATCTCCACAATATGTTTTGCTATTTTCAAAACCACATTGTGCTTCCTGTAGCCGGTTTATTAGTACTCTTTCCATGGTCTTCTCTTGAGATACAAATAATTAGATCACGTTTTAAATGGGTAGTGACGCTTATAAAAGGCTCACCAGATAATTATTTACTTGAGAAAATCCCGAATGGGATATGCGAAATACGTAGGTATATCAGCGAGCAAAGATATCGAAACAGTGAACTAATATCCCAAAAGAACATGTAAGATATATCTACATAGGTTGTGATGGAAATGCTACAGCTTCCCTGTGACACCTCTCTCTCTCTGATTCCTCATTCTTTGGTGAGATGAGGATTCATGCCACATGAGTTTGACTACAAAAACAAGTACGTTGGATTTCAAAGTCACTCTATTCCAAATTGATTATAGGTCAAACTATGCGAATGTTACATTTATTTTAAAGTATCTATCGTCGCCGTCGTTCACATGCATAGAAGAATTCCCCGAAGAAAACTACAAGTACACACATGATGAAAATATCACCTGGAAAGCAAAGGCAAATAAAATGAAATTCCCACAAATATTGCTTCTCCGATCACGACAATTATCAAAAAGCTGGTTGCATCACGTTATCCACGTTACAAACTTTCCTTCTACGTACACTGTCACAATGAAACAGCCGATCAAGATTCCTTTTTTCAAGTTCAGAAAAAAGTATCCCTCGAAAAAAGTGAACACTGCCGGTTGGTTACGATCAGAGTTATTCATTCTTTACGTAAGTCATGTCACCGGAGATGACATAAGACAGCAGTCATAAAAACGCAAGGCTTCGTTCGTTTGTCTTATGTTGAGCTGTACTATGTGATGTTTTTGTAAATGAGGTTCGGAGAGATGATGCTATTTATAGACCTGCATACCAATTTTTACGATTAGACGTTATGTGTTTTATAATTAGATGCATTGGATGAATATAAAATACGGTACCTGATGTAAATCCCTCATCGATTGACGGCTGGAATTATAGCTCGGTCAATCGTGGATAAAGCTGATGTTAAGCAGAAAGATTCATTATTTATTATTCAAAAAATGTAATGCAGTCACATTTGCAGATAATGTTTTTATATCCTAGCCACAACAAAAGCAAATCCTGAATACACCAATGTACCGGAACTGCTACGAAGAAGTTATGTGTTAATATGCCGGTCTGTTGGTCGGTTTGTCGATCTGTCGGTTTACGAGTATGTAGACAATTCAATACATTTTTTATAATGAAGCTGCAGTTAACTCGTTTCAGGTACGCGACATTTGTTTTTGTAGACAAATCTGTTATATCTTATAGCCTCTGCACGTTTTAATAAATATTGACGAGTGTTCTAAGATATCAAAAAATACGACCTCAAAACTGTATCTAATGCACCGTGTGTCTAGTTGCAGATACTGAAAGAGTGGCTTCTTTTTTTGTTGTGCATTTTGCATGTGCAGGAATAAAATGGCAGCAGATAATTAGGACATATGAGCTAATCAACGACAACAATCCATTTAGACAGTATGATTCATTAAAAGCTTTTTAATCGCTATCGTAGTGAATTACACGCAATAGGCATGTATTGCATCGGAACAACTTGATTTCAATCTCAATCCCAAGCAAATTTTTTGTCATCTCTACTAATTAACATGTAATCGAGAACCGCTCTCCTCCGCATGCACATACGTAGGAATAGTCCAGTCTGGTTAGATTGCTAATGAATAAATCCTTGAGGCGCTATGATGGTTGTTTTGCTTTATTCCGTTTGTTGAAATTCAAACTGAGCAAGGAGAGAACACCACCGTTTAACTTCGGTTTCTCGTCTGACAATATTTGAACCTGTATCACAGACTACCGAGTAGCAAAATTACAGAGATGTGTCGAAACTATTTTAGCCACTGCTGATATCTTACAAACAGATCACCTCAACTGAGGAGTAAAGTTTTTGGGCGACATACACTACGTACTAGCTAAAACATTCCAATAAAACGGACGAATTTATGTATATATATAGGATCAAGGTCATGGCATAAGCATGCAAAGAAAGCTACCGACACATGTTTCGGGCTCATTAGACTCCATCAAGACAGCGTAAGTCGAGGATGGAAGGACTTAGAGACGATGTGCTAAAGAAACAACCAGGAAGTCATCGCAGAAATGTTTCCTATGAGCAACTTTTTCTGATATATGAAAACTTTTTTTCCAGTGCTCCTTATAGTTGGGAGAAACATAATAAAGCAATAACAGCTATATTCTGAAGATAACAACTTCGTAATCACATACGTAAATTGCACACGTAGCTATTTGTGTATTTATCTTACTTTATCTGCGCAAGCTCTAATACGACTGAACTAAATTACAAGCCACAAACGCAAGCATGTCGTCCACTGTTTCACTATTAGCGTTAAATGATGACGGCATTACAAGTAACAGCAACATATTTTACAGGAACGGTATGCGCCCGCAGAAGTAGAATGGCGTCCGTTTAACTAAAGGTTTTCCGCGCAATTTAAATAAGTTATCCTCCTCATCCCGGTGTAAATATCTCGCAAAGACCAAGGCCTATCCCTTTATCATAACTCACAAGTGACACGCTTCTGCTTGCGTAAAGTGTCCTGCTGCTGCTAGGCTAACCATACACCATAAATTTTGATGTCGTCCTCAATATTATTATCTGCTCCATATTATACTTTAAAAGGTTGATTCTTGAATTGTGGATGAAATGGAATTTTTCTAACTTGTATATTAATATTGTGGCATTTGATGTTCTCTGTAAACCATGCGTAAATGTTCCATGACCCAATTACCCAACAGTCTAATGGTATACGCGAAAATATTCCAGTTCATATTTGTTTCATGTTTCTTCCTCTTCTTCAAGCCAGACTTAAAATCAAATGTTTATTGTAATCGTGCAATCATTTTACTTCAACTTTTCATAATGAATAAGCTGATTAGTTTGTTTCTTCTAACGAACATTTGAGAAATAAATCGACTATTAAAATTGTTTGTTGTTATTTCTTGACCCCCATCTGTTGCATTTTACTGTCCAATGATTTTGAGATCTTGATAGTCACCCTTCACAGCTTTGTTTAAGAGCAAATATGGTTTTCAACCCTGATTGATATGTCTGATTCAGGAATCTTGTCTGTTATATATAACACAAACATAACAAAAGTATGAGCTTTGTGCTGAATATATTGAAAACAAAATAGAATAATTTCATTTCATTTTTCTTCAGTTCCACCAAATGTATAGTTTACTCTATTCCTATTTGGAATTCATCCATTTCCACATCGACGTGAATAATGCTTCGACAGATATTACAAAATACCCGGCCTCTTGTTGCGCCTATTAAAGGGTAAATTGTATATATTCAATATTGATTTATCTGGACGGATACATCGGCCAGATAGAAACAATTGGAACGCCGGTGGTTCGCAAAAAGGCATTTCGTATGCGATGGAGACCTTAAGTGCCTATTTCTTATCGAATGCTATATTAGGCGGTCGTTATACCGACACCTGGCTCAAAGGAGGCATGATTTAATGCATCCTCTTGCTCCATTGTTGAAAGAAATTTTAATTTTAACGATGCAGGTGATTTACATACATTTACAACTGCAGCGCGGCACCACTGCTAACTATGTTCTGTGACAAGAAAAATCACACTGTATGTATAACTATGATATAGTCTGAGAATATTAGGACAAGTTACCGACTTGTCGTATAATACAGTGCGTCGTTTCATAGCGTTTACTATGTAGAGATTATCAGCAATCTCTATATCTTGAATCGGGGTTGTGCATACATCTTTTGGCCCAATGTGCATATACGAGTATGACACAACCGTTGCATAGCAAACCTGAACAGTATGTACTAGCTATCACGTTACATGAAAGATCCCCCTCAAAATACGTCCCTGTGTATGATGTTTCATTTTTGCTTACGACTTGTGAATCACCCTGTATAATTAATGAAAGAGCCTTACTAACGTTTCGACTGCATCGGCAGCTGTCGAATGAATATTGGGTGCACTCACCCTCTTGATCCAAAATTTCAGAGATAACGCAATATGGAGCAGTATAACACTAAGGTAACGATACCAAATATTCCTACTTCGGCTAGTTAGCAGAAAAGCTGGCCACTTCAGCTTCATCGGACAGTTCTCACAACAATAACAGGCAACAGCGACATTTCAATTGCTGCAACGTCTTGCGCTCATTTGACGATAAATTCCAAAAAGCATTAGGAGTTAGTAGTTCATAGATCTACTTTCTACAACATTAACTACATTGACTGCACTAATGGCATAAGCTCAAATGCCGTAATCGCAGCAGTTCTGCTTTTTGGTCCACCAGCTTGTAGATACACGACTTCCATTTGAAAAACAGAGCATGAGCTCACAATTCCATTTTCGTTGGAATACCATTTTACTTTCCTCATTCATTACCATAGTTATTCGGTCGTTCTATATTGAAAAGGAATTTGGAATACATTCATTCATGAAACTCTTTCCATTTAGAGAGCTCCAAATTTGGCTCCTAGTAACATGTTTCTGTGACACCTTGTCGTTGAAACGATACGTGCTGCTCTGATTATGCTCGGCGAGAGGTTATAAAGATAATCAGATAGTGATTTAACAACACAGCATCTCATAATAAGCCCACCTTATCAACTGAATGTATAGATCTTCAAAGACATAATGTATGTAGAATCCGTCCTTGGTAGAATTCAACTGCAGAAAACCCACTGGTCTAGACAAAATATGACTAACAAATCTTACAGTAGTACTTTGCAAACCTTTTTAAATCTCATACCACCGCAGCGTGTTTGTCACTGGATAGAAGGTGGAAGAATATCGATCGCGATCAACCAATCCCTAAGATAGAACGTGTTCACGTCTTCTTTGGATTATGTTAAAGATTATGGAGACACTCTCTAGCGTGCAGTTTGTAAAAGAACGTGGACAAAAACATCCTCAATGACCAGTATGGTTTCCTAAAGCAGAGATCCACGAAATATTTTCTAGCCTGCGTTATCCATAAGTGGATCAGATCAGCAATACTTTATTCGGAGTTCCCAGTCGTCGCACACAATATGTCGAATGCTTTCGAAATAGGGTGTGTTGTATATCTGTGGTTAAGTTGGCTTCTTCCACGCGTTATTCTTTCAGGCGACCTCAACGTGATCTGAGCGTTTGTTCCTCGATAACTACAATAACAGCATCTCAAGGTCAACGTGAATAGACGTGAATTCTCTCACAGCACTTTTAGAGCGCGATAGATTTTTTGACTTTGTTAGAGGTTGAAAAAAGGTTAGATGAGGACTGTAGTGTTCCCTTCTTAGCTAAAGACAATCTAGCCATAATACTGTTATTAATATAGAGAATCTTATACCATACAGTGGTAGTTGCGTTTATCATTGATTCTATCCGAACGCACTCTTAGGTGCTCTTAACCAAGGCATACACAAAAATGTCTGAGATTTTTTTTTGATTTAATAAAACCAAAGTGTAGTTGCTGCGCGACCAGGAATCTTTCAATAGCTCATAGTAAGTTTATTAGTGAAGGCAGTAGAAACTAATAACTCATGATACAATTTACAAGAACAAAAACAAAAAAATAATTATCATGATATCATCATCATCATATTGTTATAAAATCATATCAATGATGACGCAGCACGAGAATAACAATTAAAGTAATATCTTAGGCTTCGTCAATCTGCTCATCGCCCATCCACTGCATTTTGAGCAATGAAAATACCATCACTAAATCTGAACACTTTAATGACTTATATTTATTACCCGACGTACTGTCGTTTGACCATATATGCTTATTTATAATTGGTTGAGTAACTACAGTAAGAAGTTGAATGCAACTTAATATTAATCTAAATTGCAATTTTCATTCACATCAGCCATAATTTATTATAAGGTATCAAAAGTTTCATGAGCATGACCGAAAAGGGAACCATCTCGCCTGAGTCTGAAATATATATGACCACATTGTGGTTAGACATAATATGGCGACAATCATCTAGCTCATTTATAATGTACGGTGTTTGCAGTGTGTTATCAGATGGGCCAATACTCCTCACATGCCTCTTGAGGATTGTGAGGGTTCATACTGTATCAACAGCCATGCAGCAACGTTTGAAATTTTGCGGTGCCGTGGACAATACAGTTTTGGTGTCACTGTACTGCTTTAGGCAATTTTGAAACAACCACAACGTACTTGATTGATGGGTCTTTGGCCACTCCTACGAGTGACAGGTGTCTGTTCAATCTTCAGTGACCTGTGAGGATCCCTACTAACAAGTGGAGTGAATCACTTCACGGTTCAATAGCCATAGCTTCCTACGTTTGTTAGGGCCTGTTGTTAACCTCTTGGACTGCCGGCAGTCATATATCTCCAACCATGCTTTCGCAACTTTGTTATACGCCCAAACATCTAGGGCATTACTGACCTGGCCTCGGCTAATAACCAGCATGGGTCCATGGCCAATGCATGTGCCCCTTGCTCCCATCCTCCCCAGGCAGTCGGCTGTCACCCCGTTGTGATCAGGGACCCACATGAGGGTCACGTTATTGGTTTGGGCTAGTCGTTGGAGACCAGTCGTGATCTGATACTAGGAGATGCTACCACTCTCAAAGCTGGTAAATGTCATGCTCTGTGCACTGTTGTAATTCTGCTGAATATGCCACCATCCTTTCCACTAACTTCCATCTCTTTTGAATGAGATCCGTCCGTATAGCATACCATGCTGTGGGGCGGAAATCTTTTCTTCCCTTTCACCCACTTTTCCCTAGAGCCAAGAGCGAGTGAGAATCTCCTAACGAATCTTATCTTATCGTTGGCCCTTGCTACCCTGAGTGAGGAAATGGGGAGGTTGCATTCCGCCACCTCCTCAATCCTGATGTGGCCTACCAACGCAGCTTAATGCTCAACCTAGTAAAATATTCATGTTCAGAATTCGTGGAGTTCTTGTCAAGAAGAAATGTGTTCCAGGACTAGTAACACGAAATTTTTAGGAAAATGTTCTCATCGATTATTGAACTTTTTTTTGTAAAAGCTAAAGAGCCATTAAAAATTAAAAACAAGCTCGTATTTCAAACTCTAATAGAGCAAGACGACATCAAAACCTTAGCCTCTCATATCCGTTACAACCGGCATACCTATTTAATCAAGGGAATTTACCAAAGAAATAATATCCTTTTTATTTATTAATCGTACTTTTCTCAGATGATACTTTGATATTGTGATTTTATAAATAAAGTCGCTAATTTCAGTATACTCTGTCTGAAAATTGGGGTGTCTAGTTAAATGGAGGACGCCGCTGGCCGCGGCATTAACAAGCAGTGTAGCGATTCCCAGGCGAAAAACGTGCCGTAGCTTTTTTATAATCCCATTTACCTGTCAAAGTTAAAATTGATTTCAAGTACGTGAAAATGCTTTTGATACAGTCTGCGGAATGATGGGAACCCACAGATGGTCCATGTATATCAACTTCACATTAACGGTGTACTCTTTTAGTGTTCCGCCTGTTTTCTAATTTCTTCCTCTTAACAAGCTCTTGATTGCCGCTATAACGATATAATTATTCCGAATTCGAGGATCTCAATATGACATCATCATCATCAACGTGCGCGACGGCCATATTTACGTTGTAGTTATGCAGACATCTCACTCACGATTTTTAGTTGTAATCCAGAAAATAAAGACATAAAAGTCTTGAAGTTTGAAAAGTTTGAATGTTGTTAAGTATTTTAGGTTGTAAAAAATATGTGAAAGTTCTAATTTGTCTAACTGCCTTTCCGTTAATTCTATGGGACCAAAGGTCACATAAACTATTTAGAATAGAGACTTTTAGAGGAAATGCTTCAAAAATTCAATCATAAAGGAATTGACTACAAAATCGCTTGAGATAAAACTCTAGCATTACGGTTCATAAGATTTGACAATACATTTATTTTATTCGTATTATTATTTTCGATATGTTAAAGAATTCTGAAAACTCACTGTGCGCTTATACCGATGATTATGGAACCAAGGATAGTATGGATTTCTATACACTCACAAGGATAGAAAAACTATCGCATTCATAAGTTTTGAACCAGACAACTCATTGCACAACGCTATGAATAGCTTGTGGAAGGTGTGGAAGTTCGCCCGTTCTAGTTACCTGATCAGCCAATTTTAATCGACGTTCTAGATTGCGGAGCTTCTCTGTAATGTTAGAAACGTCAACTAGATGCACTAAGCTTTCGTAATTGGAGTAGAAATACCTCCTTCTTTTCTGCAGCGAAAGAAAATCCCCAGCTTCCATAGTACCAACCTAACAAGGTCGACGACACGGTCTTTTCAAGGCATGTCTATAAGGAACACATACTTTGCTGGATGAATATCCATTCCCCACGAATAAGAATCTATCAGTGGCTTAGATCCTAGTTCATAGGTAGCAAGCTTTACCAGAAGTCCTTATTACGTTCCTTATAGATATCGTCATAACACGAGATTTTCTATGAAGCTTTTTTGCTCTGCTCCACATGAAGGTGACGTAGGCTAGAAAATTGCTAATAATGGACGTAACCGGTGCGAAGTCGCTTGCTCTTTTTTTTTTCCTTCGAATGTCAGACTAAATGTATGCCAAGGATCCATCAATTAGCAAATATTTTTTGTTTAGGCAACAAGGGCTAACCAGATGTCGAAACACTAGTACTAGTGAGTTTTGATATTATATTTTGCTCAGCCAAAAATTGTGATAAAGCATATTCAGGTTGGTGATTAAAGAAGCGTCATAAAATACTCATTTCATAATAAATGAATCATCATTCTAAATGGATTATGACGTTACTAGTGCTGAGTCAATCAAATGTGGCTACATTTCTTTAGAATGCATGTTATCAATACTTGTCTTTACTGCGACGTAGCAAAGAAACAAAAAAAAGTCTCGTTAACTCAAATATCTTCTGATATCACATCCGAGAAAGCATTCTGTAATGTCGCTACTCCACCTTAGCAATCAATCAGTGCATATTTGCACCTTTACCTGCCGTAGCACAGTAGGTTCCTAGGAACAGTTTGAAGACCATCGCCTTTCAAACTGTGACACTCCTCTTGCATCTTATTAATATTTGTCCCATTTATGTTCACTTTTCTACCATTCATTCTTGTTACGGACGGTACATCGTTGGTCACCTCCGTTTGTCCAGCCGTCAAACGTAAGTATGTTAATACCATTTCAACTTTCCACTCTGCGACTTAATATATTTGCAACAGGAAAACTGTTTGATGGATATGCAGTCCCGTATATAACTTTACTGGAATAAGTGCATTTACTATTCTACGAACTAATAATAATCTGATGACGCCTGGAACTACTGATGAATAGAAATATATGGCCATTTTCCACTTGTTGATAAGCTCCTTCCCCTCCAAGTATGAGAAATTCCATTAATTGGAGTTATCGACTATCTATGTAAAAAAAGAGGGTTGGTCCGTTCACTATTTTCTTCATCTTCTTCGCCACTGAGCCTATTTTCAAGAACAAAAGCATAGCGTTTTATTTTTGTACTGGTCAAAACCGCATGCGTCCAGTACAAATACAAGACGATCCAGCAGGATAACCCCAGGATAATTTCTAGAATTTACACTACTCACAAAGATCTATAGCGGAACCTGCCTATGCTGATCACTCTGATTCAGCTCTTGATACATGTCTCTTCTTTTTCTTGGAATTTCTAATTGTTTATCTTGCACATTTTCATTGCATCATCATGTGTGATACGTGAGAAATTCTTCTTGCGGAACAAAAGATTTAAGATTTCAATGCAATTCTATAAATGTTTTCAATAGATAATATCTTACGGAGGGTGAAGGAGTGTACCAGTAAGATTGCGATAGGACTTGTACCAGCGACGTTTGATCATCTAGAAACCAGTTTCATCCGAAATTATCTGTAAGACTGAAGTCGGTGATATCGTTATATCCTGTCAAGCGGTTCATGGGACCTTTGCTCTTGAGTCGCTAATTCGATCATCAATTTAATCCCAGTAAGTTACAGAACTCTGTAATGTTGGAATGAGATAAAGGAACCAGCACAGGTATTTGTATTGAAATGTACTCCCTATTTGCTGCTGTATAAACTCAGATAACTCTAGTATAAGGCGTTCATTCTACACAGAGTATATAAGAAACCATTTATCCAACTACCCATAAGGTTATTGTTCAAGCGATATTATTGATCAAAAGTTTGATTTCGGACTTCCATTGTCTATAAAATTTTGAGTACCACGACGTTTCGATTGACGTGCTATCTTCAATCGTCTTCAGGTGAACTGGCGAACACGTTCCTTTCATGCCTATTTATACCCCGTCCGGTGACGTGTCGTTGCGCGCGGTCTGTTCTGATTGGTTCCCGATGCGCGGTATTCCGGTCTGCTGACGTGGCTGTTTGTCGGTCATTGTTTGTTGTCTGGTCCAGTCGTAGTCTATTGATCTTCTTTATGAGTGGCTGCCAGATTGGTTTAATATCTACGCTGGGTTTGCTGTACACTTTGCTGTTGTTGGTGATGAATGCCACCTCCTTGAATTTCCTTCAATACCAATTTCTTGGCAATAACCTTGGCGTCGTCCCAAAAGTCCGAAATCAAACTTTTGATAAATCCACCTTGTCTACAAGTTTGAAACAGCGATATTATTGAGTCACTAGGTAGTATGGTGATTCTCATGTGAGGTATTAGTATTGGCTGCTGATCAATATAAGTTGCAATCTAAAATAAACATTTCATATTGGGCAGAGGATGATTCTATCTTAATAACTTTAGTATTTAACAAAGGTTCATTTGATGTGGTACCTACAATCATTTTCATACGGAGAACGGAATATCTACAGCGTCTACACACTTCAAACCAAGCTTTGAGTCTAGTACGGGTGATGATATTTCTCCACCGTCAGGAAAAGACTTAAAATCAAAGTAAATTGATGACGATATACTGCTAGACCAAAAAAATTCGTCTTCAAATGTATCGCCAGCTAAAATATTGTCACGTGCCAATTTATTTCCTAGAAGACCAGTATAATGAAGAACAAAAAATATGGATCCATTCATATCCACGATTTGTGGACTTTACGTACCACTCCTTTTGAATTTGGACGATGATCTAAAGCGTAGCATTATGTTGAACTTCTAGGCAATTTTAATTCGCTTGAGAGTACAGAATTGGGCCAACCGTACCCGAACGTGCTAACACGTACCTTTAGATAAAATATTTGTACTCAACTGTCTGAATTCTTCGTACAGTGTGTTGCAGCTGAGATAGTTGATTAAAGTTATATACCACGAAATGCTGTATATATTTACGAGTTCTTGTTCAACAAGCATTCCTCTGTAGTACTTGTACGAGGTCAAATCTGTAAAGTACGACAGTGTTCATGAAGCACTGGGATGGTAAAAAGAAAGGTGATGCTCTTGGCTGCAATTTTTGCCTGTAGCTTTTTGATAACTGCCCTGTATTTGACTTGTCTAATTATTACATATTCGTTATTTTGATTCCAGATAACTATGAAAAAATAATAGTGTTTTAGCACTTCTAAGCCAGGCAGGCAAAGAAGGAATTCGAGTCACAGATAATTGCTCATTTGTACGGTTTTTACATACTAAAGGTGGATTTTTATTCAACAGGGACCATGATCTTTCAGATATCTTTAATTTGTCCTAAAACAGTCCTGTTTTCAGTATCAAATAGCTAGAAAACTCCTTAAAATTCATTGCTTTTGTCCTACAGTCTGTAATTGAAACCGTGTGCTCTTGGGCAAACCTTACTGACGTTTCAGCTTACTTGGTAACCTATGTCGAATTACTTTCAGTGAATGAAACACCCAAGTTTCAAGGGAAACATCAAATTCTTACCAACTTAGTGTTAGACAATTTTCACAGTGTTTGGAATGTATCACATATTTTTGTCAGTTTGACATGCTCCAGAAGCCAAATTAAGTAAAATTAGACGTAAAATTTCAGGATAGCATTAGATTCCTCTTAATACCTCTTATTAAAAAAAAGGAGTAAGCTACAGTCGTTGTAGACTCAAAAAGTTTTTTTTAATCTACTTGTTGAGCCATTTCGTGTTATACATTCGTTAGTGTTGTTAAGCAACACATATTCACGATCTTAGGAAGTTCGAAAATCATTGAAGCATATCATAGGGATCCTGATTTGAATATTTTTTGACTGTTAATCTTCTAGAACTAGAATAAAGAAACATTATTTTACGTTATATCTTCGCACGACTTCTCTATAATTAGAAACACCTGCTCGTTGAATAAATTAAGAACAGATCTAAGATTACTTCATTCATATTTTGGTAATCTAGATATTTTATGCGTTACTGTTACATGGAACTTCTATTTGGATACTATTTAGTGGCCTTGCGGGATTGAGCTACGTGACCTTAAACTGGCAGCTGACAGTCGAGAACCCTTTCCATTATGTCAGTTGAATTTGCAAAATTTTGCAATAAGTGTCCAACTTTATGTAAAATTATACAGCTGCAATTACTTTATAGTTTATTTTGAATATTGATAAAATTTTATTTTCAAATTATTGGGTTCAAATCGGTCGTAAGCTTGTGTAAAAACCTACAAGTTAACCAGTCGTCTAATTAAATTATTGAGCCTTTCATGGAATGTAATAAAATATATTTTTCATATCCACGAAAGTGGCTTAACCGAACGTTAATGATTTGCAATCACATTAAGTTTCGATATCTCGGCCAACTTGGTGGGCCTGACTCATTTAATTTCTTATTAGTATAATTACATGCCTTGATATTGAATGTGTTTCTGTGTAATTGATATTGTGTTTTTAATCAACCAAGAGATACTTACATCGCTACATAGTTAATGAGTCAATATTATTTGTTGCTTACCAATCCATAGATGCAAGATAATGAAACTCACACACCCACGTAATGTTTATAGGCAGTTATAACTCACATACACTTTTGTTACGGCCTTAAACATAGGACTGATTACGAGTACGATCTTTATGTGCTATGATTTTCATGTTAATTTACAACAAAATAGAAACTTAACTACTTCGTTAAATGTTAAACAATAATTGTCAGTTTAAAATGGAGTCATAAGCACAATACGCAATTTAGAAAGACTTATGCATTTTGTCCCTCAATAGACATGCATTCACTTAATATAATTTTATGACGTGGATGTTGTAAAACATTCAGAATTAATATTTCAGTGCATAAAACCATAGGTTGGCTAAGAACGATAGCATTACGTGTTCTTCCACAGCTCGTCCTTCAGGATCAGTCAATTTGACTTATGAAAATGTATGAAGTCACTATTGTACGAAATTTTATTTTTTACAACTAATCTGCGAGTATACATATATACTTTCAGATGGTTAGTTTTGCAAAGATATTTGAAAATCTCAATACGTGTAACATTCACGCTTAATATCTCGTAAGCCATTGATGAAACAGCAAAGTTTTCTTGAACCAGAGTGTGCGAGACATGAATTTTCTACTATAGCGGTCTATAGGCGCTATTCTAGAATCTTATTCTAGATAATTTGTTAAATCAAAGTTTTAAAGACTGAATGTCATCTATGGATGGACATCTATCTTTATTTCGAATGAAAAAATATCAGGTAAACTTGGTGATATTTGTAATATAGTCAAAGTCAAAACTGTTTACAAAACAGCACATGATTATGGTGACACATTTTCAGATAAACATTGTACAATTTTGACAAAAAATTTCACAAATAAAACTGTTTTTGCGTGACGCGTTTGGATTTGTATTCAAATCAGATAGGTATGACTTCAGATACTACCAAGGTTTCTTAAATAGCGAACCAGGTTATGAATACAAAAGTAAAGTTCTTTGCTCTAGCATTCTATTTATCCTGTCCAGCTAATGTCATATTAAAGTCTATTTTCATTTATCTGTATTATTTGTGGACTGCATTTAGATTAGTGCTAAAGGGGAACCCTAGAAAACGTTAACCATCCCTGTCAAAATGTCTTTCAGATATTTAATATAATATTTTTTTTATCTTTATTCCTGCTTTAAGATATCCTATTCCATATGGTATTTCATTGAAGCATGTTTAATGATTTTTAGATTATTGCGTGACTCTGATGTTGCTTGGAAAGCTTACATAGCAACAAAATTAAAAAATTAACTATTTGGTGACACCAAAGGAATGCATAGCTTATAAAAGATTTGCAATCGATGAGGATAAAACCATTTCAACAGCACTTGTGGTACCAGTATCTCAGAACAACAGGTAAAATTTGAAGATGGGTTACTTTTCAACCAAAAAAATCTGTGATGGTCAGTGAATCAGACTATCCCAGGCTTCTGAACAATGCGAAATGGAAATAATAAAATTTCCTGATCAATCTCGCCCATACACAGAACTTCGAAGTCCAGTAAAGTGGAAGATCTGCAATTCTACCATCAATCACGGATAAACCACGTGAAATTACAAACACGCCTTTTCTTGCAATTTAAACTATTGCCTTCCATGCGCCTTCGACACTTACTTTTTCTTGTTCTGTGTAGGATTGTTATGGACTAAACGAAACTATTTCACGATCCTTACTCAAAATCTAGATACAACTGGAAGTACCTATCACAAAAGCATATCTGCTGAAAAATCTAACGCTGATGCCCACTCAAACGACATGTTGTAGGTGTTCTATGATGTAAAGGTGGTTCCTGTTATTTGCTCTATGAAGCATTTTTCCTGCACGCATGAGCAATCGGCGTCAGCGCAGCAAGACCAACATTTCATTAGCAATAAACGTCTAATACTATTAATCCCATGAATAATTCACAATGAGACCTTTGTTTCAGCTCGGCCCGTACATACTCGTAAATTTCGCAACCAGAAAATACAAAACAGCGAGCGCGAGACATGGAAGAACTAGGCGCATTCAGGCATATCAAACAGAGTGTAAGTATATAAAGCATCGTTTCCGTCATACAAGCAAACCGGGACTATCTCTCCTGATCGAGTTGGCGGCGACTCTAATGTTCTGGATCCGGAGAATTATTACAAATGGGCTCCGGAGATAAGATCCGATACGCTTGCTGGGCTAGTACGGAACCATCGCGTAGAACGTGTTAGAAATAAGTTTAGAGAAAAAGTAGATTGTAGATGCTCTTACACTTGGTGAGACACTTCCATCATGCAAATGAAACGATTGTGTAATCAACACACAGTTTCACAAATAAAACTCTTTTCCTTTCAGTGACGCGTTTCGATTTATATTTAGATCATCATCTACTGTCAGATTTGACTGCTAACAAGGCTACTTAGATTACTTGCCAACTAACTAATTAGATCCTGTAATACTCTCGGGATGGTAGTGATTTGCAAACCTTGTAAAGCTGTAAATTGGATTGGATGTCATTTCCAGTAGTTCGTTGAGGTACAGCAAGGAGAGCGTTGGAGAACGGACAGACTCCTGTGGATCAATGACGTTGGCAATAAATAAATCAGAAGTACATTCCTCCACTATCACATTAAATATAGTTCTCTGAGGGAATCGTGCAACCACATGTGGCTAACGTAGGCAAAAAGATCTCCCGTGGATCTATACTCACGGATCAATATAGGAGATGACTGAATTGCTGCATCTGTCCAAGTACTTCAGAAGCTGGGCGTTAATGGGAGCCTCCATAAATTCGGAATGGAGCAGAGCCGAATCACAGGTCAAAAGTTCCTGGGCTGGTTCGTTTTGCCCTTTTTAGCGAAGGATACACGCGACCGATATTCTGTGCATCAGGTAACACACCTCGATGGTAAGACAACAAGAGGTTCCAAATGGCTGCTGTCAGCTACGCTTGAAGGCCATTGCTTGTATTCAGTCCTGACATTTTTAAGCCCAGGCTGATGGTACTTGTAGTAGTGCTTCTGAAGTTGAATGTTGAATTAGCTACAACAGCCTGCTCCAAGATATCTGCCATTTCTTTGGGGGCGGGGGCATGGACCCATCTTCCCTCGTCGGTGGTGGTACAAACCAACAACAGAAGTTCTGGCTAACAGCCTTAGCTGCAGACTCTAATGAACTGGTTAGTTCTTAGTTTTCTGGTTGTGCTCCTCTTTGATGTTATCAACGAACCGCTTACAGTGGCTCGTGGCTTCGACGGAACTGCGATGACTTTGGTTTTTTGGATTTGTCCATCAATCCATGATGCTTTTTGTGTGCTTTAAGTAACTAAAGTGCAAGTTATAATCAATAACTCAAATTATATACCAATTGTCTGTTCATTTCAGTCAAATGTGTAATACAGTATTCTTTCGAATGGTTAATTTTCGTTCCCGCTCCAATGTATAAGAGAATGCTTATAGCATTAACGGATCGCTCTTTGAATTAACAGTAGTTTTGACATGATTTGGTTAACAAAAACGCGCTTAAAAATTGATCATTATAATTTGTTCCTTGGCGAGTTATGAGGCGTGTAAATCCAATTTTATAGCTAGAAATTTTACAGTAATTGTTTCCAAATGTGCTCATTACCTCTAATGGGTTAAAAAAATACAGGTCTGGCTGAGTTTTTGCCGTTACTGTATTGTGTGGGCTATAATCAAGTATAATGTAAAATCAATACACACTTCTTCCAATATAGAGGGATTTATTGGATGGAATAGCACATAGCCAAAAGTGCAACAATACAAATGCAATATATTTCTGCAACTGGGCACAATCCAAAGAACTGTAGCTGAATAAGTGAAGTGTGACAGCATGTTATTGATGCTAAATAGGAAGCACACAAGTTGCCTCTTGTGGCGTGTGATTGCTGAAATGTATATCACGCTCAAGCAATAAACTACTACTTTTGACTTCTTTTCCGTGAAATTATCCCGCTCGACCGGACTTCCCCTCGGAATTTATAGGTTATGCTGCAGTAGTTGTATTTCATTTGTTGTTATGTTGTTATGTTTTACTGTCGCACCTCGAGGGCCACATCTAAATGGAACATCTTTAGTGCAGAAGTGTGCGCGACACTTGACCAGTCGCATATGGTAGAGTTTATCTTCGTTTTGTACCGCTAGTCTATACGAGTGTTACATACGTAGGTCAATTTACGAATGAACTTCTTATATGAGGAGCAGTTATCTCTTGTTTTGATCTTCGTTGTTAAGTTTTCCACTTTGTATAGGTATTATATACGAGGCTCACGCTGAAAGTCTTTAGATATTTCTAATCTATACAAGTTTAAACAAGTTTCAGCAAATTTGTCTAAAGTTGTATTGATTTTTCCTTCAACTGTTACAGATCTACAGATCCCTAGCCCAATTCAATTGCCGTGAGGAGTACAGCATTATCTACTTTACGCCATTTTCATTAATGCATTTTGATCTTTTCTTGCATACCTTAACATGGTAGACTTTAGCGATTTAATACTTTTTTGGATTACTAACTCGAAAGTGTGCCTAAGTTCATAGATAATCACACGAACACAGAAAAACATCTAGATAAAATCTACACGAGAAGAAAAAATTTCATTCATGCCACGAAACATCTGTGCTATGCTGAAAAGCGTATTTTTTCTAGCACAATGCGTATCAAGTTATTAGTGTGGCGTAATTAGTCGACTATGGGAAGCTCCTACCCACATGTAAACAAATAAATTAATGAGTTTCATTAGCATAGATGGCAGAGAAATTCCTCTTGGTGGTACTTACTACTAGCTGACGAATTCCCAGGACGTCAGTGGTGATATAGTGTGCGTCATTTGATTACAGAAAGTAAAAAATGTTGGACAACCCTTTTCGCTAGTATTGTAAAACGAAGATCGACAACGTTCCAACATAAATTATTTTATTTTCTTAGTTTTCTCTAAGGCAGAATCTATATGTCGCCAGTTGTTGACAATTACGCGGAATTTGTGTTTCAAAAATGACAGCATATTCTCAAATTCCCGGAAAAAAGTTCATCTGAAGAAAGTTCAAAATTATATAAACAAGTCTGGAGACATTTGACGACGTCAAAATATATGTTAGCGATAGAATCCAATAATTCTCAATACTCATCTCCAAGCATCGCGCACTATGGCGCTGTCCATTGGCAATTTACGAAGGCAAAGGTCCTAACACCTGGACTGTCTTGAAGCTGCGACAGATGTCCCTTACGATATATGTCCAAAATTATTGTGAACTAACTTACAGCGACATCTCTTATTCTTTGTAAACACTATCTACCATGTACCGTTATCTCGGCTTATTCACGTCAGAAGCTGACAAATGACAGGATATGCTGATATCTGCTGGATTTTAAAATAATGGTATCTATGATATGCAAAATTAGCTTCAAGATTTGATTAAACCCGATATGGGAAAACTGTAAATATCAAAACAAGTATCTTGGAATGCATGATCAAAAAGTAATAACAATCGAAATAAATTGAAAAAGCGAATTTTGTTAATACCTATCCCCGGTAATTATTAAGTAATATTTTCGGTTTTAGATATCATGACATAGCTTACAAATTACAGTAATAAAAAGAAGTATCTTAATGGTAATAAAAATGGATTTTTATCATAAAATTACCATAACGAACTCACTCTAATCATAGTACTTCGCTTATGGATTAGGTTAAATGCCATTGTCATGCTCCTCATATGTATTTTTCCGTTATTTATTTACATTTTTCTTATGATTTCTACCACAATAAATGCTTTGAACTTCGCAACATTCGTGCCAAATGTGTTTGTCTTCTGAATTTTTCACTGCCGTTCATGCTAGCATGCTAATAAATAACCGTTTGGCATTCAGTAACTGTACTTCTGTTTGAGATGCCTATTAGTATGCTTACCATATTTTTTCGGTATTTCCAAAATTCCCGGATGTTATCTATTAGTAATCTACTATTTTCATTAAGTCAGCCGCTGACACTGAACCCATTAGTAGTGAAATATTGGGAGACATGCATCTTCCGATAATCGGTCTGATGAGTTGGATATAATGTTAATTAGATTTTAGATTTATTTCACTAACCCGAGATGAAAAATTACAAATACAAGAACCTAATATTCATAACGATGACATCGTTTTTTAATCAATGACTTGTATCTATTTCTCTTATAATTATTGGTAGTTAGCTCTGATTAATGTCTTTTGCTGCATCGTTTATTTCTTCGCTGTAAGTTGGTGGAAATTTCATGCATTTTATTCCACGCTTCAAGTTATGCAACCTAAAAACTGATAGCTTTATTATCAGCAGATACAGTTTGTTGCACTCCTTAAATAAAAGTGAAGTGCTAATTCACTGCTTCATTAATAAATTTGAGAACGAAGTAACGTGACATATGTATAGTATGCATTTACTGCACCTTTTTGCACATTTGATGAGTCTCCACATAGCCTTCAGTCATGTTTTTTCCTTAATCAACTTACCAAGATGAAATTGTATTATTGAAATAAGAGACGATGATCAAATATATGACAGTGCAATAGAGTGACTAAATGTGATACAATATTCTTCAATCAAATACTTTGGCCATAGATTGATCTATGATCTATGATATATGATTGTGCTATATTATAGGCCATTGACCATACATTTTCACCAACATGTATATGCTTGTCACCAATTTCAGATATCCTCTATTTTTATTTGAATAAAACAGATGTGTGAATAGTTTTGGTTGGATTTAGTTTTTGACTGTGATATTGAGCAAATCATAACACTGTACTTTTTCTTGCTCATATCTGTTACTTCAGTAGATGATGCCTATGTATAGTGTTTACGCAAGGAAGTGAGTTTCTTGTTCGCTTTGAACATTCTAGATTCAGGTTAAACAGAATTATTCCAGCAATATTATTGCAGTACTCACATAGAGGTTTCTACTCTTGTAGTGTTGAGTGTATTTCTTAGCAAAGTCGTTTTTTTTTCTTGATCCTCTTGTTCTCTGATACCAACAATATTCAGGAGAGAGATTATGGAGAGCATGAACTACCGTCAATGACTCATAAAGCAGGAATTATTGTTTACTTTTATGCATCTCCTAAAAGACCTTAACCGTCATGGATACAATGTCCTTAAGATATTCGTGACTTAAGTTATCTTAGTCCTTGATCTAGTTCATTTTGCTGATGATATATCAAGAGTAGGTTAACATATTAAGTAAATATACGTAATAATAATAGAGGAAAGTCACCAAAGTCGGGCCCCTGTCTTTAAGCGGGCCCTCCTCTTCATTTTCATATGTAGATCTCTTTACCCAAAAAATCACCTTCAGACGGTAGTTTTTCATACGCCCTGACAGATATCTCCACCGTCGGTTATAATCTTTCACGATTATTAATTCACAGTTCAAACAAATTTTTGCCGCTGTAGGAAACTTTTTCATGTGTTCCTGTTTGTTTTATGGTTGCCGTAGTTTGAACGGTGAGTAATTGAAATTATTTGTATTTTTGAGGTGCAGAGAATGATTGATCAG
Source organism: Bruchidius siliquastri (assembly GCA_949316355.1). Taxonomy (NCBI): domain Eukaryota; kingdom Metazoa; phylum Arthropoda; class Insecta; order Coleoptera; family Chrysomelidae; genus Bruchidius; species Bruchidius siliquastri. The sequence continues at coordinate 1,727,777 of OX438533.1, read as the reverse complement.
TTTGTGGTGTTGAAAGTTTGGTTGATTGCTCGGAAAAAGTATTGTAACCTCAAAATAAATAAAGATGATTGTGCGTAAGTCGGGCCCCCTCGATGTGCCTAAAGCGGGCCCCTCATTTTATCTGTTCCTTATGTGGGCCCCTACTTATGCTCAATTCCTCTAAATTATCATGAATAGTATTTTCCGATATCGTTTGCAGACATAAACGTGAAAAGATGCCAAAAACGAAGAAATTAAGAACATGGTCATCAGATAACATGGCTAAAGCCATCGAAGCTCTTAGAGCGAAAAAACTTGGCCTGAAAAAAGCAAGTAAAACATATAGTGTGCCCAGATCGACGCTTCAAAGACTAGCAAAGCAAAATACGGCAGCCCTGTGAAATCTTCGCGCACAAGAATTGGAAGGCCCACTGTTTCAAATGAATTGTTAGAAAATGAGTTAGTTGAATATTGTCTTGCTATGGAGGAATCGTTTTTTGGACTGACGCGTGCAGACCGGCGAAGAATGGCTGTACAGCTGGCCGTAAGAAACAATCTCAAGCATCCATTTGGTGATGATATGGCTGGAAGAAAGTGGGTCAGGCTGTTTCTTAAACGCCACCAAACAAAGTTCTTCGTAAGAAAGCCTAACGGAACATCTTATTCCAGAGCGCTGGGGTTTAGCAAAGAAAATGTGAAAGTCTTCTTCAATCATCTTATGGACCTCTACGAGAAAGGAAAATATACTCGGGATAGAATATTCAACGTCGATGAGAGTGGGATCTCAATTGTGCAGTCGAAAGTGGCAAGAGTAGTTGGCCTTCGAGGAAAAAGACAAATCATATCTTTGACATCTGCTGAGCGTGGATCATTAATCACAATTGTTGTATGCATGAATGCTGTAGGAACATTTGTTCCTCCTCTCGTAATCTTTCCTAGAAAAAATATGAATGTCCTTCTGGCACTCCTAAATCTACACAAATAGGGGCATCAATGTCTTCTCATGTGAGTCCATTTGAAATAACTCCAATTCCACAAGTGTACAAAAAAATTTCGACGAGAGGAAGAAAGGCCTGCAAATCTCAAATCATAACTTCTTCGCCATATAAGACTGACTTAGAGCAGTCTATTGAGGCTAGAGCAAGCAAGCCACCCACCAAACAAGCTACAACAGGTCGAGGACGTGGCCGTGGATTAAAATCTCTTCCAAGCAGAACTTTTAGAAGCACAAAGAAACAGGAAGCCAAAAGACGTCTCAAGCTAGCTGAAGAGACATCAAGCAGTGAAGAAGACACTGGTGAAATTTCTTCAGGCGATTCATCAGAATTTCAACTTCTTCCGGGGGAATCGACATTCGCAACAGAGAATGCGGACTGTATGTTCTGCAGTGTGAAGTTTTCAGACAACACAAGGGGAGAGCAGTGGATAATTTGTTTAATGTGCTCTTCTTGGGCTCACGTCGACTGCGCTGGCGCCGAAAAAGACACTTATATCTGTGACTTCTGTCCATAAAAAAGAAAAAAAGAAAGGCTGTGTTTCATTTCCACCTATTTTTTTATATTTTCCAAGCATTTAGGTAGGGGGCCCACTTTAGGAGCCCTTTTTAAGAAATCCGAAAAATGCATGTCGTAAGTTTTTACCAAATTTCTCAAAAATACGTAATGTTTTAGATTTGTGTTGAACGTATGTTACGACTAATTGTTTACAATTGGTAATACAGGCATTTTTACTTTCATATATTGATTCTAAAATTTTTTAAATGCCAAAAAGTAAATGGGGGCCCGACTTTGGTGACTTTCCTCTAATAACATAATGTTACCACTTCATGATTGAATATTTCTTCTGGTAGTAGATGCATTAGATAATAATTCTTCGGGATGCGGTCTGAGTGAAGTATAATAATGTTTACCAGTGGAACCAGACTAGGACCCATAGATGACAAAATACTTAATAAAAACCAATTACGTTGAAATTTTACATGAAAACACTTTTTGTGTTCTGGCAACATATTTCTCATAACGTTAAAGAATTCAAAGTCTTCATATCTACTAAGAAAATGGTAACAGGTTGAGAGAAACTGATGCTTGTGTGCGCTTGCATTTATTTAAAAATCAGCTTTTCGGGCTAGTTATTTAGTCATCTATCTAAATATACTCAGTTAATCCAGAAATGGCAAGCTTGAAAGATACCTCACTCAATGCTTCAGAAATGAAGCAAGGCTTATATATTATACTATTCGCCCTCTTCCTGTATTCTCGGGAAATAAGTGATGTTTTAAAATTGAATAAACACCAGATAGCTTAGGGCTCGATACTTTCCCGCAGTCGTGTGAGATAAAGAAGCAAAGTTGCCATCCAGCTAACTGGCCTCCCATACATAGATTTTGATGTCTATCCCTTAATCTTAAAACGGCTGTTCGTGAGTAGACTGCTTTATAAATTTATGGAAAGTGAAGTGAGCTTACTAACGCCTTTGTGAATGCTTATAGTGTGAGTGTACGTATTATCATGAATACAGTAAATGCCAAATTTCCAGGATAACAGTTTAAGGTTAAAAGAGTGAACTGACCAGTTATAATAAATAATCATCTTTATTCACCATCATTGGTATCTTAGTATCGACTCAAATGGAAAACGTCTATATAGTTGTACCAGGAAAGAAATTTAGCAGCACCATTAAACGTACTTACGTCTGTAATAAAAATGCTGTAAAATTAAAGACAAAGTCGTTCATCCTCAAAATAACAGGTTTTAATGAAAATTTTGATGTAGTATCCATGGAGTAATCGACTCTGCGAGCCATCAAGGAAAGATTATTACCTTTTGGTAAAAACTGTGATATGATAGGTGTGTAAAATATGATATACTCCGATGTAGTGGAGCTGGAAGATGTTTTAAGGTGTCATAATTATGATACAAGTTCCTAACGGAATCAAATAAGCAAATCGTTAAATCCATTGCACTATTTTGATGTAGATGGATTAATTCAACGTTAAATGCAGAATAATATTTCTCTCTGCTATGCTGCAATTAAAGAGCATGCATTGGAAAACACACAGCGAGAAAATATTAAGATACTACGATTTTGAAGACATACAAGTTGATATTATATGCTTCTTTGAATGTAGATAATGCTAATGTTACAAAAATATGCGTGTCATTTCCGTCGTTTTGTCTTTCTAAACAGTAGGAGCTTTTGGAAGAACAAGTAAAAATATGGCGTCAATTAGAACAATCTTGAGATTGTTGATCCTTTGAAATCAACATTAAGGAAGGTATGCAAAATACTGCGAGAACTCACGGTTATATCATTTCAAATTTATCCAAATTTATGGTTAACAGCGCCAGTATTACTCAGTTGCTACTCGATCGATTTTAAAAATGTTTACAGATGTATATTTGATTAACTATCAATAAAAAATTATATGAAAAGCTCTACATAGTTTTACCACTCGCCAAACCACTTCATTCAAAATTACGCTAAACTATGTGGTATTTTTGGTTGCTGCGTACATATGAGCTTCATTGGCCCCGTATTTTATTTTTTTGAATATGATGCTCTAAAAATACTGTATTTTTCATTATATTTTTACTGAATTACTAATGATACATAAATGTGACAAATATCAATGTTTATAATTGCAGCATTCTCGAGTTGAAATGTTATTTAACAGAAATTATGTGTAGGTATGAATGAAGAAAAAATTGGCATCTAACTTTTCCAACAATTTATTTCTGCAAACTGAACAAATTTATCGACGAATCAACGTTTTCGTATTCATGATTTTTGTGTAGATCAAACTTTAGCTTATCTCAATTAGCCATGACATTCCATACATTTCATGCAAATTTTTCCACAGTACCAATTCAAAAGTCGTTGGTCTCACCTTTATGTGTACGTCACTGGATTTGAATATTCATAAGATAGTTTTGCTTCTCAAATACATTGACTAAAACGGGATCTGTAATAATTATAGAACATATGGATACATATGATACTCCATTCATTTGCGTTGTATTTTCAAGTGTGTGTGAAGTTATGATATCACAATCTTTATGCTATATATCAAAATTCTTTTGTAGACGGTTCAGCAACTAAAGAAATTATTTTAAGTGCTCATCTTTGATATGTTTTGATATATTGAACCGCATATTAATGAAACAATATATCAAAAAAGCTAACCATATCTTATATTTAAAAACGCTCATTTCAACAGCTGGCAAGTTTTTGTTCTAAAAATTTTCACAAATTACATTGCTGCGATTCTGACATGCTCATTGATTGATGAACGTGCAAAAAATCCAATCAGACATAATAAGACCGCATATCGTGATGACAAATATGGCTCCCATCCTGCCGATAATTGTATCTTTTTAAATTTAATTATTTTAAACGTTTTAATTGATGCCGCCATTCAAATAGCTGGGCAGCGCAAACAAAACTTGACGGTAATTGGAAAAAACCGGACTGACCGCAATTGTACCTTGACGACCATGTTTTTTACAAAACGGAAGAATTTTAGGCTCAACCGTACGCACTGAACATTGCATTGTACAAACCACGATTGCACTTCACAACAAAAAGTTAGCAAATTGATTTGGTGCCTCCCACACATTCACATTTTGTCTGCCACTTTTTAGATCAAACTATGATAGAAATCGATTCGTGTGAAGAAACAAAAAGTATTTTCGTTCCTATCATGGAAATTTCAACTGATTCTGGGCCTCATATTGATTTTTCTACTCCTTTCTGCTCTCAAGAGGATCTCGAACTTTCTTTTTTTTTCTTTTGAATTTAATTTTCTCGTGACGAACTTTTATAAAATGCATATTTTTTTGAAATTCGCAACGTAGGTCCTTAATATAATATTTTATTTATTCTGTCATAGTTGCCTCTCTGCAACTTTGGTTCAACCATGTTTTGTTTTTAAAGGAGTGTTTGGAAATGGGAGAAACTTGATGTTAACACGCCTTTAATTTTTATGTCACAGGCTGGCGGAACAGGCATCATTCCATGGAAAAGACCGGTAATATTTCATAAGATCATCCCACTTTGCTGAACTTGAGTGCCACACTCTGCGTGCCTTCGTATGTAATCGGTCTAGTGTCGGCAATCTAGAGATGATTGAAATGGTATTGTGGTTGGATGTTTCCAGTGGAGCGGATGTGTTTAATGGATAGAGGGAGACTCTGGTTGGTCCTTGACCTCCTGTGCTAAGAAATAGCTTATACCGAAAGCTTAGCATGCCTCCTCAAGCGATTTGTTGGAATGTATTAATGTTCTTCTATCTATATACAATATCATACTTTTTTGTTGCTGTTTATCAATGCAGATAATGATGCGGCGTCTGAATTTGAATACATGTCTTCATATTTTGCCTGGGATCTGATGGAGTACTTCGGAGTGCATCGTCACACGGCTTCCCTTCATCTCAACAGCTTGCAGAATAGCATATGACTTCTTTGTCAGGGTTGTTGTCCAGGTCTTCCATGCGTTTATTGAACTGAACAACATGCTATCCTCATCAGAGTACGGATAATCACGATTTGTCTGGTTCCATGCAGGAAATAGGGATGTTGTCATTTTCAGGAAGGATTAGATGTTATTCCAAAAATTCGTTGATGTACAGCAGGAAGAGCGTTAGGGGATAAACATATTTCTATGGAACACCCTCATTAATGGCACAAACATCGAGATTATGCCTATCGAGTAATCGAGTTCGATGATTAGAGACTCTCTCTAAGCATGCACTTGTAGCATTGATCAGAATGACATCATAAATATGGAATTATTAATTATCAAAACTAGAAAACCATATTTAGGCAGTTAAAGATTTACAATTGGTTTCCTTTCATCAGAAAGGAGGAGTAGTGGAAGGCGAAAAATAACCTACAGCCATGAACCTGTTTCAATTCATGGTGTAGACATGAGACTACTTAGCGATTTCAATGTAAATATACAAAAATATACATGATCGACTAAAAAAGGCGAAGAATTCACCCATTCAAGGTGAGTCCAATAGAACGCTTCCTAGTTTTTAGCTCGGCACATGTTTTCCGTATAAGGAAAGACATCTAAAATTTAAGACTGGACGTAACTGGTTCAATGTGCAGGCAATTCATTAGAGTGAAGAGGTATTATTTATTTTTTTACGTACTCGTATGCGGCTAGCAACGATCTACGTTATTGATAGTGCTTAAGAATTGGTCTTAGTATTGGATAATCGATAGCATAATTATGAGAATGAGGACTGAAGTAGCATTTGCTTTTTATGAAAGAAAAGAAAATCTGGCTGCTTGAAATTGCGAAGTACTTCATCAATAAGGAATGCATTGTAATTATTATAAGCGTTACATCGAAACAATGATAATCTGAGTATATCACAAATATTCCCTCTTTCTTTCCAAGCATATCTAAAATTTCAGAGTAGGAGATGATGAGTCAATTAACCTGGTAGTACTTCTTATCAGTCCCACCAACACTTGACAAATTTTAACAAATTAATAGCTTTTTCCGGTTGTACCTTTAATTACCTTATTTTTCTGCCAGCTGTCAGTACAGGTACATACAATGTGAATTATTATAAAAAAAACAAGTGAGAAATACTTTCAGGATTGGTTTTTTAATGACACTGGAATGCCTTATCAACACAAGACCTATATTCAGATCTGCATTGCTCTAGCAAGAAGAGTCAATTGTCGGTAAATGTTTTTGCTTACAAACGTAGGGTCTGCTGTAGTATAGTGGTCGCTATCAAAAAATTAAGGGAAGTTTGTTGATACGAGTTTTGAATTGTTTAATGTTCACAGAATTGAGAAAAGTGTACAGTAGATTATTTCAAAATCTCTATACGCTAGGTGCAATGGACGGGACATATTGACCAGTATTTAATGTATAGAGACCCACTGAATTGGAATGGGAAGCAGCAGTCTGACAAGTCCGTATAGCTGGAGACAGTTGCTATCTTTATACCTGACAATTGGAGTGATTCTTATTCAATTCACGCCGCGCTAACACAAAACAAAGGGTGCATGATTACGCGCGAGGATTCAGCGATCGTGCACCGGTGTTTGTTTTGACGCTGCGTAAATACAATTTGAATGAGATTTAGTAGCCATTGAAGGTCACACTGATATGTTGTACCAATTCGATCGTTTAACGTCAAGTATTCAAAATGAGAGTAGCCTAAAAGTAGGGCTCTTAAACAATCAGTATATGCTTTGGGTAATTGATTGTAATTATCTCTCTGCCTACAGCGTATGTAATTACTCGTTGTACGCATGAATCATGAGCGTTGCAGTAATTGCTGTATTACAGAAAACTGGAGGTTCATTGACGTACGACAGACGAGATACTTTCCCACACATATTGGTTGCAGGAAGAAAAAAGTTAATGGCCTCTACGAACGTATTTTCTCTACGCCGGCGCCGTCCACAGTAGCTCTACATTTCTCACCTCTTAAGGCTGCCCTCAAGGCATGTTGGGATACGCACGTCATCGTCAAGTGCCAGGTGAATAATAATGGGCGGATTTTAGAAACCGCGTGATGAGATGGGCAGCCTTTTTGGCATACTACAGTTAGAATACCTGACTCCTTTACGATGACCTTACGATTTAAGACATTAGTTAAGACATAAATGAGGCTGTCACGTTAGTGACTTGGATACAGTCTTGATCTTGACTGGCCAACTTGAGAAAAGAGGAGAGGAAGAAGAAGTTATTCCATTAATAAACTATGCGGCGATCGGTGATGGGTTTATTCTATGGGTAATATTTAAGTAGAACACTTTAAAAAATTAGTTAGTCAATCCCGATTAACGAGAATTTAAAAAAAAACTCTTTATCTCCACAGCAGCACGTAAGGCTCTCTACCTTTGTGTGAGGTTATCAATAAAAAATAATGGAGCTTGTCACGTCATTAAATGATGCAATAAAAAAACATACATGTCTAAAAAGATCAATACCGCGATTATCCTGCATTGCAGAATTGAGTTGCTCACAATACTAAGTTTGTTTAAGGGAAGGAAGTAAACGTTAAGCCTTAGTCCTAAAGTGAATTGTAATGATTGCTTGTTCCTTGTTTCGTCTACATCGCATTGTGTGGTCACCTCAATCAGAGTTGATCGTACGAGACGCAAGCCAGCTTACCTGTACTTCTCAACTAAAATATGATTATAATTCGCCGATGGTCTCATTTTTTGGAATTTCATTACCCCATCTCGCATATATGCCTTAATAACGAAGTTTATGGGAAATCCCCCGTAAATTATAAATACATTTTTTGTGCATGCCAAAGATAAACGACCAAAGATATAATTTTATATGACATTTTTTACATCCTTACAACGAATTTACCGTTAGTTTTCAAAAGAAGCACTTAGCAGATAATAATGCCATAAAATAGCCTGTTTACAAGGGACTTCCGACCAGATCGGCATCGCTTCTGATTCGTACAGGGCGATACAGACTGAAGGATAGATATGTAGACGTCACATACGTAGTTTAACCACGAATATTCACAAACAAAGCCTTATAAAGTAGAACCAAGAAGACGCGAATCTTTCTACGACGCCCATCACATCGATTTCAGCATTATGGTGGAAAATGCTGTGTTTTTAATTCGGCAGTATTGACCCAAACGCCTAATAGTATAATATTAAAAAAATATTAAAAGTTATTCTAAACTCATTATGTCCCCTTCCAATGAAACACATCTACTCTATCTCCATAGACTTAAATTACATAATTATAAGACCTCAATTTGTTATATCTCATGTCATAAAGGTTTGGCAGTTTACTTATCTATATATTTCTGCATGCTTTGAATGTTACTAGCTGCATAGCATCTATAAGTGGAAACTATCACTGTTTTAGTAACACTGGTATGGACTTTCATTGTCTGGAGATTTTTCGCGTTTTTCAACGTCTCGATTGATGCGGTATCGTCAATCGTCTTTAGGTGAAACCTCTTACCTTAAGCTGGTGGGGTCTTCAATCAATTGGCCAGTGAAAAATATATTAACCAGAAAGACAACCATGAGATAAGGATAATTTTATTAGATATGACCAAGCGAAAATAGCTATCATTACAGGATGATACGCATCGAATCAATATCCTTGACGACAGCATTTTTTCGATATTAAAAACTATAAATGCATTATGTAAAAGTCAGTTGTGGAGATCAATTTATTGAAAAACAATTCTCCTAAACTTACAAAATATTATTTTGAAGGATTTAATTATATAGTAAGCCATACATTTTAGAAGCAATATTTTTACAATTACAAATCATATATTCTCATATGCCAAAGAAAACCTTTACGGGTGTTGCTTCTCAGGTAGATGTACGTGTGTCTATATACCTTATGTATAATTATTCCCCAGTAATTCTTATAACCATTCCTTTCTAACAGACTGTACGGCATATTACCTGTCTAGGGAATACCAAACAATGCTATTCATTGATCAATTTAGGTGATTTTTGAAGTATGGTGCATAATTAACTATTGTCATACGTTTTTCTTATTGTGTCTTAATGAATCATAGTTACCTTATCCATTATTAATTGCTCAATGCGACTTGATGGAGTTCGGAGAGCACAAAAGATGTAAGACAAAATAATTTCCATTAGTGGACTTTTATGGCCGCTATCTTTTATGCCCTTGGTTTAGACTGAAATTTGACGTTGAATGTATTGTTCCAGTTATCTACTGGTATGTACTCATCAATATCGAAGAAATTGAGAAACTTATCAAAACTTATTTATATAGGTAGTATTTTGAAGTTTGTTGACAATTATGAATAGTAGATTAAAACTACGCCGTAAAGCTTTGAAGCCATGGGCTGCAGAAGTTTTTTTAAATTGCTTATGATCACTTTAAGCAACTACAAGACGATAAGAATAGCAAGGGTAACGTGCAATAGACTCCAAACAACATTATCAGGAGCAATATGACAATAAAAATTATAATGGGAGATGATACGAGAAAGTTCATACAAGCACAAGAAAACGAAAAATCTCCAATTTTTAAAATGATTTCCCAATGTGTTTGTATTTTTATTTTATTATCAATCATTGCTTTCGAATAAAGATTCCTCAAGATGTATAATAAAAATTTATTAGAATGTTTTAGTATAATTCCGAAAAAATAGGTGAATTGAAATTAGACATCTTGCTGCGCCTTCCATAAAAAGCAAATTTATTAATTAGGTAAAAAAGGAAAACTTGATAATCAAAACTAAGACAGACCGGTGACTGGTGGTTTGTGAAAATTATTATTATTTAATTACTACTGCCCTTTTTCACGAAGAAGCTGATGACTGATATTGAAAGTATAATATATTCTTGATAATTGGATGTTGCTCTTCGACTCCAACATGACAATTTTTCAACGCTATTTTTGCTACAACTGCACTGATTAATGATAACTGTAATGCTTTTTCATCATAACTCCCGAAGCAGAAAAATAGTGTTAAAGTTCCTTCAAATTTCGTAAGGTACTTTGTGAATTATTGAGGAGCCAAAGATTAACGAAGATACAGAAACGTATGTCCTTTTCCCCTTCATAGCTATCTGGAATTTGCAAATACCATACTTCATCTGCCTATTGACGTGGGTAGCAAAATGGAGAACATTTTCCATCTGGCGATTGCTATTACAATTCCGATTTACAAACTATGCACTCCATTGTCGTACAACTCCTTTCACAGAACGCTCTCCAATTAGGTGTAGAAAGTCTAGGAAACCATGAAACATAGAATTTAGCTAGTTAAATAAGTCGAGCTGAGAGATTTGGACAGAAGTGATCTTCGTGAAGGCATCGTCTTGCAGAAATTATTGCACATATTTAAATCATCCATTCTCTCCACTCCTTGTTGAGGAAGCTGCGTTGAAAGTTATTATTGCAACACTCGGCATAATTGCCGGTATTAAAAACTTCATTTTATTTAAATGTACAATTGCTCGCATGGAGACCATCAATAAATGGGAAGTAGAAACGGTTGTTCCCAATACTGCAGCAGACATGAACTTTATCGCCTATACCACAGTACCTAGGTCGCTTTTTTATGGATTTGTGTCATCGTTATCTTCACGAAAGAGTGTTGAAGTATCAATATGTCAAATTCGGAGCGGATTAGGGATACCATATGAACATAATACTATAACAGTACATATACGTACATGATATCCTCGGCTATGCTCACATTACTAACACGTGTTTACAGCTCATTTTCCTGGCATTAAATTTAATGCATTAGGTGTGGTGTAGACACTGTCTTGGAGTCATCCTTACAGTATAATAAACAGTGCCATAGTTAGATGCATTTGCATGATACCACCTAAATTTAAGGTCTTTTTATGACAGTTATAAGGGAGCTTACACTTGATGAAAAGAATATAGTATAGTTAAGCACACTGAGTAGAAATCTTGACCTTGACCAAATTTTTTAGGATGTTTTTGATGATGCCTTTTCTTCTTCCAGATTCTGTAAAGCTAACAACTATAGAAATCCTATTTCTCATACCCTAATGCTCATATACACTTGGGGCAAACTTTTTACACTATTACGTACACGTTTCACCTCCATAAACAATTATTTATCAAACGGTCTGAGATATCAAATATTTCCCAGGCTATATGTTAAATATCTGGATTCCCAGAAGTTTATTTTTTCAGTGATCCCAAAAATAAGCTACGTTGTAGTAATCCGCGACGCCAATGACTGATGGACTAGCCTAACAACCAAATGGGATCTCAGTCCGTATATAAATTAAAATAATTTCATTTTGTTATCTGAAATTAATTTAAGCATGTTTCGTAAATTGACTCACCTTGTCCGGAGTCCAGCGCACTTAAAAAACCATTCTTTATTCTTCGCTCAAACGGATTTGACAGCTAATGGTCACAGAATGGGAACGCCACAGTCTCCTGCTGACACTGTGCTTGGTTGCCTGACTCCTCTTAGTCTACACGGGCTAAGTGCTTGCAATAGGACTTGCATATATATTCTATAATTCCCAAATCTAGAATCTTTTATAGTCCACGTGTTTGTGACTAATTATGAATTCCACATAACCATCAATTTCCTCTCAAATCTAGTCTAGGACTAAACAGTGTGATTATACATTTATATTAATTAATTGAAGGATTCAAGGAAACTACTGATCTTCAATCAAGTTGTCTCGATAATTTCGGTACGACGGCTCGCAGTAGAATATCAAATTTTATCTACATATCATGTAAACTGATTATTCAAAGAATGTAGATTAAGTGAACCGGTTATATGATTAATGAAGTTGTCGATTAAAGAAAGATTCCGAGTTTAAACTGTGTAAAGATTCTTATTCGTTGCTAAAACGATTTTAAATTATAATTAAGACAAAATCCGAATTTTCTTAGAGTAGGAATAGTTACAGAAAATAAATTTTTTGGTTGGCATTTACATGCAAATGATTTTTCAGAACAATATTTCAGAGAAATATGTGATGCGAATTAGCTTAATTTTGCAGTTACCAGTAGATTTTATTTGGAATTTCGATGATTATTCAATAATTTTTACAACCATCGCTTCATTTACTTGTTGAGGTATCATCAACATATTGATTGTTCAGTAGATTTGCATATACTGACATGACTCGGCGCTGCTGATGGTGGGACCCCGAAACTAAAAGGTGTCGCCAAAACAGCATCCCTTTCCGTGCGGTTGTGGAGTTACCGACATCGCGTTGCCACTGAAGGCTCATCATGGGCTTTCAAATTTCTTCACCAGGACCATAAAGATTGCAACAAGCCAATCACTGGGAACGACAAACAAACGAATAAAATCGATCAAACGGACAGTTACTCCTGTGGCGTGTGTCCTTCCGCCCACCATCTGGTACCGCCGCTTGTCTCGTAGTGTTTGTTGTATTATCCGAAGTGGAGTACACCGACCATAAATCACAGACGGCCTTGACAGGCTCGGCGTTAGTCATCTGTCCTGAGCGTTCTCACGCCGCAAGTTAGAATGAGTTAACAGTCCATCCGGAAGTTGGTTATGCTTCGACATCTTCGATGAGCCTACGTTGTTTCAAGTACCTGTATTACAATAAATCGACGTTCTGCGCTTTCGCTAATATTCGGTGCAAGCACTATAATATAAACAATTAAAATATCTGAGAAAATATTTATATTATGTAATTAATATGTTAACAAACTCCAAGGGTAGATTGTCTTGTAATGTCCACAAGTCAGGTGAACGTAAGACGCGTGCGCAGTTGCAATTTTCACCATAACCTTAATCAAGAGGCGTATCTGTAAACTAGGTACTTGTTCGTTCATCGCCTAATTGTGACTGGAGTTATATATTTGTTTTCAGTATAAGGCACTGTAAACTGATTGAAATGCACTTGCTAACACCAAAGGCTTAGGAATAGCTTACAAATACCAGGAACAAATACCTGGAACTCCCTGCCTTTACTTTGCAAATCAAAAACTGTTGATGTGGAAGTCGATGCTTTGGCCGAAGATAATTGACTTGTCAGTTCATTCAGATAACAAGTAGGACAGATTTACAATACTTAAATTCAGTTTTGCCTCACACCATCCTTTTTCCGTGACTTTTAATTGATTGTCATTCCTCTTGTTATAATTGTGGTTCTATGACTGACAGTTGACACCTAACCTCCACTTACTGTTGGTTTGGCTGAATAAGCACGTCAATTTTAAGTTCAGACGACTTCTAGGTGGCCTGCAAGCATAGTCATAGACGATTAATAAGGATTTTAGCTTTAGATCTGTTATTAGTATCTCTGGCTACAAGCATCTCAGCAATCCAAGGGCATCATCTCTTGTTTCTTCGAAAAGACAAAACATATGCTACAAGCTAGAGAAATTACGAGGTTCGAAGTATGCGAACGAGTTAAATAGAGATTAATAAAAATTAACCAAACAGCCAACCCAGATGTAATTGGTACTTTGAAACAAAACTAACACACCAGAAAAAAATATTCTTGCTGTTTTTCGATCAGTATCTTTACGCCAGTGGCCATTACAGGCCTCTTATTTGGTTTTTGCCGTTAAAACAGAGTAAAAACGACAGAGGGGAAACTGTAAAGCAGTGCTTGTCGACAGCCGAGATTCAAATATGCCTTTATATGTAGATGGAGAGTCGTATAAAAAGCGAAAATGTTCCTATAGCCCAGTATTCATGGATTTTCATTCTCAAGCAACCTCATGCTATATATTATTTTTCAAATTGTAGCTTTTATGATTTAGACTATCATGAGAGAAAGTTCCTCCCAAATAGTGTAATATTTTTTATAACTTCACTTCCATATACAATAATTGTATATTTATACTGTATGCAAAGATCGGTCTTCAACCGTTTTATGCATTTTTTGGAGTTTTTTCTTTTAAAGTTTTAAATGCAATGAATTGAGTACAAGCAAACTTCTTTAGAATATACGGGTACGTACGTTGCATTCTCAGGTACGAAAAGACTCTGCAAATTATGTCTACAGATTGCCTTTTCACTGATATTGCCAGACCATGAACGATTTTAATCGGAAGAAAAAGTGGTTTATTGCTCGATCTTCCTTACATAATTTGATTATTGAATAGTGGGAAAAAATTCTGTCAAGGAATTTATAGAGCATACCTTTGCAGATGTCTAGAGCACACATCCATTTTTCGTACGTTCATTATTTTGTCGGCGTTTTCCGTGCAGAGAATAAATTTTAGTAACGTATTCTGTAATTCAATGAAAACTGAACTGCCTGAAAACACGGAGATAATTTCATCTCTGATTACTGGACTATTAGCCTATTACCCAAAAAAGGACTGTCAAGCACACGTACACGAAAATTGCGGGAAGCAAGAAGTTGATTCCGATTTGTAAGGAGTTTTTCTCAGTTGATTCCAGTCTTGTATCCATTTTTGCAAAGTAGCAATTATTCAAACTTCTTTTACAGGTGCTGCAATTATTTGCTGAGATTTGTGAATTGTCCTCCAAAGACATGTTCGGATTTGACCAAGTGTTTACCAATAGCTTAGATCATCACCTGGTTACCGATAGGCATGATTTCTAATCAATCATTCATATTGAATTGCAGATATAATTGTTCTGAACGGACTCAAATATCAGCTAGACTTGTTTCTTACTTGTATGGATCCTAAATGCTTGATTTGGTGCGTATTCCTTTTTACTATTTATTATAGAGCAAGACAGTTTAAATATTACCATTTTTTATTTCTGACAAATGCCCAATGGCAATGAAAATACTGTCCACAGTGGCATCTCAAAATGGCAATAAATAAAAATTCAGCAATCCTTTTGTTGCTAGGGTGGAAGATTGTCAACATTTGTAGTATGAAATCAGTTGAATATCGTGTTTTCACGGTTTGTCAAATGTCGAACCACTGACCATGGAATGCATTCATGACAAAAATGAATGACGGTATGATATGAAATCGGGAGATGTGGGTTCGAATCCTGCACTGGGTCTTCTTTTCGGATTTCTAAATGCGAATTTATGTATCAAAAACTCCATCTTGCGGAGAAAAGCAAGTTATGTATCACCATGTGGGTCTTAGATGATAATTCAAAATCTCAAAATAAACCTCATGTGTGCCTCAATGAAACTTCGTGACCATTATTCTTTGTCTAGTTGTGCAAATCACTGCTAAAAGCTCTAGAAAGCAACTTTATCATCAGATAATTACACCTGAAAAACGTTATGGCTCTGCAGTTATTGTTATTAATAAAAACGATATCCAGCAGCGTCTCCAAAAGCGGATCGTCTCACTGCAACGACGAAAAGGATTTCACCACGGCCAGGCGAAGATAACCGTCTCATTATTACCGCAGGAAGAAGATATGCCGACCAGATAAGATGTCTCGGATGAATATAGCATCTAAAAGTCGCTGGTGCGAAGTAGAAGCCAGTTAGACATTGTACTGAATAACTGGAGCATCACAACTCTCATGCCGCCAGTGTCTTCTGGCAGGACCGGATCCGAGAAGAATTTTGCAACACGCGCTGTTAAATCATGTATGACGGAATTCTCAAGGCACGTGTATTTTTGCTGTATAGATTGGCGATAATTATTTGGATATCGGGGTTTCTTTATTATTCTTGGTCAAAACAGACCCAGCGATCTAGAAGAGTGAGATTCAGTGCATCTTATGTTTGTACTGGCTGCTATAAAAACAAGTAGAAAAGTACAAAAAATCATAAATTCTAATCTATTCCCTCAATCGCATGTACGAGGGTCACGCTGAGAGTTTTAGATAAAACTACAAGGTTTTTTTTTAAACTTTATACTGTTTTTTAACATATCGCCCCCTACCTCAATACATTTACGCATTCGGTAAAACTACTTGTCAAATTCTTGTGACCAACGTTTTTTGAAGGGTTGCTAATTTCCTCCTCAAAAGCAGCGATTGCCTCTTCATCGGTGGAGAAATGGCGGCCTCGTAACATTTCTTTGATCTTAGGGAATAAGAAGAAGTCGCACGGAGCTAGGTCCGGAGAATGAGGTGGGTGAGGCAACAGTTTGACACCCTGCAGCAAAAAGATCGAGTGTTCTAGCGGCGCTGTGGGCGGATGTGTTGTCATGGTGCCATTGATGCAAACCAGTCTCTGGACGGCTCTTGCATAGTTCTTGGAAGACTACAGGAACACAGTTGGTTACATACCATTCAGAAGTAACTGTCCTTCGATTTTCCAAGGCTACCGTTGTGATGTATTCACGTTACGTTAGTCACGTATGTTATGCCCTATAGCATAAGTTTTAGATAAAACCTTTAACATACATAAATGCATATAATTTTTTTGGCCTTGTCCTCAACCTATTTTTCATATAATATATGAATATGTATATAAAAAAACACAATACTCCATCGCTGTTCACACCACGGCATGGATCATAATTATAGTGTAATTTGCAAATAATTAAGTTTTTAAAATTAATTGTCATCCAGAAACCAGAAAAATTCAAAGGTATGAGCTAAGTTAAGAATATCATTTTCGTTCAAATAAATTTTAACTAATTTTGTTTAACAATAACGAAATCCATAATTTAAACCAAATATCGATCCTGTAAAATATTAAGTATTTACAAACTCGAACAGTTGAATATCAAAATAAACAGCGGCCTTTATAGTGAAATTATTGTGACATTTTTCATATTCTTTTGAGTTTACAGTCATTTCTGCTGCAGTTCACAAGTGTAAAAGTATTGTACTACCACTATCACGAATTATGTGATGCTTCTAATTTCTGAAACAGCTATATAAATCTTGAAGATGTCACTTGAATTGTTTAACCATCATTTAAACAAGTTTCACCTGCCAGGCCAGCTCTGCATTCTCAATAAAATATTTACTTGAAATCCGCACCGCAGATCTGTAACTATTTAAACGTAACAATGTTTTTGCTTTTTGTTTATGAATCCCATTGTTCATTGTTGGCGTTTGGGCGCTTTATGAATGGGTTGGAATTCGGACGGTTAGCTTTAACAAAAGAACTTTTTTTCAAGAGAAAATCTGCATCAGTATATAATTAATATTTGGGAAAGATGCACGGCTCCAAATTGGCAATTAACCTGTTAACGTTACAAGCGAGCCTCATGGGTTACAAACAAGATAACGAATTAGCATCCAATGAGTGAGAACACGGTTAGATACACATAGGTGTATGAACCTCGTCAATTGCAGATGTCCTATGGTACAGATATTCTCGTCGAAATAAACATCATTGCAACACTGAACTGCAAGATTGTTTTGATGCGTCAGCATGCAAAGGGAAGGCACACGTTGCAGTAAGAAATATCCAGATATCTTTTGGTGCGGACAGGATAGCCATCAGTGGTGAAGATTACAAAACAGCTAGTCTTACAATTAACTACTAAGCTTCACATATACGAGAATGTGTAGAACGTAAAAGTAGTCTGGTAAATTATAGAAATAAGTTTATTTTGATGAACAGAACTGGTCAGGTGACATTCAGACATCTCAGGTCTGAGAAATTTGTGGGCCAATAAAAATGGCAACAAAAAAATAAGAGAAACAATAACAGTAACAGGTAGTAGTACCCCTAAGACCATCACAAAAAAAACACACAACACTATGTCAGACCTGGTAACTCCCTAGTATAGAACCTTCCAGACATTTTATTGAAGGTCACGATGTCCGACCATTCCGCTAAATTGCACTCTTCCCTGTCAAACTCTGCCGTGCCGAACACCTCAGTCCTAAGGCTGAACAGTAACAATAAATTTATGTAACGCACCGCCCTTGTACAATATACATTGATTACGGGGTACAACGCAGTAATATCCCGGTCTGAGCGTTACTGTCAGGATGATTTGGAAATTCACTTACTTGGTGACTGATAAATCTCTGAGTCTCCCCTCGATAGATGTCTGATCGAACTATCGGAGTCAAGCCTGCGTTTGGAACATGTCTTTAAGTACCTTCCTCATTGAACCGCTATATGATATGCACAACTCTATTATGCAGTAATGACCAGGATGTCTTCGAAATACATCAAGAGCCAGTGAACATAGTTTTGGGATGATCTCAGTATTTTCTCTGAAGGATATTAGGATATGAACAGGTAAAATATAGCGAAGTTTGACTAACTTCTAGTACTATCTGTACTTGCGAGAGATTATCTATAAAAATTACGCCGCTCAGAACTGTACAATACTCTGGTCATTGAAGCAAGTAGTAGTGAACACTAGTCGGATAAGTCAGCATACATAACCCGCTACAGAGTAAACGAAAATGAATTTGAGAGAGTGTAATTTAGAAATGTTTATACAGAGACAACACGTGTCTTCAATAAGTCAACATTTTTTACTTAATTTTCATATTGTAATAATCTGGCCACTTGCGTGACCAAATCAGTACAGATGCTCGAAATCAATCAAGACATCGATATTAATGATGGCGCCATCAGGTCGCGCCAATAGGAGAAAAACAACCAACCCAAAGGTACTAGACTAAACTTAAACAACACTTTAGGAGCACCGATCTATACTTTTCCTGCTTCTATTACCAACTGCCACCCACTGTTGTTTTCATTGGCACTTCCGTGAAAGTCGATTCACCGTCTGCTCCGAATGAATACATGAATACACATGTATGTAAGTAGAATAAATAACTTACGTTATGTACTCTCCTGTATTCATATGGGTGCAATATGTATGTGCGTAATTTCAACTACAATATTTGTCAGTAGTTTTGTTTATATATAGTATAGTCAATGCACAAACTTACTATTCGTTTCTACCAATTATCTAGCCAATCCTCGGATCTTTCTTGTTTTTTATATCAACTGTTGACCGTTCACTTTTCCATGATATTATTGTATTATTATCAGTTTGGGGGAAGGGTGAAAATCCAGTTCTGATGATCCCCTGAGGAGAACGTGTAAATGACCCAATGAAACCTCAGTGCCGTGATTTCGGCAGGTTACTCTTTGTCAATACAGGGCGAAGATTCAGACACATGAAAAATTAACTTGAGTTATGTATACTCGTATGTCCATTTGATTATATGGATCATACTATATAAGATTCATTCTAGAAAATTTGTACTCGAGAAAAGCTACCACTCCAGACAAAATACCAGCTACAAAATAAATCCTAAAGAAAGGCAGAAAACATACTCTCAGCAACTAAAACCGGTGGCTTTGCTATGCATCGCGCACAAGATTATGGAAACTGTATGAAACGCAAAACTTCTAAAGTATCTGGACTTCCGCAAACTATAGATTTATGGGGCACTTTTTGGCCTACGTCACCAAGATGTGGGAGCGATATAACTCCATGCAGAACTTCTACTAACTGCGTCTGCATCAAAAGCCTTCGATAGGATGTGGCATGAGAGTCTTCACACACGATGAAGATCGCCAGGAGTGTGTCCTTTCTTCACCGCCCTTTTGTTGTACATCAATAAACCATTGGAGATATCAAGGTGAACGAAGAAAGACATCTAAGAAATGAATTATCGTCTAATGGAGACTTAAAAAGGGAGTCTCTCAGTCATGGAAATGGAAGGATGAGCAATATTTAGATCGCTTACCTTTACAATCAAACTTCTGGAAATAAAAATGAGCAATATGATTTCCTGGCACATGGTGCCAACTTTACAATTTTTGTTATTCAAAATATTTATATACTCCTGATAAGGTATACAATTTTCCCTCCTCCATTTAATGAAAACAGGTACGATATGAAATAATAATATTCTTGTTAACGATTCAAACCATATCTTACGAAAGAAGCAGGAAAATTGAGCAACCAGCAGTAAAACTGCCAGGTTGGTGTCGCGAGGTGTTTAATGCCTTCATTCCGTCGACTGTTGAGGAAGCGATTTATTCAGAAATATAAAGCTGCCACATAAAAGCAAGCGAAAAAAAAATAATTAGCCTGACACCGTTCCGACCTGGAAGGGTACTAGGTGCAAAAAGCCACTTAAAGAGTGAGAATTATGCAAATGCAAATGCCTTCTGTGTTCATATAGATTTGAACAGGGTGATTCACGGTGTGTGTCTTCGCTGACTGATGTAAATATGAAGGGGATACCACAGAATCTGCATGTTTTTTCAGTAATTGTAATTTTCCCTTATCATTGGAGTAAAGAATTCCTTTGAAATATTCCCAGTGAAAAGGATAAATGGTTACAAATAGACTGGATTGTCTATGGATTCCTTGCAGTCACTTATAAATGCCATTTCTTATGCGGACAATGCACTTTGCTTAGTAAACGGCTGTTCAGAAATAATAATTCTATATTATCATAACTTGAAATTAAATTATCACTAAAGCTACAGTCACTACAGTATCTCAATCTGTAATAGATGTACTTGTATGTCTTGTGTCACGTGGTATCGATGATCTTTATTCAAGTTGTAGCAATGTCTATGGACGTGGGAGACAAAAATTATGCATAATTGCGATGGCTAGCTCCACAACCCTGATCACCCTGTTTGCATCTGGCACCGCAAGCCTAAAGCATCACCAGCAAGCTGACCAACGAGTTTTTCTCCATTTTTCTGGTGCGCCCATCAGTCATCAGCTGCAGAGCATTCAGCATGATTTCTTTTCATTTTTAACTTTCCTTTTTCACAGTAATAATATACATCAGACAAATTGTGCGATATAATTCATGGCAATCGTAATGATGTTGTTAACAGCAATATATCATTTCTGTAAATAATTTGAAATATTAGCTGTTTATATGGAGAAATTGTTCAGACAGATGTCATAACTCGGCAACGACTTCATTACAGATGATCTGCAACTGTAATGAAGGCACACCTTGGAAATACAGGCAGATTGAGGGAAGGTTGGCAGAGTGAATTATAGTTTTTGTAGTAACAGTATATTGTCAGTTATTTGCGAAGTATATGTATGAAGGATAAATGCTACATATTGAAGGTTCTGTTCTTGTGGTAAGCCAATCTACACGAATAAACTATCAATCAGTTGAAGGATATTTTGGGAAGGTGAACACCAGTATTCTATTCTGTATTCTGTATCAGAGAAACATCAGTCAATGAATATCTCAGCGCTTGACCGCTTTTGACCCCCTCGTACGCGGTCCCCAAGGTTAATGTGGTGATGCTACCGATTGAAGGATTATTCAAGTAGATGGATAAATGCACAGTACATGTTCTCAGTATCCCATCTTCCATCTAACGTACTTTATACCGTACAAAAAATTATGTAATTTATGTTCTTGATTTATCCTGATGCAATGATATTTATTGAAACTATAAATCAGCCTACAATGTAGGCGCTTATAAAAGCTTACCGTCCCATGTCTTTGAAGATTTTTCTATAGACATTTGCAATTGCAGACTCCTAATTACCAGCAGTAAATAGAATTTTATGACAATTTGCGTAATTTCGGATTTGCGAGACGCGATATTTCTCCATTTACATAATAAGACAAAAAACTATGCGTGATGATACACCAGAAATATCAAAGTTGAGGAATCTATGCTTCTAAATACGTAAATGGCTAAATCTGACGCCACTCAACCGAGACGTTACTTTCAATTATCTCAAATAACCAGTGATACTTTGAGTTGCTTAATGTTGATCTCAGAATAAGCAATGGTGTGCCTAGTGATCAAAATTCTTATACATTTTCATGTCTTAATTGTATGAAGCCAATATTGAAGTTGTTACTTCAAGGCAATAGAAGGAGATACAAGACGAATGTAGTTCCCTTATCTCTCTTGCCTTGTGACCTTGATTCATTGACTAACATTCATCTCTATCATGTTCTACTTTTCACACTGTGTCGGACAAGTATTTGTCAGGTCGACAATAAGAGGGTGGTCTCTTGCTCAAGGGTCTTCAGAGGGATCCGGTTTCAGGATTTTTCATCAGGTCCGAATTCCCTCGACGAGGCACTGTCTATCTGTAGGGGTTCTTTCACGGCGTATTTTCAAAAACCCTGCACCTGATTCATGGCTGATTGAGTCAATCGTAATAAAGTCATATTGCTATGACTTAATATTATAAATAGAAGCAATACAAGTAAGCTGGCAAAGGTTCTTTATAATAACGGGATCAAGGCTCTTTCTCAAAGATATATAAGAGTTGTGGTCTATCATGTGCATTTAAACTGAATAGAGTTCTTCATTTACAAAGCAATGCTGTGAGCACTACATCATGAAGGCTCTAAATGGTTTTATCTGACTTTTTTTTAAAATACAAGGTGCCTGGCATAAATTTTGGTCCACGTAAAGTGTCTGGCAATAACAAAATATTGGCTTTGATGATATGACATACCCCTAGCGACTTTAGGATCCAACTCTTCTTACTCTATTCTAGCGTATTTGCAGAACAAATCAATAGCTAGTACCATGTCAATTAATTAATCCTCTTCAATCTATAATTACTTACTAGTTTTGCATTTTGTTTTCAAACGCTGAAAGTGTGAACAAGATATACAGATAACTTCTATTTGAAGTGTTACTTCCAACAAGATGCTCTGTAAGCCCGTCTAAAGAAGGAAATCGGAGACGAGCAAGTAGAGTGTTCTATGTAGTTGTTAGGATAAATCTTCCAGCATTTTTTCTTTTCCGTAACATATAATGAACCAATCTCGTAAGAGGATTTATTATCACTCGTTCACTCAGCAAAGATGGGGAAAGCAACGTTAATATAGTGATTAGTCCGGACTTAACCGACAATTTATCTAGTTAAATATGTAGTTCGTAGATATCGCATCGCATTTATGGCTATCATTTCAACCTTTCCATGATGTCGTTTGTTTTACGAGATTTTATCTTCGTGTATCTAATTCCACAGCTGATTTCCAAAAATCAGAAAGGACTATTTTAATCACTTTATTTATACTTTGAAAGTAGTAACGAGCGGACTTAACCAAGAATTATCTTGTAAAGTATCTATGTAGCTAAACGGTATTGCATTGAATTTATGAAGATTGTTCTATTCCTTCACGGGAGTGATTTGTTCTTTTAGATTTTATCGTCAAATATTTAAATCACCAACCGATTTGCTCCTGCTTGTTCGAATTTCTTCACCTTCTAATCTGTGGAATCCGATTACTCCAGCACTATTCGTTTTCCCATGTGATCTCTTGCTGCCTAAAAGACGGTTAATCAATCGCCTGACTAGATTGAAACAACAAGCGAAAATGTTTTATCGTACAACAATAATATCCATGATTACACGTTTATATCTCACAAAAATAAGTGAGGTTAAAGACTAATCCGAGTTTGAAGTGAGAGAAACTCGGACATTAATGGCGTGAAGGAGAACGTACTTTACTTCCGCATGTACGAGTGGCTACGGCGTCTAGGAATGCTGGATACACGAGTTCCAGTTTCATCCTCACCAAAAAGAGATTGATTTTTCTCATTCAAAAATTATAAGTTTTATCTTACCTTTCCTGTGCTTACAGAGTTACGATTACGGATTTATCCGACTTGTTTTCTACAATGCTGGTAATTTAATATTTGTGCAAAATCTGCACATATCGCTAGTATATCATAGCATCTCATCTATAAATTTTATATAGTAAATGATCTGCATTACACATCTTCTATCTCTTAGGTATGGGATGTAAAAACGCAAAAACAAAAATCACTAACTAAATTGTTAATCGAGAAATACCGATTTCTTGCTGTAGCATCTGTCAGTCTCTCACTGATCCAATTAAGTCAACTAATTACAACCTTACATCCAATCAAGATAATATCTACTCGAATACAATACTGCAAAAATGAGCGTGTGGTGCACCTGATAATTAGTAAGTCATATCATGAGCTCGATTTGAAAAAAGTAGCGTATATCCACTACCTACGTAAGAACGACACTCTGCCGCGGTCCTTTAGTTCAGCCAGGGTCAGATTTCGTGGTCCTTCCGTTAATGTCCGGCCGAACGACAAAAACATAACAGCATTCAAAAAGCTGTAAGTGCAGTTTTTATATTGTGCAGCCCATCGCTGCACAACTTTGCTGTCCCTTGCCCATTTTAATAAGCAACACGCAACAAAATACGAAAATAACTTATTAACGATAAAATTATAACCGAATAACAACAAAATAATAAAAAAACAAAACAATTGAAATCACTGGCAAACCCAATTATGCTCTAAAGATGGCTAAGCATTGACTGAGCTGGCTTGATAACTCTTGGTTGAGTTTGGCGAAATGGTTACCCTGAGAAAACGCGGTGTATCGCACCTGTATTCCTACGTAGGCTGTGGTATATCACGGATGGTGAAGTAGATATTATTTGTGTAGCGTGGTGAAGTGTGAAAGGCATCACATAACTACGGCATTTTCATTTCTAAGAGTTAAGTGTAACATCTACACAATTAGATATTGATTCAGAACCTGCTAAAGCATGCCAAGCTGACGATTTCGATATCCAGGACGCCAGCTTCTCTATGGTAGTCCTAGCCTTAGGTGCCTTGTTTGTTAGAGATGGGTGCTCCTAAAATCCACAACCAAGGATGTCGTAGTAGCCTTTTTTGTTAATTACGAGTTTGATATTGTGTTTAATAGAACAGTATCAACTACAGAAAGGAAGGCGAACAACGGTTGCGGTACTCTTACTGTGACAACTTTTTGTCTATTTTTCGCATTACCTTTTGGAAGAATATTAATACGATTTTTTGTCTCGTCTAACGTAATGAACCCAGTAGCTGAAAAAGAAAAAATACACTTATCTAATTAAACTTCTGAAGAAAGTACCCGTCGTTGGTCGAGGATTAATTCATAGAATATTATCTTACAGGATGTACCAGCTACGTCTCAAAAGAAGCAAGAATAATACATACAGACCATAAAACCTATAACACGTTTCTCTCATGGAGTACAAAGTATATGTTAGCAATTTAAACTAAAAATGGGGCACAATAACTAATGCATAAGTACTCCACCCACTTCACTAATAATTTTATAGCACTACAAATGATATAAACTGCTGTGTGAAATTTCTCGCGTCCTTTTTCACCTTAGATTCCAGTTTGTTCTTTTTTACTTCGTGTTCCGAACCTGATTTAATACTTTTTAATATTATTATGCCATGTTTTGGTTTGGGTTTAATTTTGTGTAATATTTCTCTAAGTTTCAGCAAAAATTGATTGAAATTACGTTCTGTAATTTCAAGTAATTAGAGTGTTACAGCTAATTTTAACTCAAGAATATTACAATGATGAAGGACTTTTGTATATACCCAACCGATAGTACTAAACTTCAATATAAAGGTATTTCCTAGGTTGATGATTGCGAATATGAAATAATCTCTTGAAAGAAACTAAAAAGCAATAAGAAACTGGTCTGTATAGCGAATTTTGCGGCAATAATAAATTTTCTTCTAAAGTAGTTATTCGCAATTTTGTTATAGCCATTTTGTGTATTCAGAATTCTATTATACTTTCATTAGACACCTAAAATCTATTGGGCAAAATTTCCAAACCAATAACAGTCATTGTCTTACCAACTTCAAGTTTTACTGTGTAACCCTGTATACAGCTCGTATCGGTCAATGCAAATACACACGACTGAATATTCGGGTCACGTCTTCCGAATATTTCATTAAATGGAAGTGCACACATCAAACGTCAATTTTATGTATAAAAAATAACGAAGTGTCCGGTATCGCGAGCACGAAAATAGAATAATAATATACGCGGACGGCCGCAGGTGATAAGAGAAAGTTTTTGATGATCTCTTTTGATTCGCTGAGGCCTTCCGCAGTGGCGGAGATTAATGAAGATTCCTTTGTTTTGAGGTTTTTGTATAATATGACATATTCCACGGTGTGAGATACATGAGAACAAACGCATGATCAAGGATAGTATGTGATATCCTCCCATGATAACATTATATTCCACCGAATGCAACAGACAAGTAGAAATTGACCAAAAAAGATGTGTATTACGAAAGTGGTGTTAAATAGGTTGACATTGTATTTCCTTTTCAAAATGGTAAATTTGAACGTATTATATTTATATAATATTCAAAATCCATGGAATATGTACTATGCTTATAAGTCCGATGCGAGGTCTAAAATTCGTCATAGCTTTCACGGAATACGGGCAAAGAACCCCTTAGTATTTCCTATCGCGGTATCTTCACTAGGTCAATTTGGCAACAATTTGTACTGCATGGTAGCAGTGCCAGATTCCCATTACGATATCTGTCTACAAGTGTGATCTGATTTATACCGACATCTCTTCTTTTTTGTAAAGACTTTTCGATATTATTTGGAACAAAAGTCAGACCGCCAGGACGTGCTAACAAGTCCAGGGTAAAGACAAAACAATCATGTCTACTATAGGTCATATATATAATGCATAATATACACTTACTTTTTCGACTTGTCATTATCCCTATCTTGGTGCTTCAAGCAACATTCTAAAGCAGATTTTCATCGAGATGTCTGAGGCCAAGGCATAGATTCTGGTTTTACCGATCGACCGCCATAAACTTTGTCGTTTTTGAGTTTAGCTCTCAATGCGTATTTATCTGCACCGCAGTCAGTTGCGAAGCATATTCAACAGCTGAATATCTCGCATACTACATCATCATCATTTATTCTGAAGGCCAACGTGAGTGATACGGCATACGTCTAACAGAAGAACTGAGGATATTTTCGCCACCAATTCTTCAAAAACTGGAGCAGCTGAAACTATTTAGTGCCTACATCAAATCTCTATTCAAGTTCGGTTGAAATCGGTGCAGCAGTTACTGAAATAACGGCGTGGAAATGAAGTCAACAGACCGAGATACAAAGATATTGTTTTCTTTGACGTATGGTAGATAATAAAATATTGATGTTGCTATCACATCCTTGACTAGGTTACGTATACACCACCAGATCGCTCTCTACAGTTAGACCGCCAAGCTATACTGACGAGTCTAGGCTAAAGACGAAACATGAATTTCTATAGCAGGTCTGATGCATAGTGGAGAGCATACACTTTATTAAGAAATGTGTTTCCTTAGAACATTTTGGCGATGGCAATGTTTCACCTCCTTATGTGTCGGATAAGTAAAAAGACGAGTTAAATGCCCCGCTTCGTAAGATACTACGCCACTGGCATGTCGGTCTCAGCACCATGCCAAATAGAAAAGCACGTGTTTGATGCAAGGAGAGGCAACCGGCAGCAGCAATGCACCTGATGATCCATCAATTTGACATGGGTCGATCTCAAATTCGTTTATTACTATGTTTTCCATGTTTGCCGGCTGCCATAGAAAATCAATCGCTTCTGAAGATAACATAGTAGGTGGCTTCTTAGTATGTATGCGTCAGATAATTTTTGTAAGCTGGAAGATACAAAGTATATGTCTGTGAGGCCAAGTTGAGCAATAAAATTTAATGTGGTAACTGGATAGCTTTCAAATACCTGCAAGCTATTATACGAGGAGATGTAGATTCAGGGCTACCATTTGAAACTATATTCTTTATGTTTTACGATACCCATAGGAAAAATATAGATTCTAAAGGTAACATGCTAGATAACTGTGTGTATACGAGTATATAAGCGCGTGTCAATTCCAGTACGACTAAAAGAAGTGAAGACATTTCCTGAGAACGTGAGGCTTAACAGGTGAAAACATTATACTTTTTGTGCCAACTTACAGTATTGCACTTACTTACACATGTGCAGCCTCTTCGTGAAAATACCAAAGTTTGCACGTCGCGAAATGCAGGATCCTGCAAATAATAAGAACAACCCCATGGTGCGTCTTAAAACAGATTCTACACAAAGACCTTGACATTAGATGCCTGAAGAGCTATATCAAATTACCAGATAGAATAATTATGATTGTTGTTTTAAATTTGTATACAATGTAGATATTTCTACACCGCCAAAGACTTCCATTGCCTCCGGAATTTTGAATTCCACAACAACAACAAAAATATTATCGAACGCAATACTTCTAGTCCTATATCTGGAAGAGCACCCGTGGATATGTTCCTCAAGTCCGATGTGATGTATTTGAAGAGTAGCAACCCTTGATACTAGGGATGGACCTTAAATGAATTACAAAACACGAAAGCTCTTTTAAATTGACTTACATTCTGCATAGACTCTTACATATTGAATTACGTAATCGACATATTTATGCCCAAACAATTAGGGAAAGTTACAATTTTGAATATATCGTTTGGGTAACTGTTTGTGAAACTTTGTATTAATGATAATAGCAATAACAATAATACAGATGTATTAGTTTGGCCGAATTTAATTGAAAATGTATGGGAGCATGTATGTTTTTAGGAAGCCTTCTACTGCTTATGAAGCTCATATCCTGAGCTCATCAATTACATTTAGATCTCAACAATAAACCTCGAATAAAGAAATGAACACTATAACTATCACAGGTTTCTATCTGATATATTCGTTGTTTGACATGCAGAAATACTGTTTAAAAGTGTAAAGTGAAACGTAAGAATCAAAATGATGAATGATGTGTCGCCTGAGATCTTATATTACAGTGGTTTTAGAAGACAGGCGTACTTTCTATGTGTGAGTAAATACATCTTTATCAAAGAAGTAAGAAATGGGTATTAGAGACGTTCATCGCAACCTATAAAATGATGACATTTGATATCAGTACAGTTTATAATTTTGAGGAACAGGATAATAATTCGAAATTACGTAGGTTCGGAAAATTTCATTCTGTTCCATGGTCTTTATAGTACTAAGTCAGGCTTTTATGAAAATCAACATCTCACTGCCAGTTGCATTGTTTCTTCTACGTGTTTTTTCTTCCTTGGTGGAGTGTAAAATCTTATTCGCTGGATAACTGAGTTCAAAGTTCTTCGCTATATTCTTATATTCTTCATGGGATACCTATGTGTCTTCAGGACATGTTATTAGATTGCAGATATAGTTTGCATCGTTTGCTGCTCTAGAAAAAGGTCAACTATTACTTCCGACAATGGGCGGAGATCTATTGTAATCAACCAATTTTCTTGTCCTTCCATGACATAGGTATACATCACAAAAACCCGGAACGGAACGGAGGAGTTCCTAGGCTATCCCACCACCACCCCTATTCCAACCTGCCTCGCCTTAAAGACCCCGGCGGCGCAGTCTGGAATAGGCACGCCTTCTCCTCCATTCGCAACGCCGCACACCCCACCCTCCAACCCCCCGCACCCAATTTTGCCTTGTTTGCCCTAAAGTTTTTATTTGTGTGTGACTCGCGAACGCGGAAGCGCGTGGTGGTCGTGCTCTCGTACCTGCCTTATTTCAGTTAGGTTTTACGAGTAGCCATCTCGTTGGGGGTTCCATCGCTGGGGCTTTGACCTGAAGCCCTTAATTAAGGTAACCCTCAGCATAAAGGGAATTCTTGGGTTCCTCGCTGGGTATCGTCTGTTTGTACGTCTGTCTAAGTCTCATGTCGAGTTTAGGCTGTTCTTCTTTCACGTGCTGGGACAGTCTCCAGTCACGCTACTCTGCTATTTGACCACCCAGTCATGCGCAACAATGGCTCGGCGGCCTATCGCACATGACTGTCATCATCTGTCCCCTGATTTAGGCTTTTGCTTATAGCTTGGCCTGGTCTTCTTGGTCCCGTCTTTTTCTGTTAGGCCGTTTGTGGTTTGTTTGTCGTCGTACGTTTGTCATGCCTCCCGCTCTCTGAGACGCACCGAAGCGCGCCCCAGAGAGCAGGAAGCAAGGGGAGGGGAAAAGTCAGGTGAAAGCGAAGTGACCGTCCTCACCTGTTTCCAGGCAAGCGGCTTCGCTCTGTATGGCTACACTCGTTAGATCCGGTGAATGTCTTCGTACATTTGGCTCTTGGGCCCTTTGTATCTATTTAGGAGTCTGGGGTCGTAATCCAGCGCTTCCCGGATCAGTCTATTTGTGTGCCTTTCGTTCTTCTCGAAGAACTTTATCGATCTGTGTTTCATGGTACCAAGGACTGGGTTCTGTCTGAGGTCTTCGTAGATGGTCCTGTTAGGCACGTACCATGGTGCGTTGACGGCTTCTCTTAGCGCTAGGTTGTGTTGCGCTTGTAGCTTGATCTTAAGTGACCTTGCTGCATATCCCCAAGCCGCTGAGGCATAGAGGATAATTGGCAAAATCACCAGATCGATGATCTTGATCTTATTGTTCAGTGAGAGTTTGCTTCGTCTTCCTATGAGAGGCCTTAGATGAGATCTGGCCATCTTCACTTTATCTACTTGGGTTTGTATGTGATCCTTCCACGTGAGGGATTTGTCGATCTTCACACCCAAGTAGGTCGCTGAGTCTTTCCATGGTACTCGAACTTCATGTTCCATCCTTATTCCTCTAACCATTCTGGTGGTCTTCATGGTTATGTTGTCCTCAGGAGCGACTCTTGTTCTTCTGATGAGGATTGCTTCAGTCTTGACGGGGTTCAGCTGGATTTTCCATTTGCAACACCAGTCTTCCAAGTTTTCGATCGCCTCTTGCAGGTAGCGCGTGACGAGTCCTGGTCTCTTAGACTCCGCAATGTATGCGGTATCATCCGCATAGATGAAGAGTCTAGTTTGGAAGGTCTTGGGTATGTCAGAGTTGTAGATTGCATATAGCAATGGCGACAGAACTGCGCCTTGCGGCACCCCTGCCTCTACTTCTCTATACCCCGACCTTACTGCGTCGATCTTGATACAAAATCTTCGGTGTTGCAAGTAGGTTTGAACCAGTCGTATTAGTCCAGCTGAGTACCCCTTATCTTGCATTTTATAGATGAGCCCGTCGTGCCATACGGTGTCGAAGGCCTTCGCGGCATCCACGAACACAGCCCCCGTAGCGTGTCTCGCTCTGAAAGCTCTGTTTACGTGTTCAGTCAGTCTCGTGAGCTGATGTTCGGTTGAATGTCCCCTTCTGAATCCAAACTGCTCATCCGGCAGTACGTCGAGCTCTTCTGTTTCCTCTCTGAGTCTTCTTTCGATCACCCTTTCCGCTACCTTGCTGAGCGCGGTCAGGAGGCTGATAGGACGATAGTTATTGGGGTATTTAGCGTCTTTACCCGGCTTTTGAATCATTATGATTTCAGCTGTCTTCCACCTTTGGGGGAAGTGTCGCAATCTCAGGATTGCATTTACTATCACCGTCAGTGCTACGACTGCCTTCCTAGGCAATCTTCTTAGCACTCGGTTTCCTATCCCGTCGCATCCGGGCGCCTTCTTAGGTTTTATTGACCTTAGTATATCCCTTATCTCCTCGGGGGAGGTGGGGACGATGTTCTGTGTGTTTGTGGTCTCCCTTCTTCTAGCTCTTCTGGCTCTTCGCTCCACCTCTTCGACGAAGTCCAAGTCCTCGTCGGGGTGAGAGTATTCTCTACACTGCTGCTCAATGCAGTCTGCGAAAGCTTCTGCTTTCTCCAGTGTAGAGTAGACCATTCCGTTTTCACTCATCAAGGGCGGCACGGGCTTTCTCTTTTTCCTGAGGATCCTCTGGAGGTTCCACATTCCCGGATCGTTGGGGGAAAGTTCCTCCAGCTTCCTGTCCCAGGTACTTTGGTGATGGAGTTGGAGGTGATGTCTTACCTCTTGGTTTAGTGTCCTCAGCACTCTCCTGTCGAACGGGCTCCTCGTTGCCTGAGCTGCTCTTCTTGCTCTATTTCTGTCGGAGATCAGCTGATTTAACTCTGGAGGCAAATCCCTAAACCTATTCGGTTGGGAGAGGTCTTCCACTGTAGTAGTGGCCTCTAGCGCGTCCTGAATCTTTGTTTCCAAAGCCGAGACGGCCGTTTCCAGGTCTTCGGGAGTATCCAATTGCTGTATAGGACCCATCCGGTGGTGAAGCACTCGCGCAAACTGCTGCCAGTTCACGCGACGTACTGTCCTATTTCCAGCTTGTGCTATCCCTTCTCCTATTTCTAGGTAGATGGGGTTGTGATCGGAACTTCCTTCCTGTAGGACGCCGATCGTGCAAGACATGTCCATTCCTTTCAGAATGGCAATGTCGACGACGTCCGGTCTTGTACCATTTGCTGGGTACAGCGTGGGCTCTTCCGGTCCTATGATGACATAGTCCGTCAAGTCCAGCAGCCTTCCGAGTACTCTGCCTTTCGTGTTGGCTAGGTTTGATCCCCAGCTTCCACTCTTGGCATTTAGATCTCCGACGATCGCGGTACTTCCCAGATCTGTGATTCGAGTGACGTCTTCAAGTAGAAGCGCCCTTTGTGGTGGTGAATACACCGAAACTACGTTCAGAGTACCGTATGCTGCCGTTTGAACGGCCACACCCACGGCCTCCAAACTTGTCGTCTCGGGCATTTCCACAGGGTGGTGGGGGATGCTATTCTTTACAGCTATCAGTACCCCGCCTCCTCTCGCATTTCTATCTTTTCGATACGTCGTGTACCCTTGGATAGTCCAGTCTGGTGTAGTTTCCGAGAGCATTGTTTCCTGCAATGCCATCACGTCGTAATTCCCTCTTGTTAGGATTTCTCCTATTTCATACTTTTTGTTGGAAACGCTATTTACGTTCCAACTCAGTATCTTCAGGAATCGTGGCGTTATGGATTGTTGAGCAAGCATTTGTTGGTCTGGCAATTTCTTGGAGGTACTAACGCTCTAGGTGAGCGTAGTAGGCCTGTCTAGCCTGAGGGTTTAGGAAGACCAGCTGTAGCAGGTTCTCCCCTTGCCTCTCGGCGTAGTTTACCAGGGCTTCGAGTTCGTTCGACTTCCCTGACGCTGCCGGTTTAAGGTGAGCATAGAACGCTTGCCTGTGCTCGGGGCTGGCGAAAATCAGTCGCAGCAGGTTGCTGCTCTGTTTTCTTGCAAAGCCTACAAGGGCTCTGATTTCATCAGAGCTCCTTCCAGCGTGTACTCTTTGCGTGGTGTCTACCGTCGTCGTCCTCGCATAACTCTGACCTGCCTTCACAGGGCTGGGTCGAGTTATTGGCTTGGCCTTTGGGGGTCCCCTGGTGGGGTGTCCCTTGCCCTTTGGATTTGGGCTTGGCCTCTTTGGGCACCCTCCATAGTTAGCAGGGTGTTCACCAGTGCAATTTGCGCACGTCGCCTTGACGTTTAGCGGCCTTTTGCACTCCGCTGGTCTGTGGTTACCACTGCACTTGACGCATTTAACTGCGCCAGTGCAACACGATTGGCTGTGGCCAAATCGTTGGCAGCGATAGCACTGCCCTGGTCCAGTCTGCCTTCGCAGAGCTTCAGCCGTGCACACCCAGTGGCTGACAGCTGTGACCTTATAAATCCCCGTCTGGGATTTTGGTAAATCTACCTTTACTAAGGGCAGTGGCCTCCTTGTTTTGGAGCTTATTAGTCTGGTGACCTTCACCGGACTGAAGCCCTGGTCTACTAAGTCTTCCTGTATATCCTCCAGCTTAAGATCTGGAGGAAGACCCCTGAGTACAACTCTCAGGAGTTTGTCTTCTGGGAGCGTGTAAGTGTGGTGCTCCACATTTTCATCTTCAAGAGTGCGTCTTGCAACACGGTATTCCTCCACCGTGTTGAGCTGCACCTTGACCCCGGCAGCTGTCAGTTTGACAGGATTTGACGTTTTAATTTTGTTCGCCTTACTCACCTCAATCCATTTATCAGGCTTGTGGATGAATAGCGGCGGCGGCTTCCTGGTCTTAGCAGCTGCTGATGTTGTTGCTGCATTTGCATCTTCTATTACACCCGTAGTAGGTGTCGTTACTTTATTGGGTGATTTTTCCCCTACAGTATTTCTTGGTTCTTCATTTTCGACGATAAGTCTGACCAGTCTTCTTTTTCGTTTAGCCTCTTCGGGCTTTGGGTCTTGACTTCCAGATGGTCCTGGAAGTGCTGGCCAGTCGTCCTTTGCCCTTTTCTTGGGCGCAGGCTTACTTTGACTCTTGTCAATTGTCTCTTTTTCATTTCCAGCCTCATCTGCTGATGAGGAGGAAATTTTTCTTTTTAGTCCCTCTTGCTTATCGAGGTCCATTTGTTCTTCTGTCTTTTGGGCAGGCATCCTTTCCAGAATGCTTTTCAGCACCCTAGAGTTTTCTACCTCCCTTACAGCAGCTTGCTCCCTTTCATGTGCCAATTGCTTCCTGAGTTCTTCGAACTCCTTCAGCATGGCATCAAGGCGAGCCTTGAGCTCCTGGTTTTCCTTGTTTAAGACTTCGATGATGAAGTCTTTGTTTTCGTCTCCATTTGTCGAGGCTTTTTCAGACATATCCTCTTCTGTACTGATGATGGTGCCCTCCGATGCTTCATCATCACTGTCTCTTCCCTGGAGCTCTTTCTCACTCTCCTCTCCTTTCTTCTCCTCACATTCCATTTTTTTTTTTTATAGTGTCTCTATCACTGTGCAGCGAAATCGCTGCAAGCTCGGGGGCCCCGGTCGGCCGCCCGAGCCTTCAGCCTTTAGTCCGCCTGTTTTCGATTTATTTTCACTGTTTCGCGGCCGTTCAGTTTGATCGCAAAATCGCGTTCGATTTTTCGCGTCGTACGCGAGCAGTTTAAGAGGGGTCTTCCGCACACCTGTACTCTTACACTGCTGGTCGGCGAGTGATGTTGCTCACAACCCCACGTCATTTATTTCTGTCGATTGTCTGTCTGTTTGTCAATCTGTTCGGTAACTTATAGTTTCTCAAAAATTCGGAAAGCCAATTACGACTTCCACGGAACAATAAAATTAGATTTCTACATACGAAGGACACATCATTTCAATTCTGGAAGTATCTGAGGCCTCTAATCATTTTTCTGAAGTCCCTAGAGGCTTCAGAAATTGGGGATGCGGAGATTTTTCTTCGAACTTGTCATAGAAGTCCTTTAATCTATAAATGTTCAAACTCAATGATATTCATGATTATCGACATATTTGCCTTCAACATAGAGCAATGATTGATGCTTTCAATAACCATGCATTTCCAGTGAATAAAACAGATTTAAACATTTTTTTTTAAAATTGTATAGGATTTTTCAGGCTATTTGTCCAGAGGAATATTTGGTTTCATTTCTGTTTTAGTGACTTTCACCATAAATTACTACGAGTATATTTTTATCGAATTGTGATACAAGAATAGAATAATGAGGAAGGTGCAAATTAGTCTGGAAAACATGGCGTCAAATACTTTGTCTCTGTATTTCAAGAGTAATTGTATCGGTTTATGAGGATTTTGATCGGATTGATCCCACTGACTTAAAAATAGTTTTATAAATATAGGAAATTTGGGAAATTTTTGAAAACTTTTTCGCCTTCTGATGTAATACAAACTATTAATAGTGCCAAAATCCGATATAATCATTATTTGTACAGATACTATTGAGTGGGAACTTTAGAGTCAGCATACTTGACTTCCTTTATTTTTTAACGTAGAGAAAATAAAATTGGATTGCTTGCTAACGAGGAATACCTTTTCAAATCAAATTTTTAGGATGTTTTCTATACATTTACATATGTTTGCTGGAAGTCTCTCAATAAATTTATTTGTGAGATGTAGGTCTCGATAAGTGTGGCTATTTACATAGGAAAATGTGCGTCCGCGTTGCACACAAGATCCTACATAACACATTTAATTATGGACATAAACCATATATACGCACGAACAATCATAACTCCACATAGATCAAAAGCGGCTCTATTATATGGAAAATGATAAACGATCATATGCCTTGTACCAGTGGTGGAGTAGGGCAGGTGTTGGGTGTATCTATTATATGGAAAGATCAGATTTCACTGCTAACTTCTCTTACTTCCTACGCCAATCGGCGGAAACAGCAGTAATCGTGGAAATGTTCCAGATATTGCGTTTTCTTGGCGTTTCATGCCATATGCATCACGAAACACCACGTCATTCATTTTCATCGGTATGTCTGTCTGTCTGTAATCCTTGACCCCTCTATAACTCGGAGAATTCCCTTGGGATTTTGATGAAATTTGAAACGAGGTCATTATTGTAATAAGCACGACAGGCCTTTCTAACTTCGTCAAGAGATGGCGGAGTTATCGTCAAAAAAACAGAGAAAAAAAATCGATAATTTTTGCGATCACACTTTTCTCGTTCATACGTGGGAGATAAATTATCGTTTGTACATGTACACTGAGGTACTGCATATAAATAGGAAGTATAGCCTTATTATCCGGTATCAAATATATTATAAGTATTCAAAAATCGCTAGCCAGGTGGGTTTCTCAATCTGTCTGTATGGTCGGTGACCATTAAAATTTTATCGGCTTCATGATTAAGCGATCACGATCACATAAAAGACAATTTAATCTCCCAAACATTACTCCTCACCAATTTTTCCGTAGAAGAAACAGTTAGTTGTATGTGTACGTATATCCTAAAATGCTAATGAAACAAAACATTTCCTTGTAGTGCCGTGCGTTATCTGCCGTTTGATCTCCCCGCTTCTTTGGTAGCTTGATGTGCGGCCTCTGTCGAGCTGCAGGTTGCAGTGTGTGCATGCATGCGCCAGAGAATTCGCTCGCACACTACATGGGTGACCCGGTACAAGTGAAACTCTATCTACAGATGCAAATAACGCCAACGTCTGTCGGTCAAAATTCGAATTATCTTTTTATAATTCATCCATGTGACGGGACATCTTAAAATTGACGATTTCTTTAGACTAGAATTTATAACCTCTTACGATCATGACCTGATGTTGTAGATGAGGTCTTCCTACAGATAGACAATCGATTAATTTTAATTATATAACGTCTCTCTTTATCTTTTTACCTTGAAAGCAGCAAACCAGAATGTCAGTAAATATTCTCCTAAGCATATGTTGTCTTTTTTTGTAGATAACTCCTCAAAAAAGCACGGAACCTAGAAGAACATGTATGGGGTTGAATCCCTAATTTAATTTGTTGTTCTTCTGTGCAGACTGGTGGTAAATTACAAAAATCATGTCTTGAATGTTCCCAGAAGGTTCCATTCACAGCACCTACAACTCAACAAGTGGGGATGCGCTCCTTAGCACACCCCCAAGAGGTGCCGGTGCAGCAAACACTATGTTGAACTTCCAACACCTCGAACGGGTCTCTTCCAAAGGTTGTTTTTTTTGAGATCTTCAGCATTATGGAATGAGCTGCAAAGAAGTTTGTTCCTCGATAGTTACAATTTACAGCATTTCAAACTCAGTGCTTAACCTCTCACAGTCCTTATATATAGGTTTTCTGCCTTTGCGAGACGTTATCTATATAAAAACACTGTTAGCTATCTTCCTTCAACTGTTAGACATAGATGTTTACACATTTGCATTCAAAATAGGGAAATGATATTTTTTCAATAGCTGTTTGCTTATAATATCACGATAATAAATGATAAATATTTGATGCTTTTCGAATACTTCAAGCAAAATTATATATTTTTTGTCAATTTTTATTGCGTGTTGACAATTTTTCTCACAACAGCCACTACTACTACATGATACTGCATTTTGAAGGAATAAGAATTATAGTCGCCAAAGTGTTATTTATTATCTCATAAATAGGGTCAAATAAGTTGGTTTTTACGGTGAGTGATATCAGCCTAGTGAAGATTTTGATCACCTATTAAAACTGCAGGTTCATTTGAAGTAATATATATAATTTTCAAGGACTAGGAGACCTAATGACACTTCACTAGTGATATAATTAATATTTGCTTGTATGCAAAACTGGTAATGGTAATTTTTATAATAAATCATTGTTTATATTACCTTTGGCAGAACTAGTTCATGTATACCTTAGCTCTTATGATAAGAAGTGACCTTATATCTAAGATTACAACTCTAATCACACACGCAATATACAATCCAATTGATAAGGATATTTTTAGTATAATTCTTCATAGTACCCATCTGGTTTTCACTCCATACCTATTTCCATAACTGTCTCGGCTGGCATGTATACCACAGTGCAGGTACTCTTTTGGTAATCAGCACGCAATTTTTCAATGTAACGGCAGACAATCAACTGAAAGCTGACGAATTGCCTATTCATTATTGCCTATTGGTAGTTACCTGGCAGTAGTTATCAAGCGATACGCGATAGTGTCTGTAAGGATAGTGCGGATAGGACTGCTTGTTATTGAACTCGTAATATTTCTTCTGTAATACATGGTGATTAGCATCTAGCATCTACTGTGGACCTGAAAATGATTGTTGTTGATGGTGATGAGTAATTTCTTCATTTAGCGTAGAAGAAATATTAGGTTGTCTTCTAGACATTTATTTCATCTGGTGGATTGGTTGTTTTGACACGCTCAATATATAGCTAGCGTAAATTTGCCGTTGAATTATTGAGAACAGGAATAAGTCTTGGTCAGAGTTAGGCCTTAAGCGTAGTCCGGAATGGATACCAAATTATATGAGACCTGATAGTTTTCTCAGGTAGCATGCTTTAGGCTGTCATCATAATGGGATTATTCACATGACATTTCAAGGCATTTGACTGGCGGCTGTGTATTAGACTTTTACCACAAGATTCATGTATGAGAGGAAAATGGATAACTGATGAAAAGTAACTCTTATCGCTCGAAATGCTCTAACTGCGCTAGAGATCATAGAGTTGATCACATATCATTAAACGATGCTACTTTCAAACATTCGAAACGTATATAGAAACATCGGAACAAGAAATTTATGCAATAAAATTTTGAAAACGTGGCAGCATATGCTTGCGCAAGCCAAATACAATTTATGAATACGCTTTTTTGTTATAACATTTGCCTTGCTGATGTCACAGACTTTTTTTAAATGTTAACCGCTATTTTTTATTGCTTTTCAGGAGATGTCGTCAGTTTTTGCATACATATCGTTAAAAGTTATTGTTAAACGATTGATGGAATCATAAAAATAATAATAATTAGTAAAATAATTATTACAACAAATTCAGTCTCAAAAAAGGTCGAATATACCTTTTTATATCTTGTGACGTAACCTTTGTATTGGGGACGTGATCACCGTATGAGATATGAAAGATTTTTTCTTCTGGCAACCACTATTTTGTTGCACAGCGACATTGCTTCTTATGGTAGAATTTATTCTTAATGAATTGAATAAAAATGTTGATCGCGTAAGGTGCTCGAACTCTCTAACCAGATTTTAAATGTTGAATTTTGAAACTAAAGGGGCAATAAAATAAAGAGCAAGTGATGTCATAATTGTATACATCGCATTTTTTTAAAGATTTTTATTTCTACTTATTATTTCCATTATTCAATTCTTATTGTCTAGTTTTTAATCCCATTTCGTCTATGAAATAATAAATTATTCAGACTCAATGCATAAATGACTGCTTGATCATACAATTAGTGAAAAACACTGAAGATTGAACAAAGCTTATCTTTAAATCTTCAAAAATTGTTGAGGGCATTCTAGAGTAAACACTAATCTATCTAATAAAGTTTTAAATCGGTTTGTGCATGTCACATGCTAAGCCATTTTCTTGCTATCCACGTTTGCATTTGAAGTGTTGACCAGTTATCCCACGGTGTACAATAAACTTAATTCCTAACAACTAAATGACATATGCGCAATAAACTACATCGATTTCATATCTGGTTACTTTCTACGGGTCATAACTTGCAATTATTATTCTATTCTATTGATACCTTCCTGAGTTCTTCGTCTAATATCTCTGTCAAGAGAAGCGTTTGATTGCTATTAGCGAGGTACTCGTCGCGACAGTTCAAATATGGATATAGGCGTAGGAAAGCCTTGTTGGCTTATCTGAAGACCTTACTTCACTTCCAAATTTATCATACGCTATGCAGAAACTGCCACACCTATCTCTTGTTGCATGTAAGTTGGTCACTTTTCTTTTCTCACTTTTCTTTAATAAATCGTGTCATAGTTGGTTTATGATTTAACATAAGTTGGTTGACACTACATCGGTGATAGTTTGTGGAGGTATCAGCCCAGAAACACTGATATGGGTCGGATTTGGGAACTATTGTTCTTTGGAATTAAATACAATACATCTTGAACATACTGAAAAACTTCAGATTCCTTACCATTACAGAAATACCCAAACTTGTTGAGCTGGTCAAAATGTCCATAATAGCCAGTATTTCCAACACTAACTTCAAGTTGCTTGAAACATAATCAAAATCGGAAATACTGATAGGATCGACATTTTTTCAAACGCTGTACGTATTTTTTTAGTGCAGTTGCATGAAAATGATGTTGGAAACAAGTGATGACGTGACAATTGACGACATGTATCTAGTTGTAAAAAAATATTAATATCACGTATTTTGAGCTAGTTGGTGATTATTTAGCGTGTTTATTTTTTAGTATTCTGTGATATATCTGCCATTCTTGCACCGATGTTCAAACATTGCGATTGTTTCTCGTCCTTGTCATAGTAATGAAGTTCGTCAAAAAAGAAGACATAATATATTGATATCGCATTTTTTGCGAATACAATACCTAAAGTGACAATAGGGTACGTCTCAGCAATGACCTGTAAGTTGGTCAAAAGTTGCCTTAGGTACCTAAGTATTATGTGGGAAGGCAATTTTAATAACCGGTCTTTTATCTTTAGACTTGTAGAGTAATGAGTGTATGTGTGCTGCGATTAGTCTCAAAGGCCCTAGTAGCCTCATTATGCTCCAGCATTTATTTTATTTATTCATCAATAAATTATATTGTCCAGATGGAAACATTTGAATCAAAAGCTATTTGTTAGTAAGTGGAAAATTTGTTGATGAATTAGATAGAAATTCGATATTCATTGAATCTCCTTGATATCTGTGATTCAATTTTTACTACACAACCTAATGGATTAGAAGTTGTTTAAGTTCTCAATTTTTTAATAAAGTTATTACTTGTTTCACACGAAACAGCTATCGTACTGATTGTTCCACTGAGAGAAAAGTGAAAATAAAGCCTTCTTGGTAAACTACTCATACCATACCGAGCAATATAATGTTATATAACCATAATAAATGAGATGAACGTGTTCATTTTACGCCCGTGCACGTACCAAACTGAAATTTAATAATATGCAATAACACCATATGCGCAGATAATAGTGCGACCTCAAAGTATGTTAATTTTCAAGTATTTTCCTTCTATAGATTAATAACTGCTCCTGATTTCTTACTGAAAACTATTTTTCTATTAACGAGATTGCCGTAAACGGCTGAGATTTATGTTTTTGTCGGTAGCTATTCGACAAACCGAACTATTAAATATGTCTGCATTTGTAGTGCCGACTCATCGGCGAAACGCAGCAGAAAGCTTTTATGGTTGCTTCTTTTTGAACGAGATTTTGTTTCTGGTTTTAGGTATTGATGTTGTTTGAAATTTGGAATCAATATAGAAGCTTCAGATTTCCATTTTCTTGCGAATTTTTTATTTCACAACGTTTCGTTTGATGTGGTGTCTTCAATCGTCTTCTCGTGAGAAGACCGACTGTTCTGATTCCGTTATACCCTCCCCCAGCATTGCTCCATCATATCGGCTTAAATGCAGTCTTCGATGTTGTTTATTATTGGCTGCTATATTGGTTTGATATCCACGCTCGTTTTGCTATAAATATTTTAATGCTAGCAATGCAAGCTACCTCCTTGGGTGACAGACCCATCCGCAATCGGCTGCACTTCCGGTACCCGTCTGAAATTAGACGAGGTAGTGTAGTGAGAAAACAACTTCGGAAGGGACATCTGCTTGAAAATTAAGATTCCACCAAATAAACATAGTTACATACATTGCAAGTTAAATAAAAGCTTGTAAGAGGGTATGTAGAAAGGTAGAAAACTGACGGATTACATACTAAGCGAAAGCATTTATATCCTCCCTATGCGAAAAGAAAAAATAAGAGAATGAACGACGCCATTGGACAAGGTAATCTAATTTATAAAACACCTTGTAAGGATTATGGCAATTTATATGTAAGAAAATGTATACAAAATAGGTGAGTATGACACAAAACAACACGTTATGTTTGCTTTTTCTATTTATTGTTTAGTATCACTTATACAGCCTTAAATATGAGTCAGTAGCTTCATTACTGCCACCACCACAATCGCGATAAATGTCACTATGATTTGTGAGTTTTTTTAGTTAATCACAACACGTGAAGATGCAGTGTTGAACGTCGAAATATTGTATCACATATGAAATCAAATAAGTCAGATATCCAGGAAAATTATATTCAACACGTTGTAGCAACGGTCACATTGGTTTCTTGGTACAGATGCAGAGTAAGATGATTTCCAATACACCGATAGCACAGATGGACATCGCATACAAAGCAGACAATAGAAAGTGGTTTGTCTCAGGATTTATGTGAAAATTTAAAACCGATTTGCTAGTCACTCGCTTATACATCAGAATGGAATAATAAATAGGCCTCTAGGAATGATGAAAATGTTGAAGTGCTTTTAAATGTAAATTGAAGTACAGGCATTAAATTGCTTTGGAAAAGTTATGTGACAGCGGTGATGCGTGGTTCTGGAAACAGGTACAAGACATTGAATATGAGACTCTATCAAAAAGTATAATATAATTTTGTATGAACGGCCATTATACGAATGACAATATGAAAGAGTCATCTAGCTCCAATTTAAGATAACTGTTAGCTTTCAAGCGATGTAACTCATATCCTGCGAACCACTTTCTTTATACCGACAACTGTTTCGCCACCTACGTTACCATCTTCAGGTGGAGATTAAAACTAGTTGTATCATAGTATATCTGCTGCTGCAGTATTTTCGATGCCTCTAACTTTCTCATAATTTGTAGACCATTCTATCCACATCTACTAGTATTAGAGGTAGTAGTAGCACTATATAAAATATTGCGTTGAGGGGGACAATATCCAGTTTTACCAATTTCACCAAACGCACTTTCTATAAGAATTATTTCCGTTCTTAGTTTATATATAAACCTAACTTCTCCAAATGATATGCTGGTTCTAATTAGAGTAACCTCTATCGGTCTTCACGCGGCCGCTATATTCCAGTACAGCAAACGAAGCTACAATACCGCCTGACAAAATTCGTTATAGGAACAAACAACCGAAATCTCATCAGGATGCAAATGACATGTCCAATTTGAAAGTGACTATAACCGTTGCAGCAAAACCGCTTTGCTGCTATTTCTGATCGCGGAACAGTACGATATTCTCTCGCAGGCTGGACTATATCGCAGTAAATATGTAAGAACCTGAACGATGATGTGGATCGAGCAGTAAACGTTATTATACTTGTCATGTAGCCGAATATTGTTACTTTACACCATGTGCATGATCTTGAGGCGTTTTTAAATTAAGTTTTCAGGTCCGTATCTCAGTTTATTGTGTATTTTCTAAATGTAGCTTATTACCAGATACCATGTCAATGTGGTAAAATCTATGTTGGAGAAACAAAAAGGCCACTGTAAGTAAGTAAGTAAGAATCAAAGAACA
The DNA here is from genome assembly GCA_949316355.1 of Bruchidius siliquastri. Taxonomy (NCBI): domain Eukaryota; kingdom Metazoa; phylum Arthropoda; class Insecta; order Coleoptera; family Chrysomelidae; genus Bruchidius; species Bruchidius siliquastri. Next base: position 1,683,984 of record OX438533.1, on the reverse strand, counting down.
TCGTCTCAACACCCAGCGAGCAGAGACAGGAAAATCTGAAATAGCTGACCACGCATGGACGGAGCACCATAAAATAGCTAGGGACGACGCTAAGGTTATTGCCAAGGAACCGCATTGGTATCGAAGGAAATTCAAGGAGGCGGCATTCATCACCAACAACAGCAAAGTGTACAGCAAACCCAGCGTAGACATTAAACCAATCTGGCAGCCACTCATAAAGAAGATTGATAGACTACAACTGGACCAGACAACAAACAATGACCGACAAACAGCCACGTCAGCAGACCGGAATACCGCGCATCGGAAACCAATCAGAATAGACCGCGCACAACGACACGTCACCGGACGGGGTATAAATAGGCATGAAAGCAACGTGTTCGCCAGTTCACCTCAAGACGATTGAAGATAGCACATCAATCGAAACGTCGTGATACTCAAAATTTTATAGACAAAAGTCCGAAATCAAACTTTTGATAAACACACATTACATTATATATTATAAATGTCCGTCAAAGGTAGTTGAAGTCAGAGTTACTCTGTTTACAGACTACAGCTTGAGAAACTCATAATTCCTGTTCGGTAAGAACATATGTCGTATTTACTATCTTGATATAACTTTAAAAAAAAAAAGATTTTTAAAGGCTTCCAACAGTGTAATTTTCGGAAATATTTCACAAAAAGAGTATCGTTTTTAACATATATTCCGTCAGACGTCATATATAATTCTTTCCACACGTTATTACGCGTCCAGTTTTGTTTTACATTCTTTCGGTGAAAATAGTGTTCCATCTGCGTAGTACCATCAGTTAGTACGACCCTGTAAGATCGGTCAGTTTAGTATTCAACTCGAGCAGTACCGAGCAAAAATAAGAACAGTCGCGCCAACATGCCAACTGATCTAAAAAGATGACATCGTCGCAATTAAGGGTGATTTTAATGAACTCATTATATGTTTTTTCCGGCAAATTAGCGGGTTTAATCGAGCGGAGAAAAACTCGGCTTCGTTTGTAGAAGTTCATATAAAGGTATTAATCGAACATTGTAGATGAGATAATTGACGAAGCAGATCGTTGTGCTTGGTGCGAGATGCAGATGCTGCGCCTTTTTTAACAGCGATATGCATCTTGATCAACTTCTTCTGTCAGAAAAAAGCTGATGAGAGCATAGATTGAATTTTTCGATGATCATTTAGTTTAATATGTACAGAGCAGATCATCAACTGTTGCACTGATACGAGAAGGTGCAAGGATAGAAGATAACGTTTTTCTTATTGACCTTAAAATAATAAACGGCTTTATCGCACTTATATTTTGGTACATTTTGTGAAGCTATTCTTCCACCTAATTACTTGTAGATGAGCGACATATTTTATATACAAACAACTGAACGAATATTGTGTGTATTAAAACGATACAACAACACAACACAACGAGGATCTCCACCTTTGGAAGAGCCTCGTATGAAGAGAGTAAGCTCGACCTGTTGAGTTTGTGACCATTACCTCGAGTCTTTGCTTTACTGGAGACTCTTGTTGTTATTATGCGAGACAGCTCGGTCAAACATTGCCCTCAAAACCTTAGGGAGTGCTTGACAGAGCATCTCCAGATATCTGTGTACTCCTAAGATGGTGATGGTCTGATCTGGGCCTTGTTTAGCAGAAACTGTTCCGCAGAATACAATTTTCTGGAGCGGAAGAGTACATCTAGTGTTTGGGCCGCCGACCTTGCGAGGCTGGCAACGTGATCATGCTATGACATGTTATTGTTGATATCAGTTCCCAAAAGGTTGATGAAAGATAATTCAAGTATCGAGCGTACCTCCATCTCCACGGCTGGCATGCGAATCCTTTCTCAGGATTTTCTGAGCCTTCTAAGCGTTAAACTGAACTCCATCTGTAGAATTCCATTCCATTGTTTCGTTCAATGTAGTCATTAATGCTGCTCTTTCCGAAATAAGGTATCTCGGGATGATAGTGGATGCCCAGTTCCATGCAGGCTCAAGAGACTTTTCATTAAACTAAATTCCTCTGCTCCACATAATATGTGTTACGTAGGCCAACTGAAACTATACGAGTATACATTTTTGTCCAGATACTTGAAAAGCTGCTCGTTCATAACAGTCTCCATAAACTTGGACATAATGCAGAGCAGAGTCACAAGTGTATAGTTGCTGGGTACATTTTTCCCGCCCTTCTTAGATATAGCTTGCACTCGACCGATCTTCCACCCGGTTGGGAACACTTCTTGGTGGTAGGACAGTTTAAATGGTTTACAAAGGACTGATTTAAGCTCTGAAGCGCAACGTTTCGGGATAATTGCTGGTATTTGGTCTCGACCACTAGCTTTTTTGGAGTTCAGTTTTTGTAGAATACGTTTTATATCTCGGTGTTGAAAATTATTTCTGGCAATTTTGAGTCCACGCGGATAGTAGTGGGTGGAGTGCCTCCTCGGAAGTTTACTGTAGAATTGGCACTGATAAAACTGCCCAAAGGTTTTTTTTTCGGGGTAGTTGCCACGGAGTCACCTACTTTCATCAGTGGTGGTGTGGATGAGTGGAGGATGTTCTGGCTAGCAGTATTGGCTACAGCAAAATGGTCTGGACGAGCTGGACATGAGAGGGCTTTATTCTTATTTTTTTAGGTGCCGTTAATCCTCTGATGATTTAAATGTTGAATAGAAACGCCTAACAAAAAAGAACTTTATTTGAGAAAACTTGTATTCAGGTTACAATATTTTATCTGACTGTTTGAAAAGAATATTTTTTTTAACCAAGAGATGAGCCTGCTATTGTCTGTCTTGATAATTGTAATAAACATTAAAATGTGGATCTCATATCAGCTACGTTAAGTTGCGCTTCACAATCTGGTTTTCCGGTAACTGCAATGCACGTCTCTCGTTCTTCCTTCCTGCTTAACAACTATTCACTTCATACGTATCTAGGTATGCTAATGAACATCGTTGGAAGTGAATACTAAGTCCTCTATGTCATTAAACCACAATTATCACGTTACAATCCATATAATTCCTGTAACATCGGCTGAGCTATGTCCGTATCATCGGATGCACCTACGAGAGTCGTAAAATCGCAGATCCTGAAACGTCAAAATGAAATAAGACGAGCTACGTATGTAAACGGTGCATCATTTGCAGTTATTACCTTTTAATTTCACAGTGATATGTTGTTTAATGTCCTTGATTTCTCCTTTTTGGGAAAGTTAATAAGCGCGTGTATGTATAACTACTTTCATTGCGTTTATAATCAATCCAATTGGTTGCTGTTGGTTTTATATTAGACAGTTTTGAAGATACTGATTGCTACCTTATTGCAACCAAATAGGTTTATATTATATCATATAATTATTATAACCATATTTTTGAAAACTCTTCATAGGTACAAATAAACAGGTCCCCCGAGAGAACAGTTCGCGCTGAAATTTGATAAATCTGAATCTTTCAATAATCTTGTCGGACCCGCAAATAGTTTAAGCAAATGTATTTCAATCATTTCGGTATCACTATGAATAATTATTCGGATTGGTAGTTCATATAATAAATTATCTAATCTTAAATAATTTAAGATTGAGAAAGAGCGCCGCTCAGGAAAATTTCAGTGAACACAATTCTTTATGGCAATTTTTCACTGTCGTTAAATATATTAAAGCACTCTACCATTCCTGCTTCTGTATAATTCCCTCAACGCCCCTTAGCTCTGAAAACTGAAGCAGGATCCTTCAAACAGCCTTTGGCGAACACCTACTATGACACATCTTAAATCTTGCCACTGGATAAAGTTTCACATTTTAATGTGAGTTTTAAATAATTGGTAGTGTTAAGGTTGTATATTGAATATTAAAGAGGATGAATCTTGTAATGTCACTCTGATTGCAATGAAAGCCCTACCCAGTATTAATTGTCTGGAATCACATACTCAACCAGTTTGAGGCTTCATTTTGGGAAACTGCTACTAAAAACAATCCCTTCCTTTTGTATCCATCTACCGTTTTGTACCACTTGCTGTTTTGCTAGATCCTGCAGACATTAAAACTGACATGATTTGTAAGAAAGCTCTGATTTATTTTCCATTAAATCGAAGAGACTGTTGGTCGCAAGAAGTAGTTCAATAAAAGTTGAGCATATTTGTACTTTTAGGAGTGAATTAATCAGTTACAGAATGCGGACGCTTGAGTTTTTGCCGGTCGGCTCATTTTCCGAATGATATTGCGGTCATTTATAGCCGCCCACAAAAACTCAAAATGATAAATAGTACGGAAAAATTAGTTGTTACCTGTACCAAAATCGTGTAATAATACAGGTGGTGAGTATGTATATATTCTGTTCCTCTGAATATGCCACCAGTAAGATGGCAAATATCTCTTCATTGAACACTGACGTATAAGTACCCAGCGTTAAGCAGTCCTCCAAGCATTTTCATCCCAAGGACCTGTCCACACCACGGGATCCCATCTTTGTTGAGCAAGGTCCATTAATAATCCATACCATAGTGCGAGGTAGAAGCTCAATCTCGCCTCTAACCTACTCTTTACTGGTATGAACAACTAGTGAGAATCTCATCCTTATGCTTATGATTTTGTTGAGCTATTTCACCTTGAGTAACGACATTGGGACACCACTTCTCTAATCCTGGTGTGGGTCACCATCGAGCTTGTTAAAGCATACGTGCCTTCATCTATCATTTTCAGGGTGCCTCCATGATCTCTAGTTATACCCAGAGAGTGACCTTATTTTTGTAACTTGATGAAAATGTCCTCAACAGCATAGATGATTCTGCTTCAACTATTACAAATAACAGCAGCCAATATTAGCCATTTTATTTCTGAAAACGTTATGCTTATGTAAACCGATATAGTCCTAGTACACATTTTGCAAGTGCTACTAGTCATTTACTAGAGATGTTAATACAATTCAGCAAGATACATGATATAGTTCAGGTTTCATTTTATCTGTTTCTAAGATATCTGGTCACTCCACTATATAACTTCACTCGCTTCTTATTGATTTGCAGCAAATCCCTACTTTTCCTATACTACAACTGCGGACTGTAGTGATTTTGTTCATTTACAGCCAGCCGCCAGCAAAAACTGAGAACGATAAACTTTTTGGCGACACTTTGCGGGATTGCTTTTTAGCTGGTTTCGACGGTTGGAGATTAGCAGCAGTAAATATTCAGAGGGCTAACATCCGCAGACGATTACTGAATATATATGAAGCTGCGAGCGTACCAATGAACCCACAAAGCAGCTTTGGCATTTTCTGAATACTTTATTACTTTGATGTATGTTTTTTTTTGCAATTGTTGCTACTCTTCCGAACTTCTTGAACTAAGTAATTACACCTCGGCTTTAAGGACATTCTCGGAAGGTTATTGTCTAGATCTGTTATACAAAGGTTATTTTTGAAAACTGCTGCATTGCTGGCTGAGCAATTGCAGATAATGGCAGACCTTCCTTAAATTTTGTTTTCCAAATTTATTGTAAGACATGTTTTATTATATTCACACGTATCTCAAATTTGTTGTTTCATTCTGATTTTTGATTTGTGTTATGTGTCTTACGGCATTTTGTATTGGAACCAGTACTATATTAATTTTTTGAAAGTCCAACGTAGGTGAAGATGACATTGGCATTACTTCAAACGTCGTAGTGTTTTTTTGACTGAACATCAATTGTTTCTTATTAAAATGCTGCTAGTGCGGTGAGAATCAAACTAATATCAACAAAACAAGTTTCGGAGTTAGTGACGCGTGGAAAGTACAATACAAAACGCGGGTGCATATAGTTTGATGCATTGCATTGAGTCCATTTTTGGACAGGCATATTATATAAGGAATTGCCACACTGACAAGCCCACCAATCAGCAAATTCCTCTAGAAGGGTACAAAGATTATATTACCCATCCCCATTAATATAAATCCTGACCTTTCAAACCATACAGAACGATATATCACTTCGCAAAAGCTTTTGCTCTAGGACAAGAATCCAAAGCTATTTCATAATTAAATACCTTGGGAGGAAATCCACTAACTCGATATTTTAAGTACGGCTTCTTGTCCATGTGCGCTTGATGCAGTAGTACCTCCGCATACTACACGTGTATCTGCACTTGAAAAATTCCTGTTATTGCGCAACCACAATTTTGCTATTTATAACCAGACTAGTTTAGTAGTAATTTTAATTACGTTATGATAATATCTAATTATTTTAATCTATCCACCTGTACGATAGCTCAACGTGAACTTATTACTTTTATCTGCATTTTATTGCACGTTGCTAATGAAGACATTCAAAGACGTTTTAAATTGCTGCACGTATTTGAGGTATACGTATGTGCCGTATAAATTAATTGCAGCAACAAGATACCATATTAATATAATATAGTTTAGCACTGATACAAGGTATTTGCTGTTCAATTTATTTATATATTTTATTTCAAAGTAGGTATGATACTAAGACTATTCAAATAGACAGGAACTTCCATGTTAAAGACAATCTTACGAGACAGGTGCCGTTATTTTATCTTACCTTTTATACTTGGACGGAATCATTGGGATTCCTTCAAATATGACCCCTGATATAAAAGCGCCTTAAAAATCAACAAAATTGGTTGTTTTGTAGTAATTGTGTTATTATTAGAAATATTTCCAATCTTCAAACAGTTCCAGTCTAGTAATACGTAATAGTATCTGTCCAAACAGGAACTTGATGACAGTGACTTGAAAATAAATCCTCTATTCTAAACGAACGATTGCCGTCAACAAAAAAGCTATTAGTTTTGTTAGTGGAAGAAAGAGTTAAATATTCATAATTCCAGCTTTAAATATGAAAGGACCATTCGTGAGACGATTATGTTTATCCGAATGTACCAAATGACGGCTATTGAAATTTAATTTTTCATCCTATGCCTCACTCAAATTTACCGTAATGTACGCTAAAAAATGTTGCAGGAGTATTTGTGGTTCTTCATGGTGTAGGATAACAAGTATATAAGTAGAAATATAACAAGGCTGCATGTGTAAGCTGTCATCAATAATCCTTATTAATTAATGTTTAGAAACTATTTAAAACACGCACAGTAACATGTGATACCTGTAACGCAGTAAAGCCTCATTTTTGCTCCAGTTTCTCCCACGTATTTCCCTCGTCAGCCTACGGTCATTCATGCATAATTTTCTTCCAATTTAGAAAATTCTCAACTCAACGCCTAATGATCTATATATTCTGTTTACAAATTATTCACGTAAATATATTCGTCATCTCATGCCGACATTTAATTGGCAAAATCGACATAACATAGCATACGCTGTAATAGAATATATAGTACAGTAGAAATAGAATACGCCGACCTAATTCATAATATTCATTTGGCTAATAGCGATTCGGAATATTGATTTGGGACTTAAAACACGTATGAACGTATTAATATAGTGTATCATAAACCTGTCTGATTGATTGATTTTCTTGAGAAAGAATATTGTCCTTTCATTTGGTATCACAGAAGCGCAAAATTCTAGATTATGGCATATCACCACAAAAGATAAAACCTTGCACAAGTGTCCTGCAATCGAAGTCTTTGAAGGCACTTTTGGCGGGATTTACTGGGTCCTTAACACAGCGGGGTGCCAGGTAACGAGAAATCAGACTGCCTGGCAAGGATAAGAGCAAGGGGCACATGCATTGGTCCCAAATCCTTGCTGGGTATTATGAGAGGTCAGGTCCATTAATGCCCTAGATGCTTGGGCGTATAACGAACTTGCGAAATTATGGTTGGAGAGAGACAACTGCAGGCAGTCCAAGAGGTTCATAACATGCCTCCAACAAACGTAGGGAGCTATGGCTGTTGAACCGGAAGAGGGATTCACTCCACTTGTCTATAGGGATCCTCACAGGTCACTCCCGATTGAACAGGCACCTGACACTCATAGGAGTGGTCAAAGACCCAGTCTGTCAAAAATGTTGGGAGGAGGACGAGACCTCGTTCCACTTCCTGGGTGAGTGTGCCGTATACAGCGGCCTTAGGGCTGAGGTGTTCGGCACAGCAGAGTTTGACAGGGAAGAGTGCTACTTAGCGGAATGGTCGGACATCATGACCTTTATTAGAAGGTCTGGAAGGTTCGGCACTAACGAACTACCATAGTTCTAGTGATGGTATGCGGGGTCGGCAAAACGAGCCAAACGTGGCCTACTTGCCAGGCTTTGCCTCCTCATTATTACTACTACTACTGCTGAGGAAGAGCTGCACGGTGGCAAACCTACATAATATAGATAAAAAACAACCTCTATCCATAGCTCGAGTAGTAAACATGCTTCGGTTGCTGCAGATGTAATCGATAGTTTTTTAGTATTGTCGTTAAAAATTATTGGATTTAGCTATTGTATTGCCTCCGTCCTTTGATAGTTGAATGTAGAAGCTTGCAACATCTGAACTTACAACAATATCAGATCCTCTGTCCAAAAGCTTACCCTTTTCAAGTTTATCGATGTTTAGTTACTTATTTTCTGATCACTTGACCTAGTGCGAATGATTCTTACTAGTAGCCTATTCTGACTGCAGCATACTAATCATTACATAATTCATCGGTTTAGTATCTCTTGCTCTAGATTCTGCAACGGACCGATCTGACCGAAAAATCACCAACCACACTAACAGGTAATTTATTTATTTGATCTGCGTCTAACGAGTCCTACCACGAGCGATAATTTCCTCGACAGTAATTAGCAATACGCATGGGTGTAGCTAATTAATTTGTCTTTGTGCGCGAGCTGGCTTCGATTCGTACATTGATAAATGGCCGTCTGTAATCGGATAATAAGAATGCTTAATGGTGTTGAGATGCGGTTACATCGGAAGCAAGATAAATTGAACATATAAAAATCTTATAAGCTGTTGATGCTGAGTGCATTTCGCGAGTCATTACAGTCAGTTATCAATAAAGATACAAGTACTTTTTCTAACTTTGCATGTAATGCGACACGTTCTAAAATTGATGGCTGCTTTGGTAGTTATCCTGTTCCCAATTAGTTATAGAACAGCCATTTACCTAATCATGAAATGACATATTTTGAACTATATCGTGTTCGGTAATACTGGAAAAATGATTGAAAAAATATTCACTTATTACCTAGCGTAACTCAAGATGATGCTCCAAATACCATTAACAAATAGTAACGCAATATACATACGATGATAGACCTATGGATACTGATCATGCTTCGGGTGGCTCAGCAGTCATTTTCGAACTAAAATGTTGACATTATTCGATTAACTCTTTCCAAAATAACAGTGTTTCGTTTTTAAGTTAGAATCTAGTACGAACTATGCTTGAACACAGGATGATATATTTGTATTGTTGATAAAACATACCCAGCTCTCTGAATTTAAACAAAGCATTTTTCTCCTAGAAATAGTTAATCACCTAATTTTAAAGTAATTGTAATTTCCAAAAGTCAATTTCATGTATGTTTGTACTTTGAAAAATATACCGAAGCAGAAGGAACGTTAGTAAATTCACTTCAATAGCATTATGTGATTTCAGTTAATCGCCAGAAGAATTAGATAAATCAGAGAAAGATTTTGTTTGTTTCACTCAGTTACCATTGCACCAATTTCAATAAAATATCCATTGGCTCTATTATAGCTCAGATCATTTTTTTTAATTGGACTGACTCTTTATTCTCCACGCACAGGAAATATATTTTTAAAAACCTTGCCATCAAGGAATTGTTGTATGATTACTGATAAATGGGCAGGTTACAAGATAAAAAAAAATAAAAAAGTGATATGGCAAATTTTGCTTGGCCTAGCAATGACTGGAAACTTTAAGAACACTTTAATATGGTGATGGGGCTAGAGCTGAGAGTTTATCTAAATGAAAAACTTACATTTTCAACAAAAAAATCGATGAAGCATCTACTGAGACTACGCAGTGATAAATATTACATCTGACAGGCTAGCGAGAACATAAAACGTGAATTTGACGTCCGTGATAGATGAAATCCTTCAAAATATGACAATTCAAGCGATTAGAATAAAAAAGAAAAACATAATCAATGTGACAACACTTACTCAAAAACGTTAAATCAACTAAATTGCTTCAGAAAAAAAATGTTTTTTTAAGTCTTCATTCCTATTTGCTTGGCACAATGAGAATAAGTATTCTTCAAAACTAGAAATATAACTAAACCTGAAAGTTTTGCGGATCATATTTTAGAGTAAGCATAAAATTGAGAAACTCCGTTTGTTCCTTTACAAGAACATGGATATACAGATGTCTACTTATAACTTTAACAACGACCATATAACCATATAACTCGGTCGTATTCATTGCAGCAGAATGTTGTGAAAAAGGTAAGTCCTAATGACTGGTTCTTGAAGTGAAAGTCCGTAAAACAACACAAGGAAAATAATTCCCTGATACTTATCCATATATTTCAAGCGACACAGCCAGTTAGATTGAGTTGTCAAGGTGCTAATCAGCTACGTAACAGCATGCCAATATTTTTGGAGCGGTCAATTATTTATTCTGCTTAATCTTTGTATCTACAAGTCTAATAGGAAACAACTAAAATTTTTTACTACAACAAGTGTCAGGACAATAGACATATATTAATTTTTTGTATGGTATTTTAGTTGTAAATTTCATTTACGGTATGTAAGGACATTAATTTTGTCAGAGATAATGTATTCGTTTAGATATTGCTTTTACAGGGGATATCCAAATTTATTACACAATCCTACATGTCATTTGGTTGGATCGTCTCCAGGGACATTTTTTATTTTAAAGAAATTAAAACTGACTGCACAATCGCTAAATATGTGATACAACATCCTTTTGCACAGCATTCGTGAACACTCCAGAGTTTTACTTCTTCCCAAACCTTTATTTTTTAGATAAACGGCAAGACTAAATTCATTAGTATCTTCAGGGAAATACTTTTTTCTCCTCTTAGCGAAAAACTTGTCATGTATTTGAAAAAGTGGTAAGACTGTGTAGTCTGTATGATACACATGAATCTAGCGATGTGGTCTAAGCAAGGCATTCAGTCCAGAGGGTTGAAGCCATCTCACTCTATTGTCGATATCTGAGCAAAGGAAACATAAAGTTGTTTACCTTGAAATTTTGAGAGAAAACAAAAAATATAAAGACATTACAAAACTGCAATTCCAACGGATTTAGATATTACCTTGAGAAGATTATAAGTCTAGCGTTCTGAATAGTATTAATACCTTCCTCAATATGTCTATGAGAGTAACCAGTTTTTTCGAGGAGCTGCTGCTACTGACTGAACACAGATTTAATACCAGCAATTGTCCTGAAACGTTCTTCTCACCTAAGTCACCCACACGAGAAGCAGGGCAGTTGAGTTCGATTATCGAAACCTTGCGGTAGGTCAAAAGAAACTTTTAAACCAACTTGCTGCCGGAGCAAGGGCACTAGGGGACTGAGCAAATGCCAATTTTTTATATTTGGCCTACTTCACCGATATAATCGGCGATCTACGAATTGCAAATATCAGGAACCACAAAAGCCGATAAAGTGGGCTTCCTATCCCAATTCTGATGCTATAAACCGACAAATATTAGAGATAGAGACATTGAAGTAGGTTCCAAAGAAATATCAGTCAAAATGAAAAATAAATAAAAAAGAAAAACAGTACATCCAAACCATTGTGAAATTTCTAATTCGACACAATTAATTTACACTGGTTTCAAGCACTCCATTCGAGCAAATGAAAATGTTGAATTTAAAGCGGACAGCTGACCATCAAAGACACAAGCTTATACTTTTTTGACGTGACCTGATGGAACGCAGCACGAGGCGGTCTGTCGATTTTTTTTACGTGAATCGTGACTGACCGCAAACGAAACACAGCAAAAATGATCCAGACTTCTGCTTCCGTTACATGGTGCTTGTATTTCATTGGATGGGCGTAGTACCGCTTTCATTTCAATAACTACTCATACAATTTGCTTAATACTTGTTCGCTACGGGTTTTTGTGAGCTGCCTGTTTGATTTGAGGTGGGTTAAAATAAAAAAGTACTGTATACAGTAATTATTTAGAGCATTATTAAAAAAAATTAGTTTATGTTATAACTGGGAACTCAAACAGAGCATTAGATGATGTACAGATATATAAAGTGCTGGCCTGAAGGTAGTTTTAGTATATGTTACAACTTTAGTGGATGCAGTCCTGGATGAAATGAATAAATTTATAAATTCCGATTAATCGTAACCATTAATCTACCTTCGTAAGTAAGTTGCTCATATTTAAGTATATTTTTCTAAATGAAGAGACACTTGATATTGGATAAACAATTGAAGGTATTGATTGTATCTCAAAAGGTCCAGCCGACTACTCAAAATGCATAGAAACTTGAAATCACAAAATTATTCACTTCACCGTACAAAGCAGGCTAGAAGGTGTATGATGCAAAACACAATGATCGTTATAAATAGTACAAAATACATTAATTTAATTATATAATTGGCGTTTGAGCGGAACAAATCTGGCATTACTTGTGTAAATTGCGCTAGGGTGTGACCAATGCCGTAACAACAGAGGGTTCCGAGTAATCGACGCCCCCGGGGTCTACAAAAGTGTCCCCGATGGGTCTACACGGTTCTCAATATTGTTAATCTGTGTGCACATAACGTCAAACAAAATGGCTTGTCCTTGTCAAATGTACTCCAGTTATAAATGGGCGTGCTGCTCACATAGTTATATTAGCGTGAACTTCTCAAATTGAAGTCTCAATACATTACATACACAGTATGAAGAACTTTGTTTTTAACACGCTATTATTAACTTAAGATGTATCTATGTATGTTTGTAACAGAATATTTGAATGCTATTTTCATCTAATTCAAAACCTCAGATTAATTTTAAATTTTGCACACTTGTCAAGGACCAATGACAATAAATTTGTTTAAGAAGTTTGCCTCATTATTCATTTTTATAAAGCAATACGATTAGAAGCGATCATATGAATTAACATTATAATCGAAGGTTTAAAAGCTGATAGTAGGAGTGACATTTGATATTTTTTATTAACACATCTTTATGAATTTGATTAAAACTTGTGCCTGTGTAAACGTATTTTTACAGGCATTTTGTTACTATATAAGGTTCCCAAAGTACTTGAATGGATGGGAAGCTTGGCTCAGGACTTGGCTATTAGGTGTAGTTAATTAATAATCTCGATAAAACCTTTGTTAAAAAGTACACTTACTTTTATTTCTACAGAAAAATACCGGGAAAATGCAAACTATTGTAGGTAATTGGCTTTTTGAACTTGTTTTGTGCTACGACCGTCCATATTTAGCCATATTGGCCACCGTATCTGGATTTACTTGTAATTTTTTTGATTTTGCTAGTTTTCTCTATTATAAATTAGTATCTATATTATTTATTGATATATTATTATATATATTTTATATTATTTATAAATGCCAAAAGCTTCCGCTTTGAAAAAAAGGTAAACTCACATATTCCATTTTTCTGTTAGTGGTATGATCATGAGATTTTCTTTCAACTACTTTTTCTGTGATATATGTGAAGTTTATATTGATGTATAGTAGTCATAAGGTTAGACACGGTCATAGCCTTAGGCTAAGCTTCATCAATTTAGAAGATATCAAGTTATCATGAAGTCTATTTATTGACCCCTTCAATGATACGCACATGGATTCTCTCTCAAATCACCGCCATGTTCCCCCACTTCGTCCACCACACTACCAATGTTGGCGTGGAAATAATGACTTGAATTTTTTATATGTATTTGATTTATACAGTTATTTTTGACAATAAACTTAGAGAGATTTATTAGGTACTATTATTTAGAATAATAATTGCTTCAATCTCCCTTCGTCAAGATTTTACGATTGGAGTTGAAGCTCTTATCAAATTGCACTTTCATATTTTTGGTGCTCGACCCTGAGTCGCCACCATAATCCCATAAATGTCCAAGTAAAAGTCGCTCTGAAGTCATACTTTTTTCCAATATCACCCGCGTCAGGGCCTTAGACACAATACAAGCCAAATAATGAAATACGTTGGGCGTAAAAAAACTCCACTGGCCAAGTGAAGTTTTTTGATTGGACGCCCGGTGGCGGCATGTATATTTTACACAGGGGTTGGTTAGCACATTACGTAGCGAAATATTTCATTAGATTCATTTCCAAATTGCACGTTTTTGGTTGCTCATGAACGCGTAGGAAATGCTGAGTTGGTCCATTCCTGTCAATAAAATACATAGCACATATTGGATCAGAGTTTACATCCGCTCTCCATCACTGCAGCTTCCAGTAGAGCGTGAACTAAAGCTCTTTGAATTTTCCAACGTTCAATGTGATTTTTCTGTCAATTTTACGGTTGACCACCCCGGTACCGAAGGTATACACTCGTCGCAATCACAGTAATTACAACCTGTGTGCTTGGTCAGTGAAGTTGTTCTTCGACGGTGTGCTTCTATTCGCGCTGGTTATCAGTTCATCTAACTAACTGTGCACGAGTTCGATCGCTAATCTAATTTAAAGGTGAAAATTGCCGCGGCATTATCAAAACAAATGCCTCCGCCCATTTGCAGACGTCTTTTCCCATTTGCCCACCAGGAACTATCTAGTGAGATATGTAGGTTTCTGCTGCACACACTGTCCGAGATTTATGAGACGTGTCTTCAGGCGACAGTGCGCAGTCATTCCAGTATATCGATTATATGTTAACAAAAGGACATCTTAATCGCTCGGTAAATTGTAGGCTAGGGGCGTTTTGGCATTGTTGGTGCGCAATTCCAGAACAAGGTCTTGAACTGAAAATATTATTACTACAACTCCATGAGTTTTCAATCAGACTTACTTGATTTTAATTCCGGTTGTAAGTTAGTTATATGAACTTGTCTAAAATAAATACGTATGACTGTATATCAACAAGGTGGTAAGGAATAATAGATGATCACTTTTATTTTGTTTGTGTTGTGTTACTGATGAGCCTTATTAGCCTAAATAACAACATGCGATTAACAAAATAACATAACTGACATATGTTATTAAGAAAATCAATAACAAAGCACAAAATTTGTGGAGGTTTTATTTCAAGAAAAAATATATTAATACCAACGTTACGTTTGCGCATCAACCTTTACGCGGTCTAAGAGATGGTATATGCCTACGTCCATGTCATCCATTTGAGTATAAATCCAAAGTAATACAGCAAATCTGAAATATTTAGACGTAATTCCTCTTGATCTCTCTAATGGTAAAATAGCCTCGCCTATTAGACACCTACTTAACCATTATGCATGCGTTCTTCGCGCGATGATTTTGCGTTAATTTTTCGACAAACGTCCCGCCTATATAGAAACCGGAATATATACGGCCGACCGTATCTGCAAAACGCAGTGGCGGTTCATGATGAGTCGTTCGGATATTCCAAATTCTTTGATACCTACGTACTTTCACGTAACTTTTATCTCCTTCAAGTCCTGGTGGAATATTTCGCCTTGCTCTTCACTGACAGCTCCCAAGTTATCCAGAATGTAGTCTAGAAGTGAAAACTCAGGAAGAGAATCTTGATGCTCATCGAAAATCCAATTTTTCAAGGATTTTCTTCACAATATATTCACAGTTTGAACCTTTATGATTTCCCAATACATTTTTTACTAATTTTTTAAAAAATGTCATCCAATTTCACTTAATTTTCAATCAAACTTTTCATCGTTCATCAGTTTTCTTATATCATAGTCGATGGAAAATCTCCCTTCCAATTTAGTTTGAAAATTTTGGTGTAGGTATTTGAAGTTTTCTTCTTCTTTCTTGAGTGTCTCAGTAAATCATTACATCAATTGGATTTTGATGTGTTTAGGAGTCAATGGGACTTTTGGTTAAAGAAGTATTCTGTCTACTCACATTGACCCTTTTCATATGTTGTAGTTAAAATTCAATTGAATACATTTTCTTTACACTTAAGAATGAGCTTATTAGAGGATGAACTAGAATTCACCTTCGCCAGTGGGGATCGAACCCACAACCTCCTGCATTCCAGGCAGGCGCCTTTACCGTTAGACCATGACGAACTGGTCAGGTAGAACGGCAAATGCGCTATGGAAGGTACATCCCTCCTGTGCAATTCTTCTTCCTAATTTTCTAACCTATACAGCTCGATCTTTGATTAGACATCTAGTGCCAGAGGCCGATACTATCTTCGGTCGATAACTAGCAGAGTCCATCAAGTTGATTTGAGCCAAGTGCGGAAATCTGCCGCCTTCAGAAAATACTATTACAGAATTTTATTTTTTAATATATTTATATTATTTATTTTTTTAAGTGACATATGAAATGACAAATCTTTAGTATGTATATGTCGGTTTTTGGCGAGAACACATTTAATTTTCCAATGTCCAGTACCATAAACAAATTATTGCGCCGCCACTGAGACTAGCGGCAAGGCAAATAATACATCGCGCGGTGTGTTCTGAATGCACCTGCCCGGCCTTTCTTCTTCATCGTGGCCATCGCCGTGGTCTTTCTTCTGCATCTGATGGTCTTTTCTTTTTATTCCATTTGCAGGAAGCGGCCAGTCGAGTGTGATGCTAGGTATTTGGATCGCCGCACCAACCTCCGACTAAATAAGATGCTACCGGCAACTTCTTCAGGTATTCGCATATTCTCTTCAGTGCTATATATGTATATGCAGGTAAAACAATGACATGCATGACTAAATATACCTTCTTTTCCTGTAGATTGTATACGCTCTTACTCGGTGAAACTCTTCCATCATGTAGATAAAAAGTTGTGATGCTTAGATCTACTAGGATCATAACACACTAATTCAAACCAATCAATTTGCGAACTCCGTGATTTTATTTGTATGAGGTAATTTTTATAATGAGAGTTATAAGTGCTAAGCAGCCTCTCAAACATTAATGATTTCAGCGTGAGGGGCGAGTCATATACAAGATGGTATAGGTATACTATTACTGGTCAGAAGAAGACAATATAATCATTTGAAATAGATTACTTTAACTGACCAATACACTAAATACGACCTCTATATACAGAGCGAGCACTAGTAACACTTCGACAGTCTGGACAGTGCAAATATAAGTACTAAGTAGGAGAAAATGCAATTTGGAAAGTTGCACTGTTTCGAGAACCATAGAATAAGTTGTGGCACTTTATTCTTCAGTAAGCTTCTATAATTACCTGTAATAACTCAACGGTGATGAACTATAGCTAGTGCGAGATTAATTTCTAAAATATTTATTGCACTTATTGCTGTTGCACACGAAGTACGACAAATGGTTGTTTCCCTTCCAAGTGTAATCAATCCTATTTTCCGTTCCTCAATTACGACTACGATACGGACGAGGAACACTACTTGTGCCAAATATTGATACCGAACTTCAGATCATACGGAAAACGAGATATAGCTGGGAGTTAACTGTCTATCTTTTCCTGTCTTCTTCTATATTCCGGAAAGATAACAGAACTAGTCGAAATCTCTCAATTAATTTAATATAACCCAAACATAACGTCTTACTGTTTTCACGTTGATATATTTGAACTTGATAGGGCTTAAATCGTGGTTTTCAAAAGGCAAGATCTACTAATGATACTCCAAACTGAAGAATTATGCATTGATTAAGCATTGACGATCTACCCAGCGAACTTATACAAATTGCCTCACCTAAGCTGACACATAAAAAACACGCCCTCCATAGTAAATTATACACTTAATTTTTCTAACATTTAAAGTTCAACATATTTCGATTTTTTATTCCTGTTGGTTATCTGCCGAACGTGCCCTTATCAGTCCTCAATCTAATCACGCCTGTTATATTTCACTCGGTATTTAAGTGCCTAATCACGCCCACAGCATAAT
The DNA here is from genome assembly GCA_949316355.1 of Bruchidius siliquastri. Lineage (NCBI taxonomy): Eukaryota > Metazoa > Arthropoda > Insecta > Coleoptera > Chrysomelidae > Bruchidius > Bruchidius siliquastri. Next base: position 1,666,090 of record OX438533.1, on the reverse strand, counting down.
TTATCGTTCTCACAGTATAGTTAATTCATTTAAATTTTTTATTGGATTACTCATTCACAGTGTTACGATTATGTGGATTATCTATTGTAATAGGCTGGGCGATTTTGGTATGAGCCTGAGAAACCTAGGCGGAGTTATCAGCAATTAGGAAAAGGAATCTCATTTCACCAGATTCTGATATACAATATAAGTCTAATCTTTGAACTGAACATAATTCAATAATTGTCGTTTGAACCACTGTAGGATTTGAAGCATAGTTAAAAAAGGCTATTACTTATTCAGTTGCACATGACTAATCCACATGTCCGTTGACGGTTTAGCAATGAACAGATATTTCCATTAGGGGGGCTAAACTGACTTAAACGATTTATCTTCAGCATCATTATTATTATTATCATTGATTATTGTTTGTTACATTACGGTTTCGTAGCCGACATTTATGTAGTTCCATGTTCTGTATTGCATATTCAGAAGAAGCAAGGAGGTGAACAACTATCTGTTCTGAAGCTCAAGTAGCTATCAAGGAACTGAGTACTTGTGAGGTAACATTGATAATCATCTATCAGTGTCAGGAGGCTGTAAATGATTCTGAGCACCCTGGGATACTTGGAAACGGATTTGCTGATGCATTTGCGAAATTCAGATCACAACGAAAGCTTTTGGGTCTCGAATAGGCCGTAGTAGTACTGCATATAAAATCAGGAAGGTATCAACGCACTTGATTTCGAATCAGCTCTCTCTGAGGTGTTGAGGTGTTTTCAGACGCATCTGTCAGTAACGAGGTATTATCTTGGAATCCGTTGTTATGAGGGAACACCTCTCTTTTTTATAGGGAATGTAATGAGAGTGGTAAGTGACGGAACGTGCTCATGCTTGGAGTATCACTGGAAGGCTACAATAGGAGCTATACTTCTGTAACCAGCAGCTGTTAGATAGAGCATCGGTGATTTTGAACATCGGAACTCCATCGAACTTCGATAATCTCCTACTGAAAGCGGCAGTATAAGTTTCCAAACCAAGCTATATTATACAATATAATTATGTCCCCCTAAAAATATTTATTTTTTCTTCCTCAACCTAGATGCTTAGCAATGTAGCTTGTAGTAAAAAGTCCTCACCATGCGGTCTTTCATTCTGGATACAAACATATATGCGTTAGAAGAAAGTGAATTTTAAATGTACATGGTGCATGTACATGTACCAGTGTTGATGAAATGATAGCATCTAGCTTGGTAGCATTGCTCTCAAATTACCAATGTCTAAATATGTTAATTAATAATACACGTGTTCTCTCGCGGAATGTGTTCTAAAAAACTTGCTCCGATCCACCTTTATCAGCTTTAGTAGGAGTTACAACAATTCCACTGGCCTGAGGTTATAAATCTACAATTCGAGAAAGATTAATTAGACACTTTTGAATATTCAATGGCGCATTCGACACAGGCACTCGTGTTTTTACATCATAGGCACGTGTATTTTTTCGCAATCTCAAAACCATTACGGATGTGGACAAGCATTTCGGGGTCTGAGATTAAGTCTATGATTACGTAGTTCCAAGCTATCCAACATTTAGCTGCGAAATGATTGACATGAAAACTATTTTTCAAATGGTCAGGTAGCCGGGTTATTTGAGATATAAATCAAAATGAAGAAAGGCGGTTATAATGGCCACATTCAATGGTTAGAATATGCTTCTGTTATATACGGTATCCTTGTTTTGAAGGTTCCTTATACGTGAGATACAGCCTATACATGTAGGTTATTTTTGTTCAATTCGAACAAAAACGTATTACATAACTGATACATCTGCTATATGGAAGGAAACTGATACAAAATGATGTGAATTCAATCAAAATGTGTCTTGAAATCATTTCTATGTGTTTTAAGAATCAAAATGAAGTCATAACATCAATAAATATCTGATGACCTATGCCAATGCATTTAGCTCATTTTTGTTCAATTCGAACAAAAACGTATTACATAACTGATACATCTGCCATAAGGAAGGAAACTGATACAAAATGATGTGAATTCAATCAAAAGGTGTCTTGAAATCATCTCTATGTGTTTTAAGAATCGAAATGAAGTCATAACATGAATAAATATCTGATGACCTATGCCAATGCATTTAGCTCATTTTTGTTCAATTCGAACAAAAACGTATTACATAACTGATACATCTGCCATAAGGAAGGAAACTGATACAAAATGATGTGAATTCAATCAAAAGGTGTCTTGAAATCATCTCTATGTGTTTTAAGAATCGAAATGAAGTCATAACATGAATAAATATCTGATGACCTTAGCTTGAAATATTATAATACATCTAGCTTCACAGCTGCAAGGTTGTGTTTCAAAATATTCAGTCTGACAGAATCGAAGATTTTGAGACGGATGCTCTGATTCTAAATCTTCGAATATCAAGGCAATTGAAGCAAGCGTGAAAACGTGCATTTATAAGATCGACGGAGGCACGAAAAAAATTTTTGATGGAAATCTACACGTGCGTTGAGAAATAAAACAATCAATTCCACAAAAAAATTACCATTCCGAAGGTTCCATAACCCAATTCCGAACAATCTTCACATTTAACTTAGGAGTATAACTAGATATATTCTAAAAGCCTTCAGTAAACTTTCACAATAAAACCGATGATTCACAAAATTTTATGTAAGTCGCAGTTTTTTACATATTTTTAATATCAGTGTACTTCAAATTAAGGCGATTCCGGCCTGGCAGATTTTTCATTTCTAGTATAACTGTATAACTTCATTGAAGGTTAGTTTGTAGATACTTTTTAAATTCCTCAATATGTTCTTCAATAATTTGTTATGTTTTGCAGCATCAGTTTTGCAATTTCCCCCTTTACACAATAAGTAGTTGTAAGAAAAATGTTTAACTTCATAGATCCGATTTATAGACGTATCCTATTGGCTTGTATTCTTTTCTAGTCAGCTCGCTTTCTGAAAAATACATAAGCATATTGAAAATATATGCAGGAAAGACAAACACGAATCTGGCGTTGAATTCTATACGAGTAAATGAAGCATTTAAGGTGGCATACTCAAGAGAGGTTGGAATCATCTCGTTGATGGGTGTGCTTTTAGATAAATACAATGATGACATCGTACAAAACAGCCATTGTTGTCTATTTACCACGTTGTGACCTATGCTACGGAAATATTTGACTTTCAGTTGTCGTAAGTGATTTTTATTATTCTTTCACGTCAAAGGTCCCATTGTGTTGATTATCTTGATACCTCATACCATATATTTTAGGCTGACATTCTTACTGAGATATATAGGTTATTAAAAACAGAAACAAAGCTGTATTGAAAGGAAATATTTCTTGCATTTGTTTGCGAAAGAAGAGATTTGTAATGAATGAACCTTTAAGAGTTCATTGTCTCCATGGCTTTTCAACTACCCTTTTGCCTCGGCAACCAAATGACACAAGCTTATGGTATCAAACATTGCATCAACTCATCCAAGTGTCGCTCTCTATGGGGACGCCCTTTGACATCTTACAAAGCTGAAGGTCCTAACACCATCATTTTTTGTAAATTTATGTAAAAGTATTACAATGGCACTAATGCTATGATTCGAAAAGTTCGATCAGTATTAGTATGTGATTTTAATGACTTGTCTTGTTAATTAAGTCATACAACCCTTATCAGTACTAGTCAGAAAGGGACTTTGAAAACTTCAAAGGTGCAATTACTACATTGAACCGTTGCTTCATAATTCTCACTTGGCATCAGTTCTCGATAAACACAAAATGAGGTGAATATTTTGCGTTACTGCATTCATAATTTTGAATTAAGAACAGAAACGTGCCTTGTAACTGTAAAATATGTAGAAAAGCGTGCTATATAAGTATTCACATGTACGGGGATTCATATAAAATTTTGAATAGAGTGCTTAATTTGCTGAAAACAATTAAGCTCCGAACGATACATGGTGTATTCATCGTGGGAACTCAAGTGCAAAGGCCAGGGCCTTAGGCCAGTCTGATTAGGCAATGGAGCTCCCCCTACAGTATGTAGAAATACCATGGAAAAGTAATGATATTCAGAAAAAAAGGCGCCTGCCTAGAATGCAGGAGGTTGTGGGTTCGATCCCCACTGGCGACAAATTTTTCTTTCTAATTTTTCTAAATATCATTAGTTGTCCACTTACGGATTGCAGTGTAATCCGATAAAATTGTGTAATACCATGGAAAAGTGTTTTGCGTTTCAAAACTATGAATTCATTTATTTCCATACAATACCGACCCCAGAGCAGAGACTAATCATGTTCCATTACAGTTATCTGTTTTCCAAAATAAATCCTATCAACAGTTTCCAATATTACTTTACGGTGAAAATGGAAAACAGGAGATAACTATGACTGTCATTTTGTCCAAAACTTTGATGTTATCATCGCATGAAGGCAAAAGATGTTCAATCGTATGTACTGCACCTTGTCAATCAAGGTAGTGGATAGGTACTGTCAGAAGTAAGTTCACTGGAAAGCAAAGTAGAATCACAAAATCTGGCGCATCTGACGAGAGCGGTCCAACTGTTCCAAGGTATGTCACCGAAATATCAGCCCAAAACTCTATCTCACCGACAAGTATTTTATGATCTATTGTTTTTTATGATCCACCTGACCTTTGCTTTTGCAAGACATCCTTGTTGAACCACTGCATCCCATTCCAATGCAGTGATCTGTCATACGTTTGATATAATCGGTCATATTTCTAGGGAATCATTTTCCAAATAATTCGTCCCCGATCAATTATTTTCCGGTTTCTCTTAAAGGGCCAACAAAGGTTTTTTAACTCTCCCAAAGTACAAAAAAGTATAAATGAGCAAATTAAATACATTGAAATGTTCATGTTTGGACTACCATTAGTGAGAACTTTAGTAAAAAGGAAACTTTATTCTTAAATTCCTCTTGCCATTGAAGCGACTTCGTTTTGAGTTGTCCCGTACGGAAACCTAGCCAGAGGGTAGAGTTTAAGGATATAAATTAGATGAAGAAATATCTAAGTATTTCTTCTCATTCCAAGTGGTTTCCTTGATATACTGTTCCTGAAAATGAATTAGGTGTGATAAGATGTTCTGAATCTTGAATGCATCATAGTTTCATTGTTTCCAAAATTCTATATTACTCGGTCATACAGTGAATATCCACAACTTACAGGTTTATGAATTATCACTTGATAATAAAGTTATTACGTACGCAGTATTTTATTTTTGTGTTCAGGTACCAGATCATGACCCCCGATATTGGAATTGCTATCCCAAAGTATCAAAGCGTTTATAATTAGCATTAGCAAATCATCTTCAATGTAAGTTCTATATAGTATATGTGTAGGCAGTTATCTGTCTTCCATGTATTCAATAATCTATCAAAAAGATGTCTACTATTACTGAACCATTATCTAAAAATAAATAAGCTTTACGAACGCTATAGTTACCATGAAATTATAATTGGCGAGACTCGCAGAATTTGCAAACAACACGGTTCCGAAAAATTTGGTTAATGTTCACCGATCTTAGCCAAGATCAAGGTCATGCTTTCCTCCTTTAGTATTTTACTACAAAATTAGAAATACCGCTGTGTAAACATCTTCTCAGATTAGAAGCATGTTTACATCAGATGGTAAGTTGAAGACTGCCCGAATTTACGCGTTAACGGACAGTACAGGAATTTTATGGATCAAACCTATTTACCTACTCATTTAGGGCAGAAACGGTAGAGGCTAACATACAACATAAAATCCTATCATATTATCATGAAACTAAATATAAAATTGAATATTTCTTGGAATAAAAGGGGGTCAGGATCGGGCGTGATGGAGTGATTTAGTTGTTGCTCATAGTCTCGTACAACTATTGAATAACAATGAAATTATGATGAATAGTTGACTACAAGCGTGTGAACAGTAGGTTGCATCTAATAATTTTTTTCCAGTCAGGGAGGATTAAAAAAAATCTTATATTCTTTTTGATAAATGTGGCAACCATATACTTCAAGTAGTACAACAATTCGAACACATGTAGCCAATTCCGTGTTTACACAAACATAAATGTACCAAAACTATCTGACCAAGCGAATGGATAGAGGCATTTAGATCTTCAGGAGGTCTCGGCAAACCGATGCCGGACCCGAGACCCACTTCTGATGCGCCTATACAAACGAAAGTTAACGATCTACAAGCATCTTGGCGGTGTTAACAATGCCGATCCCCGCTGGGAATTCAATCTTGTTCTACACACTTAAACTCATTATGGATAGCCGATGGCTGACATTACGAAATTTTCTAACAGCGACCGCCTTATCAGCAGTTTATCTTGTGGTGCATCGCTATCAAATTGCTCCTATTTTGATACCGTTTTAATTCGGATTGAACAGCTTGGACGGCTTTTCGGTCGAATTGTTTGTACGAACTAATTAGTTCAGTGTTCATTTCGTTCTAAGTTTCATACACGTATTATTTTCAAACTAAGTATACAATTAGTGCACATGTTTCCAATAGTGTCCTACTTCCTATCTGTGAAATTTAGGTTATGCCGTCGTTGGATGGATCGCCAAACATTCTGAATTTCGTATTTTATATAATATATAAATATTTATAGAAGGGTCTTGATTATAACTTTTATTATATTATTACTCCGCTGCCATTGGAACGATTTTCAAAGGATGCAATTTGTTGTCCTATTATATGAGAAGTAAAATGCAATTGTGTCATCTGTTCTTCTAGTTTTCGGATAGGACATGAGGAGAGAAAGATTTGTTCTGAGACTCCTGATTCTTTTCTGTATGGATAACTCATTTTAGAAGGTACGGGGTTTAAGAGCTTTCAATTTTTTGCGTGAAAAAAACAGCAATGACTTATGTAGATTGTAGATGCTCTTGCTTGGTGAAACTCTTCCGTCATGTAGATGAAAAGTTGTGTAGTTATCACACAGTTTCACAAATAATGACTTAGTCGCCCTTAGGTAGTTTTGCATTGAAAACTTTTTGTTATATCTAACAGATCCTTATCTTAACTATACTACTACTATCTAATACTGTTATACCAATGCAATGTTGATGATAAATTAGTACTGAGAACCCATTCATTTTATCTCCCATAGCCTTCAAGACATTTTTGATGGCCTCATCCCCACCAATTTTCCTCGAGTTTTCTAGTACGTTTTGAGTATTTCATATATTTTTGAAATTGTTCCCGATTATGCCAGAAAAATATATGGATTAGCCTTTTGGTTTTATTTTTTATTATGAATTTGCTAATATTTCTATGGTTTAGGATAATGTAGCTAGGGAATATCGAGATCGAATGAAATCTAAAGAAAATAATAAAAATTACCAATCTCTGATATTCACAAAAGTGTTCATAAAACTGGAAAACGATCCATAAACGCGATCAAAAGAGAAACCATCATTAAGCGTCTCTAAGACGCAACAGATTTTATGATTGATTGAAGCGTATTCTTCATGTATCAACAAAGGAAAACCCGACAAACAGGTACACATTCCAGCATTGAGTGCATTATTATTATGGATGTTATCCTCGTGCAGATATGGAAACGCACATAGAAAGTCGGAGCAATTTATAACAGTCCAAGTGTGATTATTACAGTTCATAATTTCAATAAATCATAGCTGGAGAAACCAAGATAAAAGACATTGTAGCCTAATGTTATTCCAATATAATATCGCAATATCACTGAACTTTAACACCTTTATAAATGTGTCTGGGTAGCAAATAAACAACGTAAATCATAGTTTTGTCTTGGCTCGCCAGCCGCATTTTTAAATTTGGATAAAATACGGTCATGAGGCACGAGACATGCTCGCCATTTTATTGACACTAGGCAGGTGAAACGGATTATTCAACAACTCTATCAACGAAGGTTACATCGTTTGCTCCTGATGCATGTGTTCGCCTTAATAGACCTTTATATCGGTTTGACACGTTTAACATATTTCTGATCTCTGTGGAGCGTTAAATTTTCAAATATATGATTCAATTTTTCTAAGCCTAAGTTATATCCAAACTATATATTTTGAGTTCGTATTCATTTCTTGGACAAATTTAGGTATTTGTATCGGTCCGAATTATTTCAAACTGAAGTTAATGAAGTATTCATGAATATATATATGGTTCAATTACGGCAACCAGTATGTCTGTGAACAATTGATTAAATTTAATGCTTGTATTCATAACAACCATCATATTACGAGGGTCACGCAGAAAGTTTTTAGATACAGAAAAACTACAAGGTTTTTGTAAAAAACTTTATTCAGTTTTTTCAGCATATTGTCCCCCTACCTCAATACATTTACGCATTCGGCAAAAAGACTTGTGACCAACGTTCTTTCGAAAGGTTACTAATTTCCTCCTCAAATGCAGCGATTGCCTCTTCATAGGTGGAAAAATGGCGAACTCGTAACTTTTCTTTGATCTTGGGGAAAAAGACGAAGTCGCATGGAGCTAGGTCCAGAGAATAAGGTGGTGAGGCAAAAAAATTGAGTGTTCTAGCGGCGCGGTGGGCGGTTGCGTTGCCATGGTACCATTGGATACCCCGCAGATCAGTCTTTGGACGGTTCCTGCATAGTATCTAGTTCTTGGAAGACTACAGGAACACATTTGGTTATATACTATTCAGAAGTAACTGTGCTTGGATTTTCCAAGGCTACCGGTGTGATGTAACTACTTTCAGAAAAAAAAGATGCGACTATTTTCTTCCCAACACTCTTGGAACGACGAATTTTCGTTGGAGGCTGCTCACTTTCAAAGCACCAAACTAATGACTGCTGTTTAGTTTCGGGATCATAATGATATAACCACGTTTCGTCTCCGGTTAGGATATTAAAAGTATTTTTACTGTGCCCATTATCAAATTTTTCAAGCATAAACTTAGTCCAATCATTCTTGTTGCTTTTTGCTAACTGATCAACAAATGTGGCACCCATCTGGAACACCGCTTCCTTAGGCGAAGGTGATCATGAATGATTGTTCGAACTGCTGCCGATCCAATCCCCAGAGAAGCCTCAAGCATTTTCATGACATTCCGCTTGTTAAAGCAACACTCAGATTCAGTTGGTTCATAATAGAAAAACATTTGAGTTATATAGTCAACTATAACAAATGAGGTAAACTTGTGCATGACATTCAATAATATATTATAATAATCAAATTACACTTCTGTTTGTACACCGATATACAAATTCCATTTATTTATCGATATCTGTTGTTTTGAAAACAGTTGACTCTAAGCTGTCAGTAGATGTGTTTCTCGATTCGGTGAACGTTAATAAACACTCATACTAACAAATTCTTAACTTTCTTACGTCTACTAAGGTAAAAAGGAACTAAGAGAGTCGATATTGGACATATATTTCTTGTTTCAAATTAGGTAAATGAGATTAAACGAAAATCCTAAATCTCAGTGATACTTATCGTAAACTGTAACGATTAAAAGTCCCATTGGCGAACCCAGACCGAGTTCGTTCAAGGCACGCTTGACATTTCAAAAGCCTGCCTGTGGGCACCGAAGAAAATTAAACGCCGCCAGATAAAATGCTTTCGTGATCCTTTTATGTATGTATCTCTGCTTTTTAAATGTATGTATATCAATATCGACGACAAAGTGTATAAATAGGTCTAATATGCACACTAATAGCTGACATTAATTACGTCAAAAGTTATCTACTGCTACGTCTACATCATAAATTTTCTATGCGACATGTGGGTTTCCTTAAATATTGGAAAACTGTGGGTTTCTAATGATTAATCAATATGCTTGACACTGTTTAAATTTAACGCTACGTTTGCTATCATCTTGCTGTCAGGTATGCGAGAAAATACAACATAAGAAGAAGTGAAATGGATAAAACCCGGAACATTGAAAGCGCTAGGAGTTGAACTGACTCACTGCGAGTGTCTTTCGAAGACACTTACCTTCCACGAGATATACATTATACAAATACATTAATAAAAACCATATCATAGATTTATGTCAGTCTGGTCGTTTGTCCATCTGTCGGTGTGTCTGTACTCTGTCTGGTCTCTTGGATGATTGACTTTGACACCATGTTATAGACGATTTCCATCTTCAGCATATTGAATATAAGCAGAATAAGCAATCGAAATTTGTCCTAGATTTGACTACTCTACCTTCAGGTCCTACAATATGATAGGTTGCAACGCCAAACAATCAACATCTTAATATGTTTAATAACAGCTACTTATCACATCCTCTGTCATGACTGCATCTGGATTGTTATCAGTGATACCTCACTCAGCAGCGTATTCGAAAGTTTGCTCATGAGTATGTCGCAAAACCACCTGGACTCAATGAAGATCTCGAGGAGATAAAATCGAAACAATCAGGAATGTCGTTACACCTCACAAAGCGAGCCCTCGAGTGAGTGGGTCAAGAGTCCTTAGCGAATAGCAAAAACAAATGAATCGGTACGGTGATTCTTGTTATTCAGAGCCGGTTCCAGCCCACACTATCGTAGAACACAACTTTTATTAGTCTACAAGAAATTGGTGAATGCTATATCTCGCTGAAACTACAAACTGGGAAAAATTTGAACCATGATATAGCACGGTGAAAAATATGGTAAATACTAAAATAATACGTTTGGTGCTTTTGTTGAGCCAAACCACATATTGCTTGGCTACGTCCAAAAGTTATGACAAATGGTCATATTTCTACTAGAAGAGCATCTCCTACTCAGGATATATCGAACTCCATAAAATTGGTCGTCGCTCAAAATACACGATGACAGCATTGGCGAAGTAAGTAAAATATATCCCAGGCAGTATGAAATGCTCAAAACAGATTCTACTCTGAATTATTATTTTTGGCAGAATGTTTGTTCAATCCGAACGATTCCTTGTCAGTATCATTAAATTTATAAATCTTTGAATGTTTTATATTGCCCACAGTCGATCAGTAAATGGGGTGTTTATACAGCTCAATAAGCAGAGTTAGGTAAAGAACTTTGAAGATATATTGTAACGTTGCTTGTTGGGTATCCCTGGACCGGTCCTGCCACATGTAACCTATTCAAATATAGTACATCCGCTGTATACTGTTCAATGCAGGTTGACAAGAGAAAATTATCCAGTCCGAGTGGCGAAGACGTAATCATGGGCGTAGGACGGAGATAATGATTTCACAGTCTATCCCAGATGCGCGAACAATATCAGAAAAGTTAGATGTTGCTTATAACAGTTTATCAAAGATTTGAATACCTGACTTCATCATTTTATTCCATTTTGTTAAAAATTTGTATAAAATCAATCAAGAAAACAACAGACAGAACACCAATCAAGCTAACTGATTGGGATAGGTTCTTGATAAGTACTTTGAGACAGTCAACGTGTAGTCCTTTAGGTTAGAGATATTCTCTTCTTCTCGCTGATAAGAGATTCCTGATTTGATTTATACGCATACATCAAATCTTAGTCTGAGTCAGGTGTATGCTGTATAGCAGATATCCGGGATATCAAATTGTTCATTACTGACGAGCTGACTTGAGTCTCTGATAATGCCAGAATGAGGCTTTTCTGTCTAAAGATATTGATGGACCAAGTTTTTGTTTGAGGCGAGATCTCGAACATTCGAGAAGTCGATCTGGAACAAAACTATCTCCAGTGAAACGTTTTCTTATCGTTTCCTAAGGATCAGAAGCTACAAACGAAACACAACAATCACTAAAAAACTACCTGGTGAGAATTTACAACTGAGAGATAATTCATTGTTTTAACACTGGGCTATTTCACAAAATAAGTTTTTTGAATATCTCATGGATGACCTTGATACGATAATTTCTAGCATTTTATCCACGCCAACCACGCGTTTGGAATTTTGGTATTCACCGATTCACCATTGTTTAATTTGGATTAGTAAAGAAGGACGACATTCTCTTGAAGAATGCGTGAATTATGTTTCTCTTGTTCACCATATTTAAATACCTATTGTTTTCCATTTTGCATCGATAAAATTTTTCCTGTATACTACAACGGATTGGTGTTCCTTCCAGGCAAAAAATCAGGAAGTATTTAAAGAGGATGTTCTATTCTCTAGCCCGATAACCAAGTTTCATGTTTTCAAACAGAATTTTATGGACGTTAATAAGAAAATAATTTGACTCATATTTCGGTCTGATTGTCATTCATTCGGATAAAAATTCACCTTCGCCTGTGAAATCAGAAAGCACCCTTTTTCATAATGTGCCTGATATATCACACCTACTTACCAATGCTGTGCTGTTAAATACTATTTGTTCAACAAGACATAAGCAAAATGTATGGATGTACCTATAGATTTATTCTTTTAGTTCAGTTATTTAGCTCTGCCGTGCCTTTTGCTAACGTTCAATAATAATTCCAATTCCAAGCATTCAAATTTTTGCTGCACAATCAAGCAGCTGAATCAAGCGCTCGGTGATAAATTACTCACACTGCGGGCATCCACCCACATAAAGCGAGAAAATCGTCTTGACATTTACCGCTAAACAAAAACACTAAATTGGCCGACTATGATTTGTGGCGATGGTGACGAGATGGCGAAATTCAAAAAGGATAATTACGAAAAATCGATCTTTTGCCTCATCGGTCTATCCATCACGTCAGACATTTTTTGAATATTGAACTGATACAGATCTATTGGTGACGCTGTGGTGAGCCTGAATGCTGGGAATACCAGAAAGGTTTTGGTCTAGAATTAACGTAAGACATTGCATGATACGTCGTTTTGAGAGCCGCGCATTAATGTCACCAATGACAAACAAATTGAAGCCATCCCATTTATGGTCACAGGTAGTATGTAGACAGAACTATCCAATTGACGCATCACGGAACGTCTTGTATTTATTGGAGACCAAAACTGAAGCATTTATCTTGAATAATAGTTGTGTCTGCATGCCACTATTCACAAGCAAATGGGACCGCATCCATTGGAGGTCATCGACTTGCTTAGCATTGACATGGAATTTTGAGACATCAATATTAGGATTCATCTCATTTGTCCCGGTTATTATTTAAATACAAATACGAATTCTGAAGGAACATTCCTAAAATTTCTTCCACTTTCGAATGCTTTTCACAAAGGAAAGATGAATTATTTAATTGAAACAATAATATTAAGTAAATAGAAAGAAGTGTACTTAACACACAGTTTCACAGATAAAAATATGTTTTTCCAGTGACGCGTTTTGATTACTATTTGAATCATTGTCGGACTAAATATAAATCGAAACGCGTCAGTGAAAAAAAGAGAGTTTTATTTGTGAAACTGTGTGTTGAGTTCACAGTGTTAGTAAGAGCATTAATCAACATAAATAGTAAGTGTATAAATATCCCCCGGCCTGCCTTTGGCCTTTATGGCAGCATTCCGATCCAGAGAGAGACAGTGGATGTCTGAAAGAGGACTTGTGCATTTGAAAGAGGTCTAGAAAGGGTTTATTGTATTAGTTTCTTAATTTATTTTCTTTCCTCCTCCTCAGACGTACCTAAGTTTCAGATGATATCCCCCCCTGAGCCCGAATTTTATCTCGAAAGACCTGCGCACAGGCCCTCTTTAACAAGTTCCGTCGTCCCTCCCCTCTCGACGGCCTTGCTCTCCAGCTGGAAAATTTGTCTTTTATTTTTGATGCAATACCATCATCATATCACTACCATACCATTAAGGTAAACTCATTTTAAGACCACGGCACAGGGAAGACAAATGTCCCGAATGATGTACGTTAGGTATTGGAAAAACATAAACAACGAAACCCTGATATGAACAAATGAGGATAGAGAAACTTTTGCTGTAGTTAAGGCCAAATTTCCATGAGAAGAGACACGAGAAAAGACTATAAGTCGATATATATTTCAAACGAGGCAAATGATAATAGAGGTTAGCTTTCTGATCAACCCAATTTGCTGTGCGGATGATACCCTCCTACAAACCAATAAGTTACAAATTAATAGCACCGATTGCATCTCTCTTAAACGTTTCGATTTAGTACAATTGTTTGTGGAATCAAGTCGTTAGCTTGTTGGTAACTAAAACAAATGATCCACGATGACAGCAGCGCTTCGCAATACTACGCGGCACCGTGCCGCAACCTCGATCATAGATACCTATTGAAATCTCGGCCGGCATGTCGATTAGCATTTGTTTTTTGGTTTCCTAATAGCAGGACGTTGTGAAATTCAGAGCGATGGCTGACTTTTGATGGCTCCCATGGATCGAATTCGGTCCGAACCCCCATGCGGCTTGAAGCTTTTCATTTCAGCCGCTTCTATAAATGCAATTTACGAATATGAGGCGGTATCCATCAATCAAATGTAGCTCTGCACTTTACCAGAATATCTGGATGGATTTTATTAGTTATTACAGCCTCACAGCAGCATAGTATCAGTGATTGGTAGAGAACTTGAATAACATAAATATTGAGTGCACTTGTAAAATATTCTTCTACATTGCTATTTTAAACTAATCTAAATGAGCAATGAGAAGATTGAAGAGGATTATATAATGCATACCTCCATCGCATAATTCTTGTTTTTAGCTTTTTTACCTATAAATAGTAGAATTTTAATTTGATAAATCGTGGCCAGTGAGTTCAGTCGAATTTTAGTGCCAATAGTCATTGTTGGCTCAAATGCGGAAACTGCTGTTATTTTAGTTTTAAAATTCCATGTTCCCAAAGTAATATTTCATACTCTACATCTAAATAGGTGGTTGCTTTTAAAGTATTTAGTAAAGCATTATTAATAATTATAATATAATGCTTATATACACATATGTAAATTTGCTTACTTGCCTTTGCCTTGTCGCAAACGTACATCTAAGCAGTACAGAAGCAAAGGGGATCTTGAGGAGTAAATTTAGAATTTAACGTGTGTGGTGTTTATGTCGTATTACTGAAAATGGTATCAATGCAGTTGATGATCTGTCATTTATTTCTATTTAATTAGCATAGTGGGCATGGATGTTTATAAATATGGAGAATCCATTACAAAGGTTCCAAAACAGAATCATTCGACGCTACGTGCACAACCGTTGACATGATAAGAGCTTTTGGATAAGAAGGAACAAATCAGAAATATTTCTTAGCCAAATAAACCGAGCCAGGCCAAAAACGTTGAATGCAGTATGCTGAAGGAGTAATGCTGTCTACTTTCAATTCATCCAATAATCAGGAATAATTCAATTATTTAAAAAATAATTTATCTTCAGATACCCATTATAGTAGTTATGGTATTATGACCTTTATTATTTATAGAATGACTAAAACCCGCTTTTGAGCCCCGTGTTCTCAGCCGAATCCAACCTAAATGAAACGTGACTGTGTCCTTTCGGTGCTGGCGCCTTTGTCCGAAGAAAACAGTCGTGACGAGTCAGCCTAAAGATAGACAAAGAAAATGGTTTTCAAGGTCAGTTGGCGGCTTCGTCGCTGCACGCATCTCTCATTAGGCGGCCCGGAGAACATTGCAAAATTCCTGCTGCACTCGAAATCTGGGTCAGCTGTGAGCTGCGAGAGAAACAAATGCGATCGACCGAGCGAAAAAAGAGGAATCAGGGGCATGCACCCACACCTTCGCAGGCATGCGCATTCCCCATCAATAATAAGAGTAATGTCGCTGTGTACAGGTATGACTTTTTGGACTCATTACGTCTAGATTATACGGCAGGAACGTGTATGGGTATATCTGTTATATGGGGATATACCGCGACCGCCAGATAAAAACTACCAGCACTTATGTAAGTGTTATTTGGATGATATGGGACTGAAATTTCACTGATTAGCATTCAGAAAAAGTACATGGCTAACTGCAGTACTCGTTCATCATATCCTCTTACTGCTGGTAAGATGTTCTCCCCAACTAGGCTAAAAACCACTTAGTTAGCGGTTATATTGGGTCTATTGTCACCGGTATGTCACAGTTGGAGATCTTTACCCAACGCTGCTCTACCTCGAGATTCGAATGGCACGCAATTCGTCCAAGCCTTTTTCCCAGTTTCTAAGTGCAAATATGCTTTTCGCTAATTGGAATTTTGAATTAGTTTTGATATAATTATGAACGGTTTAGGGTTTTTTAGTAGGTACTTTCAATACTTTTTTCATATTAATTCCCAAAGAAGAACTGTACCAAAATATGTAGGATATACATCTTCCTATCCATTCTCCAGTTGTGGAATAGTAAATATGATCTGACTACTGAAACACCCTTCAACATACCTCAAGGAGATTGAGGAATAAGGGGTCGAATAATATAAAATATAAATTTTGGTCAAGTTAAGAGTTAATCGGAAGGCTTTCCCAAAACAAGTGAGGAACAATCCAGGATTGGTATCTACGACGTACTTGACAAATATATGATCATTATCAATAGAAATCGTCCAAATCGCACAAAGTTTCCAAATTGGTAGTTCTACAATCAATCCAAAAACATATAAAATTCAAGTACAAAAATAAAAACTGCTCTTCTTCAGCAGGCGGCGAAAAGGGTCTTACTAAATATAGTATGGATTTGATTGAGGGTTCTTTCCTTATGAAAACAAGGCAGGTACATCCTGTTCTTCAGGACAATTTTCTTCTATAATGATCATAATATCAAGAAAAAACATCTCATATACCTACATTTGGCAACCAGAACCTGCTCCCCAAATCTGTAACGAAGTGGGATTTTTTTATACAATAATAAACGTTGTGTTCTAATCATGTACTTACTAATACTGAATGTTGAGGACATGACAGCTATCTTTCCTTTTTTGGGGCTTACATTATTGGAATTACATTAACGATTAAATGCTGAATACCTTTGAATAAAGTCAGGCGTTTATATAATTATTATAAATATAGTTGCATACATATTTGAGAGACACAAAATCGAGAAAGACGAAGTATTGGCAGCGATGATGTTTAGTGTGTGTGTGTGTGTGTGTGTATCAACTGAAGGTAAGAAAATACATCATTTTTATCGATGTACAGTTTTAGACAAATGTATTAGAAGTCATGTAGACTGGAGATGCTCTTACTTGGTGAAACTCTTCCATCATGTAGATAAAAAGTTGTGTAAGTATAAATTGAAACGCGTCACTGGAAGAAAGAGTTTTATTGGTGAAACTGTATGTTCATTACACAACTTTTTGTCTTTAATGGAAACCTTTATTAGTTTGTATTTACAAACGAGGCTTTTCATAGCAGACACCATACTTGGATTCCTTATAACAGAAAAAATTCAGTATCAGTATGTATCAGTAATTATTATTATTTTAATTTTTCGTCTGCTCCCGTGAGAATGCTCTATTCTTGAAAATGAACATTCAATCAAGCCGAATCTGTGAGTTTGGAGACGTTGGTCTATACTGTCTAAGAACGGGACATTCCAAACGGGTATGGTCACAATAAATACACAGTGTATTGTTGCAGGAGGTAGGTTGGCGCTGTTGGCAGCTTTGCATCGCGGCAGTTCCTGGTGCGGTCGCGTTGTCCGTCGATTTGATAAACGACTGCGGGCGCGCCCCGTGTGCCGACCATGAATTATCCATCGACATGAGTAGGCCGAACGCCATCGGTGGCCAACCTCGTACGCAAAAACGGACCAACGATCAGCGAAGCACCTGCTGAAAGAACAAAAGTGAACTATCGCCATAGTCGCTCTCTATTTGTATCTCCAGGCAGTGTGCACGATTCTATACACCGTCAACTATCGAATTCTATCTATATTTATACTCTATATATTTTTTTACTAGTGGTGTAGTACATGAAGGACGATGATGGTGATCAACTCGCGATGGATGTCACCAAGAGATGACGATGGGCAATAGCGGGTCGAAGGACAATGAGTTGAATAGGAATAGTATTGCAGAATGTTGTGTCATCCCTCATCAAGCATCTGCGAACTACCATCAACAGCAACATACCAGGAATCACGAAAGAATGACCTTTGAAAGACTCGTTTAAGGTGCTTTAAACTTAAAACTGGAGAAGATGCCCTCGCTGGGCTCCTGTAGTGTTTCTTATGCTGATGACTTCTTGTACTAGTAGGCAAGATGCTTCAATCCAATATGTATTATGGTCGAATCTCTGGAATAGGGATGAATCAGCGATTTTTATTATTATTTTCTAAGCTGTGTTTTTGCTTTATGAGGTAACGCACATCCACCATACGTACCTTCTATTTTTTCTGGAGTCCTGAAGCTCCAGGGAGTGCATCTAGCAAAGAAGCCTGACCGTATGAAAGACCTTCATTGTCCAGAATATCAAAGTAAAGTGGTCGATCTGTATCTATTCTATAGATTTTACCATGGTAAATATCAGACTAAGCTGTCTCGAATGAGCCTACTTCATTAATCACTCCTATGAAGACCTTCAGCACTGTAGAATAGTCTGCTGGAAGTTTTTTCTCCGATCATTACAGTTCACAGCTATTTAAAGTTCATTGTGAATCGAAATTTATCTTCACGCAACGCATCTTGAGAGTGATAAGCTATCCACCTCTACAATTGGTCATCGATTTAAAATAAATATATTTCATTATGTTAATGTAGCACTAGGGATGACATTTATGAGAAAATCACTTAAATTCGTTGTTACGTTTTATATTTCCACTCATCAAACGTATTTGACTTATGGCAATCTATGTAGAATATTTTACGATAACATTCTAGACTGATTTTAATTATATATACAAATTACCATATGTTTATATGATTTCGAAAGCCACATTCCTAATAATAAAAATAATTCAGTATTGCTCCTTATCGAAGATATTTGGTGTACAGTTTCGATATATGGAATATTTAAAGAAAACTTAATATCGTTAATGTTATATTTAATGTTATTTGACGAACTATTATTTTAAACCTACATTTGGCTCAAGCATGACATACTAACAGTGATATTCCAAGTAAAGGATATCCTCAAATCTCTCAAATTCATCATTCCGTTGGATGCCACACACACAGTGTTATTAGATTGTGGAGAATAGCTTGTCGATCATCGTCAACACCGAAGAGTTCTCTCTAAAAATGATTCGATAACTAACCAATATCGCCTGACGTGAAGCTTGTTATTTAACTATCACACGAAGGTATTTAACGAGTTGCCACTGGCGCTCAAACGGATGGTTTCCGTCATGTTGGCGCTAAGCGATAACCCATTCTGAGAGATCTAACTTTTGTTTATGAAAGTAGCACTTCTGTTCAGCTGAGCGCAAATAAAACAAACATTCAAACGTGCCCATCCAATGTATTAATGCACACATACGAGCATGTGACATGGCAGTCCACAATCGCGTGCGACGTAGCATACGTTAGTACAGGTGCAATCAATGGTGAAATGGATTGTTGCTGTGTGGACTGTGAAATAACTGAGATCTTTGTTCAAATCATAGACACGGATCGATATTTTCCACCATCACAGGCACATTTTCGACATGTATGGAAAGTGAAGTCGTTACTCTGGGGCTGCTTTCGCAAAACGCAACTGCATAGAAATTGCAGCTTCAGTTGTCCGCATTCGCGTGCGACCTAGTACCATAATCTTCGGGTAGTTCATGCGTGCGTTGGGGGCGCGACCATGCCATTTATCATGGCGCCGCTCCACGCGGCGTGGCCACTTGGTCATAGCTGGACACCACAACGGCTCTGAGTAGCCCAAGGCGATGAAAATGCTGCGGAAGCGGGATCGGCGTCATTTTTTGGGTTCCCGACCAACCGGCCATGATGATGCATGGCAGTCATCGTAGAATTGTGCATAACCAGCAGCTACTACCGGGGATATCAAGAGTATTATTCTTATTGTTATCCCAGCATTGGAGGTGCATCAAGTCCGAAGTTTCGGGTGTAGTTAATGAATGGCTCCACTACAAGATTTGTTCACTAATAGCCACACATTGCCCTTACTGCTTCTCTTTGTAAGCGAAATATTGAATAATCCAGTAGGTATGGTAATATAATCTGTTGGTGTCTCACGATATCGATTGTAGTTCATGGAGAGCCCCAAGTCGCTCTAGAGATATCGATTCCGAGGGACGTGGCATGATTTTAAATCGAGCCTACTACCTACGCGCTGCCACCTGTGGTTGGTTCTGTAGTTTTCTCGAAAACAAATTTTTATTTGTGGTTGTGAATGAATGTGCTATGATGGTGTGCCTCAGAGATTTGACTTTACACCAATGCTCACCATGGTGTACATCTACATATGGAGTTCAGTTTAACGCGCAGAAGACAGAGATAGCAACCCTGACAAAGAAGTCGAATGCTGGTATGACAGCCCAGCCGTGGAGATGGAGGTACTTGAATCATCTTCCATAAATCTTCTGGGAATTAACATCAACATAACATATCATCGCACGATCATGTTTCCGGCCTCGCTGGGCCAAAGAGTAGTTGAAGGTTCTCTTCCGCTCCAAGAAATTGTATACCTCAGAATAGCAATTGCTAGTCTACAAGGCCCAGATCACAAAATCGCTGGAGAACTGCCCGTATGTATAGGGATGTAACCCGAAATACTCTCTAAAGCTTTTGGACTCAATCCAGAAACGAACAATACGTCTAGTCAATGCATCTGACCTCACAAAGGACCTCCACAGTCTAGAGAATCGAAGAAGGATTGGCTTAGCTGTATCTGTTCTTATATCACGGCAGATGATCGCCTGATTTGTCTCACATTAAGACACACCAGTACAGCAGAGACTAGAGAAACCCAATGGATGCGTCCTCACCAGATCGAGCTTACAAACGCTTCGGCTGAACCTCTTCCAAAAGTCGCTCTTTTGGAGAGCCCTGACGTTGTGGCATGAGCTGCCGGGGACATTTATACAAGATATTCACAATTTACAGCGTTGCTAGGTCAATATGAATAGACATTTGTCCTCTCGCAGCGCTTATGAAAAATATCAACTAATCTCTGGGACCGAGTAACCTACCACCTTCCTGATGTACATCGACGGGATCAAAATGCTATCCAGATCAACGAAGACATCTAAATAATTGTGGAATGGGGAAAGGGAGTTCAGATCAAGACTCTCTATGTCAAGAAAATCTCGAATTGGTTTACCATCCATGGAGATAGTGGGACGCCCAGCACTCGAGTCATTTGTCATCGCGCTTCTGGGTTTGAGATCTGTCCCTTAGTATGAAGTTTACATTGGCAAATGTTCGGTCGAGCTGTCTCACATGATAACAATGTATCTCCAGTACATCGAACAGTATAATAGCTCACCTGGCTAATCCAGAGCAGGTTAATCTATAAAGGCCTCGAACTAACCCTTCTCCCCTCAAAAGGCCTTCCTTAAGAATCTGATCATTGTGAAAGGAGCTGCCAGGGACTTGATTGCTGATAGTTATCTTATTCAAACCTCTGCATAATAACAAAAAGAGCTTAAGAGGAATAACGCGAAGATCCCTCGTACGTGGTGTATGACCAGCAGCTAGTTCAGCAGTTAATTATTGGCAGTCTCTGGCAAATTTACGATCGTTTGTCGAAGAGGTGGAGTCGCCTCACCGCACGATAATCGATTAAGGAATGCATGCTGTCGACCAGCCTCAGGCCAAGTGAACCTTTCAGGAATCCCAGGAAATATTTCTTGGCTTCTGGGTACGACCGCTCTTGATTCCATAAAGCTTTACTGTTTCCTGTTTCGGCCGGTGCATGTCGCCCGTATCTGCTCGCTTTTGTTATTTACGGCATTGTAGGGACTACAAATATGAAAACGGTATATGTTCCGATTACACGTGTTTATACTGTAACATACTGTATATTAAAGTGAGCTGCATTGTAAATATGATATTGGTAACAGCTGCTCAAGTCTTATTTACAATTTACTTATGCTACAATTGGTACATAAACAAACTTTTGACATTCGAGTGACATCTATAAATTTTGATGCATGGTTAGATTCCGTTCTAGATTTTTCTGAAGTTCATCTTACATTATACCTGGTACCTATGCTTCTATGGCATTGTCTTATTCCCTTCCTGAATATCATCTTAAACAAGTTGTTTCCGAGTTCAAAAAATATCTACATAGAAATACGTATTCCCATCGTCTACAATGACGGCTTATCATTTCAATGAAGACATACAGGCTTGTAATCTTATAATTTATAGTATATTCTAACGTCAACTGTACGCTTGAAAAATATTAGTAAATAAATTTGTTTCAAAATGATTTCCATACAGCCGGTTTCGAAGGAAATGTTCATTACTAACGTAAACAATCTTGAATTGTCGTTGTCATTTGAATGTCTGGAGTTCATTAGGCGCGTTACTACGCGAATATATTATTCTTCATGTACATACTCCAAAGAGAATCGATCCTTTGTGATTGATTATAGGCCGCTTTTTGATTAAATTAAGAATATGTGTTGGTATAAGTACTGATTGATATTATGATATTATGATATTATATTAAACACAAATATAACATAGATTCTTAACAGATGTTAACAAGTGTTAATCCATCAAAGGACAATTGAACTGTAATGGATATCATATGTGAAGATACAATTTTCTGCATGAAAGGAGTCTAATAAAAATCTATGAGAAACCCGCATGGATAATGAAAGACTGGGTCTGTGACAGAACGTCTAAAGAATGTCTTGAAAATGTGACTTCAATTTAACGTTGTTGACAGCCTCAAAGTGCATAATCAGTACGTGTACTCCAACAGAATTTATGATTAAGGTCACGTAAACATGTGGCAAATTGGCAGGCTGAAAATGTGTTTTAAATATAATTATACTAAAGTGGTGTTTACTTCACAACTTCGTCTGAAACAATTTTTGTTCCATTAGTCTGTCCAGTATGTTTAAACACCAAATTTGATTGGATATAAATGGAAGCAGCTAAATGCTCCCAAAATGTTAAGCTTCATTTCTACCAAAATTACTGATATATTGACAAACAGTCATTAAATGTGGTACATATTCGGTACTATCTTGTAAAAATGGCTTTAGATGAGTCTCGTTATTCTGATAAACCTGCATTATACAATCAAACGTTTCGAAATTCTCAATAGACTAGAAGTCACATTCTTATTGTATGATGAAGCCTAGTTTCTTAGTTGTTTTCCAGAAACCCTCCAGTTTAGATAGCACTAACCCATCTTTCGTTGTACGATGTATGTATGCTGTATAAGCACTCCTTTGCTCCATTCCGAATTTTAAACGGATAGAGCTGCCAAGTTTCCTTGAGAAAACTGTGAACAGTTCTCTTTAAGCCGCAAGCAATACCCGTCAATTGCCGACAGTAATTTGTCATTTATCATTGTATCACTGACCGCCACCATGTAATGCAAGAAGCAAATTACAATTGGTAAGCAAACAAGTAAAACAAGTCTTCCAGTCAGAAGATAGCCATCAGACATAGCTTAGTCTAGTTTGCGTATATTTATGATGAAGTGCATTTAAATTGGATGGGTAGTTGTAGTTATAAAAATGCAAGATACACATCTGACATACTATGTATACTGCTAGCCAAGTAGATCGCGGTTTTAGAAGGTTGCGAGGGATTTGCTGTATAATATACAGGTATTTGCTACATTTACAGTTGGTCACAATTTTTATTCTGCGGTCTGATATTAGCAAAACCTCACTTACTAGTTTCCTCTTTTTTGCTTCCACCGCCATCATGTGAACTCTAGTTTTGTGTCCAGGATAAGGTCTATTTGGTTAATTGACAAGTAATCTGGGTAGCCTTTGTGAACAGTCAAATCTGACAGTTCGACGATGAGTTAAATATAAATCGTAACGCGTTACCGAAAAAGAGAGTTTTATTTGAGGAAATTAGTGTCAAACATACAAAACATGGCAAATTAAAATTATTGTATTTTGAAGAGTATGTCAAAACTCGAACTCTCTGGATTCTTAAACTGAATATTAGCTTCTTTTGTTTGTGCGGTATGTGTTTCAGACGCTAGGTAACCATTGAAATATTTATTGTGCCTGTTGTGTTCCGTAAAGAAAATCTCAAAATGTTTGTATCGATACACACTTGGTCTAAATTTAATTTAAAATAATTTATATCCGTACAGATCCCTCAAAATTATAGTTTTTAAGGTTATGTAAAATATTACTAGTTGTAAAATATAGCAAATAAACACGACTGATTTATATGAGCTACCACAGCCTGTGCCTGTATTCATTGATGTCAAAATAAGCCATTTGTTTCTCTACAAAATTTTTATTAGCACTCAGTGTATGTACACTGGCTGGTGGGTACTCGTCTGTCAACCGTTGGGATACCGAATGAGAAAAAACTGGTTCAACCAGTGACGAATTGGGCAATGCTCGGCCTTAATGCCCGCTTTTGGTCTATGTTTATCGAGTAATGAGCAGGAATTTACGTCTGTCGGTACCGACTAATTGGAGATTATTTTTCGGCGTTGCCTATAATGATGCGAGGAATTTGAAGACACTGCTGACTAAATAAGGTTATTACTGGGAATTACCGTCCAAAGTAACGTCCCCCTACATAAGTCATGTCAATTTCACTGATCCCTGCTGGAGCGTGAAACAAGGCTCGCAAAATTTCATGCAATATGTGAGACCTCAAGGTAGTTCCTGCAATGCCACTGAAGTACTTAATTTGATACTTAGTATCTCTAAAAATGATCTTACAACCCTGTAGTTAACCTGGCTTTTAAAGCCACTATTATCTATGTAACACTGTTATTGAGAATATTGTCGAAAAGAAGCATGTTAATTTCAGTCATCAATACTGAAGCGGCAGTGCTTCGCTATCGAAGTCCCTCAATTTTACTCACAATTCCTCTCAGAATCGGCTAACTGTCTAAATACGTCTATTGCCGAAAACTTAAGTATACAAATACGTACTATCTCTTAAGTTATGCTACCTTATTTAAGATAACATTGAGCAGTTTATACACAAAGCTTCATATAAATTACATACATTCCATTTCCACATGTCATGAAATAAGCAAATTGTTCAAGAAAGACTATGCTATGTTATTAAACTATGCCAGTTTGATGCTCAATATTCTCAAAATTGGAATACAACCCTTTGGTTCATCTGTATATTATGAAGACAAAGTTATCTTAGGGAAAAATGTTACCCAGAATTACTACCTTCCAAAATAAGTCATAGTAATTTAGGTCATCAGTTCCCAGTGTCATTAAAGGTTCGCCAGATTTAATGCAATATGTGAGTTCTCCAAATCTGTGAGAGCTGCCTATGGATCAATACCTCTCAGAATCGGCTTATAATAATGTGTTTTGACAACATTCTAAAGACGCCTTTCTGTCAGCACATCATCTACTAAGTAAATGTTGTATTGAATAACGATATTCTTATTTATTTTACAGGTATTTGTCCATGGGTACATCAGAAAGCCTGGAATGTAAATTATATTTATTATAATATTATAAATGTGTACTTATGTGTCACTTGATTCCCGTACTTTAATCAAAATATTTATTATTGGCCACCGAATTCACCAAACAAAAGAAATTGACTCTGAATTAATGAAACATAGTCAGAAAAAAGTACAGGAAATAAAAAGGCCTGGAAAATACGTCATAATAACATCGTACGATACACGTCAATTCAACGTCATTTATTAGACGACGTTATGACCTCAATATTTGGCTCAATCACATCAGGTGGCGAGGTTTCACCAAATTTTGACATCATTTAGAAGAACTTGTGCTACCTGGCAAAGTGGTACTGGGGCATACGAGCCCTCCATGGCAGCCAGTGCTGGACTGTTAAAGTACCTAAGTACCTCGACCTGACTCTATCGGAAGCGGCTTAAAAAGACAACCCTTTTCTGGGTTTTTAAGAGATATTTTAGCACAATATAGGCGTCATTTATTACATAAATGTGTACTTAGCCTAACCTCACCTCGCGTCGAACCGATAGAAGAATATTTTCCTGATATGCTTTTTTAGCCCTATTTTACACCTCACAAAATCATGACATGACTTGATTGGCATTTCGGGGGAAAACTCCCGCTTCCCACCTTAAAGCAAAAATGACATTGACATTATAGTTGAGCCCATCTGTGTTGAATATTCTTTTTCTTCTGGCTCCAAAAATATATTTTAAACATGCCAATCTTACATTATTTTCAAGCTGTGGCAATTCTGTAAAACGCTTTCGAAACTAAGGGTGTCAGATATGCATGAAGAAATTTTTGAGTACCTGAAAGCGAGATGTAAATTTTCGATAGCCTAACAGACTACTGTCTCTCTGACTGTTTTCGATATTTTTTCTCCCGGATGGTATACATATATGTTGAAATTATTCAATTCAAGTCTTCTCTACATCTCATAGTCAAAATACGTGTGAAACTCCTATAAACTTTGAAAGTGAGTCACGGTACCGCTAAAAGCCAAATATCAGATGTCTACTATAATATGAATCAGATACATGAGCAACCTGTTTACGTTTTGCACACAGCTTGACTGCCGTTCGTACATAATCTCGGTTTCCTTGCGACAGTCTGCTACCGTTTCCGAAAGAGCCCCGTTACAACAGATGCAATCCAATATCCTGAACGAAACCATTGATAACTGTAGGTTTCCTGCTTTCAGGAACCCTGCCATATTTGAATATGCATTGTCGCAGGTCTGGTGAAAACAGTGGCGCCTCGTTGGATAAGGTATAATTTGGAATACAGCTTGCGGAGAGGGTAAATACATCCCAGACGATCAAAAATATATCGATGAAGGGTGGCTCGCCACTATTATATACCGCGATACCCTGCCATTACATAATTGCTTCTTGGAGAGCTACCGGAAAAGAACAGAGAGAGGTAGAGAGAGAGAGAGAGAGAGAGAGAGAGAGAGTATTACGCAAAGTCCTTACATTGTTCTGATGGTTGCTATAATCGAATCTATTAGATGAACAGATAACCAGAGACGGCCAAAATGGACGCTAGATGAAACACTCACAGTTGATATCTCCCCCAAGTATATGAACGATGACTAATGAGCTGAAATGTTCATTACTCTTCGAACCATATTATACTTAAGTATATGATGAGGAAAATTAAACAGAAGCAAGAGAAAGGTACATTTATACTGAGATTATCTAGCACATAGTACAATCTATAAGTATTTAGGGAAATAAAAGAAAAGAGATACTTTTTGGTTAGCTATATGACATGACTCAGCCTACAATGATGAGCACATACTGCACTGGCGTTATGTTGGGTATGTCGAATTTTCGTCCCAGATTAAAATTACGTTTCATATTCGATCGTTTACAAATTTTCAAACTTTGTTCTATATTTTCCAATCTAAGGAAGCTCCTGATTTCCTATTTTAAATTTAAATATTTATTGCACATAAAATAATACCTTGTATCTACTAGTTCGCAGCACACGGGGATTCCTGTGATCCTCTTACAGAACAAACATTCCAGTGTATAGTAATTCCAGTCTAGAGAAGAATAAAAAATCGAGCTTATGCTGTTGACAGAATGGCTAGTCTTTAATTTTATTTTTTATGAAGACTAGGGCAGTCAAAATGTTGAATGTAAGTCAAAATAGAAAGACAATCACATGAATATTTGAGAAGTTGTATATGTATGATATTCTTATGAACTTACTCAGGGATACACTATACTTACTACGAACGTACGTCAGACCCGCCACTGTTCAAGGATGTAAATTCTATCCATATATACGACCTGCCTTGAAATACTACACTCCTTGCGGTATCGTATCACCAAAATTGCCACATGATCTTTGCAGTAATGTTACAACAACCTAGACAAATGCGAACAATACCTTGTCTGCCGGCCGGCTCTACTCATAACTGTAATGATACGTTGACATCGCGTGAAGGAGGTGTCAATGCTGCGATGTAATTGACATAATAGCGGTTTATGTAGTTTTAGCGCATGAGCTGCGAGACTAAATGATACGTTGGGAAACTATACCTTGGACAGCATAATGTTGGTGACGTATCGGTCACTAATCACAGATGTTGAGAAAAAGACCCCTTCTGATACTCGAGAGAAAAGTACAATGATACCACCATTTTAATTAAGTTATATAGTTTTTCGACGTTTTATGGAATACAGAGACGGTCTTCCAGTTTTTGATATATAAAACCTTTAGACGTTGCTCGAATACTGATTAAAAAAAACAAATATATATCAATACGTAGATTGATTTATATTGTTTACGGGGGGCAGGAAATATACTGAAATGCTGAGTTAAGTATACAGCAGCGACAAGTAGAAACGCCAAAGACAAATACGTATTTTCAGATTGACTTTCAGTCCATTTGACTAACCAATTAGGGTCTGGGAAGTTATGACTCGTTCTGCTTAACTCCATTTATTACCAACCGAACTGTACTTGAAGTTACAGTCAACTGGACACTAAAAACCACCATCATTTTTTTAGTCTAGCTACGATTTGGGAAAACTTTTGACAGACTCACGCAGACTCGCATAACAAAAATTTTCAATGAGAAATTGTTGTCTGATAAATGTTAGTTGTTGTATCCAGATTCCATACTCATTTTCTTTGGCGGACACATACTTGAAAGTATGTAAACAAGTAAGTGTTAGACAGTTTTAGGTGACCGAGTAAAACTACAGCTCTTTGTTTGGTTTTTATATTGTTGTCCATATAACATTCGACACTTATCATGACACTACGGAAGTTAGAAACAGAACTCTGTTATATACAATGGCACTTACCGTCATCCGAAACAGGTAATCTTCTTTTCATCCCAACCACCACCACGTTGTCTATTACGGTGTAACACGCCAAGAGTCGCTATAGTGATACCGCATTCCTCGAGAGTGTGCAAAATTTCACCGCCGCGCCGTACAATTTTATTAAAGACGATTGAGAAGCGGCCGGTGATATATAATTTGTAAAATTTCCAATTTAGATGCACCTGGGAAGTACACATTACACAGAATATAAAACGGCCTGAGATACGATTCCTCTGCTACTGTATAAGACTTTAATGTATTCTCTGGTATCTAGAAAACGCGTCTGATGCTATAGTGGATTTCATTACTATTATATAAGGCCGCTTCCTATAATATTTCCACGTTCTAATCATAGTAGAATATAGACAAGAGGTGACAGAAAAGTAATTATGTATGTGGTTTGAGCTGCTGTCGCATAGTTATTATCGGAAGTAGTAGAACAGTCGCAAGAGGAGATCTATTCATATATGGAAATTTGCAGTAGCGCCAGCGGCAGAAATTGGAACACTGCTTAGAAATGGATTGAAATTACGAAAGGTCCTTTGAAAGTAGTACCCATGCGTAGGCAAGGGATGTATTGTGATTAGAAAAAAAATCATCGGTTAATCAATCTTGCTAGCACATAGTCTCAGTAACGGAAGCACTGGCTTTGATGGAACTTGAGCAGGAATATGATGATATGATGAAGTCCCACGATTGGTGGGATGACCAGAGCGTTCGATATTGATGTTGGATTAGTACTAATGTCGTTTCATATGTCTTCAATCTGTTGCTCAGGGATTATTTAGTGGTAATTTTTGAGTCGCATACTGGCCAGTAATAAAGCCTCAAGTCATACCTTATCGTTCACCGTACATTGACATTGAATCGTTCTTGATTGAAATGACCGTTTCTTAGCTTTAGTTGTTTCGGTCCACTTTTATGGCATAACACGGCCCATCACATTAACCTACATTCATAGGAAGATGTGCTGATATAAAAAAAGCATAAGGAAATACCGGCGAAGCAAATCTACTTGAGGAATTATTATAGCAAACAGACAGCAGACGAAAAAACTGGATGAAAAAGTTTCCCAGCCGCTGAGATATTAACAATTCATTATGCTAAATGGAAAATATACATAGCAGATCTAACGGTTGTCACTCTGAAAAAGCTAATGGTGGATCTTAGTTACGGTTTAGTGGCAGTCACGTTTTTATCCTACTCGTTTTGGTACGAGGTATTTCGTTATTCCACTTTTTCGCAGTTGGATGTCGTTTTGCTTCAAAATAATATATTTTCGTACCGTGCTTGGCTTTGTGCTTTTCTGATTTCCGATTGGCACCTGTAGAGGAAATTGTGGTGTCGGTTGCAAACAATAACAGAGTGGCACAGACGCTACCACTAGAAAAAAAATACATTATGAACAACAAATGGCTGAATCAAAGAATCAGTTTTATGACGAAAGCTAACAGAAAATTTTTACAACCTGTTGTCCCTAATCTTTGTCCGCTAGCTTTATGGACATCAATAAAAATCTTCATGTCTTCAGAATGTGACAAGGTTGAATTCCAAAAATATGGTAAGCACGTCACTGAAGAACATTTATGGGGGAATAGAATGGAAGTGAACTTCTGTGCACTTTAGTACGCGCGCCCACCTACCGAACACCTGCGTTTATAATTAAATCTCGCCGATTTCTATTGTGACCAGATATAATTGTTGTTTCCAAATTGCCGAAATCGTTACAACATATATTATCGAAGTCGGTCTTAATTATGATAATTATCATAACTGCAGCCTAACAAGCATAATTGCCCACCTAGAAAAGTTCAATCTGTTTTTTCTGCGTCTAATTTTTGGTTCCGACTCGACAACGAGTTGTCTGTTAAGGCGTTTGAAAGCTATGTTAATTACTTTTAAGTATAAGCTGTGTATATAGCATGTTCTCTTGAAAGAGATGGTGATTATGTGATTAACAAACAGAATGATGTATTTGTATTTTGTAGATAGGTATGCGCGTGCAATACGGTTATTAATTTCGACAGGTCTTGAAAAATAAATGTAATCAAGTTGGTTG
Organism: Bruchidius siliquastri; assembly: GCA_949316355.1. Classification (NCBI taxonomy): domain Eukaryota; kingdom Metazoa; phylum Arthropoda; class Insecta; order Coleoptera; family Chrysomelidae; genus Bruchidius; species Bruchidius siliquastri. The sequence continues at coordinate 1,635,318 of OX438533.1, read as the reverse complement.
TTCCACCAACAGATCTTAATATTTTCAGAACAAGTAATCTCAAAAATTCACAGATTATTTACTACTCATAAAAATAATTAAGAAATGCTAAAATAAGTAATTTGGAAAGATCTAGCTGTGCCCTGAAGTACCTAGAATTGACTAAAATATGTTCAACAACGTTTCTGCTTCAGCGGCCTTTTTCTAAGTTCAAAGAAGAAATGTGTAATGGAATTGATATGGGAAGTTTTTTTTAAAAAAAAGAGCTTAGTATGAACTATGATGCAAGTCTATACTGACTCCTATAGACCTTTCCTGGATTCATAGTACTTTCAAGATAACGTCTGTTACAATTTATCTTCCAGTGTAGGAAGGCTATTGACTGCATTACAGTACAACACCAAGGTCTACTAGTACTATTGTGGGTACCTGAACACGCTGTGTTCTATTTGATCATGAACTGATTCCAAGATTTACCTTGAACAAGTTCAGAATGATAATGGATAAGTGAATCCACTACAATACCCTTTGAGGTGGAGTAATGTCTCCAGACATTTTCGTCAAATTCGGCAATCCACTGTTTGGGGATCCAGAGAGATGATTTTGTCTTTCTCTTGGTAGACATTAAATGATCATTGGTAAAACTGCTACGTCTGACTTGTATTTTAAGAGGGTAGTGAATGACCCAACGCCAATGAGCTCACGATATTGTGAAAACGGAGTCATCCGCACAAATATTATGTCGCTTTAACCTTTAAGGTACTGTATACAGAATACACTGCTGTCTCGTGTTTTTGAAACAGAGGGTTTGGAATGGTTAGACCTCGAGGCAATGGTACCGCTTAAAAAAATGCTGGTATCACGAACGTACATGGCTATCGCTAAAGCAACAGTTGGGTTACCTATGTATCCGTAGTTTAAAGTACATATAGTCTCTTTATGTTTCATTCATTTTATTCAAGGTCTACCAACAATATCGCAAATGCCGCTTAAGACTCATCTAAATACCATTTTCACTGCGATAACTTACAAACACCTCTTGTACAACCTTCCTCGATGCAGAGGATTGAATTCATAATGAGCTTGTCCGTAAGGTGTAAGATTAAAGGTGTGTCAGCTAACGACACCTTGGTTAGTAAATAATTCATATGAAAAATCTGTACTCGCGTGGGCCATTTACTAGATTAATTTTCGAGAACTGTAACATCGTTAAGATTAATAAATATATATTAATCGTTGCGTACAACAAAATGTCAGGCGCCTTTGGCATTGATTCTGGTGAAATCTGATTCAGAGCTGTGGTAATATGTTAGTAGATAAAAAGTTTATAACGTTGAGCTAAAGATATTTTAAGGTAGATGAATATTTCATTTTTTTCCTCCCATATAATAACTGACAGCTAGATTATAAGGGCGTTGTCGATTGAAACTTTATAAAATTCGAAAGGTTGATACGGTTCTGCATTTGAGCTAAATTTTTTGAGTTATCTTTGATAGAAAGAAGACGTCGTTTGCAGATAAAACGCACGTTTATTTTAATAAAAAACTTGCTGAGGAGGTCTACAATTAATTGAAATGTAATTTTTCATATTTCGTTGACTTATCGAGTAATTGAGTGTTTTGGATAATTTGAAGGTTTGCTGAATAGCGACAAATGAAATTTAAAGCCGATTTATGAGCTCATCACGAAGCAAATGGTATACTCCCAAGTTCTCACACAGTTTCAAGAAATCAAGCCAGTAGCAAGGTAAACGGAATCTAGTGAGGCTATACAAAAAATGTGCTGCTTAGAACACGACCAACGCCAACAATACTGAAATCATCAACACACTCTAGTGAGGAGCAAACTGCTGCAATTTAACAACGAATGATGTTTATTATTTTGAGGAACGATTTATGTTTGTACAGAAGCAAAATGGATGATATATCAAACATTTGCGTTAACCACTGTAGGATATCAGAAGCTATATATGATATAATGCATGATACTATTACTCGAGAAGATAAACCCACGCGCATGTCGTAGCGCTATCTCTCTCGAACCTCTGACGTCACCTGGAGTCAAAACGGCTGGCTGGCTTGCCGTCACAATTATCTGCTGTGTGTTATAGGTTATGTGATCTGTTTATGAAAGGGCGTTAGCTTTAATAGTGACAAACTTTGTTGAAATGGTCCATTGTGCAATGATGGGTTGTTCAAACAACAACAATAAGAAATGCAATGTCGTTCCGGATTGCCGTTTTTTTAGATCTCCAAAGGACAAAAAAGTTTGCGACCAATGGATTCTGAGATTTTATCAGAAGCACAAATTTAATATTAGAACGGCAAGGATATGTTCCGTTCATTTTGTAGAAAATGATTACTGCTTAAAAGAAAAAATGCTGCAAAATAAATGGAAGCTAAAAAGTGGTGCGGTACCTTCTGTCAATTTGATGAAATCACCAAGGGAGCGGACATCGTTTCAGCAGGAACGATGTATGCGCATGGAAAAAAGACTGAATAGGGAGATAATACTGAATAAAATGTCTCATGTCAATGCAGTAACGGAGATACAAAATGAAAATATGGAAGACAAAGAAAATTTTTCTAGGAAAACTAGAACTGCTTCTACTCAAATAGCAAGGTAGAAAATGAAATAATTTGTTACATTATGATATATTAGAACATTTTTTTTCAGTGATGTTGATGTTGTGGAACACGTTGCGATGAAAATTTGGCTGGGTTTATCGGATTCAAGCTAAGAAAAAAAGAAAATCTGGGTTATATTCCACACAATAGTGAAACGTCACTTTCTTGGGTAGACCATCTCTCCGAAGGTGGTTTACTCAAACCAAACCTTGATTTTTTAACTTTATGTAATGAGCTCGACCATATTTTTAACAACTTCATTAAAACTGACAAAACATTATTTGAAATCGCTGATGAATTTAGCTGAATCGATTAATGTAAGCACAGATGCCAAACTTCTTTTCTTCAAATGCAAAATGTATTTCAAAATTCGAAAGTTGAATAAAGGTATCAAGGAAAAATCGAAAGTAAGGAAGAGAAAAATGACAAAAGTTGTAAAATGAGATAATAGAATATGTGAATGTTGATTTAATTGTTGTTGTAACTAAATCGCTATATTTAATGGATTTAATAAATGTGTTCTTCATCACGAAAGCTTTTTATTGACACTTACCCATTGAATTTTTTTGAAAACACGAATATACCTTGAGCTATATATATTTGTTTATAATAAATCTAAATCACTGATATTTTTCTACCAAGGTATTGTTTCTAAAAGGACTGCTTCGATTTAAATAAGAAACAAATACATGTCTTTGAGCAATAATTAAGTCTAGTATGAAATGCTGAAACATATTCAAAATGAAATGGTTCGAATTCTCATAACTTTCCATATTTTGGTATTTTATATTGATCCTGAAATTGAAATATTCATTGCTAAAAATATTTATGTGAACATTTTTCAAGAATCATATTCTTGCAAAGAGAATTTATTTTATCTATAAAATACTTACTCTATTTGAAGCCGTACTATCCTAGCATTGTTCCTAAATTCTATTGAAAAAAACAACGAATAAGTGTAATGATTTTTTATAATAAATGCGAAAAATATTTTAAATACTAACAGCTAGTGCTCGGAAGCAGTGGCTCTTCCCACCGGCAAGCGCGATTGTTGTCTCCGAGCGACGTCATGCGCAGTGCCGAACGAAATTGGAGCGCGAGGTGGGTTTATCTTCTCGAGTAATAGTATCATGGATATAATGTAATGTACTTAGGCAACCAAATTTTGTTTGCATCATGTATCAACTTTATTCGTGATGAAGAAGTAATCTGAACCATATCCCTTTCTTGATGATAACCATGTACCTCATAGCAAGACTTTGTAAACGTCACACGAGAGCCGCGATTATTAGATGGTCTTACCAGATCTCAAATAGCATCCATATTGAACAATAAAACGGCAATATATCCACCGCAATAAATAAAGCAATAATTTGAGACACCACGTCCTGAAAATGAATTTCATACAACACTTCAGTTGAAAATTGCATGAAGCATAATACCTTATGTTCACTTTTTACATGCACTCCGACGAAGGGTCTAAAATCGAGACCGCAGTACTTTTACTTAAATTCACTTGAACGTCCCCTAAACTTATAGCTAATTTCATTACAGCTTATGTATCGAGGGAAAAACGGTGTCGTTGTAGCAGAAGAATATCTGAGTCAGTCTACATTTTTTTGTACGCCAAACATGCACGAGCATTTATTTATGTAGCAGCAAGACGTCAGTAGTTTGTACTTATGATCTCATCATAGTGCTCTTCAAACAATGACGCAAATTTCCCTTATATGCCTAATAAATATACTGCTGTAAAGTGTGAGATCACAGATTCTGTGAATCCGCTCAACTGTAAAATAATGTACTTTTACGAGAAGGCTTCTAAAAAACTGAAAATTCTTGTTAACAAATATGCGCCTCGTCATTCTCGCCACTATACCATCCATTCGACACGAGAAATAGCATCTTACCCCAGTTCCAGTACATGCTATTACCCGATTCACAACGGCTCGTTAGACTGCATATCGAATAGCTGCTGCGTGCGCTACAAATACAAATTGGACTTGCTCTAGATGCGATTGGTTCTCACGTTTATCAAGTTTCCTGAGCATATTCTTTTGCTCGGTAGCCAGTGTGCGACGTCTGCGGCAGTCCAGAGACTATTGTGGTTTAATTGTTGACAACTGTGGCTTACGGCGTGCTTGCAAAACGCTAGACAGGGCGGGCTTTTGTTCAGCACATTTTTCTAATAACTCCACAGCTAGTAAGTTAGAGAGATCTAAAAAGCCAATAATTTACAAGATATCTACCTATACTTATATAAATACGCGATGGTTTTTCATCCAGCATACAAATCACAGCAAACGTTAACCAGACTAAAATCAAGTTATTAAAGCAACAAGATTTCATTTACTTCTTACTTCTAGATGATGACTATAAGTCTAGAGTTCTCTATGCCTTCTATAAAAATGTATTACAACAGGCGGAAAGACCCTTTCTAAAGTACCTATGTCTAAAAGGCCATATGGTTAGCAATATATGTTGTGCTCCTATTGATTTGAAGCTTCTCCAATTAATAATATAAATTTACTATTCTTATAAAAAAGGTATATACATACATACCTACCAGAAAATTTATGTTTTTTCTTTCCTATAACCGTCCGACGTGATTTACTCTCAATATTGCAGCCTTACACAGTCTTGGACCCTTGCTGGTTTGTACAGCATTCCTGCTGGTACTGTACTGAGCTCTATTGGTTCTAGCTTATGCTTTTGGCTATGCCACAAAATATCAGAAAGCTTCAACTTAAGATCGCTTTGTCAAGTGCATTATGCCTAGACTGGATACATTGTAAGGAGCAGCCAGTTGAGGAAAATGAAAGATCGCCACGCAGATATTAACAATCAAATTCCATTCACACCCACAATTGCCACAAACTGTGCAGAATTGTGAATGACAGATCAAATTGCTTCCTTATAATAGCATTGATATACTAAATCAATTACCTACAAACCTTTCAACAAGACGCATCATTTAATAAACGAAGGTGAGCTGGTATAGTAGTTTTTCTAAGACGATACTAAAACCAATGATCATCTTGATGTCTCCCTTGACAGGTTTGGTCAGAAGAAACCCATCTGATGCGTGAGAAACTATACTCAAAAGCTCGTTTCTAACGTTATTTTGTAATTAATCCCAGGAGTTCAAGTAGAAGCCATCGTAGCATCGCTATAGAAAAACACCGACAAAGATTGTTAATAGTGAAGACCATATAACAGACACGACAAAAGAGGGAGCCTCGGGCTCATCGGTATCATATTTTATTGTTGATAAAAGCTTAATATGCTGAATACAAGGTTTTCTGCTACAATATATTCCAACAAATATCTCACGAGAAGCTACAAGCTACTCAAGGATAAAATGGTATTTCATTGAAATTGGATCAGACAGTAGTTTACACATTTATCTCAAAAACTGGCGTTCTTATATTTATGAGTTGATGGAGCTTGTGAAAGATATTGAATATCTGCTGGAAACGCCGAATGATCGTGGCATGTACATAAAATACTGCAAATTACGGGCTGCTATCTACATGTTTCCACTTGATATGTTCTGATATATGACATATTGGATATCAACATCGTCCTAGTCTATCAAATGAAAATATTCAGATAAATTTATATCTGATTGATAGAAGAATTTCACCATTCTGCATAAGAGCAAATGTATTTATTTTCTGAAATTAATAAATCTTGTTTATTAAGAAACCCCTTTTTTCTTATAATTTCTAGAACTCATTTTTTTGTACCATGGCTCCTCAGAACGGTCCTGGAGTAAAGTCTCGTATGGTATAAGTGACCGTAATGGCAACCAGCTACTAACATAGGAATTGTGTATGCAAAATGCGTGACAGCTTTTTTAATTGTTCACATCGATGCCGTGGCATCAAAAAGGAAACCGTGCACGGGACATGAACAGAATGTTCGAACATCGATTAGAATGATTCAGATAGCACGTGATGCATGATGGGAATGTAAGCTCCAAGCTATGTTCGATTCCGTACGAAAAATGCGTGATGTAGATTGATGCTGTACTTCCTACGTAATAGTATCAGTTTGGAAATAAATATTCAAATTTTAAATCATATCTAGCTACCTCCTTGTACCATTTTCGCATTGAACATACACATTCTAAGGCACCTACTACAGCAACGGCACTAAGATCTCGGAACTTGCTGACCAGAAATGTGCCATATTGAGAGCTATCAAATAATCATAGAGGGTTTTGTACTATTTCTTCATAGTATCAAGAGCTTATGTAATCTTCTGCTGATAAAATCACTCCGTGCAAGCAAAAAAGGTCATCGCCAGAGGTCGCGTCTACAGCAGGAGAATATAAAAGGAATAACCGTGTTTACCTTCCTAGAGGTGCCGCGCGACTTAGTGCACTATCAAATCCTTATCGATTGCATTGAAACGATCATGTTTACTGGAAATTCGTTGGAGATCTAAGTGCGGTATATCACGCTAGAAATCGAATACGCTCGCAAAGGATCTCATAACCAGTAGTGCAGATAAGTGCCAGCGGCGTACTTGTCTAAAGGTGTGTCCTATGGTCTATTCCGACACCCGCAAATTCCTACCCTCCCGCCATCCATCCATGTTGGAAATGAGGAAATAGTAGAAAAGTTCTATCTGTTTCAATGTAAGGAGTCTGAACATATATTGTCGATTATTTCGGTAATTTCCTGTGTGTACGTGCACTACCCAAACGTTCTAAACGTGCAATTTTCATAGAAAAGCATGAGGAAATGCATAACTATGATAGACTGTGTACATGAATTCGGTACATTTGACAATTAAGGTGTTACTCGACTTCATGTAACACAGGAGGTGAAGTTTTTTCATTTTCATGATTACCTCATTGATGATGAGATGATGAGAGATGATGATGAGAATTCAACATAGTTGAATAGGTATTATCATGTTACTTGATTTGTTCTTGAAACACATACCGATAAATCTCAAAAAGATAAAATAGCACTGTCTACAATTGGTATTGCATGAGTGGATGAAACTGGAACTCTGTTTAATCACCGTTTTAAGGTTTTAGTAGTACAACTATCATAGATTTTCTCAGATTCTATGAGCTGCCACTGGTAAAACGACGAATATGATGCTCAACCGTATAGGAATTTCTAATCGGTGTCTCTACGCCACATAAATACATACGGGATTAATCTACATGATCAATTCAGGGATTTGTTGATTACAGTCTTATAAATTTCCATTTCCCGATGTAGGTAAATACACATTATATGGCATGAAGTTGCGTTTTCGAATTTCTAATTCACAAGATGGAATGTGATTGATATTGAGGGACCGTATTTATTTCCATTGTGGAAAGTGATCAGTGAGTTCTCAACGTTAAAAATGAAGGACAAAAATTGTGTTTTTCTTCATATCGAACGCTATTGAAAATGTGAACCACACCAACCCTCAGTGAAGGGTATATTATCACTGTACATGACTAGAGCTGTAGGCAAAAACTGTTACACAAAATCAATTAAATGGGTATCACTGGAATTGATATTATAATGTCATTTTTAGGGGATCTAGAAAAACAATCACAGAAAATCACATTTTGAGTAATTTGGCTCGACAAAAATATATATATATATATATATGTATATATATATATATATACATATATACTATTGTATTTTACACTCCAAATGCATATATTTTACCACTACTCGCTTTATTCATTTGTCATCAGAAGCTTCTAGAAGTTTTCATAAAATTGAACAGAATTGCCTATCCCGAAAATTATGTTTCGTAATAGTGAATTTCGCATTATTTTTTCTTATTCGACCCATATGAACTTAGTTTTTTGGCATGTGTAATAATACTCATGAAATAATACGTCAGTGGAATTTGCTCATTGAAAGGTAGTGGATATTAGAAGGCTTCATTGTGCTACGATTAGAAAAAAATGACTGCTCACCTTTCCACCTGAAATATTTAATAACTCACAGAATTGGACTTCAAGAGCAAAAAGCAAACATTCTTCGGACTAGTTTGATCATAGTTCTACAAAACGTTTTCTAACCATACTCTAAATTCAAAAATGTTAAAATGAGGTTTAAACACTTCAGAATATTTGTGTGCCTTGAACAACATTTTGGACTACTCCTGACAAGATGGGAAGTAAGAAACATACAAAAATGAAATATATATGAAGTATTATAATTGCCAAAATTCTCTAATCTTAGATAACATATTTTGCTTTTGTTTATAACTCAATTACACCACAGTCAATGCCCCTTTTTCAATTTACTGTGTGTCTTAGTTACACTCCTCCGTTAAGCTCATCAAAGTTGGTGCATCGGTAACTGTGTGGCTCAGATTTACAGGACGTAGAGTACACAAAGAAAAGCATCCTAAAAACCTATTTATTCTTTTTCCCTTGCCCTCTTTGACGACTGAAGTGGCACACCTCAATGATGTTCTCCAAGCTTCTCGAAAAATAAACGCAATCAACAAGGCAACATATTACCAGAAGTTACATTTTAGCTGCTACAAATCAAATCCTTACTGAATGGCAGTTAAACTTTATGTAGGTGAAACTATTATAGCATCTCATAAATATAAAATCAACTATACGTTGAATCAAAACAGCATCAATAAAGTTTGTAATCCCGAGAGGTCAGAGCTCTATACCGGGTGTCTGAATCAAATGTCAAAACAACATGTTATGCAGATCAAATTTGACTCTTCCGAACAAACACCGCTCAACAGTATAAAACCGATTGTAACTACTTTGAGAAATCCTTTTCCTCCTAGCATTCCAAGCGAGGATAAATGTATTAAAATTCAGCCATTATCTGAAGCGGGCCCAAGGAATATGACAAGAAAATTAATCATATAGGTGTCTCCTACTGGGATTTTTGGGTTGAAAAGCTAATCTACAAGTACGTAGAGAGGTAAAAAGATAAATGTCTTGTGATATTTATATGACCCCAAACTACCTATCATGATGGAGCTCCTGAAGAACTATACCATGATGGGACACACGTATTGCCTGAGAAATGTTATGAATGATCCACTCAGAGTAACGCAACCTCACATACATTGCATGTAAAACCGTATAAAACTTCTGAAGTCAAGTTTGTGGAAATTCTCATGTGTAAAATACTTCTTAGTGGTACGCCGAAACTGAAACGGCCTTTTAAAGCAATAAATTCGAAGTCTTTCGGCTCATTAAGATTTCACAGGCTGAAATTATTATCGGCAATTAAGTGTAGCCCATGTCTACAAGGCACATGGTACGGTATAGCCACATGATCAGATACGCCGTCCGCGCCTCTTGCGTCTTTCAGGTTCCTAGCTCAGGCAAAACACCCGCACCATACGAAACTGCGCTTGTAAGGTCATAAAACGCAGGAACGAATGTATCGCGTAATAAATATGTCAGCAGAATAATCCCCGTACAGTAAAATATTCATCGAAAAAGCATTGGATGAGGTATGCGCATACATATCAGAATAATACTTACACGTATGTAGTCTACTGAACTGGCTTTTCCGCTTCAGCTTCTTTAATTTTATTTTTAATAAGGCCAGCGTAAGTTTTTCATGCAAATATGCCGGCTTTTCCGAACTTTTATCTAAGAATGGCACGAATACGGCTTCCAAACAAGAAAAATGTTGAACTACTTGATATCCGATTTGGATGTTATGTAAGAAATCGCCAAGACAGAGATGACTCCATTTTTTTTCATTTTTACTGCTTGTTCTGACTTTGTAACCGATGAGTCATTACTTGAAAATACTGCCATTAAACGCCGAAGGGCAACAACTAGAACAAAAAATTAACAGTTTATTATCCAATCAAAAGTCAAGAAGATTTACATTGCGAACATTTTATACTGCCGTAAATAACGTCCAGAATCTGGGTGTGGATGTGGGTGATAAACGAACATTCACCTACAAAGAAACTGTAGCTAAAGTTAACTGAGGTTATTTATGCTAATTACTAATTTGCTTGAATATATGATTCAAACTACCCTTAATTTATAAAAAAATATGTTTAAGGTTGCTCAGTGTGTCGGAGCGCAAAACAAAACAAAACAACTCGTATTTTATTATGTGACAACTCAATTATTTTTACGTTCATATTTGAATATATAAATAATGATTTTCAGAGGGGAGGTGGCTTTTTCACTCCTCAATAGAGGTCGAAGGTTGGCGTTCTAATGGGATAGAGTGGAATATAAAAGAGAAAGGCCTTTTCTCCTCGTAATGAGAATCGAATGTCGCCTTTCGGAAATCGTTAGAAATCGATAGATTTTGCCTTAAAAGGTTTCAGGACAAAAACTCGTTCAAGAGCGCTGATCACGATACCAGCCATGATCTAACAATGGCTTATCTCGGATTGGGCTCTCAAGACACCTTTCCATGGTATTCAGATCTGGTACTCTAAATACAAATCATACCGAGTATGGTACACTTGTCGCGAAAAACCCATCCAGCATACTCAGTATACCCATGTACTGAAGAATGCTGTATCCGAATAGATCCCATTGAGCTATTATTCAATTCACTTGATCTTTTTTTTTATCAGGATAACTCCCCACCTATTAGCGTGGAAAATAAAAGTACAGTTAATGGAAATTCTTGTCCGAAGCCGATCGAAATCGTTTTGTTTATGCCTTGATTAACACATTTTCATTAGCATTAGTGTTTGTATCCATCCCATATGCCAGCGATCTGCTGCCACCGTGATACACATTTGGCGCAGACCGGTTCTCCATATAAATCCCCAATTAAAATTCTGCACCAGTTTGCACGTATGCGTGTACCTGAGTGTTTCGAGCAACAATCGTGAATATTAACAATCCGTCTGGATATATATACATAATTTTAATTATTTTCTCAGGGGCCTAACGAGCTCTGAGTTAATAAATTCGCGCCTTAGTTCTGTATTAACGAAAATTCCGCCTAATTGTTACGGGAAATAATTATACCGGTGTCTGTGTCCAGGGTCGGCGCAAATCACTGACTTACTTTATAAGAGAATAAAAAATGGTGAGCCAGATAAACGACTAGTACAGTATAGAGCTATTGAAGCTAAGTGACAGAACTTATACCTTTTTTGCCTATAAACAAAAACAGATCTCCAGTTCCAATAATGTAGTTTCCTTTAGAATGAACAGTGTAAAGTTGCAAAGCACTCACTGAGGTATACAATATGATGTCGCATTACTAACAAAATACCAACGACCAAGCTTAGAAGAAAATGTCCTAGAGTTTTAAAACTCAGGAAACATTGGAAGACCAACCGAATAGCGTTTCAGAACGAACATAAAAGCAACAGAAGATTTCTGAATTAACTCTGGAATATTTTAGTTATTGACGATTCGGAATTGGCTATTCCGGAACCTTCCACTGCAACTCTAGTCTACTGTGGCTCATGCCTTTATCAGCTTGTTGAGATATGTTTCAGATATTCTGCTTGGAATGTTGTGTTGTATCTGAATGTTCCCACAGTGAAACAGTAACACAAAATATGTTTTACAGTTTCAATCTCCTCCAAGCATATTCTGCATTCGGCATGTTCTGTCATGTCCTACCAATGAGCTGCCTACACGCCGCTGTTTATGTACTTCAACCTGTTGGCATAGAAATACGGGGTCAACAGCGGCTTACATAATTCTCTGTAAAATCGAAATAATAATTATCTAATTATAATTTAGAAATGGGACTTGTCTATTTGTCTTTATTGTAAATTAATTAACAATAATCGAAACACTTTCTAAAATCAAATTACTAGTCTGAGATTGTTTTTTCAACGCTAATGCCTGTAGCGCGGTACGAGTACAATTATTATTAACAACGAGTGCTCTATATTCAACGAAAATTACTTGGCTTACACGAAAGCGATTTTGATATTTCAGCAACACCTGTTGTACCAAATAAGTAGAAGCATGATCCATAGATTAAAGGAAACAGCAACGTTCTGATTTCTTGGGATTCCATCTGATAATGGCTTATTCGTTCCTGTTCTATATGTTCTATTATGGTAATTGTTTGTCTTAGCTCTCACTATCTACCCACCTATAGCTCAATATATTGAGACCGCCATGCTATACCGACAATTATAGTCCAGAGCCAAAACATCCGTATCTATAGCAGGAAATTTATGTATGGCTTCTGAATGGAATGATTCTGAAATAACGGTGCAAGATGGAGGAATTGTCTTCAGCTCTGCTTTCAAATAGTTGAGAACGTAGAAAACTTCTGATCTGTCTTTCACGTAGAAATGTCAATACATCAAACCAACCATCCATTTTCTAACAGAGCAAAATGTTTCGCAGAATTATCAATTATTGGGCATTATGTTCGGACCATTTGAATTAAATCGCAATTATCTAATCTCAAATTGCTTTTAAATTATTAGGTTGGCTGTATGTGTGGTATAAAATAATTGGGTACGGTCTGAGTGTTTGTTTTATAAGTTCTTCATGATGAACGGGTTCGCTTGGTTGTTGCTACGACTTTCATCAGCGACTCGTTGACTAGCAGTTTGCTTGAAATATGTTCTATTCTCGTAAAATCTGAAACAAAAGTTACATTGTCATTGCGCTGGTATTGATTAGCAAACGAATGTTTCTTAGCAATACATAGCAAAGTATTTTCCTCCATATAACATATGCCACTCAAAATTGATGGAGAAATTTCCATTTCTAGAGCGTTTTTTGGAAGAATAGAAATGTTCATACTCCAAGAAGGAACACGAACATAACTTCTGAAGACTTTCCTATGAGTTTCTCTTTGATTCACCCTACTTTTCCTGACCATTTTATAATAACACAAATGACTATTTAATAAGAATTACTAACGTTTAGGCAGCCAAGGTAATATCACTCATTGAATATGCTGTAATATCATACAAAACAGACCATAAAAACTACACAGTTTTAATTTGAGGAGGATTACGCTTTCATGGTGACCGTTGTTTTTAGTGTCATTATAACTTCGAAAGTGTTTTTCTGTTCTACTTAGATGAATAAGGGTACATTGAGGTGGACGAAACGTTGGTGAGGTTATCTTATATTAATAAAACGTGGTTTTAATTAACCGCATGAACAAATATGAGATAACTCGGAGAGACAGTAACATGATATGTTTCAAAAAAAATACATTGCTAAGAAATATGTTGTTCTACATCAACGTCAAAAGATTACTGGCAGATAAATGCTTGTCAGAAGAGCTGCTACAGAAAACGCTATATCAAAAAAATGATACCTGCGAAATAACCATCTCATTTTAGAGAGCTAATCTGTCACAGCCAGCGATATTTGTATATTTATAACTGAAAAAATTGACAAAGGCATTCCGATGAGCAATTGAGCACCATTTACGACACCTAAACGTGATGTTATCGAAATATCAAAAGTTACGGCAATGGAAACATAATGGTTTTACCTTAAGTTATTTTTATGACCTCAAATTATACCAAAGCAAACAAAAACCTAGTAGCGGCTTTTCCGGCACCAAAAAGTTATTCAACCGAGACATAGTACAGTAAAGTTTGGATGACATTGCAGATGAGCAGAAACTCTTGATTTCAAAAAGACAACCATGCAGTCAGTACAAAGATGGTGTAAGCTTTGAAGTCTTATGTAGCTTTAAGAAATGAAACATGTAGAAGAAAAAAGTGAAAAATCTGTAGGAAATAAAAGAGCTCAGATTAAATTGAATTAAATATCAATATCGTTGAATTCGATTAAAAATAAATTGTAGGAGTACAGTCTAAAATATAACCTCAAAAAGCGCTGGTTGGAGATCAGCACCCTGTGAAACGATATCATTCAGAATTTGGTTAGTAGAAGACATCTGGTGAGAGCAGCTTGCTTTAGATGGCGCGACATCATAGGATTGATTCTAGGTGTTCTAACTTGTACGTATTTTGTAAACTTTGCATGTATCATGTCTGGCATCAGAATTAAAGTTCCTTATGCCTATTGGTATAATCGTTTCATATTTATTACTATGGATCAATTTTTTATGAATCCGAAATGTACTTCTGAACGAAAACAGGATTTGTATATGTTACTTTTACCATTCATGCTTCCCATGCATATGCGGAAGCAGTATTTCGTTTGCGACAATTTGTTTAATTTTGATGATAATAGGATGTTTCATGATGTCCATCAAGGAAATTTATAACATAATCTAAAGACCTTAGGTGGAATATAATGTAGAACCACAGATTATACTTTTTAAAATCGCTTTATTGTTGGCAGTGCTGAAAAAATAATGAATACCTTCCCCGAAGTTCATTCCGGTATGTTATTTGTGTGAAATTGTTGTCGCAATTATACTGGGAGAAAATATTATACCATCTAACACTATGTCATTAGTAGTAGCAAATATTAATTTGCATCCCAGGCTCTAAATTCACTGCACTATGTAGGATTACGTCAACTAAACAACGGTAATATTACCAAAAGGCATTTTTATCACCTGAAATTATATAAAAACAAACAAAAACCGACAGGTATGATCTCTTCCGATTTAACCGAGACGTGCCCCATTTGAAAGCAAGCCACTGCGCCGAGCAGTCTTTTCTTTTTCGACGCCACCACCACGGCAAGTTCAGCGTGGTCACGACGCAAAAAGTTCCGGTTAACCGGAGCATGTCCAGTGCCGGCCAATATACATATACATACAGGTGCCGACTTTTTTCCAAAATCGAATGCAAATAAATCACGATTCGCAAGTGCGGCCAAATGCGAACACAATTGTCTGAACAAAAAGGAAATTTGAACGCTGTTCATGTTAATGATAAGCCTTCCATTTGCCTAGTGAAGTAGAGTATAGTGAAGGAAACAGGAATAGTACGAGTTTCTTCTCGCAATAAATTGTGTTTCTTATTATGAATTAACATGGAACATCAAGCAGGCCCAATTTTATACCGCGAAAAGTATACAATTCAATATTGATATCTTACACTTAAAGTTTCCTTCATGTTTCATGACAAGGTCATCACGAAACACCATACTTTGTAGTATTGGAAAATCGAAACAGTGGAGATTGACTTATCACTAGAAGATGGCTAAAATTTGAAACTCGCATGCTTCGCATTTTGAAGCTATACAGAAACTTATTCATTTTAAAAAAGGTAGGAGTGGTCGAAACTGGGTATAAATAATTACTCGCCATACTTGATAAACGTAGATGATTGTTCAGATGAAATTGTATAATTTAAATACGATTTTTCACAAATAGAATTATTATTATTGAAACTGTTTTCGTGTCGCATTTCTATTCAATATTTGCCCTTAAAACAGATCGATGTCCAGTTGTTTATTTGCTTCCAAACTGTCTGCCGTCGAAATGGAGATCATAATGCCTCGAAAGCTAAACAAGATCAACAGAAACCAAAGCGCTAAGTCGTACGATGAACAGAAAATGATACCAGATGTCATGCTTTTCTCAATGATGCTTGAAGTAAAACGATGGGACACAAAAATAAATTATTTTCTGGGCTGAAGGGGCGAGTTTTGATGCAGACAACGGAATGTTTGAGAACGTGCTTTACGTCTTCTTTTTTTGTTTTAATCATATCCGGCTCTCCATTGTTAGCCACTGGTCACTATCTGAGCCTTCCTCATATTTTTTTTAAATCCTTTATGCATCTATTCCATATTTTATGACCTGCAACGAATTTTACAATACATGGTCAACATAAATTATGAATGCATTTTAAATGTTTGTAGAATAGTAGTTTTAGGGTGCTTTAGGAAGTAGTTTTTTACTGGGCTAACTTGTTGTGTGATTGCAGTTTATTAGATATTTTGATCTGATTTCACTACGTTTGACCAACTGGAACTAAAGGTTTGTTGAAAATGTTGGAGATCATAAGTAACTACAAAATTTTGAGATTTTTCAGATTCAATATATCCAAATAAAAATAGTACGCCACTGTTTTTTTCGAATCGCCCAATTTTTCCTAGAGTGCACTATTTTCGTAAAGATAGAA
Source organism: Bruchidius siliquastri (assembly GCA_949316355.1). NCBI lineage: Eukaryota > Metazoa > Arthropoda > Insecta > Coleoptera > Chrysomelidae > Bruchidius > Bruchidius siliquastri. The sequence goes on along the minus strand of OX438533.1, from coordinate 1,618,723 downwards.
AATGAAAATTAGATAAGATATGGTAGAAAAAACTCCTCCTTGATCCTTGCCACAAAGATCACGAAACAGTGAGTGCGCAACGTGAGAAAATGGGATAATATTTAGAGCACGTGTTTCAGGCCTAGAAAGTTTTTCATCAAGGATCAATTTCAACCAACCGACGCACAGCAGCCGTAACTTTTTAATTACTTGTGTGTATAATGTGTATATTTATAGATAATCTCTTCCAAAGGCTCCAAAAGCGCTGTTAGAAGATAAATGTCTGTTCACACTGACCTTGAAGCGCATGAATTGAAGCCATCGGGAACAAACAATCCGGCAATTATTTCAACAACGCTGAGGTTGAACGATTGTTCAAAGAGACGGGTGCAATGTGAGTCATAGGAGTATTACCTGAAGACCATTGAAGATAGCACATCAATCGAAACGTCGTGATACTCAAAATTTTATAGATTATGGAAGTCCGAAATCAAACTTTTGATCATGGGAGTATTGTTGCAGTAAGGGATTTTGGAATCAAAATTCTAAATTCGATCGTTATAATGTGTACACTAGAACGGTTCAATTATTTATACGAATTTGTTGGTGATGCTGCTCACCACCTTCTGCCTGCTTCTAGTTTTTGCTGTATGTTCTCAACACCTACTCGTAATCGATAGTATGATGTGGACGAAAAGCATCTAATCCAACTGTTTTTATATCAATTCGTAGATAACAAACAATAATTGATATTGCATATGCTTCCCGACCTACTCGTCTGTCTATCGAACTTCTTGTCACTGTGTGATTCCAGTAACCCTTGAACTGATACAAGAACCTGTGGTAAGGCATTCTGCTTGACCTAGTAGTCTTAATAAAATCGGTGGCTGGTGAATTAAATAATTCGGAATAAACTACTGGAGCTAACTAACTACCTCATGCCAATAACGTGAAGATATTTATATTCATTATCGCAGTTGAATACCTGTTGTCATCAGCTCTCACGGAAATCGTTCCAGCTAATTAATTCGTACATATTCGCACGAGCTCTGAAAACATAGTCAAAGGGGTGCGGGGGTCAATAAGAGCACGTACGCACGCGAATCATGGATTGCTGCGATTTTATCCATTAAGTTACATGTCAGGGTATCTCGTTCCAGCACCGCAATAATGGTGGGCGTGGGAGATTTTTCGATCGGCAATGTCGTTCGGTGAGGAAAGGTCGTCTAGATAGTTGGCAATGCTGCTCGTTAACAGGTCACGCCCAGAGTACATACGGAGCATTTTAAATATCAGCTTTCTCACGTAGAATCCGTACATTAGCTTAGTTATTCCCAACCTATTACTATTGACCCTTCAAAAACAATTAATAAATTGGTTACATATGTACGTAGGTACGGCAAATCTCATCTAGGAGGGTTGAGTGCAAGACTTCCGATAACTTATTTAGAAGATCAAAAATAGAAGACAGCCACATCCCCAAAATGCCTCTTTTTCTATCTAGTCTCAGATCGTACGCAACCACTTCATAAGCCTAGTTTAGGCTCAAGGCTAGGATGCCATGAATGTATTGTGGTCTTGATGCATATTTAGTTCAAAATTACTGAGACTACTTCGCGACAAAAATACAGACATATGGAAAGATAAACGCACAGACAAACGATCCGACAGACCAGCACCCGAAGATTTGTGACGTGCATATTCTTGGATCAGATGGTCCAAAACTTCTTGTATACGAGTCACTCTACCGCCAATGTAGGTAAATTTCCCACGATTCCATCAGAATCAAAGCTGTATTTGTTAAAGTACAACAGCCTGAACTAAAGCCAGGTGAAGATTATTGAGATAGTAAGAAACTAAGCAATCGATAGATACATTGATTTTTGAGATGTACACATCATAATATGTGGTTCAAGCCGTTTGAGATTTAGAAGCTACCATAATTCTATCAAATTCGCGGCGATTTTCATACATTGGAGCTAAGCATTTTAATGTGTAAATTTTATGATTCTGAATTAACGTCAGACATGAAGGAGGAAATCTACTTTCTACACTTTTTTCAATAACAGAATTAATTACAACAGAATCCAGATATTCCAGGTAATGGTATAAAAAGCGTATATACCATGGCTATGACCTATTTATCAATCTGCTGAACGAAAAACCAGTGAACAGATAGTTAATGTATATTTTTCCTCGTAACGTGAGCCATTATCCACTATTTTTCAAACAACATCGACTTGCATTCCGCTAAAAAATCTTAACGAGCTCCGTATAGGTCGCGAAACAATCGTTATGAAACGATAAAACCTAATGGCGTATAAAAGAAAGGACACTAACTAAAACATGATCCTATGCGGACATGCAGACATGCAGATACACTGTTAGGCCGAGAAAAAAAGCCATTTTTATCATGTAGATTGTAGACGCTCTTACTTGGTGAAACTCTTCCATCATGTAGATAAAAGTTGGGTAGTTTTCACATAGTTTCACAAATAAAACTTTTGCTTTTAGTGACGCGTTTCGATTTTTATTAAAAACCTGTGTAAACTACACAACTTTTTAGCCATTTTTATCTTTGCGTCCATTTCACTATTTCTTCTTTTAGTTTTTAATAAGTTGGGCTGCTCTCAAAGTTTCTGAAATAAGCGTGATTTCGTATGGATAAAATGTGCCTGGTCGGTATATACGAGGGTCACGCTGAAAGTTTTTAAATACAGAAAAACTATAAGGTTTTTTTAAACTTTATTCTGTTTTTTCAACATAATCTCCCTCTACCTCAATACTTACGCAATTACGCATTCGGTAAAACCACTTGCCAAATTCTTGTGCCCAACGGTCTTTTGAGAGGTTGCTAATTTCCCCCTCAAATGCAGCGATTGCCTCTTCATCGGTGGAAAAATGGCGACCTCGTAACTTTTCTTTCATCTTAAGGAATAAGAAGAAATCGCACGGAGCTAGGTCCGGAGAATAAGGTATATATTGAATACCCCGCATACCAGTCTTTGGACGGCACTTGAATAGTTCTTGGAATACTACAGGAACACATTTGGTTATGTACCATTCAGAAGTAACTGTTTTTTGATTTTCCAAGGCTACCGTTGTAATGTATACACTTTTAGAAAAAAAATATGCGACCATTTTCTTTCCAACACTCTTGGAATGATGAATTTTCGTTGGAGGCTGCTCACTTTTCAAAGCACCAAACTGATGACTGCTGTTTAGTTTCGGGATCATGATGGTATAAACATGTTTCGTCTCCGGTTGCGATATTAAAAGTATTTTTACTGTGCCCATTATCAAATTTTTCAAACATAAACTTATCCCAATCACCTCTTGTTGCTTTTTGCTCACTGGTCAAGAAATGTGGCACCCATCAACACCGCTTCCTTAGGCGTAGGTGATCATGAATGATTGTTTGGATCGCTGCCGATTCAATCCCCAGAGAATTCTCAATCTCGGTGTAGGTTATATGTCGATGTTTTTTTACGATATTTTGCACAGCTTCTATAGTTTTCGGAGTAACAGCAGTGAGCTGTTTACCTGTGCGAGGTTCATCATCGAGTGAGACCCGGCCCCTTTCAAACTCAGCAAACCAATTAGAAACTGTAGCCCTAGGAGGGGCAGACTCCCCAAAGCAACTCACTAAACTTCATGGCTCGGAAATCGCGACTACCTGGTTCCATTGTCAAGTTAAAATTCGGACAACTCTTGGATACATTCGAGACCATGGCAAGGCCAACGACTCAACGATTTAAACGCTGCCCTTGCGTGTAAGTACTTACAACTTTAGACAAAATAGCTGCATGCTCAAACTTTTTTAAACTTGTATAGATTAGGAATATCTAAAAACTTTCAGCGTAACCCAGAATATATATAAAATAATATTCACTCATAGCTTTTGTATCTTTACTTTGCTAGGAGATGCTATGCAGATGTTAGAATAAAATTTACTACAAATGTATGTGTTCTGTTCTTAGTAAGTGGGTATTACTATATTGAGAAAAATCATATTTCTGACTTTACCGTTATTGCGTGGTTAAGACGTCTTTAACCCTGGTAATTTCGTCGAATCTCCTAGAGACAATTGGGCCAGCGCTATGAAGTCTTTCGACAGAAGCTTTGCGCAAAACACTCTAATTGCAAAGAGAAAAAATGAGACACCAACCAACTAATGAATAACCAATAAATTAGCGGTCACTGTGGCGCTGCTATATTTAGATAAAAAACAATTTCTTTCTAAATCACGTTTGAGCTAATTGTATATACCCATTAGGCTCGTTATGTAATGGTTGAACTAATTAATTGCTGAAAAAATTTACAAAGAATGCTTCGAGAGATTTCAGTTGCCTCATGGTGACTATCGTTGGCTTGCGTACTTGTCTCTATTATCCGTGGACCGATTATGTTGAAAAATCTCAGCTGGTATCCAGTACTGCAGTTAAATATGGCTACCGTTTAGCAGGATCTAGAAGCCTTTGACAGAAAGAATGTGACGTATTTGTATTTGATTAAAATTGGGTAACACCGAAAGGATTAAGAATCTGGATAGAGCGGTGATTTCATTAATTCATCCTGAAGCAGAGGTGCTCAAAGAGACAAATGTGAGGGGTTTTACACTAGATACTGACAGATTATCAAACAAGTAACTGTACTCTGTTTATCGAATGAAATATACACGGTTTTATAACTCTCAAAAGCTTCAATTACCTCATTTGATATAAAAAGATGCTCGCTTTAGCTAGTAGATTGAAATAAACCTGCAAGACAAACATGTGTTCAATTACAATTCGTTTTATATTCATCTGGTACATCATCATATACCTGAACTTGTAACACGCTACTACTACTACTGAGCCAAATTCGGAATATGTGGAAGATAGAAGACTATAAAAGGTTGTATCGGATGCTATTACCATTATCCTAACTTATTCCTTGTATTATTTATAAAATCCATGAAGTATATATACCAATATAGAATCACCAGTAACGGCGTCCACCCTCCGCTCCTAAAATGGGGATTGCTTCAGCACATGATGAACTTTGTGTGGCTTTAATTAACTGCCTGAACAAGTAAAACTTAATTGTGTTAGTAAGTGTAGCTGTAAGGTGGCTCAAACAGACAACTACCTACTGGCTACTAATCAAATAGAAATACTTTGGAACAGTTCATTCACATCCAGTTCAATATTGGCATTAGGACTTCATTGTCTAGCTCACACATTTAAAGTCATTGTCAGCAGTTTTCAGGTAGACTATTGATGCTTGTACTTCATGAAATGCTACCATCAATCAGTTTGTTTGAAAGTGTGATGATGAATTGCTGCGCATTCAATTCAGAGGGTTTATCAACAAACTAAATGGAAAAATAATTGTTGTTGTTCCAGTCATTGTACTTTAACAGGATAGCCATCGATGATGCCTCCCATACTGCAACCATGTATACTTTGCTTTCACGCCAGCATGTTAGCTCGAAATAATCGAGTGAGGATTTGATATGTCATATCCGTCCACTTGCACATCCGAGTTCGTTATCGCAAGGTAAAGACGGTTGTGCTTTTAAAGTATCCATAGCTCAATTATATGACAGAGAAAATTGAACATTAATCTCCATACCATCGCACGGTTGCGCTGGGCACCAATGTAGAATTAGTTTTGATAAAACGGGGCACAGCAATAAATCATGTGAAAGCACACCACGATACGCAATTACTGTTATTCTAATAATCAGAAACACCTATAATTTTCTCGGCGATGGCCAATATACTCCTTTTCCGATTTTCGCGCAAAAAACCCTCTCGATTACTACTTCTATGGTCGGTTGGTTATAAGTGGGAAACGTTTCAATCACGGTAGTATCATTACTCATTTCGTTAAAAGCAATGCTCGACCTAACGAAGCATTAAACCTTAAAATTTTAAATCCAATATAATATCCAAGGTAAACCACTTTGATCAAAGATAGCGAATTAGATTCCGTACACAAGTGCCCGTTGATGCTATTATGTTTTATAACAATAGAAGAACTCGCCTACTACTCGATTGCAACACGTTCTGAGGTTTTTTCGCCGGGGAAATATCACATTATCATTATTGCGTTGAACACGCCTAGCAAAACAGTCGCTACGTACTCAGTGATCGATCAAACTTACATGTCCCTAAGCAATTCGTATCTACTTGTTCTGTGCGTGAATTGGAACCACATATTACTGCTTCCTTCAAAGTACGTTTTTGTAATAGCTTCAAGCTATAGTGATATGAGGATTGAAGGCATGCATTCAAGTGTTCTTATCGAAAACTCTTGAAGAGGAGGAAGCCATACTTAAAAGATAAACGGAACAGTTTCAATATTGCACCATCACCCAGATTCCTTACGCAACTTTAACAGAAGTCAAGTGTTAAAGAACCATCATGCTGTTAAAGTGGTGCACACTTCGTAGCATGTAGTACTGAAAAGCTAGTCGAATGACTCAGCATTCTTAAATGTGTAAGTCCAAGAAAAGTACATCTCAATGTAACTACGCCGTTTCCACACACACCTAGCACGCCATCTATTCTGGATGCCACAGTAGCCCATAGAAGCTCTATTGCTGAGTGACGTACAAACTACACTGCTGAACTCTGTACATTGCTGAATAACAATGGTACACCAATTGCAAAGATAACATTGGCAGCGAACTATAATTATTTTCTCATGAAATTACTGCTTCGTGATCTAAAATAATTGCCTTACAAGACAATTCAATTTTGCCTTTTTTAATATATATATAGCATCTGCCGTGCTGATTCAATATTTTTTATCTGAATAGGCAAACTACTTCTATAAGCCATGCTAACTAAATCAGCTTCAGTGATATATTAATACATTCATTTCATACAACAGAAAGATATTTCCCAAGGGATATAGTTTAGAAAGTCTATGTTTCGGTCTATGTGATAATAGTAAGCACCTTATCGAGTGATAAAAATCGTCATCCTCATAGCTAATCTAACTAAAAATTCCTTTAGTATTTCCTCTTTAGAAAGAAATTGGCTTTTGACTAGCTGGCTAGCTGGTCAAAGATACTGCAACTTGCACTTAATTCTCTCATCAGCTATATGCCAACTAAGACCTAAATTCATTTTGCTGTTGGTTCAATCACTTTTTTAATTTATTTGCTGCCTCTTGAACGAATGAGGATTATAAATAGTAAACGGATGCTTCAATGCAGTCAAGGTGTTAGGACCTTTGACTTGGTAAGTTGCCAATGGCCATTCCAACAGAGAGCGACACTTGAAGTGAGGAGGATTCTACAAGTCTTGGCACAGAATTTTTGGTAGTATTCGACATTATTGGTTGCTTTTAGTTCTCGTTACAAATAACGTTAATAACAGGTTCACCATGTGGGTATTATAATATGACATCAAATTGTTCACCTAAAGTCTACAGTGAAGTGACTACGATTGCTCTTGTATGAAACTTGAACTATTTGTTCTCACCAAAAGATCGTCAATTAGTTATTTGAGTCATAAAGCAATCTTTTTTAAATCGTTGTTACACTTATTGCAACTTACTATCGGTTTCTCGGTCAAATTAACGTATTGTATATTTGCTCAAGATAGAATTACAAATTAGTGATTCCTTGTAGTACCTGCTCTATACCCTGTCAATCACCAAGCTGCACTAAGTGACGTCTAGATAACGACCGAAACATGCTTCATGTAGATTGTAGATGCTCTCACTTGGTGAAACTCTTCCATCATGTAGATAAAAAGTTCTGTAGGTATCACAGTGCGACGATGATTTTAATAAAAATCGAAACGCGTCACTAAAAGAAAGAGTTTCATTTGTGAAACTGTGTGATAGCTACACAACTTTTAATCTATGCTTGTTAGCAATAGACCACGTATGTGGTGGTGTTTACATTAAGCTAAACTGAAAATGAAGTAATTTGATTTTGCAATGGACCACAGTTTTCAACGGAAGCCTCGTTCGAAGCTGCAATGTGAGAAGTGAGTGTCTAACCAATATCACCCAAAGGAAGGTATGAAAAGACCATGCGCAAAAATGTCGAGTACCGTATTTCAAAGATAACAATAATTTGGTATCAAGGCAGGCTTCAGTGCCAGTCATTGTGGTGTTCGTTTTGTCAACAGCTCGGAGTCATCCTGAAATATTAATCCAAATGAATGGTGCCGCTTTACTGTGCCGTTTTCTCATTATGTGTATGAAAGTACTAATCTTAGAAGATATTTTTAGTCTCGGAAAGCAAAATGAGTGTCAGAAATTCGCGCTTAACATACTTGTTTTATAGCCTGGATACTACTAACAAAGTTGATAGCACCCATAATCATCTGACTAAAACGACTAATAAATTCATATACTCCCATACAAGGCGGTCAGATCCTAAGCATCAAGTCATGGAGATATAAGAAATAGTGTAGTAGAATTAATAAATAAATTGTAAGAGTACAGTCTGCAAACAAGCCTCAAAAAGTGCTGGTTAGAGTTCAGCACCCTGTGGAATGAAATCATTCAGAATTTGATTAGAAGATTGGGAATAATCTTCCTCCATTTTGCTGACAACGAAGTCTGGTGAGAGCAGCTTTCTTTAGATGGCGCGACACCATAAGATTGATTCTACGTATTCCAACTTGTACGTATTTTGTACACTTTGCATATATGATGTCTGGCATCCGGATTAGAGTTCCTTATGCCTATTGGTATAATTGTTTCATATTAACGGTAGCACAAACTATGCGTGGGCAGGGTTGGTGGTCATACTTTTAAATGGGGCGACGTCAGTCACCCACCATTTTGAAAGTACAAAAATAAAAATATTATCCTCTCTTCGAAAACCACAGCATTTATAAATAGAATATTTCAACACCTTGAAAATATTTACTGATTGTTATGTGAACGCTCCTATGTTGCGGTTTTGATCAATAGTAACAAGTAACTAGACTATGTCAAAAAATTACAGAATTCTAATATATTCAACTGGCATATCCGACAGCCTCCTATCTAATATAAATATCTATATCAAAATTTCATAAAAATCAATTTAGAATCAACACAGTTCAAAAATTGTGGAACCTCGAATTTTATATATGGCATTGCTATCTTTCATGAGGTATTGTTCCACATCTTGAGGATAATGTCACACTTTGCAAAAAAGTAAAGAAAATTGTTTCGTTGATTAGGTTCCAGAGCCCGCAACGTAACTTGTATAAATTTAATTAGAATATAGCAAGTGCGAAGTACATTTAAAATATTTAAAGAAACACGTCACAACGACCCAACTGCCTTATTTCCAACTTGGTATCACTTTTATATTGAGCAAATCATAGAGGCTAACTTATCTCATCACTCAGCATCGCACTTTCTGGTGGAGAACTAAAACCACATACGATTATCAAATAAACTTTACTAACATTTCCACTGCCTCAGCAGCCTCTTTCAATGTACAAATAAAAAAGGCTATCAAAGTTTGAAGTGATGACATTGACATTAACTGTTTAACTATCGATAGGATAACAGAACTTTAGAGTCATAACATAATGAATATTACTTACGGAATGGTCGATGTATTTGCTCTGTTAAAAGATGAGGTATTGTCACCTAGAAGCACACCGCTGACTGTCTTGTCAGGGAAAAATGTAACTTACTCGTACAACAGCGTAATCTCAATACCCTCCGGTAGGGAAACAAGAATAAACCATAACGAATTCTCTACAAAACTTATTGAGCATTTATAGGTTTGGAATACAATAACTTACCTGTACCTATACTAACGCACCCTGTCAAATGAGAGAAATGCGTTCTAACCATCGACATACATTTCTATACGGCTGTCTAGTAAATCAATTGATTCAGCTTGAATGTTTTACCAATTGGAATCTTAAATAAAGTTGATATACAGTCTGAATCTTCGTATCTCAAAAACAATCTGATGAGTTCCAAAATCCCTAATGATACACTCCATGCCATATATCAATTTATCTGATCAAAATTCGTCGATTTACCTTGCAGCTTGCTCGCGGTAGGTAGTCATAATTTCAGAGGTCCTGCCTGCGGTCAGACATTTTTTCTGTTACCGTTTCCTTAATTTGGTGATATCATCATTGTACGGAGGGCTACGCAAAAGATCTTCCAATGTGTTCACTGTGTCTATCAATAAGTAAGACGATAGATTTTCAGTTGCCTGCGGTTCTTCCATTGATGAATGTGTAGTGTATGTAAGTAAAGAAAATATTATCTCAAATGTTCTAGATGACAACCAAATAATATCCACTGCACGCGCATAGCTTTTCTTATGGTGTCCTGGATGATTTTTGAGCGTAGTCAAACTTTCTTTTAGCATACTCACATTTCAAGAATCATTGCTGCTAGGAAAATTCATATTTCTACAGATACAACACTTCCATATTCTTACTCAAAATTATTGGGGCTTATACCGTAATCTTTATATGAGTTCAAGGACGACAAACAGTTCAATGTCATGGATGCTTCCATTGCAAACACATAGATTGCTGTTTCTTTCCAACCTCATTTCTACTGAGTACTTGGTATCATTACAGCATTTCTAGGGTTGGGCATGGTTTATTTACACCTCTTTCATATATTGAATTACGCAGGAGTGTAAACATAAAGCATAAGCTTAGATAGATAGGTGTTAAACCCATTCGTGTTATTCAGTATTAAATAGTTATCTCTAGCGTATGATATGTGATGGCGTCTAATTGCTGAATAAATTACTGATATCACCCATAGCTCACTCACTTGAACAGATAAGAAAGGTCAGATTATGAAACTATCCAGTGGTGTTCCCATAGATGTATTTTATCTGCTATGCCACACTCGCCACCTGTTGCTGCTAAGAGCTGCGATGACTCGACCAAACGGCTCTATGGTATGGACAAGAAGTTCTACTCCAAATAAAGTAGCATTCTAGAAGGGATGAAGCATTTAGATGCTCTCCACAACAGCTACATAATAGTTACAAAAATAATGTTGGTCGCGTCCTTGTTATCGCGTATTTTCAGTAACTGCTGGACCGATTTTGATGAAACCGGAATCTCAATAGTGTAAGTGGCGGTGCACTCTATTTTCAAATCTATTTATTAGTGGCAATAAAATTACCGTTTGCGTACGTATTCATACTTATTTTAACCCCGTTATTTTTCCTAAACTCTATATATCCATACCCGTGGTATAAAACAGTGCTCATGGATGTTCTAGATTGAATGTGCGGAGTGCCTACTTAGCTCAGTTGGTTTATTTCGTTGTCTGTTTCATCATTTTCACTTATTCGAAATAATAATAATTTTAATTTCATCCATTTTTAATAGCTTTATCTCGAACTCTACGTCAGATTTATTTATAAAGCACTTGAGTGGGCTTACCGATATTAATTATAATTTGTTATAAAACACGCTTTCGCGTAAATTCATTTACAAGAATAAACAACGATACACGGGTTGATGAATTGATTAGTTGGCTTATTGATGTGAGTTATCCTATATAAGCAACACAATAAAGATAATTCCTTGCAATCAACTCACCACTAACTATTAAATTCCTAAGCAAAATATCGTCAGCTACTAATAGAAGATTATTACCAGCGGAAATAATACTTAATGATTACAGCGCGATAGCTTTACACGGTGGGTACTCACCTACGTAGGCTATTATAGCAAAATTTTCTGCTATCAATCAGCCTACCTTCTTTTCAGTTGTCAGTCCGTCACCGCCAGCACAGGTCTATTGTCCATCCATCCGGCGAATAAACGTGAAAAGTGGGTTTGTTTTGATTATTTTTTATGACCGTATCGAAATCCTATCCACGACAATACAGTACGCCTGTTTGAACTATGCTTGTTAATGAATACTTCTTCAGCATTATGTTGGTCAACAATTTTGGTAATTTGTCAGGCGTCTGAGTTATGCGAACTGATTGTAGAAAGTTAAGAGTGGAATTGCACCTCTTAGAATAGTGTGGAATATTTTAACGATAAAAGTTGTGCTGCAGTTGTCCAACCAATAATAAACAATTAACGATATACAAGTAGCACCATGGTTTAATCCAAGCGCTGCACGTTGGGCAATTTTCCAGAGCAGCTAGCCAAAGTAGTCAAAGAAATGAAATTTCAATAATGATATCTTTTACTGTGTATTCTTTACGAAAGCTTGATTTAACTCATTCATCATTTAATTCATTATGTTTTCAGAGTAAGAACAGATAAAAAAAGTTGTCTTGGACACACATCTATCAAATGTTCCGACTATAGAATTCCGTGCATTGATATAAGTGCCCATACAGAGCTTCTAAGTATTTCCATCTTACCAAGTCTATATTGACATTAAAATTTTTGATAAATTGCTAGTCATAAAAAATACTTTATTATGCGAAGATCTTGCACAGGACATAATTCATGATTTCATTTATTATATTTTCAGAGTAAGAACAGGTCAAAATAACTCGGAGACCCATTTATCACATGTCTCGAGTATAGAAATCCAAGTCTAATGGAAGGATTTTATTGAAGGCATTTATGAATGTCTTAATAGATTCCTGTTCATGAAACAATCCTTTGTTATGCAAAAATCTTACGTTAAACTTGAATAATCACGGGTATACATGTGGTTGATTCTGGTGACATTTTATCTAAACCTAAGATTAACGGAGATGAGTCTATCAACGTTTATCTTATGCGTTAGAGTGTAATTTATTTTATGTGGAACACGGGTGAGAGCGAGCTGCAGTGGAACGAGTGTTAATTCTATTTTTAAACTGTTTCTAATCAGAAATATTTACGTAAACTTTACTGTAATTCTCAATTGATTATACAAGAATTGTACCAAAAGCTTTTTTCCATTTTGTTTAATATATAGGCAATGCCGAATAAGCTACCTTAACAAAAATCGTTGTTAATATTACATTCAAACAATAAATTCGTATGATATTTTTATAGTGCAACAAATATTCTTATAACAATTTTTGCATAAATAGTTGTCTAAAATAATTGGGAATTTACGTACACTTTACATAAAAATGGTTATATTACAGTGTTAGCTTCACGTAAACCTTACTTTTCTCCGCATACAGTTTGCTACTTGTTTACCGATAATTCAGCAATAACTTTTGTAAATCGCTTACTATTAATTTAGGTGATCACCGTAAATTTGTCAATCAGAGATATTTAAAGTAGACCATTTTTCAAGTTGATCTAAAACGTTACATTTGCTACAAAGCACCTTATAAATACATATAATAAAGGTTTATCTTCAATCGGAATGCATAAGACCTTTGACAGCAAAAGCTCGCCATCTGGTATCTACAATTTTTTTGAATATTTTCAAGAAGAAACGACAAAAAAACCATACATGCTTAGATTGGCAACAATTGGACGACTTTTAGGTTTTTGACCAGCTTTTTTTTAAAATCGGCCACTGTGGGCAGGATAAATCTATATTGCAGGCCTAATAATTACATGAAGATCAAAAATAGTCCGATATTGTCTAAAAGATTAAAAAAAGAAGATGTTCTATAAAAGTGTGTAGCGTTGAATAATTGTACAAAATTGCATTTCTGCTCCCCCTTTAAACTTATATGACCCCTCATTGAAGTTCTGAGCCTGGAGGATTGTCCCCTACCCCTCTCTCTCCCATAAGGTCTGAATAAAACATTTTCAAACATAGATATACGAAAATCAGAATCTCCTTGGAAACATGACATGTTTCGGTTGCCCAACTAATCAAACGCAAGCTAATAACGGGAAGGTTTGTAATACCGACTTATTTAATCATGTTATGCTAAATGCTGACTAGAACCTTTTGTGCACATCCGTAGTAATAGCAGTTCATTGCTGAGCATTAAAGTGGATTCCTTTTAATTGAAATGTTCTCTGAATTCGAATTAAACCAAAATTTTACGTTACTCTGCTTTCTTCTTTTTATGCAGTCAGTAGTTAAACCGTAAATGTAAATGTAAAAAGATAAACAACCCCCTCAATCCAATTCTGTTATTCAGCCAGCGAAAATAAAATACCGACTTGTATGACCCATATTCCGAAAATTATAGTCGCTCGGAATATATCCGAATCAATTTCAAAGCGCGGTAAATTGTAATTACAGATTAAAGTCAGTACGAAATTGGTCGGCGAGCATAATAAAGTATATCGCTTTTGCTCGATTTCAGGAGAGTCAATACAAGACATATTGGGAAGGAAATATTTTGCCGTATAGACAGGTGGGTCGTATAAATTGTTGCGCCTATCTATAGGTTTCAATGCAAATGTACTGGTAGATATACCACCCATTCCCTTATACAGCAACAGTGTAAGTATTATATCAGTTAAGAATGGGTACCTTTGTGAAATTACCATGTGTTACACATACAATGGTACTCTTGGCAGGCAGGTTTGAAAAACACGAATAGGTAGTGTCGTTTTATACCCCATGGCTTGCCATTACTCCAGATGCATTATAATACTTGTCTTACTCACAACCTAACCAAATGTGCAGCTGAGTAAACTGAAATTCCTTGATCTTGAATAAATCAGGAAAAATGATCAGTGTTTGTAACTTTTTGAAACTGTATAAGAAATTGGGCTAAACAAATACAAATACACAAACTTTTCTCGTTTTTGCACGCGAAATAAAAATGCAGTCAATATGCGAATCCTTGATTCTTAGGACCAGTGAGCGCTATGGATATTTCCTGACCTGTTTGTCTATTTACGCGTGGAAACTGTTTAATGAACGCAAATCTGAAGCGTTAAGAGACAGCAGTGTAAACAGAACCTAGATAGAAACTCAATAGATTCATTGTTATGGGAAACGAATCTGGGCCGATGCTCGTCTTAAAACTCGAATGTACGATAATTAAAAATTAACCATGCAAGTCAGTAAAAGCTTATAAATGGTGACAGTCGTTACAAGAAAGTGAGTATAACAGAGTAGCTAAAACATGAAAATCGAACTTTTTGCTAATAAGCTGTTGACATAACTGTGCTTGTAAGAGGTCGTGAAAAGTTTAAAGGTTTATCTTCTGCTGTTAGATAGTAAATGCAACACCATATCTTAGATTGAAGGTTAATTCATATCACTTCTTTAAAAGCGGGATATGTTGCAGAGTATCCCCAGGAACATAATTTTGTCTTATGAGGGGGAAAAAGCAACATATGATGCCATAATCTCGAAGTACCTGAGATCCAGAACATAACAGACTAAATCGGTAGAGGAAAATCGTACATCTGCAAGCCTTGAATTTAAGATTTCTCTTCCAGGCACATCCAAACGAACTGGGTCATAATGCACCGAATAATTAGAAAGATGGTCATGAATCAACATCATGAAGCAGATTGTTTGACTTTCATGTTCCATGAAAACAACCACTGAATGCTCATTTTGATTTTGATTCCTAGTTGCTTACGTATAGTATGAGTTCAATGTTATTGGATTCTGCACTTCATTGATCTCTAAATCTCGTCAATATAACATTTGATATATAATGTGTTAAAACACATTATTGATGACAATTATCTTTTCGAAAACATGCTTCAGTCGAGTTTCTCCCTGTGGGACATTGGCTAAAAGCCATTATTTTAGTGCGAAAATATTGTATTTGATGACATTCTCATTAGTGGAAATTTTTGAGAATAACTTCAAGCTGTCACAAACACAAATTGACTATAACATTCACAAACAAGGTTCATCCTTAGCGAATTATGGCTTCTCATTTGCACTACTTCAACACATGTATCTTGTCACACATTTGATCAGTTTTTGCAGAGGATCAAACCATTCATTTAGTTTAGACCATCTTCTGACAAAAATTTCGTAACGTTCCCTGTACTAATATTTATGGCGACATTCTGTGCAGAGAATAAATTTGCACAAGAGTCTCGGGTTTTGTCTATTTTTAGCTATCGGTGCCGTAAGGTTCGCACTTGTAGGTGTAGTAGTGAAAACGAATACATTAATACTAATTACGCTAAATGTTTAATAGTGCGTCTGCTGTTTTCCAAGATTTAGCGGAGAGGTCAAAAAATTGTCAGCTCGGTGCTACGCCTTGTACGATATACATCCTTAGGTTACGTGTATTTCCTGGGTTATTTGGAGACATTGAGCAGACGTAAATTGGAATATCGAGGTCATATCATGACGGGAAAGAAATATGATTTTCTATGGCATTGTCCAAGGCAGATGCGGAAGAAGAATCTCATGGTTTGGATGTACTTCTAACCAACTTTTGAAAGACGCCGCTTCCACTGTAAAAATAGCCATTATGGTCGCCTACCTTGGTAAATGGCACTTAGAGAAGAAGTAGTATTCTTGGCATTGCAAGAATACTAAGAAAATCTCTCAACTACTGCCTATTTTATAATTGAAAAAACAGCTTGATAACGGTTGACAAATCAGATTCTTTGAAACAGATACCTCTTTGAACATAAACGTATTGAAAATTATCTCCCACGACATCATAAATGATTAGTATTGTGTAATATCGTATGTTGTATGTATGTACATGTTTATCAATTAAATGCTGTTTTTCTCCTTATGCAACAGGTAATTATATATTATTACTTACTGTATCTAATTCTGCAAAAATTTGGTACACTTATCATCTGACATGTATCTGAGCACAGTGGTGCTTGATGTATTTCATCATGGTGTGCATGTTATTTGTCGAATAGAGCTCCAAGGAAAGCCTTTGGTACCACTCAAATCTGGCACTGTTTTTGTTATTATGTATCTTGACTTATATTGCTCAAAATTGGCTAAAAATTAATTAAATTGCCTTCGCGTTTATATGAATGAGCGGCAAGCATTTCACCGAACGCCAATTCCTGTAACCTCTGGACGTCTATCCGTCTGCTTTATTCGGGTAGATATTGTCGACGATCCTTCTTTCTTCCGTATTCTTCTGAGGTACTCTCAGAAGATGAATGCTTGGTAAGGAGCTGAGCGGTGTATTGGTTTACTGCCACAGCTAGAATCAGTATTTTACGAAACGGTCTATTATGCAACAATCACGCGCAGTACCAGGTGGTGCTTCTTCCTCAGCATGAGCTGTATATAATAGAGTCTAATGAAGTTCGCTATCTCTTCTAGTGTTCTCCTTCTCTCGCTGCTGAATTCTTCATCGGACGAAATCTTCCAAATAAAAGATGCAGCATTCTTATTTGCTCTCCTCATGGTTCACTCTATATTCTCAACTATCTTGTATTGCTATCCAGCCAAAATCTATACATGTATGGCTATAATTTCGTGAATTCTAACTTTAGTTATCAATGGAATCAAGTTCTTCCTTTCAGAAAGTATCCGTAAACACTAACTATAGCCATCAACAGCTGCTGTTGTGTTTTTGTTGGGTGTCCTCATTACCTTATAGTCAAATTCTAATACTTACGGTAATCTTCTTTATATGAATATTCAATTAACAGTGAATACATATTCATAACAAGAACAAAAGAAACACCCGAGGGATTTAGTAATCTTATCCGACAAGAAAATGGAAGTGCCATCACAATGGGGGAAGATTTGATGAACATTACATGCTTCCTAATACATATACTGTCAGTAGTAGAACACACAGAATTGGGGGTGCACGAAATTGATGCAGATGTAGTTTGGATATTGCGATAGTAGTACAATTATGCACACATAACTGTGAGAAATAAACATCAATCTAGAAGGAAGATTGAAATGACAGATTTTGTTGAATGTATGGAGCAATTTGTGACACAGCTATATTGGATTCATCTAGCATCCCCGTCCCTCAATTAAAACCACATATGTTCATGCTTAATAGCGCTTGTGCTGCCTCAACAGTCTTTTCTATACTGCAAAACGACAAAAAAATAAGTTTTGACAGTTATCTACATATTAACAAATTGGGAATTGTGCAGTGTTTTTGTTTTCGAATTAGATCTTTGTATGAAGTATTATAATATGCTCGAATACCGACTCAAATATTATTACTTCGTCACCATAAGACTACCAGTCAACGAAAGAGAAATCACAGCTGATAACAGTGCAGCGGAAGATAGCAATAGGAAAATCCCTCTTTTGGCATCCAATAATCAACCATAAGAATAGCAAACCATAGTTCAACTGTATCCAACCATATTGGATCATAGTCTACTGGGAATTGGATGATTTAGTTTTACATACTCATTGTTTATTAGGTATATACTTAAAATTACTTTTTGTGTAGTACAGAAACTTCTTTCTATCCCTGTTTCATAAACATGTTGAAACTTTTATTCTCACTACGCTGGACTAAATATATAAACATACATAGCTACAGAAGGTCACATGAATAGTGGAAAGCATACACCACCAGTCATCAGCTTATGGCATGGATGATGACGAGAGAGAACTGTACATTTTAAAAAGTGAATAAGGACAACAAGGGACGTTGGTGTAAATCAGTTCACCTCCTTTTCTTGACAGACGTCGTATTGGGCGCATCTGTCACTGCTATCATGTACAGTCCAAGCTGTTAGGAGCTTTGTCCCCGTAATGATGCCACTGGGTGGCGCCACTTTGCTCGACTCTTTTAAATAAACGTTAAGATCTATGTTCACCTGCCCCGGATCCGCTTCTGCGGAGAAATGACGTTTATATCCTTTCATTCAATTACCAATTTATTTAAAGTCTTTGCCGGCCATATAAGTTTATACTGTATAGGAAAATACGTATTTTA
Organism: Bruchidius siliquastri; assembly: GCA_949316355.1. NCBI lineage: Eukaryota > Metazoa > Arthropoda > Insecta > Coleoptera > Chrysomelidae > Bruchidius > Bruchidius siliquastri. The sequence continues at coordinate 1,600,050 of OX438533.1, read as the reverse complement.
CTAAGTTATGGCAATAATTGGTAGATTATACAATACATTCATAAATCAACCATTTACGTCAGTTATTACTGTCCACCTGACTGTGACTATGAAATAATACGTAGGTAGTACCATAAGCCTACCTATAACAAAAAGTTGCTCCTGTTCTCACTCACTTGTGACATACTTCATTGACAGTATGTCATTGAATGATAATTTTTGAAGGAATAATTTTATCTTTGCGGTTTTCAGTTTGGTTTCCTAACGGAGATCTCAAAATCGTGACGCAAGTTTACTATAAAGGTATTCATTGTAATTCATTTAATATCACTACAAGAGCTTGAATGCTTATCCTAATTAAATAACTTGGAAGTTCTAATTCTGTTTGTTTTCACATCCCACGCCAATATATAGGGAATTAATTGTAATCCTGCAAAAATTCTAATTCGAAATATTGTGTTTTCCTAGCTGATTTATGACATATAAATATCACAAGTTATTCCCGTTCGCCTTGATTTCTCTATAAATTTTCAGAAATTATGAACACCTTGAAGTAATACATTTTTATTTCTGACCTAACCAACTATTCATTTGGTACATGTTCTCATTAATGATGATCATAATTTTATAATAGAAACAAAACTGAACCATCTATACATATTATCACCCAAGAACTTAAAAGCGAGAATAATCAAAACTGAAAACAGAAATAATATTTGCTAATATGGTGGCTACTATTGTGATGTAACTGTCAACATGGGCATAATTTTTTTAAGTAAAATATGTGAACGAAATACTGCTTCTGTGATGGTGTCTACCATGGAAAGAATAAATGAGAAATTACCGATTGTGTTTCTACGGAGAAAATATTATATCGATATATAAAACTATATGGGACAAAATCACTTAACTGTCATGTGTTGGGTTGTATTACACCAGAACAACCTTGTTGAGTTTTTAAGTTAAATTAATTCATCATCATCAAACTGTGATGCACATATTCCATGGTCGAGAGGAAACATGCATTTGTTACCGTTCATGTCGTCATATGGATAATCAGGATAGCACAATAGTAGCTTGAAACGGATCTCAAGATGCATTTGAATAATCTCAAGTAGCCTTTCGAGTTCTGTATCAGTAAGTAGTGCTGGATAATGTGAAGCAAAGTTATTTGCAAAAAGCCAGAACTAATACATTTCTGCAGGTTATCGTGATTAAGACTGTACAAGCTAGCGCACAGATAAATGCTGCTAGAATGTGTGCTTTATTCTCATAAGAGTGAATTGAAACGAGCCTTACGGTTGCAGTTCTAACAAGGTATAGGCGAAGCTATAATATTCCGCCTCTTCAGTTTCACAAGTCTATTCCAGCCACCTTGTGTTGTCCTAGGCTAAAACCAGTACAGAGTATCCTAAAGTATGACCTCCCTGTATGCTCCGAGATCTGAATATATTTGGGCTTCTAATATGCAGATCTCTCGAGTATTCCTATTCCCTAATTAATACTATTAATAACGCATAGAATTTAAAAAAACTGTTCCACGAGATGAATGTTTACGTATTTCTTAACGAGTTATAATTAAGAACACTTAAGGAGTCCAAACACCTGTATTGGACGACAGTTATAACAATATGGTGAAAACGCTCTTCCGGTGGCAGATTTGTGGCGCGAGTGAAGCTATTTAAAGAGGTTCCACGAACATTCAGGATTGAACGATATGTTAATAAGTTATATGCTCGTCACCACGTGTTACGGTATGGTTATAGCATGTAGATGTAGTACCATGACTCATAGAAATGAGCACACTTTTCGTGGGAATTAGGCTTCCATTAGTTTCTCTGTCTTTTGGTGTATGGATGCTGTATCGTATAAATAGCATACTAGCATTTTATGTCAGTTATTACTGTCACCATTCACAACTATAACATCTAGGCAGCAAGCGAAAAAAATTAAAGAGAAGAATAACAATCGCGAATAAATTCTTCGGACATACCTAATAAATAATAAAAATATCGGTGATTTATTTTAATGTTGTTTTTTTGGTACGCCTTCAAAATCACAACCGTAACTTTTCGTTTTACTTCAAACTATTTCGTTAAAGGCATGGCTTGAGGAAGTGCTAGAGCTATTGTTTATGACTAATGTGTTTGTTAAATATGTTTTTTATATTATACGTTTACCTTCTACCTGGAAAATGATCGATCAACGTCTACGAATTATCCTAAAGAACTGCTTCGTAATGCAAATCAGATAAAAAAACAACGTCTAATCCATCCACATTCCAATATTATTCCAAATGTTGTCACACAGCAATGACAAGTAATAAAACACTTTATCGACAAAATAAACAGGCAAATTAATTAAATTCATCCGTTTCTGCTCGTCGTCCGATTTCCGCCGTCTCTAGTTCTCGTTAACAGTGTCATATTGAGATAACGTCACATATCCTCAGAGAACTAATTCAGATCGAGATTAGATTTACAGTAGCGCTGTCATTGGAATACAGTAAACCAGTGGCGGGTGGTATTACGGCTATCGGGGCGAGTTTATCAAAGTTTACAGAATAAACACGTTAGAAGTTAAATCAGTGATATTTTCTTCTATGCGCTTAAATTGGAACCATATACCACCGAAACTCGATATGCCTGTTTCGTTTTGTTTTCAAGCGCCAGCGCTGAGGATAACATTTCACTGGCTACTAGTGGACTTTTTGGAGTAGTCCAGATTTGGCCTCCAAAACTGCGCCAGGAGAAAAGATCCTGTTCACCCAGTGGATTATTTTATTCATGCAGGAATTTTTTACTTATACTACCCACTCATAGGCGAGTAAGTATTGAGAAATGATTCGAATTTGAGTCAATCCATTTTTTGGATTTCTCATAATGTCTGTTTCGCTAAAATGCGTCACTTTTTTACGTCGTTATGTCAGAACGTAGGACTGCAGTTTTTCTTCTAATGGCATAATCTCTGTGTATGATGCCCTTATCTAATTCGATGAGGCATATGATATGAGCGAGTAATAAGTAATAAATCAATAACTAAGATTTCAGAGAACTTGTTTTTTGCAATTCTAATAGCATTTTCATGATTAGTGGAATGGCTTTTTTCCCCGATGGTTACAGTCTACAGCGCTGTTAGGTCAATTTGAATAGAGATTTGTTGTCTCGCAGCGCTTATGAAGCGTTATACGCCTTTGCGTGAGGTTATCTATAAAAAAATAACTTCCGTGAGTTGTGCTCCATATTGTGACAAGTTGTATAGTCGATAATACTATTGACATATTGAGGAGGTACAGCTTTTTTTACTGGGCTTTTGATTTTGCCAACCTAATCAATATACATTGAAAATTTGAGGGTAAAACATCTTGAAATTAGATGGATCAATACCTAAAGAAAATTGCTCTTACCGATTCTTACCTGGCATTTGGGTTTGAGATACACAGTGGTCTTCACAGAAAGATGTTATTTCCTCTCGATGATTTTTTTGCCTTGGACCTTGGCTGAATGTTAATTACGAATGACGTTGTGTTGTGTTCCAAACTGTGATGAATTATATGTTATTTTGAGGAATCCTAATACTTTCTTCTTTCTGTTTGTTAAATGGCGTTGCAGTTTGGGATGTGTCACCGCAATGCACAAGTATATTTTCTTCCGTTTACTAACGTCAGTAGTGAACTAACTTTTTTTAAATCTGAGTGACCGTTGAGCTTCCTTTACATTTGAAATTGATATTTCATTCGTATTGTCAGTTCTCTTACATTTTAATTTGAGATACGCCACTGCAAAGCTGCGCTGCTCTGCTACTGTCTCGCCCATAAAACTGTCATCACGGACCGTAAAATCACATTTTTCGTCCTGTTGTCGCTGTCGTTCATCATCGGCACCGCCAGTGGCGCGATTTACATAAACCCCATTTTTTTTCTTATTTCGCCAACCGTTGCATGGACGGTCTATTAATATTCTTATTTATTTTCGCCGCATTCTTAATTCGAATTTCTAAAAGATCTAATTTAAATAACATCGCCGGCATTTAGTCATGGCTCTTTGTTGGATTTTTTCAACTAGATAGGCAATTCAATTATTGTCCAATGAAGATGAGGTTAGTGAAGGAGCTTAAACTATTTTTTAATGGAAATGTTCCTTATTACAATGTACGACGTTAAATTTCTGCGATAAGGTTGTTATGTTGTGAAGGGTTTGATGTGCCATTTAGGCTGGTAGAGGACCGTGTCTCCCAGAGTCAAAGTTTTGAGGAAAAATTGGTCAATACTAGTTATGATTCGTGAACATTTCACAAGCAGTGACACATATGGAGGGAAAGTTAGATTGCTATTGAATCAGAACTTTTCCAATCATGCATTTCGATGTGCATTTTCGATAAGACTCAAGCATAAAACTCGATCAGTCATTTTTTGTACGCTTTTCTTAACTTCAACAATAGATGCTTTTCAAATATTGTGACAAAAAAACGTAACTTCTAATACAATCAATAGGTTTTTTTAAGCAACTTGGCAATTCTTGATCATTCTTCTAGACCTGTAGAAAACGTATATCTTTTGCTGTTCATAGAACAAGCATAGCTAAAAGTGATGTGGTGATTGATATGTTTATACTGACAACGATTTTGAATCGAGTCGGTATATCATATGTTTCATAAACTTTTGTTTAACCACTTTCTGTCAGGAAACCTGTTATGACAGAAAATTATTCAAAGATCTGAAAACGAATGAGATTGGTTTAGGACAAAACCGTCACAAAGACGTAAATCCACAACCCTCAATAATTTCAGTCAAGTCTTATGGACACAAATTGTGTTCGAGAAGACAAATGTCTGGTAAAGCAAGTATCTGCAAGATGTAACAGGTGCAGGTGTTTGCTGGCCTATCATGAGGTATACTCCGCCAACGTAGAGGATTTAAAAGGGATTTTTTTGTTGATAGACATTATTAGCTTCAAGGCTCAATAATACCGAGCTTTTCTTCATTCATTCTAACCATTTTGATGCCCCAGAATTAGATTTTGAAAATCACCATGTTTTTTTGACACAGTTGTAGTACTGGCCTACAGTTGAAATTCAACTTCAGTAAGAACAGTAGTTGCTAAGTTACAGACAGACCAAGATCAGTAGACAACAAACGAAAGAATTGAATAATATTTTCGTGTTGCGCAACCTATTCACAAAGTTTGACAATCAAAACTCAATTTTGTTTATCTTAATTATAAAGCTTCATCAAGTGAGAAATTCGAGCATCTAGTAAAAAAAATTCTCACTAGGACATCTATAGTAATTAATATCTACCTCTAGCTACTACCGATTTCATATAAAAAATTCAGTAGAGCACAAATTACTGGGTTATCAGAATGTATATTTTTCACTGTTATGCACGTGTGGATATAAAATCGTATGCTCATCGCATTTCCAGGGTACAATTTGCATTTTTTTTAAATTAATCGATCTTGATATGACCTATGAATCGTAGCGACCAAGGCAGAATGTAATGATAATATCAGATGGTTGGGAATGGGCTAAATACGAAATTTTCCTCCGCTCATGTTTACTTAGTAAAACCACTATGATTGAAATTGTGGACTCGAAAACAAAAAATCCATAAATGAAGAAGGCTAATTTATTTGAGAGTAAATATGGTAGCAAATGTGAACATTGCTTACACTTCTTACATTTTTATGGAAGTATGAGTGAGCTTATCCAAAACCAATCTTGAAGGGTGTTTCGTCCTTCTTAAGGCTCTTCAGGACAATGTCGGCCTCGGATGCACAAATAGGCATCTCTTAATTGATTCATTAACCAAAAATCAATGAACCGAGTCAAACAAAATAGCATCCACTGAAAACTAACAGCATGATGTAGGCTTCTGTCAATCTCGTAATTACTTATTCAATATCTATGGTGGACAGACTGCGTCAAAGTGTTCTATCGAACTAAGATTCTGTCTTAAAACATGCAACCCATTTTACGAGTTTACAGCTAAATGCGATTGATTTTGGGTAAATTAATGAAATCAGAAACCTTCCATAGCATTCCAACTGTCAGGAGTCATAAATGGGTTGCATCTTGTGGAAGTCTGTTAACTGACTTTAAATTATGCAGATGATGTTATTCGATGTTAAGTATGGATGAGCTCTTTTATATCACGAATTTCTACAATGGCCAAAGTTTCATACACCCCAATGTTTCGACCCTTCGAAGTGAGACAAGAGTACTAGAATAATTTATATTCATATGTCATTACAGCTCTTCGTATCTGTAGATGTTTTACCCATTTGTATCTGAAACACTGCTTTATTGCTCGAAGACGTGTGGATCACAGTATACGAGTACCTACCACTTAAAAATTACCTAACTGCTGTTCAGAAGAAATATTTACTGGTGCATTAGATATACGCAATACACATGCACGTATTTCAGCCGTAAGTGAAATATGTAAATGTGATCGATGAATTTGTCTTATTTATACAGTCAATAATGTGATTGCATATCGTACTAATAGCATGCGGACAGATAAAGAAGTGAAAAGTCTGTAACGTTTCGTGTGAATGTGTGGGTATGAGGAGGCAGGTGTCTTATCTTGCCAGTTCATTTGCGCAATACTTTTGAAGTACTTTTCTATCAGAAATGTCTGCATCTTTTGTGTCACTCAATACGTTCAATTATGTAGACCGTTTTGAAATAACTGCAGTGCTGAATCGCTGTTGTTCACCAAACTGAAAAAATAGTATGTCTGAGACAAGAATTCTATTAGTTCATGGTTTTATCGATTGGACAATGTTACAGATTTTCCAAATTATATAAATAAGACGTTTAGAAAACTATCGGTACTTTAACTGATCTGGATCTTCAAGATCGAGTCCATACTTCCATAAGATATATTTTGACCTCGAAAATGGAATATGAAGAACAAGAAATAATAAGTCGAATATGATCCTGCTCATTATTAAGACTGACCTTTAAAATTCATTAGAAGGTCAAATACAAAAATGGTTTCAAGAAGTGTTTCCGGAAGTTCAATGGTGAACCTTATATCTTTATATCTTGAACTTTATTGAGATAATTTTAAGGTCAAATAGATTTTCTCAATTAGAGTTTGAACGCTAACGTTCGTATCTTTGGATATGACCGTTGAGTTCAATGTGAATAGGCATTTATTCTGTCATTGCGCTTCTAGAGCTTAATAGGCTTTGTAATAGGTTATCTATAAAAGAACAAGGTATTTTTCTTTTGCCAGGACCCAGTCTGCTTTTGATTTTTCCATTGGTGATCAGCTGTAATAACCTATATTTTGTGTTTCTGACAATGACTAATGTATGTATAGTTTTTAGTATCTTAATAATGCGTAGACTCTTACTATTAATCGATCCAGTATGGATTCATTGGTAGCCTACTCAGTCCAAGAAACTCAACATTTTGCGGATAACCCAAGGTCTCCAATCTTCCTCATAGCGCTCGAGCATTCATGTTATACAGAGCTGAATAAATATAAAACTGAATCACACGATAGTCTGTGTTCAGTTCTAATCCCCGGTTATAGAGTAACCTTTTCGTTTAAGAAAATACCTTTAGGTGCTTTAGGCGCAGTTTTAGTCCACTCACGGAAATTGATTTCAGTCCATATTCATTAACTGTTTGGGTACCATATTTAATAGATAAATTCCTGATCAGCAATTATCACAGTATCGTAAGCATAACCAGGGCCTTACAGCTCTGATCTTCCATTTAAGGGTTTCCCAAAAAATTCTGATTATAAATTTAGCAGTATCAGGTACATAATACAGCCTTTTCAAACTCCTCTTTGTATTAACACTTAACTGACTTATGGCTGTTCTAACCGCAGGTATCAACCGCCTTGAAGTATTTTAGTAACATAACCTAATGTTTCTGGATGTGATATCAGATCCAACCGCAAACACTACACTACTCGTCGAACCACAGTTCTAATCTTTCCTTGAGAAGGGGAAAATGGGCTGAAAAATGGCGTATTAAAAAAGTATTTGTAGTGCCATTGGTAGTTTTTGCTTTAAGACCTCTGCCTTATCAATAAAACGTATATAAATCTTTTTGCTGTTCACAAAAAAGTCTTACATTTATTAATAACGTTCTCCACACGTCTACCTTCATTTACGGTGCCACGTACCCTGGAGCGGAATAACGAGCTCCTTCAATCACCATATACAGCTAATATTGACAGTAATACCAATAAACATATGTAACTTGTCAGGTTTCTTCCGATATTCAGATCGATATCTTCATTATAACTTGCATAAGTTGTTGAACATTGCGGTACAATCTATCAGCCAAAAACAAAAAAACATATAATGGATAAGAAAGTCGTCATGTAAACAAAACGAAAATGTTGTTATGATTATCAGCACTTTCATACAAAAGTGCATAGACAATTTGCATTCGTAATCATGATTATATATGAGAGTGTCATAAAATTACCGAAGTATTAAATCTTATCTTCCACTTAGGATAGATACATTATCAACATTATATCTCGATAATAATCAAATGCTATGATATCACTACTCACTACGACCTCACTGAAGGAAGTTTTTATTATTCGACTCGTTCAATGTTACGTGTTTCTTTCATAATTGCAGGAGGGAACAGTTGTTAATTAGTATCACCACACAGCTTCACGGTGGGTAGCAAAATCTACAACGTAATATCTTTGCTTATTTATTCCTTCATTACTCCATTTTTCGATGTATATAAAAAAAAGCGGCATGTAACTACCTGTCTTCTGTTGACGGCTAAATTTCTATGCAGACCGTCTGAAAAACTACCTGTAGATCAGAATCAACGCCGACATATGTTACGTAATTACTTAGAGATACACGAAATAAAAATACCAATCACAAAACCAAAACAACACCTTGACTTGTTACTGATATGTAATAAAAAATAGAATTGACTAGATTGAAGCGATAGTATCAATTTAAAAATAGATATTTGGATAGGATTTTGCAGTACAGATATTCCGGAATCAAATTTAAAAATTCTGAAAGTGTTCAAAAACTATATTTTGAAATTTACTACGCCCTAAAGGACTGTTCAAACTGCAGTCAATTCTGAGACGCTTACATTTCATCGATAATTTCAAAGGCTGGAAGACAGAAAAAATATTATGTCGCTTCAGAATCGCTGTGATATTATAAATGTCTATGTTGGAACTGTCATAAAGTACTACCATAGGCCCACAGGTTTTGGAAATAAACTTATCCTTTCAATAGCCTGACTAAGCAAAGGCAAATGATATAAAATTGTGGAGTGGCAGGCAGTTCGCCCCAGAAGTTGAACGTGGATATTCTATATATTCAATCCTTGATTAAAAGTGAACATTATGTCCTTTAAGGGTATTATTGCTAAATTATGAAGTACTTGACTAATGGAGCAATAAGGATAATGAAAGACTATCGCATGCTTTCAAAGTTACATCGATACAACTGCTTTCTCAGTGAATTACTAATTACCTCTAAAGATGCCATTATGAAATTAGTTACAATACTGTATTAACTTGCCGAGTTAGAGGGTAATTCGAAATAATCGACTTGAACTAAAGCTACCGTGTATTGGAGATAATCAGGTTTCGCTTTTTAAATAATAAATTGAATCTACTACCAATTGCGCACTGAACATGCTCTTTCTGAGCAAATTGACACAGAATTTCACAAGCATGGTAGTTCGTATTTGATTTGAATAGCGTAATGATTACGAATTATTTTTCTCATGAGGTTGATGTTGGAATTCGTTTGCCAGACTGAACTTGGAAAACTTTCAAAAAAGGTAAAAAAAACAGGATAGTGTTTTTTCATGAATTTTTAAGTCATTCTTATCCAAACGAAGGCACTTTGGAGACTTATTTAAGCAACTCAAAAGAACTATATACGGAACTAGTCATTCATAAATTATTCATGGCTAACACATCGACACTGGTAGTGTGAGAGGGAGGACGAATGAATATATGGCGACGATCTAGGAGATAATTATTACCTGTGGAGTAAACTATCAAAAATTAGGAAATAGGTAATAGGTAAATTAAAATCTTTTGAGGGTATGTACGCAAAATACACACACCATTATATTTTCACTCATCGTCGTAGAAGATATTGAATTCAAAGATTTTAATTTATCTAAATGCCCATAGTAACAAGTTTATGAAGAAAAACCATAATGTAATATAAGCTACTATGATCTTTTTACGACATTCTTACAATATAGTAGGATCATAATTCATGATATCGTCCTGATCTGATAGCGATATTTTAATGAGCATGTCTGTTCGTATGTTGAAGTGCCTTCCTTCATAGATAACCTCTCTCAAAACTACCCAAACGAGCAAATACTAGATATTCATAAGACATGCCTCAATATTTACTTCAGGCATCAAAATTATTTGAGTAATCAGATCAACAACATCTATGCATTTTCATCTTCATCTGAAATACTGATTTCCATTGCCTTCTCTGGTAAGCTCGGCAACTAAACCAGACAGATTGACAAGACTTTTACCTAAAAGCACAGTTTCATGGACGGCTTTAACAGTCAACGATCAACACAGAAGGCATCTGTAACATCCACTATTATGCACACATTTTTATTATTATAACTTACACGACTTGCATTCCAAATCCACATTTAAACTTCGAATTATTAGTTATGTATCTTATTCCACATCGATATCGAATGAAATTTTGGCCGTACGCTGACTATATCTGTATGGAAATCAGGCTGTATAACAGGTACTAGTAGTATACTTGAAGGCACCTGTGCATTATTACCCAATATTTACCGAACGTATTTCATGCCAACTTGATTTCACCGGATATTATCTATCTTGATATTGTCGTTGCGTATATAATGGTACGTTGAAAAATTATCTTCCAATCTGGTATCTCCTCGTCGAGCTACATGATTACTATTTTCCTTTGAGTACTCACCAGACAGTCGATATTATTCGAACAATGTTTAAGTATTGTTTGAAACTTGTAGACAAGGTGGATTTATCAAAAGTTTGATTTCGGACTTTCATTGTCTATAAAATTTTGATTATCACGACGTTTCGATTGATATGCTATCTTCAATCGTCTTCAGGTGAATGGCTTTTATTATATCACATACCACTATCTGTATGTTTATGTAGTCACCATTTTTTCTAAAGGTATGGTTTAGAGCTACATTGATTGATAAAATATTGATTTACTAGTATTGTTGAATATATCAGTAATAATTTTCTCGTCTAGATTCAGAATTTAGAATACAGTAAATTTCAAACGGTAATTTCTAATGCCGATAATCACATTGGTATGTGATAAAATTGATAGAATTCTAAGTAACCTCATTATATGAGACTAAGACATTTCGCAAATAACGGTATAGGCACCTGCAATAAAAAAAAATTATTCGTTAAAATATCACTTGATATAACTTTTTTGGGTGTATCCGTCCTACTTACTGGCTCATATCAGCATTTAAATAAAAATTATTTTCAACTATTTTAATTGAAGTTAATTCTCTGTATAAGGCATACGTCACTAACACTCTACAGTGATTGGTTCTGCTTGATAAGTATTACTCTGCAGGATGGACTTAGGCGATATCTTAATAAAGATCTTGAATGGGCTTCGCAATTTTGCTCATGGATGCTTAGCAAGAAGCTCAACAGTAACGGGCGCTGGTGAGTTTAAAAGGATAATTGGCAGTTTAGTACCCTTATCAGTTGCACCTGAAATTAGCGAATACTGGTAGGTGAGAAGTTCACTTGTAGAAGCTGATACGACCACTTATAGAAAACTAAAACAAGGTGTGGAGGCATAGGTCCCACCTCTCATTTGCCATTAAACTTATAACACATTAACAAGGAAGCATCTGCTGCACGAGGGCTGTAAATATATTTTTTTTGGAGTTTTCATCCAGCAACAGTAGTTGAGAATGAAATATATTATCATGTCATAAAATCTACCACTAGGAAAATTACTGGAGGTCTATCTATGGTCTATCTATATCATATGAGAACAAATATATACTTACAATTAATAATACGGCAGGCAAAACTTTGAAATTTCAAGTGCCAATGTTTCATAGGAGTTTGCGTACATGGCAACTACAATCAAATGAAATCCGCTGATGCTAAATTGATCATTGGTTTTCCAAGAAATGTTGCTGCAGTTCTTAGAGCTATCTTGTCTTCATTTTTATTCAAACCTACATAGAAATTTCGTGTTTTCCTTATTATAGCAAAAAGCAAGCCTTTCTATTAAAAGTTTTGCAATATCTACTCATTTTTCAAAATACAGTGAGAGATATAATACCAGGTTAATTTTTCTTTGAAACGATCAACTTTGGGCATAAAAACGTCGAATTCTAAGATGTGGATCAGATGAGGTTTTTAGCAGTAATTCCCATAGTAGCAAATATTGTGGTTAATTGACAAACGATTTGAATCTATGCACAGACAGTACCGAATTGATCTACTCGATAGTTACTAAGTAACTCTAAACAACCACCTACTTATCAACAACAACTTTGTCGCTCTTTTAGCATCAATCTATGAACTCTCGTTTCCAAAGGCTTGTTCTACGCAAATCGAGGCATACTTTTCTTGTCTTACACACATCTATTTCGTTGTCTTTAACTCCTGAATATCCGATATTAAACTTCTACATTACTTTTCGCGCTGTGTCAATATTGCTTATTAGCCAACCTACTTTTCAAGACACATCCTCTAAATCTATGTTTTCGTTCAGGCGAACTACCAACTCATTCTTGTTTCGGCTATGAAATCCCGGCTAGGATGTTTTGTTCTACTAGACGCGCTTCACGCTTCAGAACATCCTAATTGATATTTTAATGTATTTCGGACGATGAACTACACAGACAGTGCCCAAATAGATCAACTAAAAATCGCTGAGGCCTGTTGACCACTGGCCTAGACGGAGAAACTGAAGCATAAAAAATTTAGAAGGCTCTTAGGTATGCTTTTCAGTATTTATAAACTTTTTGTTCTTCATTTTGTCCGTAAACCACTGGTAACGTATTTATTTGTTGTACAACTAAACCGAAAAATATTGGTATGATTATCCTAAAGAACTCAATATATACTTGAAAGAAGTATTTCTATGTTAATTAGTAGCGTCTATATAAGAGAGAATTACTCTCAGTTCTTCTGGACATCATATCAAACAGTTTTAATTTAATTATCAGCTTTGAGATGATAATTCTCGGTAATACTTTTTGAGTGTGTATGTGTGTTATTGAGATCTGAACAGCCTCTCGGACGTACAGATATTAGATTCCGATTACTATGAATAAAGTAAACAGATTTTGATGAAAATGTGTTCAAAATACTATATACCAAAATTCATACTTCCATGCTTTTCATTTTTTCCTCAAAAATTTGGAATAAAAATGGCTTTTTGTATTTATATAAGGTGTGTGATATAGAAATCTTAATAGTTAATAAAATTCGCAAAATATAACAGAAAAGTTCATGTACACTTATATCCAACTAGATCTGTAGTCAGTGATCTTGAAGATCCGAACTTACTACGTTTCATCGACACCACACAACTATGTTTGTCCGGGTTTATTTATTTTTTCAGCTGTTCGACGCGGAAATGAAAAATATTGACCACATTTTCATATTAGCTTAAGTATAATGACAAATTCATGAACTAATCTCACCTGCACCTCTCATTGTATTAAAGTACATATTTGCAGTAATAAAACGCTATCCTTATACTTAAACACCACCTCAAATTGATATGTAACAAATAGCTTCCTATATGGTTATAGCGGAGTGCACTCAAGCGATTAACTCTGCATAAATTAAATTGAGTGCCTATTCCTAGAACGATTCCAGATTTTTTCCTGAGTAGTGTCAATACACTCAATTTAAGTAGAGTTTACAACGTAAAAACGTTAGGAATGTAATATTGAATAGCTTCCTGAATGTGAGCTATAAAGATATAAGAACCTGTGATGCGTAATTTTTGCGCACGTGTGTAACATGCTTTATGAATAGCGAATTGAAAATATAATTAGCCATGAATTGGAGAGTATGATTATCGACTAAGTGATGTGATGCTTGTCGAGTAGTTATATCAAGGAAGAGTTGTAAATTGTGTTGTAAATCAGTGCTTCTTTTCAATTCATCTTTGTCGTTAAGCCATTTCATATTTATTGACTTGATAGCAATTTTTCATCTTCGCCTGATGCACTCACCTTATGGGTATTAACTTGTAGATAGTAGCGTTGTACGGATCCGAATTTTCGGCGGTTCAGGGACCCTGATAGAAAAGAATCAAAACCTGGACAGAAACATAACACAAAAACCTTTTACCGCCTTACAAGTCTATTTCACGCAACATGGAAACTAAATTAATAAGGAAATAGATAACAGAGAAATGTCTTGCCGCCAAAAAGGATTTTTGAGGAGCGGGAGAGTCCTGTGTACCTAAAATAAATCAAGTTAGCATAGGCAACAGTTACCAGAATTCCGTATCTGAGTGTTCATTTTTGAATTTGGACCTAATCCGGAGCTGATCCAGATCGAAAAAGGATCCCGATCTAATGTGCAGCGCTAGTAGATAGCAGATGTAATGCGGATAACATAATTTAGAGACTGACTTTGTACCTCGTGGTCTGCATTTTGTTAGCAGTTTAGAACCCTCAAATCCTCAATTTATGAAAGCCTTCATTTAGGAAAACAACAAGATATGTAAGTTTAGTAACGGATACTAAAAATATTGGATAAAGACCACTAAAGATCAACAGCGAAATGTTTGACAATCTCTAGATTATTCTCAATAAATATGACCCGCTTATATACAGGGCTTAATAATTTATTTAAAAAAAATTAGATTTTATTACAGAACTAATACTACCTTCGATGTCGAGGGTGTCCTCAAAAATACATTCTGGTATGAATAAACATCCTGAGTATAAATTGTAGGGTATTTTAATTCATGACTTTTACCCTAAAATATGCCATAATAGAAGTTTCAAAATTTTAGTATTAAATACTATTTCCTACTAATGGATATGTTACCTATCTCTGACTATTTTCGTTATACACCTGCATCTACTAAATCTGTAAATTTTCTGTAAATTTTATGTGAAGTTTTCATACCCCTCATAGCAACAGAAGTATTTGATTTTCTCTAAAAACCCACCATAGGTGGAAATATGCGTATACTCGTACTTGGAAGAGATAGAGCTCTCAAAGCGTGATATGTGTTGTATTTCCAGTGCAGACTGTAAATCATGAGATAGTTCAAACCTATCATCTGCTGCCTGCCATTCTTTTGGAGTAACAAAATGTATACGAGCTTAAAATAGTAAACACATGGATATACATACGCATGTAATTAAGATGTCGATGAGCAAGCATGGGAAAAAGGAAAATTTTTAACTACCTGTTAATTACCTGTTACAATGCGGTTGTTTCCCGTTTCTTTTTACTATTGAATGAAATTGTAATAAACTTGGATAACTACTGATTTTATCGGCTTTGTTGGCATGCATCTATATAAATTTATATTATATAGAAAAAGTAAATAGATAACATGCTGTTCGTATAATAGCACACAATATTATGATCGATTTTAGTTGAGAAAGCTTTGCATATTAAATAATTAGTGATTTAATTAAGGTACATTATTCTGAAACACAATGTCTGTGTAATAGCCCGTGATTTAGTTTCACCAGCGCTAATGGCAGTTATTGCGCCAATTTTTATGTGAATTAACATAAGTGTGTTGTCCAACACACAATTTTGTAATGCAATGCACACTTTTTCTTTGCCCATTCAAAACATGATATATATATATATATATATATATATATATATATATATATATATATATATATATCGATATTATGTTCCTAACAAACATTTAAAAACTCGTTGAATAGATATAGAGCGATGTTTCAAAATTAAATAGGTTTTATATATCTCACTTGAAAACGTATAATATTCTGATGATAGTGAAACATTAATTCTAGTTTCATTACACGTTACTCCACAAAAAAGATTATATTGTGCGAGTATAAAGTAAAATAGAGCTGCGCCCTGAGAACATAAGGTTTTATTCGATTTACATCGAGTAGTACAGGTTAAAAGCTGTACCTATATGAATACGCATTTCTTAGCAAGTTGTATTTTTAATTACAATTATATGACACAACGAACAGGTCGGTTGGTTGTTCATACGATAACAACTTCCTACTTACTCTCCTTGAATTTATCTGATATTATTTATGCTCATAAAAAACTCATATAATTGAAATTCCAAAAAAAAACTGTCATTCATTCGGAAACAGAGTGATTGAAAAAGATACGTTATAAATCATTTAGCATTTTTACGTTTCGATTTGGATGTAGATTTTGAAAGCTAATTAGCGGATAGTAAAAACTTAACGTGCACTGGCTACTGCTGTTCAATAATTATTCCTAACTACTTCGTTGAAGATAAATATAAGTAATAGATTTAAGCGTGGGAAATGCGGTTGAACGTATTGCGTAACTTTCATCCAATTTCACTTTGCAATATAATGTCTCGGTAATCAATTACTAACAAAATATTATCTTCTCCATTATTCTAACCAAGTCGATGCTGAAATGGACGTAATGCACCTATTAGTCAAGTTTAGTTTCATTCATAGTTAATTATACTGCTGTGTTCTCAATATAGCTTTTCGGACATTTAAAACATTTTCACTTCTCAGTCCGATGGTCCAAAAGTATATTCTTATAAACACATCACAAAAAAACATGTCACTTTTTTCTCTCGGTCTGTCTGACAAATTTTGACCAACTGTAACTCGAAAAGTACCATTATCTGATCATTGAAATAAATTTTACTCGAGATATCCATCGTCGTCGAAGTATTCTTATCAGTCGAATTTAGATTAACTATTTTTGTTGCTCAAACAAAAAAGTTTGTACACACGTTTCAGTAAATTATGAATGGATAACTGAAAGCAAAATAGCGACTGACAATGTTTTTCCCCAGGCAGTTCATGTGTTTTTTGTATTAATTTTAATGTAAATCGTCGCTATATTAACTATTTTAATGTTTTTGATGTACCAGAGAATGTAGGTACATTACGTATGAATTCAATGTGTCATTAATAAAAAACATGAGGTGAATGGAGAGCCACCCTCTGATCACTTTCTAGAGATTGAACTTAGTGACATACACTATGCCATACTACGAATTTTGGTTTAACAAAAATCAAAATGGAAGTTCAAATGAGCATTTTCATTCGCTTCTAGTTGATGGATAGAAATCTTTCAAGTAAAATCGTCTTGTGAGAATGCACCTTAGCAAAATGCAAACCTGTAGATATTCATTATTCTCCTCGTTTAACCTATCTGTTGCACAGTACCTGGAAAACTGCTGCTATTTTTAATTCGTCCAGAGCTGTGAAGTACATTTTCACATATACCTACATAACATACAATGAAGTAGCTTTCTCAGAGTGTTACTTACCAACAAGTATCATTATTTATATTATTTATTTATACTGTGCCCACTCAAAGTTCATTCAAAGCGATTCAACAACAGCTTTTCATCTGGTAGAGACCCTGGCAAAAAAACTTTTCATATATTAAGATTCGGTTTCAGAAACAGCATTTTGCGGTTTAGAGGTAGTATTAAGCGCCATTTCTATTATAATTTGAAGTGAATCAGCACTTCTCTTGGGTCTGGGTCGAACGTAACCCAATGACCTGCAGAAAAAACTCGAAATGTTTTATACCGGATCATTTCCGATGATAAATTGTACCAGGATGAAGAAATATTAGAGAAATTAAACATATACTATCGGTTTTCCGATCTGTCGGTGTGTTAGTCTGTTTTGCTGGACTCTCTTTTCTACTATCGATGTTATCTATGAGTTCGACAGAATGGGATTTTACTTATGCACGTGAAGACTACATCGTACTGCCAACTCTCAAGGAGAAACAACTACATCCTCCATTATATATTGTATTTTTTTTTCAACATTCCGGTTTTCAGGGGTCTAGCATAGTAACGTACCCTCGTAAATCAGGTTGCATCTTGTAAGGTTTCATTAACAAAATGGAAAACAAATATCCGTATTAGTCATGCACAGACCACGTGATTCCTCAAAGACGGAACCAAATACCCAAAATTTAAGATGTCAGTCGCGGCGGACTCACAACAGATAACATCGCTACCTTGTAGCTGTCAAGTCGATTGAATTACACGATTTTCGATCGTTCTTAATTTATCAGCAGTCCAATTCGGAACGGGCTCGCGTATATTAGGTGATGTTTATGTTATGTAGTATGTTATTTCATACACACACACATTCAACCTTGAGGTACTGTTAGGCATGCCTTTCTTAAGGACAAACAAACAACGGTTGATTTTAAATTTATATACATTGTGTGTGTAATGTACACTAACTTGCTTGAGAATTGAAGAGATTCTGCCGGAAGTATTGTGATTAATTCGACAGAATATAGGGTACTATTACAAAAGGGTGCAGAAATAATGAAGTTGTCAAATGTATAGATGTGCTAGAATATATGCATAGAACCAAATCGGAAATCTTCAGTAATTGTATAAATTTTGAGATTGGTTGAAAATCACTAGTATCAGTAATTATATTGTCAAACAATATTCTTCTATTTCACCATGTGAAAGTGAGTTCCATATGTAACAAGCAGAGGCCGTTTTACTGTACCCTCCTAAAGTGATTTACATCTTGTAAATTTGGTAACTGAGTATTGGTTCGAAAAAAAGGGCACATACTTTCGAGGTGGACAGAATGATGTCGTTCAGGATTGGGTGAGTGAAATTGCAACTCCTTGCTTAAAAAAAATTGAATATTCAGATGCGCAAACGTTATCGTAGACTCTGTCAAAGCAAATAATTAGAAACACTAATGTCATAGTATTTTTTCTTTCCTCCAACAAAATGAATCCATTATTCACAATGAAATAGACATAGAGTCAGGTGACTGACATGCTATATGTATTTCGTAGTACCTAATAAATAAATAAATAAATGTAGTGATACCAATACTGCTGGTGATGTAGTACTCACTCGTCCACTCTACAAACCCAGTACCCGTGACTAAGGCGTCAGCCCATGTCGACCAACGACCTCAGAGCGCTTCAATAGCACGTCTGTTCCGAGAGATTTCAATGATAGATCAGACGCATAACCTGTTCTTTTTTAGTCCCCGGTATTTTTTATACCTTCTACATGAAAGATGCAGTAAAAATTCACGTGGCGACCATTTTACTTTTAGGAATCCTCAATCTCAACATTAACGCTTATCACAGTTTGAACCGTCAAATCGCTTTAATCAGCATTTTCTTACAAGAAATAGTCATAGATTCTGACTAGTTGTGGGATTAATTTTGTTTGATATTGTTGTGAATGGATTAAAAGTCGCAATATAATATGTTTCTTGAAAACAAATTTCATGAAAAAATCACATTACAAATAGAGCTGATACAAAAAAATAAACCAAATCAAAAAGGTGTATATAAAAAAGGACCAATACTGGTTACTAAAAATAACGAGATCAAAATACCAATCTGGGTAGATAGTTCCATTGAACTTTTTTGTGCGGTGCCTGTGGCTGCACTTAATCAAAGGAAAAAACCTAAATGAAAAATTAAATTGAGAATCTTCAATCACCATGTGCGAGTCAGAAAAAATTAGATACTATCTATCTAGTCAGATCTGAATTTTTTATGTCATTACTTTTAGTAGTAGCTATATTTCTTTATCTTCATTCACTTAACTTTAGTTAAGTCGGGTCGATTTTTGAGCATTTATGTATAGTGATTTAATTCAATTCAACATCATAAAAACACATTTTTTCGAATGTTTTTCATTATCGGCCCAGAAAAATAAATGCATGACAAGATCAAAAGCACAATTAAGATGCAAACTGGAAGTTTAACGCAAAGGTATCCAGCCAGAGATGAAATTCAAGTATTTAGGCATTTAGAAAACTCAGGTTATGATGATGTTGAGGCGGGTTAAGAGAACAGACAATGAAGGGATCAAAAATAGCAGGATGTTTAAATGACACAATATTGCGTAATAAAAATATTAAAGTAGAAACCAAGTCAAAAATTGATCAACTATGACATAAACTGCAGAAACTCGACCTCACACAGCGAAAACTAAAGAACTATTAGAGACAACCGAAGTGAAAGTACTTCGTATAATAACTGGAAAAACGCTATTGGACAGAGAGAGAAGTGAGAATACAAGAAGAACATGCAAGGTAGAAAATGTTTATGAGTGTATACTAGGTAGATAGAAGGAATGGAACGAACACATCAATAGAATGGACGACAGAAGGGTAGTCAGAATCGCACGCGACAAATCACCGTTAGGTCGCAGGAGTCCAGGGCGCCCTAGCAAACGACGGAGTGGGCAGAATGACGATGAAAAGAAACAGGCGATTCGACTATACTAAAAGAAAGAAGAAGAAGAAGGTTTTCATTACGTGTAAAGGTGAAATAGGCCAAATAATGTTATACGCTGGGCGTAGTGATTCTCAAGTTTCTGACTAGCTATGGCAAACTATAGTTTTTTTGTGGGTGGTCCGCCGGCAGCATATATATTGTCAAGACTGCGAAACTGACCGTTTTTTGAATGCTCCCGGTAAATCGCGGCAATCCGAGCTTCTTCACTTGAGCTTATATACTATATAGTATACGCTCTATAGCATCGCATCGCGTTGGCAGCGGTCAGCTGTACCGCGCGCAGACCGCAACGAGCAGTACCCAAGATGCGAGCATCTACTCCAGAAACCCAGTACCACGCTGCCACACCGCGTTCGTCTCTGCAGCTCGGCTGGATTTCGTCGGTGGGTCACGACGGCGTACCGAGCGGTGGCTAAGGCTCCGACAGTACCCAGCCACCACCTGTGCACCGTGCTTGGCGCGAGGCCCCCACCCGAAATTTCTTCTAGGAGTACGACCGGCAGACCAGTCGGCCGCTGCTGGTACCAACTGACGGTGGAACGCCGGGTTCTCTGCGTTTCTCCACGCTCGCTGCTCTCTCGGAAAATGTACGATTGCGCGCTTCCGGGTATGTGTCTCTAGGTGAATATTGGTGGTTTTGTTATGTGAAAATGTGGTGCAGGATGTTGCGAGGATATCATTCTTGTTGTACTGTGTCCAGTGAATTGTGAACGCTATTTTTGAATGTGAGTGCTATTTTGCTTCATATATACCCTAATTTGTGGAACCACCTACACATGAAAAGTATTCTCGATACTTGTTTCACATCTCAAAGCCATGTCATTAAAATCAATTTTGACTACATCAGAAATCCATTGACGGTATTTTCTTCAAAATATGTACGACTTTATATAAAGGAGTGGAAACACTAGATACAAAATCGTGCTTCGCTTTTATTTGAAATAACTAGTTCGCGCAGTTCATTCCCTAAACTGAACTCTATTATCCTACCAGTTCCTCTAAATTATGCCTCCAATATATACAATTTATGCCTTTCCAGCTATTCATATATTATATCCAGTATCCTCGAAAATTATTGTACCAGGCACAAAAATACTCAGATTGATATAATTTAGTAAAAGATTCTGGTCATTCACTAGACTGATAAATCCTTGACTCTCTCCGTCTCTCAATGTTTCTTGATCTCTCACAAAGATTAAGATTTTCTGCATCCAATATGTCTCTGGGTTAATGTCAGTTTTTGCAGGATTTTCATTCTAAAGTGACCAGTGAAGTGTGAGTGTTAGTTTTGTGAATACTAGTACAAATTGGCTTTATTCTATACAATAGCTTAAAACATGCACAAATAGAATGCTGTCTCCGTTGCTTTTCTTTAAGAATTTTTAGAGACAAAACCGGATTTTGACTATATAGAAACTTGATTTTGACTTTATTCTTAAAGATAAGCTTGCGCAATTCATCTACGTTAAATTACATCTCTTGTAAACAACACACTCCAGACGGAATCTCCAGCATTCTTAGGTCTTCTTGAACATATGCTTCCACACATAAAATATCCAAGTTCCTATTTATTCATAATTTTATTATATTATACCTTAGTATGAGAGCTTATATAGATATAATAAAAGTATTACCTGATGATTTTTTGAGGTCGTAGATGCATATACCTGGAATTTTTGTAGTTAAAATCAGAAATTTAACTGTATAAAGTTCAGTGTCCCCTTTTTATAAATAATTGATTTTGGTCTGTCTTGTCAACTACATCTACGATTTTTATGAACTGAGCTTCTAGAAATCATAGGCATATTTTTGCGTTGTAACATCCAGATTATTGTTTGGCTGGGAAACATTAAGGGGAATACATAAGATTAATTTTGTGGAAACCGATGATTTTCTTTATCTCTCAATGTTCTATGTTCTCTCAGATAGTGTATGATTGCCCACTACGTATCCAGGAAGTATCAGTGGCTTTGTTCTATAAAAAATATGTTACAGGATGTTAGGAAGATATCATTCTTGTTTTTGCGGTGTTCATTAAACTGTAATTTCTGACTACAAAAACAATGTCTCCATTATACTTTATTTAGTATTAATACCTTAGTAATCCAAACCTCTTTATGAGAAAAGTATTGCCTAATTATTCGTTGAAATCCCGGGTGCATATAGGAATTTAGATATACATGTTCATGTTCCAAGTTTTTCGCAACTAATTTTTGAATAGTCAGGTATCATCATCGTTTTAGTAACTTATCTAAACTACATAATAGGGCTTCTTGTTGATTCGTTTATATCCAGTACCCTTGTGACTTATTGCTTCAAATTAGAATTCACTTTTTGAAAATTCATATTTATTAAATACATATTATATATTTCGTAATTTTCTTCGCTCTGTTGTCATGTAGAAACATATAAGAAAAGTACCAACCGATGCTTGCTTGAAACCTGGAATGAATCTGCTCAAGAATCTTTTTTGACAAAATATGTATTTTATGAGAGTAATATTTGGCTCTACTTAAAAAATACACTAAAAATCTAAAATGACTATCCAAATTAATCTATCATTCGAGCCTCATTATCAAGAATACGAACATTTTGCGATTCTCTCCAAGTGGTTCATTTAGGTACCCATTTCGCATCGCCATATTCATCAACGGCATTTCAGCGGTAAGCGTGTGTGTATACGCGTCCATTATTTTCCATTGGATTGAATTTCCGCCAACTACCTCTTAGGATGAATGAGTTGTTGAAAAGTTGAAGTTCTAACTATTGTGAGGATCTCATAGATCTGTTAAGATATCGATGTTATATGACTGACATGTGAGTTGTGAATACTCGATTACCAATAGCGGATTTATATATTCTGGCTCGAGTACAGGTACATATCTTTATATTATCTTTATCTGTTCAATACTTTTCAAACTTCAAATTTTTTATTTGCGCCAAGATGGTTATTTTTTCTTTTCGTATTCCAACATGAGATTATGTCTAAATTAATCACTATTGTTCGTCAATATTTGGAACTACATCTCCCCAATATGCTTCCCGAAAGACAGAGCTCCATTACTTTCAATGCTTACCGTTTTTTTTTTCGTATCCCACATATCTTTTTCGTATTATTTACTTTTAAGAGAGCCTCAAACTTCACTTCCTCCTGCTCTTATCCTGCATCGACTGAAACTACCTTGTGCCCATTTTCATATTTGCCTCAACAATCCCAAATATATGTCGAAATAATGCTTATATGGTACATGTTTCTGCGTGCTTTGGCGCAGCTATTACCAACACCTACACAGTTTTACCACTCGCCAAATCACTTTTCTTAGTCTTCCCTTAAAGATGCTTAAATAGTTAATTGGTGATTTTTTAAAGCAACACTTATACATGACTTGTAGTGTATAAAAATGATTAAAATCGAAACGTGAAAATACAGTGAAAAGGCATTTAAATATATTTTCTTACTAATTTAAATACTTGCTTAAATAGTACACTTTTGGCATCAATAATTGTGTATGTTTGTAGACAGTCGGGCAATAACAATAAGGCTTATTCGAAATATAATGACCACACTCAATTCTAAACATAGAGTATACTTTACAAAATGCCTTTAACTTCAAATCGTGAACTATAGTAACACGTATATACACAAATGACAGAAACTTGGAACAGTAAGGAACAAGTGAAAATGAGATGATGATCTTAGGCTATATCAGTATTACAAGTATGTACTTGTGAACTCCAGGATGACTATCTTTCTTGATCAATATTCATTAATATTAGTGTGAGACAGTTTCTGCATTGGAGTAACCACACAAATTCATAGCAATAGCTTATACGCCAATAATTCATTACAAATTTTTGTGCTGATACATTAAAAATAAGAATATAATTATACAATATGCTTCCACTCATAAGAATACTTCAAAACGTCAGTCAAAAATTACGTCAACTTGACTGAATCGGTATTTCCATACTCTAACATTTCCCACTTGGAAACATCGTTACACGGTATATCGGAATCATTTTTCTATGAGGTCCTCTTAGATGCTGTTAAAACTGCAAGTACCTATTTTCCTGCACCTTTCTGCGAGTCTGTATTCAAGCGATATTCCCTTTGATGATATTTTATGTATATGTTACACATCTAGTTAGTCCTTGTAGCGATCACTAGTATATACTTGGTTAGAGTTTACCATTTTTATTTAATGGAGGTACTGCAGTAAAATAATTTAAATTTGAAATAGAGGTATTCAGAGCAGGCTCACATTTATATCACTAGCAGTAATAAAAGGCTTACGAAAACTAGATCTAATTTTGAATAGTTTGGAGTCTCTTATGCCCAAAAAAAATATTTGGCCATATCCGAACATCACTAGAAGCTCAAGAAACATAGACGAGGCTTCGATATTTTTTCTGTTTCGCTTATTACTTCGCAGGCTATACAATAATTACCAAAAATACCACTTATATCCCTTCCTCCAACTCAAAAACGCCAACATAAAGACGAACAGGAGCAGGTGCTAAACTGATATACAAGTCTGCGAAGTGACAAAGACACCGACGATGAATGCTAATATCCAGCATTTTCTGAATTTTATTCCATATAAGGACAGTTGAATGTGTTAATTCGGAATTGTAATTTTGTGCAGTCTTAATAATTTTTGTTCGTGCATATATGTATAGTCTAAATATGTAGACATTTTCTATACGATGCATGCACATTATTCTTCCTACGACGACACTAAACTTCAGCACTAAGCGAAAGACAGTAATTAGGCACTCCCTGTATGTTCATTGTAATGACAGCATACCTAATTCAGTCGTGTAAAATTGATTATGTTCCGTTACACTTGTCATTTTGTTCCACTTGTCGTATCCGGTCCCCAATCGACAGACCGCACTTGATACTCTCGATGTGGCAAAAGCTGCGAATGGCATGCCATGCAGTAATTTAAAATCTCAACTGACAGCCGCAAAAATCGTATTTTGATAGCGTTCGTAAGAAATAGATTCACTGTGTGGTGCGAATTTGTTATACATACTGTTAATTGAGGACATTGAGGAAACAAATTAATTCCTTCCTTTAGCATAGCATACCGTTTTCGCGCAAAATATGTATTCAGCGCATTCACCAAAATTCGAACTAAAAAAATACTTCCACGCCAACTGGAAGGAAAGTATTCATTATAATATTGAAAAACCTCGAATTCGCGATATTGTTGGTTGGTTGAAGAGGTTCATGCGATTGTGGATGGAACCTCGGCATTAAAAGCAAATCAAACGCAAGTTCAATTCAGAGTTGAATTCTATAGTAGATATTCTCAAAACAAACTTGATACCTTTGGCTGTCGTATAGTCATACCGATAAAGATCGTATGGATATTTGCTAAGTCAGTAAGGTTGACGTTATATGATACGTTTTAATACAAACAGGTTACTGTTCCTCAGAGACGTTAAATATGTTATAATTTAAAAAAATTAAAATCAAAATTATGAATATTTCTAAAATTTACTCCACCTGGACTGGCAGTTCTGAAATCCCATAATAATGTTCAATAATCTGATAACACTGCACGTGAAATGAAGAATCAACCCATTTAACGCTATTTTTCGAAAAAATGATTTAAAAAACTGTATAGCCTTTTCAACGTTAACTAGTTTTGATGTTCTGATTTTTATTTTTGTTTGATAATTTGAAATCAGCCATGGTATTATCATGTCAACTACAATGGTTTTCTGTACCTTTCGTAGCCCAGCTTCGTACCATGTGTCAAGCTATTTATAGTCAAAACATTATTATTGTTAAAATTACGTTAGTCTGACGGTTCTGGGATCTTACTTTAGTCTGTTTAGTGTAGCGCGACACAATCGACAATTGTAATAATATCCTTAAATAGTACTTCTTCTGGGTAGAACTTTAACGGTACCACCTTGAAAACGTATATCAAAGATATCTGTAAGGGAGATCGAAAAGCTTTATAACAATGGTCGCCAAAACCATATTGGGACCAAAATTCATGCATTATCGTCATCATTCTCTTCTGCAAGAACCATAGAGATATATTATTTTGTATAATGCATCAAGCATAACCCGATTGGACAATTAATTATACCATTTATATGCGTACGAATAGTCTGATAGCCAGTTGAGCTATTCTTAGATTTCAGACAGGTTTACAAAAAGACGATTGGATTTTAATCGTGGGCTGAGGACCAATATTTCTTTAATACATACGAGTAGGTATAACGGAAATACTATTTTAAGCACCATGACCTTACTATACGAGCGCCTGAAAAAGACGACGCCTTCACCATATATTCAAATCTTGGAGGTTACTGTTATGATTGACTATTGATCTTTCCGATGTGCTGTAGCTTGCAGTAATTGCACTTATTCAATTTTTTCGCGATTGATACACAACTTATGTTTATAAAACAGTCAGATTTGGTTGTTGTGAGTGACTGGTAGATTTGTGGAACCCCTGAATTTCTAAAAAATGAGTAGAGGTTTAATTAGCTCAAATTTTTGCATGATGTGGCCCAGACTCAAACTCTCCTCAGTGAAATAGGTATTCCACATATTCAGCTACAGATTCTCACATTTTGAAGATTGTTAGACAGATGGCAAAAAGGTTTTCAGATAATTCAACATTTTTGGTATTGCAGATTTTGCTGATTTTCTAGTGAATGATGTTCTAATTTGTCGCATGCGGAGTTGTACTGTGATTGATTCTGGAATATGATGATAATAGTGTCCAGAGATTCGCAATGAACTGCATACTGACACTAGGTGGCTCTAGCGTAAGCAAACCTAGAGGCAGAGGTACCTTCGCCGAGTGTTCCCTGATGTTAGTTTCGCAGTTTAATCCTATGAATAATGAAGCAATGTGTGGTCTGCTCTCCCCACATCTGTTTTTATAATCAGCTTTCTAACTGCAGAAACTAGCATCATCGTAGCACGCGCCATGGGGTGCTAAAGATACTTTTTCATTTAACTTTCGATTAAGATACGTGAACGAAGCCTTACGAATGGTACCATAAGGCTTTCAGAAAAATATCGTGGTTTGCATGAAACTGATATGTTTGTAAGATTCATTCCTTATGTTGAACAAAATTACCCTCTGAAAAATCCTTACGCACGCCACTGCGTCGATTTCTTTTCTCTCACTAGGGCATTATTGAATAAGGCAACGGCTGAAATTTTGTTTTCTAATGTGCGTTATAAGAGAAAAACTAAATTTTCCAATATCTTTAGCGCCATATATCTTGGAAACTAATAGCTGTACAACATCGCCTTATTTTGAAAAGGAATCAATTATTTACTATAAAATATGTTTATTATATTCTCAACCATTACATTCCACCTTGTATATGGGATAACGGTAGTCAAATGTCCCAATTCCGTTACATCGCTAAACCGCTTAGCACATCTTCCTCATACTTAGAAAAAAATGTCATAACGCCACAAGTCTGAACCATGTTTCTGAAATTACATGAAATGCTGAGCGTCAATTGGGATGGATATATGAACATTTTTCTAATCATTTTGCAATCAGTAAAAATTGTTTCTTGTAATTAAAGTTTATTCTATAATTACAAACCAGATGCTTTTCGATCAGTAAACACGTTAATTGCACATAAACAATAGTTGATGTAATTGTGTAATCACTCCTGTACTCTGCTGAATTACAGTTGTAGATATGTTGTACCCTGGTATGAGACTGTTGACATTGTCGGTGTAATAACTTATTTTCAACCAGACTGCCTTATTGATATATAAAGTATCCATTCCAAATTAATCATTACTTATAAGATTATAATATTGTTTCATTAATTTGAGTTATTATGAAAAATGGTTTTTCAAATGTATGGCCTTAATCAACTTTGGTACTGAAGTGAAGAATATAGAGATTTGAAAAGTATAGTTTGACAAAATTGATTATTTCTCCATCTTCATAAGAGAAACAAACAGAATTTTTTAAATATTTTTATTAGCTTTGCTTATGAGAATTTCAAAATGAATCAATTACTCAAAAGTTATCATGTGATAGATTTCATAAAGGGATTTTAAAAGGTCTTGACAATGACTCATTTCATCATAGTGAGTAGTTTATGAGGTATTGCTTGTTTTTTAGTTATTTATAAGAGATCAATAGGTCAAGTCTTTATTTTAAGCCACCAATCCAGCGACACCAAAAAGTAAAGGAGCATCATCGGCCACAAAGTCACACTATTCTTCTAGTCCATATTTGATCAACATTGATAGAGTGGTTCCTGAGGTCACGGGCAAACAAGAAGGTTCACAAACCAATACAACGGCAGAAAACTGTGAAATGTAATTTCGTGATAAGTATACTTCTTAAAATGTAATCATGAACCACAGGTTTTGCTTTTAACGTGATGGTTGATGCACTCGACAGTGATGACATAAATATGATTCAAGATATATATAATATATAATATTTGTAATAGGTAATAAGTGTTGTCCAAAAATATATAATAAAATAACAATGAATTGTTCCTTAGATAAAGTTGTGCATTTTATACAGAATGTTTCAAAAATAACAGTCGATTAGAAACCTGACCAGATTTTTCCTGGTGTAGTTAAGTTTGGAGCAGTATGCCTGGCAATGTAGTAACTCTAATTTTTAATAAGTTAAATGTAACGCGTGTGTATCCTTCGTAGGATAACATTGACATGAAAAAGGTACCCGCACAATTTTTTTTTCGTAAAGGTATGAGATTTTAATGTGACTTCATCGTAGTCGAAAGAGTACTTTACAATTCATGAAGAGATCAAAAATTCCTGGACCCAAATATGGACTAAAATATAAGTTTTTATTTCCTAATTTATGTATACGCATCCAAAAGTGTATTGAGAATACACGAATCGAATTTTTAAATATTGCAAAACTAGAAAACTTCCCCTGCTTATGGCCTATCGCGAGACTTATTTATTACTATGAAAATGCTTTCTAGCTGATAATCTATTTATGTAAAAGTGATTACCAAATATAATAGATTATCGAAACTCCATAAGGAACCAGTTATCTAAATCTAAATTTATGAAACCGGAGAAAAAACGCAATTAAGCTCTCCGACCTTCATGCTACCAACCTATCAGTCATGACTATGAAATTCCTTATAAACATTGTCAATGTCACTGCCGCAATTATATCTAAAATGCTTTTTCACAGTTATACTCTAGTTTATCTAGTCGGCTATGCCGAGAAGTAATTATATCTTGGTAAATAACGCAGATTTTTTCAAACTTCACGTTGTTATATAATGATATACACGTTCCTTGTTAATCGTCTTGTTAACGGCGAAAAGTTATTTCAACAATGCTCATTCACTGAACGTTGCTGATGTGCGGCTATTTAGTTAATCCCGAAAATAAAAGTGAAATAAATTAACTAAAACTAAGTTTACGCCTGCAACTTTATTACTTCTTGTACTCTAGACAATGTTGTGTTCGTCTCTACGGCATCAATCGTATTCTCATATGTTTTTCCATTTTCAACCATTTAATGTGAACATGCTATTTTTTCGCCTAAATATTTTGACACAAAAGTGCTCAAAATATGTATTAACACCCATATTATTGTCAACAGTTAATCAATAAAACTGGGATGCTTTAAGACCAATGTGAGGTACAATGAGAAAAAAATTACCAAGAGTTATGAACCATAATTTAATTTATACAAACTCGTAAATACTTGCAGTATTATTCAATCACTTATACAACTTTATAAAAACATGATTTTTTGTACGAAAGCTCTTCAAACGTCACTAAAGTAATTAATAATGTTGCTTAATTTACCTATCCAGTGAAGTTATAGGTATGCTAATAAACATTCTTGTTCATTCTAGCAGTATGTGTTACAGAGACTTCATGTGGATGGTATTTTGCTGCTAATTATAATATTAATGTACTTATTTTACCGCCTAATAAGCAGCGATGTAATAGGAATAAGTGATAACGGGAGAGAAAAGTGAAACTGTATTTTATAACAATAATCAAATACGGGGTGTTTGTATGTGTAACTGTTATTATACCTTATATTAATAGCTTACGATGGCAAATTCGAAGTTTTGTGGGCTCCTGTTCTTCGTATAAAACAAATTTGACTATTCTGAGAGCGATATCTGAGCTTACTTTAAGAGGTCATTGAGCAAGTGGTCGTTCAGTAATTGCTATAGCTGGTGGAGAGTCCTGGTGTTGAAAACACATTACTGAGGAAACTTGATGTTAACATACTTTACTATATGACGTTATATACACGCTGACGTCGATGTGATGTTTTTATCATTGCATAGTTCCAGTATCTGCACTAAGTTTCAAAAATGAGAACACAAAATTGGAAACCATGTGATTAAATTAGGTTATGATTAGAATCCTTCGAACATACTAAAATCAAGTCGCTGAAGTCACCACTTGACTTTCAGTGACCGCGAATATTCCTATAAATTTGAACTGTAA
The DNA here is from genome assembly GCA_949316355.1 of Bruchidius siliquastri. Taxonomy (NCBI): domain Eukaryota; kingdom Metazoa; phylum Arthropoda; class Insecta; order Coleoptera; family Chrysomelidae; genus Bruchidius; species Bruchidius siliquastri. The sequence goes on along the minus strand of OX438533.1, from coordinate 1,569,088 downwards.
CCATTAAATTCTCAAGATCTCATACAATGATAGCAAACTAATTATTATATCTAATGAATCAGCTAAATCAGCTAGAACTTTACTTTGGAGTTCCAAATGTTTAGGTATCCCAAACATCCCTGTTGGGTAGTTAGATGTGAAGAAAATTCTAAGCAAATCTAGTTGATCCAACGTTGAACGGTTGAATAGACTTTTCGTAAGGTAAAAATAAATTATACCCATAACTTTCGAAAATTATACCTACATAGTGCCATGGCCACTATCAACATTATGTATTCCTTGTTCTTTATTTGATAGGAAGATCTGCTGACTAACTTTTCATGGATTTACCATAATTGTATTGTAATCAGGATAGTGATTCACGACATCTAGGGCAGTGAAGTGTTATCAATGCATCAGTGTTGCAGCTTCGTACTCGAAAATAAATTGGTCTCGGTTCTTATTCAAAATAAATATAATTATTTAGTTACTAGATCGCAATAAGTAACACTGTTTATGTTTAACGTGTAACGGTAACTTTCCTGATAATTATTAGATCTCAAGACAACGCTACAATGTGTTCGCGCCTTCAAGAAAAAGTATAATTAACTAAGAAAAAATCAATTATTCGTTGAATTATATATTATAATAATGTACATGTAACTGTAATTAACCGATTAAATAAATTCGCACAATGGTTTCGTTCATTGTCAGTGTCTTTTTTTCGTAATCTCGTTATATGTAACAAGAGTTTTGAACTTGCGCAAAAAGGTTCCAGCCTTCACGCTGTCACCTTGAATTGATAATTGCAACTTTTTTCTTCTGAATTTTATAACACTTATACAATAGTTTCCGAAAAATTCTCTTGCAACCAATTTGTACTCAAAATTATCAAAAAAAAAACTTATTCAGATTCATGGTGCAAAGAATTCGGAACTACTGAGACAAAGCATAAATTAAATTCTAAATTTTATTATATCTAATCAGTAACCACTAACGAAATTTCGTATTATGAAGAACGCAAGTCAGCTTTGCTTTATTGTCTATGATCTTTACTTAGTTAGGTAACAAATTGATACTGGGACTCTCAAATATTTTAAGCCATACTTTTCAAAATGATTGATCCCGGACCACTTTTTCAACTACGCTCTTATACCATTCATTGCTCAGGAAATATAACCGAATTTAGTTTGACACTTTGTGAAAGAATACTCTCTAGCATTATCGGAAACAAAGGGAAGCTTTTTTTTAATTGGCTTATCACCCTGTCAACGATATATGTATTATTAAACAAAACGATGACGATGACTTGATACTCTTATGCTCTCTAAATTCCATCCAAACGCATCGTTGAATTTTGAAATGAAGTTAGCACGGATCACTGCATATAGAAGTGCTTGATTTGAAACTAAAATCTTTTTTGTTTGTTGATGAATCAGAAGTAAAGAAAGGCCGTCCTCTAATTATTGTAACTGAAAAAAAAATATTTACATAGATACGTACTTTTCTAGCACAATGTGGACGACAGGAAAGCGTTAGAACTAAATGAGGCGTAGCGCTCTTGAAACAGTAAAAACTTTTCTATCGTGTAAACACAGTAAGTCTCCAATTAAATAAAATGTTAATGCCACTGGAATCTTCATTAGACGGCTTTGACACGAAAAAACCAGTCTTCAGTTTTTCACGGAAGCAGTCGCTAAAAGTGTAAGAAAACGTGTCCGCGCTCCTCCAGCTGTCGTAAATCGACTTCACTCAAACAGGAATTCCATGTCGTCGCGATGTGCTACATCAAATATACAATACGTCTTGGAATCTCCTATTCAAATGTGTTACGATTAATTCAAATTTATTCAACAAGGCTTTGGATTTCGAATGGGTTCATTCTTGAGAGCAACACATTTTTGACAAAATTTGGGTTGTTCTAGCTTTTCATTGGACAAAAAAATGGAAACTATACGTTTTTCATGCTGGCATATAGTATCGATACATTCATGATTTATATTTCACAACGTATCGTCAATTTGGTATACCCTCTACTGTACGCGTTTCAAGGTACTGATTGGTCCAGCTGGTGCATTAATTAGGCAAGAATCCATCGCCAGTATGCTCCATTCTTTATCGTAATAGTGTCATGACATGTCTTCTTTGCAACTTCTCAGCCGTGTTATATTTGACTAATATCTCCCAATTTTTGTCCATAGAGGTTTGTAGAATTTATTTTGAATGTTATTATAAACAGCCACATCAGAAGCAACCAATTAAGTTACATCTTGCTAATACAGAGCTCTGAAAGATGTTATTGATCTCAGCCTCTTTACGCAGTTTTCTGTCCACTATAATAAAACAGACTTTATGTTAATGGACTTCAACCAACTATTCATGATATATCGTGATTTACAGCAGCTTTCTTGCAGAAGCTTGTGAACACGACTTTGCATCATTACCGATGTAAGAAAACCACTGTTTACAGTCTCCCATCTGTCATAAATATACTTTTCTAAAAGAAAAACTATCATTCCTTATTCCATAGACATTGTCGCGTTGCCATCATTCTACTGGTTATCTGCACGCATATTAGTCTAGTCATTTCAGTGAAATGTCTACCGATTATAGGAGAAATAAAATATCAAAATACAAGTCATTAAATTAACACAAATCGATTAATCGAGCGTCTTATGTCATTATTATGTATAAAGATGTAGCATTGGATTACATATATTTTAGAAATGATGTACAATTATATATTAATCAAAAATCTTGTTTGTGTAGCAATAACAAACAAATAGCTTACGTTTAAATTGTGGTGAAAATGTCGATATTAGTTATAGTTGAACACAGCAGAAGCAAGTAGTTGTATTATTTTCTGTGCGTTTCTCTGTAATGTTATGATAGAGCTGTAGCATTCATCTTCAAGTTTTTGATTGAACAACACAGAAATCCAAGAACAGTGATCTATTATTCATATCTCTGTTATATCTGTTATTCCTTCATTAGATTATGAGTCGACATAAGCATACAGTTATTAATAAGTATATCTGATTACATGATAAGAAATCGAACCATAGAGAGACTAAAGTATGACCGGAATATGAATTTGTTCCCTTTGAAATAAGACTCACTATTCTATCAATGTCAGAATTCGAGAAAGCAAAGTATCTGTAAATGCCCAACCAGTTCCTGCTGATCCAATGTTACCAGACTAACAGATTCGATAGATAAAAATTCATAGCAAGTGGATTGTTCGGTATGCCTATAATATCTGTAGAAAATACGCTTGACTGACAGTGTCGTGATTTTTTCATTTCGGCCGTTCGTTTCCAGACACTATTTATTGCTTGCCCACCGTTCGGCTAGATCGTTGAAATGGCTGTAAAATAAATAGTACGAGGGTTGATGCATGTGTACGGTATCCATTTCTGCTTTCTGCCTGAAGTGTAAATTGTTTTATGCTACTGTACATTGAATGACCTCAAATTTCAGCCAACTTTGATGACTTTTTTTACTTATCAAGACCGACATAAACTCTACTATCATGGAACAGAAACTTTGTTTGTACCACAAGTCTCACTTTAGCGGTTGAGCTACTAAAATTAGAAACCACATGTGGTTGAAGTATCTTTAACAAGTAATTAATCTATATTGGAAAATCATATATTGAAATTAAGGTATTTGGTGCACTTATTCAGTTGTTGAAACCTTTTCCTGGTAGTATTTCTTGTTAGAGATTACACCAATGCTTCTATATATTTATTTTAATCATTTTTGTGTATCACATTTTCTCACCCCTCTTTTGTCCATTTCCCATTTTTTTGTTTACTTTTTGAATTTATTTCTCACAAAAGACATCAGTATAGGCTTTGGAGAACAATAGATCACAATTTGTATCGACCAATACTCAACCAGTTAACGAATTAGCATAAACATAAAATTATTAAACTAATTAAAAACTAAATTGAAAACTAAGTAATCGTAGTAGTAGTTCAATCGCTAAATCGTTCTCATGACATTTTTTAATTCTATTCAGCAGCAGAACTACTCACACTCCTACCTCAGGTAACATTACTATCAGGTTTTAGGTGCCAGCATTAAATTGTTTCATAATTCTAGAACAAATACAGATGTTATTTAAGATATATTTTGAATAAGAAGGCAGCAACTACCGTATTAGATTATACTTTGATAATCACATCTTTTAAATACGTTTTGCCACCTGCTTCTGGACCACACTGTAGATTGTCCACACCTTGTGTGGCAATATTTCTTTCAAATAATATCCTCGACATATCACTAGCAATTTCATCACATTTTACCATCTTTTAATCATATCTTTCAAAAGTTTGATTTCGGACTTTCATTGTCTATAAAATTTTTGAGTACAACGTTTCGTTTGATATGCTATCTTCAATCGTCTTCAGGTGAACTGTTTATATATAAATAGTCATGAAAGGAACGTGTTCGCCAGTTCACCTGAAGACGATTGGAGATAGCATATCAATCGAGACGTTGTGATACTCAAAAATTTTATAGACAGAGGAAGTCCGAAATCAAACTTTTGAAAAATCCACCTTGTCTACAAGTTTCAAGCCTATCTTCTTCATCATTATTTCAATATAAACCCCACGATTCTAATTAGGAAGCGGTGGAGATTTCAACGAGCAATCGAGCGAGAAGCCAAAGGATGAAAGCCTTTCTAAATAACTGGATGTAACCTTAATTATTGTTCAACAACTTCGACAGACATCTTTATGATCGAAACTATGTGATTGGTGTAATTATTTTCATCAGATTTAACCTATATCCACCTTGCTTCTATTGGATACACTCCACTGGGTGATCTAGAAGGTTTAATAATAAAGTTGATTGGTATCTCTTATTTTAATAAACTTTTATCCTTTCTTCGTCCTCTATATCTTACAATCTACGATATAGACAAATACCGGGGCATGCATCAAGATTGCTTTATGGCTATATTACTTTCGAGCAAAGTATAATAATACAGTTTCTTGGTGTATGAACTTTTAGCATAAACGAATTCTGACGAATAAATGAGTATAGTATTTTAATAGCAAATACATTCTTATACAGGTCTCTGTACATATTATTCCGTAATCTTTAGTGCTACCAAATAAAAAAAGCATTCCGCGCGATCACAGACTCGCTAAAATATTGCAAAAGCAAGAAGCTTGGTTGTTCGTTTTTTATGCGACACCTCCACCTACTCTTGAACCATGGCTTCATAATTAACGTTCTTTGTGTTCATCCTTGCTTGAGCTTCCTGTACAATTATTCAAATCAATTTTCATATCATGGGCTTTTATGTACGCAGGTGGTCATTACACGGATGCAAAAGCGTATGCAGAAAGTGATTGGCGTACGATGAGATTTTATGATAGTTTTATAACGTCTCCCATGAATTTGATAGGTCAAGTTTTTCACCAGCTCGAATCAGATGTCTACTCACAAGTCGGTATTAATGCAGCTCGTTACTTCTTCTACATGAAGGAAACATCGAATTTATCTTAGTCGCGAGGAGGCCACCAATAAGGATACATATATCAGAGTATTCTTTATAATTTCAGAAAGCATTTATCGGTCACTGGATATTGACTTTCAAGAAATGCAGATCTAGAAATCGTATGATTGTGAAAAAATCAGTCCCGGATGAATCCTGCATTTGAATTACATTTGCTACCGAGCCATGACGGCTGAAATCACTTTCAGGCTTTTATGAGGATTATGTAATATAATAGCAATGACTGTTATTAATTTGGTCCACCATGGTAGTGCATTCGAAAAGTAAACATTACAACTACTATAAATTGGATTTTTACAACAATAAAGGTACAAATATCTCATCAAAGACTTTATGTTGAAGTTATTTCATTTCGAGGCAGCTACGGAAAAAATTGGACTCAATCTGAAGCCTACCTCTTGTCTAATTCAGTAACCTAATGAGTGATGTTAAATTGTTTATCATCAATGGCGATTCAGTAATCTAGAATAAGCATCAAAATACTCGTATAACAACAATATCCATTTCTTTATTATTATGAGTTAAAACGTCTTTTTAGATGTTGTGTAATGTCTACATCCGTAAAATTTATTTTTCCCATTTCCGTCGTTCTGTCTATAGGTGTGTCGGTGTGTCATTATGCAGAACTGATGCTCTATCTGTTTTTGTTATCGCGTAACATTATTAACCACTGCACCGACTCTAGTCAAAATTTGAAGCAGGTTATGAAGTGGGTCAAGAGTACTATTGAATTCTGACATCACTATATATTCCTAGTTGGCTAACTAGTTTCCAAGCAATTCATATGTTGATATAAACGATTATAATCGACATAGTATGATGTTGTTTATAAGAATAAGATTTTATAAGCCCTATTCTTCGTGTTTTTAAATAAAGAAATTATAAAATCAAAATAGCTTTTGACGCAGTGTGGGATGTTGATCACTCGAATCTGTCACAGATTACAGGTTCCAATTTAATTATTCATACTCATGCCGCTTACAGTTACTACTATTAGATGTGATAGTACACTTTATTTTCGTATAAGGATTACTTACTTTTACTACTTACACACATATACAATTCAAAACGACAAATTCATATTGTTGACCGTACGTATCTGACTTTAGTGAGACATCCTGTCACTCCAGTATGTTGAACATAATTGTCAGATTGACTGACACTTTTTTTTAGTTCTTCTATCCTAGCCAACCTTTTTATCATCTGGTTGACTGGGTAGCAGAACGAATATGGTGAAACATATGTCATTGAACCTAATAATCTGGTAGCTTTGTCTTACTAGATTTAATAAAGTATATTAAGCCTTATCCCACAAGTTGATTAAATAATTTAAAGGTCAGTTTGTCAAAAAAAAAACAGAAAATCAGAAATTGTATTCAGCATTAACTGTCAGTTTGACAACACTTTGAAGTAGCTAATAACTTGGATAATTTGTGCAATTCATAAAACATATATAAAATCATTGCAAGCACATTTTCGTCAAAGATTTATCGCTGCAAAATGATCCTAAAATCGTGGTTGGCGTGTTCTGATACCATTTTTTACTTTCACTCCTTGTCTCTCCAGAACGATCAACTTGACTAAAAACTATTGATTCATTTTTATAGGAAATTTTATTCTCTAGAAACGTTTTGCAATCACATTGTAAGGTGAGTTTTGCCATTCTAGGTAAAAAATCTATGTAAAACTTTAACGCTTAGTATCAAAAACCATTGAGCGCATGATAAAATTTTATGGGATCAAATGAAATAGAGTATTCAATCTTCTAACAAAAGCTCTTATTATAATTTTTTAAACAAATGGCGTCTAAAGCATATCCTTTAAGCCATGTAATTTTGGGTGTATCATTGAATAGCTCTATTTTAGCAATATAAGAAATAAAAACATAATGCCTCATATTTTACATGAATAATGCGCCTACTCCCTAGAGCATTACGTATAACGGTATATATATTCTAAAAACATTCATGCCTATTCACATATTCTCATTTTTATGGAATCCAATCTTAAAAGCTGAAAGAGCTGACCCTGAAAATTAAAATTGCCTTTATAAATATAGTAATAACAACCAGAACTGGATATTCTAATCCCAGCATAATTGCATTAAAAAATAAGCCATAACGCATGATATCTATACACCCATTTATATCCAGTCATTGGTGATTAATTATAATATATGAATAAAGCCTTATAACGTGAACCCATGCATAGTCACGTAGCTCCACGTGTTGGTTTTTTCTGGATATTCAAGTAAGTAAATTAAAATAGATACATTTTTTAATCACGCACACTACATGTTTTTAACACATTAAAGAAGTAACCTATGCCCAAATGTTATTCGGAATATTAGGTAAATAAATAAGTAGTATTAAGACTAGACCTCAAAAAATGTTCAGATATTTCGAAAAAAAATAATTAGGTTAGACCTGGTAACCTGATCATATTAACTAGCGATTTTTTTGGCTCTCAACATTTGGTCCGATCTAAATAAACACGATATTGGTACCAAATTAAAATTGCATGTTGCTTCTTTAATTTAGGTGGATTTCCTGTTTCTTTACATAGTATCTCTGCCTACTATATTGATACTTGTCGATCTCACAATAGCAGGGATATTATAAAATCCTGCATTCAAACGGTGATTAGTCAGTCGTATCTAATACTAACTATCCTTCTCCCATTCATTTTGCCGATACGCTGGTACCCTTTCCTTCTTCTACTTGGTACAATTGAGTACAAGGTATTGATATGTTTTATTCTTTTATTTCACTTCGTCTTTCCTGTGTATTATTAAAGACACATAGTTATTTAGCGACCGCATCTGTACTAGGGTTGTGGCAAACCCGTATAAGAAATTCAACTATCACTTAATATGATTTTCTTACTTTTCAGGTAAGTTTTTTCACTAAGATGAGGCTAACAAGGAAAAACAAGTAAGTCTTGGAAATATTACTTTTTTCAAACTCAAAAACTAGTCTAGGAGGAGAAGGTTTCAGAAAGTACTATGATATTTCTCTAAATTCAAATAATAGCAAAACGTTCTAGGTCCTCTTTTACTGAGAATTATCACATATGGCGGTTGAGCTCACAGAATGAAATATTGTATCATTCTACTTTGACGGCTTTTACGGCTTCTATCTAACAATCGTTTTCTCTTAATCCTAAATATTTCCAACGCAAGAAAAGTAAAAATGTATCTAAAGTTATAGATGTGAAATACTGGGGTAAAATAAATACAGCAACAACCTGTTACATAATTTCATTAACAGAATATAACAATACTGCCTTTGTAGCTTCAACCAGCGCAAATCATAAATAGAATCAACAGACCACACTTCACCATGCTGTAGTACGCGTCTGGACAATAAAACTGCATAAATCAACGTTAGTGTAATGTTGCCTAGAAGTTAAGGCCGAATATATGGAATTTTTCTTTGAACACAACAGGTATCAACTAAGTTATCACCTATTCATTCAAGAAAAAACTACATTTCTGTATGTAAATGTACTGTTTGGAGAATATTTATTGTTATGTGCAGTGATTAGTATTCATTACGTGTTTTTACAGAGATTTCCAGACGCTACTATTTTTGTAAGTTTTCAAACAAGTTTGTGTTTCTAAGATTCATTTGGATATATTACTTCCAAGAGTGAAGAATTTTGTTTTCTATATTTTGATTCTCAGGTTACCAAGATATTGAGACTGATAAACAAAAAATTTTGTTTAAGTAAGTATCAAGTTGTTAGCTAAGCGAAGTTAAACCTAGATGACGGGTGATCAGCTTTTTTGATACTGTTGTATTGTGTCCTTATTGGTGGAAATATTTCTTGCGGACTGCATTTACCCTAGTGTTAAATAAAAATCCCTAGAGAACATTAAGCCTCGCTGTCAAAATGTCCTTAAGATAGAAATAGATGGAAGCTTATAGCAGTGCATCGATAAAAATTAGGTTGGGAAAATCAGTCAATTCATTTACTAGAGTCCAATCAGGATTTCATAGATGTTTTTGAATCTCCAATGTTTCCGTGAAGTTCAAAGCATATATTTCATTACAATTTTGGAGCACACATAGTATTTTCGTAACCTTATGATTAGTATCTAGTGAGTGTTTGCCAAAATTCTTACTTCTGGATGTTTTTAACGTACTTTAATAACTGTATATTGTTGTAAATGTTTGACCTCTGTATAAACAAACTTTCAAAAAAATCAAAAATTTCCAAACACTAACTAGATGCTAATCAATAGGTAGGCAACGAAAATAGACTAATAATTAATAGTGATAAAATACATGATTTAAACTTCAAGGAAACATTAGAAATCCATAAATATCAATTGCTAGACATGATTGATAGTATGCTAGATTGGAGAACTCTGGATCTGTATCTATGACACCTGTGGATGCTAGTTAGCTAGTTGACGAGTTAAAAATATGAAAGACTCAAAAATATCGGAACATGTTTGCATTGTGAACTGATCTGGGTAGTAGTCTTCAGAAAACTTTAAACAGTAACTGAACCACCCTGTCGATGTAGTACACAAGAAGTGGCTGACATTGTTCGAGTGCAAATGATCAGCGCGGGAGTTATTTACGTTGCTGACATGAACGCCCGTTTTCAATTAGAAGCCATATAAATTACAAAGTATAATCGCGTTGTAGTTTAAGAGCTCCCTCAAGAACATAATTGGAAATTTTAAATACAGTGGGAGATATTTTATGGTCACTTTGGACGGTCTAAAATTTTAAAGGAGCTTGTTGCTACAGATACCCGCATTGGTGTTAATACCAAGGTGAGGTGGAAAGTACAATCTATTTCTAGTTTTATTTACAAGGTGGTAGTATTTTGCTAGAAGATACTTGTGCTTTGAAACAGAGAGATACAACTTTATTATATTAGTTTGCTGACAGGTACAGGCTTGGAAAGTATGCTGTAAAAGGCAAAATAATTTTTTATATTGGCTATCTTGGTCACAGATAAGGAACTTTGGCGTGACTCTTTCCAATGCAGCGCTATTGCCACTTTGTCTCGAATATTTCATATTTATTAGTAGTTAAAGCTTCATCTAACATGTACCCTAAAGTGTTGTAGAGTTTGATAATTATTGTCACTGAGGCGAGTTGCTTACTGAGTCACAACATGCTTTTGCTAGCTTTGCGTGAAATCTCTGTACGCACTCCCTTCACGTTATCATCACAGAATGGCCGAATTCAGAAGTTCGGGCTCACTTTTATCTAATGGATGCACTTGGCAATTTTGAAGCTTCTGACAAAATGAGCATAGATATTTTCCGCTCAGTAGAATAACAATTCCACCCAACATATTGGGCAGTACTGAATTAATTCAAGAAAGGATGCACAAACAGTTGCTCAACAGGGGTACTCAAAAGTTGTAACTGTTCAATGCGTCCAATATTACGGAAAGCGTTAGTTCATCAGTGTCAGTCAAGGTAAGCAGTCCGATAAATAAGGCTTTGCTAATAAAATGAGCATATTTCCTTTCAAATAAATAAATTCGTCAGAAAATCACAACACGCAGTGCTGCATCAACTCACTTAGTGTGTTTCAGTTTGAAGCAGCTTTTTCCATGCAAACGAGACCGTAATCACTTATCATTGATAGCAACATGTTTCGTGACGAGTTTATTGGAAATCAAAACGTTATTAAAGCATGTATTTGATCTAATAAACCTAGTTGATCAGTGTAAAAGTTAGCTCTGCAAAACAATACGATTTTTGGTTGTACCACTCATACGACATAAATAAATCTTGGAGGTTAATGGAAAGTTTTAGTTTAGTACCAACATACAAGATTATCAATTTATGGATATAACTAATTCCGTTATATTTTCACACTTTTTAAAATTATCATGTCGCCTCTGTGTGCTGAAGCAGTTTTTGCATGACTTTTAGACTGTGCCTGACGAAATTGCCGTCATAAATTTTTTGTCTACTAGGACGTATTATAATACGATGTGATAAAAATTTTATATTCTATGATGCCATAAATGAGCCGATGGTTATTAAATTGAATAGCAAGAATGATGCCTTGCTGCACATTGTGTTCTCAGGAAAATACGGCCTCGATTATTGTGCCATATAAAAACGTATGTCATGGCATTCTTCAGTTGTAGATTGTCACAAACATCTGACCACTATAAAAAAATATGTGAAATAGAAGTTTGGTATTTAATTCAATTTCACTTCTGGTTCTGCTTTTGATATACACAAAGAAAATACTGAGGCAAACAAATTTCAGCCGGCCAATTGTTTTATGTTTTGAGACTCCTTTGGAAGTAATTTACTGCTAGTTAGACGGATGTGAAGTTGAGTCAAAAGCTTAAATGAAATGGTCAGCAAAAATAAGATTTCTCTGAATTTCATAGAAATTGACGGAAATGATTGCGCGATTTGATTAGGGTAACCAAATTCAATCATCAGGCACTTCGTAGATGAGCAATTTTGGTTCATTGCCCCCCTCAAAACGTAGCTCATAGCAACAGACAGTCTGTGCATTCTATAACCTTAAGGTGGCCCGACAATTACGTCATCAAAATTTTATATTTTTGTGTAATACTTCGCAGAGATCAAAATCCACACAAAATAGAGGCAGTATTTTTGCGTCTTCAGTAATGTATCATACTAGGAGAGTGAGGATTATGGGACTGTGGTCTCTCTACAACTTGAAAACTTAGTAGCTAATCAATAAAACACATGGACTAAAATTTTTGTCGGCTCAATCCTCCTTTCCTAAATGATGACCCAGCGGAAAAGATATAAGATCATTTTCCATCTTTCTCACTTTTTATATAAATTTTATCTCAAATATTTTAAAAAGTGTCCAAACTCCATACATATGTCTTTTTTATCAGTTAGTGCGTAATCAAAAAAACTCCTAGTAGGTCGACCTTTTCAAATTTTATTTGCTATAAGTATTACAATATGCAAATTGGGGCTTGCTACTACAACATTTGAGAACTATACTAATCCTTGTATTGTACTTGCATTCCATGTAATATGTTTCCTGTGTCCTTTTCCATTTGTGGGCAGCTAAAAACATTTTGCTTGACGGAATTGAAGCTTTTATCACTGAAAACTTTGCAATGTCTTGCTACCTATGCTACTACCTACTTTTTGATCTTGATCTTGATCGAAGGCATGATACCAGAAAAATCAATAGTTTCTCATTACTATCTGAATAGAACAAATAGAGTCATAGGACCGCAAGTGTTATTTTCTTCAACTGATACGTGTCTGTCATTGAAATGTTTTCCCAAAAATAAAGTGCTTTCACCTAAACATCTACTTTTGGCAACTAAGAAGCATGACTTGTTTCTATTCCACTGAAACTGTTTTTCAGTTCACGGTTAATGAGCCGGTTGGTTTGCGGTTTTCGTTCAAAAATAGAATAATATTATGGTCTATCGTTGGAAAAATACTAGCAACAAATAGTCTTGGAAAACTATCTTGCTTCTAAATAGTATGTCAAGTGTCTTCAATCGACCATATTCTAACTATGATAGATTTGGTATTGAAATTTTTATTGGATTTTACTTTGGTCTGAGCAAGTGTCGTATTTTATATAATATCAATTATAAAATCATATCATTTCAATTAGGTGACGGTAGAATACGTTTTATTTTCAGAAAGCTAAGACCCAGGTAAAATACTTCATACTTGTTAGACACATATGATTGTTCACTCATTTGCATTCATATCGCACAAAAAAGCGAGAACTGTGGATGTATGGCGATACATCCGGATTGTGGACATAACATATTTTCGATAGGTTCCAAATATTTCAAACAAACGTAGACAATATAAATCTCTTTTACAACATCTATGGAACTTTGGGACATAGTCAATTTCTTTCACCAAACGGTGCTGATTTGTTCCTCCTCTGTATTAGCAACGACTACTACAGATTACTGCTTCACAGAATCCTCAATTTAGAAATCCTAGAAAGACTAGATGAGGTCACGTCCAAATGAAACAGTAAACAGGGTGACCGACTTGTCATCCATTGTCTTATGAACGGGTAAGCAACAAGATTGAATCCATGCGACACTAAAAGCCGACATGCGTTTCGTAAAGGCCGTGCATGCGTCAAAGACAGTGGAGCATCAAAAATGGAAGTTTTCAAATAAATATAGCAATTAATCCATCTGACAGCAACTGGAGCGTGCACTGAATTTTTTTAACATACCCGTTTTTCTATTGAAGAATGTTCACTGGTGGAACGCTAATCGGTTTGGCAATTTACAGCTAATTGCACAAAAACACGTTAATGGGTATATTAGGCTATTTACCTTACTCGAACATTTCATAATGATTATCTCTACATCTATGGGCATATTTCTGAAGCACTAATCGAACAAGGAATGCAAAAATCAGGTTCATTTAATTTATGATGGGCGATATGGCAATTGCACCTGAGATCGGTGGTATAAAAATGTCATAAAATAGTAGACCGTCATATAGTATAAAGCTCTTTCCATATCATGTAAGTATGTAACCTCAAAAAATTATATCTAATGGCGCATAACCATCGAACACTTGTTATTGATTAACTGTTTGATGTACCAAGTTTTTGTACTTAATACAAAATACGCACAACTGATCTAACTTTAGAATATCATTGAAACACTCTCAAGAAGGCTTCTTAAACCTCTGACATGTGAGCATGGTATGAAAAAATAACAACAATTAAGTACTTAATAATTATATATCGGAATTTTCCCAAACTAGCAGATTGACGAATTTGGATAAGCTCATAAAGGGAACACAAAGGTCGAAGGCTTCCTTTCTACTAATAATGTATTCATCTGATGATTTATTGTGGAACAGAGAACGGCTTATTGGGACCAAGAATACCAATATCATAAACTTTATTGTTTGATTTCATAGTCTTCCGCTTCTACAGCTTTGGGCACAACCGTACATTATATGCCCATAAAATATAAAAAACTAAAACGTTATTTAGGTGAAGCTGTCCATATAGGCAGTAATTATTATCAAAGAGAAAATAGTAAAGCAATAATCCCAAACAAGTTTCTATGGGATATTTCAAGTTTTTTATACTTATGCATAAACAGCTGTTCCAAAGATTGTTTTATTTGATTTATGTTAGCCAAAGATAATTGAAAAAACTCTCACATTATGGAATTAATCGATAAAAATGAATGAAACAGTCAAAGTTGTAGCAGAGGAAAGTTACAGACTTCATAATTCTATTTTGAATCTGTCTCCTAGGTATAATTTAAAAAATTACAATTGGTAGGTGGTATTCGTAAAAGCGAAAACATGTTAATGTTTCTCATATATGCTGAAGTGATGTTGAATATATTGGGAATGATAATGGGGCAATATTGTGGATCAGGCTTCCATCTCTTCTCTTTGACAGTTCGTGATGGTGTACCCCAATCTTCTTTGGCATTTCACTGGCATTAAACCATCATCAGGCATTTGGTAAACGATTACGTAACTTCCATATCATAACAGCAATAGTAACATACGTTTGGACTAAAAATTAACAAGAATCTTTCGATATAACAAGATAACGAAAGTCCCACAACACTTGTTAAGTCAAAGGACAGTAACCGTTGCCCATTTTTTTCCCTCAAACTGTTAAGTTTCTAATTTATTTGGTTAGAGTTTTTCGGGCGAATAGTTACTTCTATTCTAATCAGCAAACAAACCACTCATACAAAATTGCAGCCTATTCCGCATGCTGAAAGCTAATAGTTTCTATGAGTAGTACTTAACAGACTTTATAATGCTTGACTTCACGGTGGTTCAGAAATCGTAAGGTAATACCTATTCAAGCATCTGTAATGATTTATGGCGGTATGTGTATACTCTATCAGCTAAACTTTCGAATACTCTATAGAATCAAAAACCGCAAGAGTTAATTTAGTTAACCCCATTTTCAAGACACCAATGAGCTCCCGTTTTGGTCATCTCCCATTACTTCCCTTTTATCTGCACCATCAATAGAAGCATCATCGTTCCAAATGAATATGTAGTAATATCTATTTATCTCGGCGGCAAACAATAGGCACTTAATAGCACTTCACTTCTATAAATTCATTCGAGCACAACAAATATCAGTGTCTGGGTCAGTCTAAAAATAATTACAGGTGAAAACTGTTACTGCTACATGTCTATGAAACGGCCAGTTACGATTTGTGAAGATGATTAAAATTTTGAATAGAACAGAATGTTACGCTGTATAAGAGTTATTTGATGCTAGTGATGGGTACTTAAAGAATCTGTTCAGGCTGCGAAAAGCCATGATACGGTTATAAATATCTTTTTCGGAAGAGGTGGACCCAATATGACGCTTTATTAAATGTTGAATGTGTAGAACTTACTATAAAAAAATAGACATTTTGGGACGGGGTCCAGGACCTCAACAACCCCCTACAACCATTTCTGACGACAGGATAATATAAGATTAGAAAGCGGCGTGATAAATGACTAGAAAATAGTCAAAATTCATTAGCAGAATCTATATCTGTTATTTATTCTCTCAACAGACAGGGCATACATACATTATTTCGAATACGTGTAAGAAGTAGTCGTGGGTTCGTTTTACAATTATATGCATATTTAGATCTTGGAGCGGCGGCCTCCAAGACAATTTATTGGAATAACACATAAGCATGATTCATGTAAACTTGATCAAGGTCGCCATTGTCTTCAGATTGCTACTTCCTGTTAGTTCAATAAACGTATCGCGGTTGAAATTACTGCTTGTGTTGTCATTGTTGCTGGTACTCGTTTGTATGAAGTAAATAAGAGGGAACTGATTTTTATCTTTGAATTGAGTGGAGAAACCTGTGATAGCAACTGACAACGAGGAGTTACTCGATTTTTATACCGGTAGATTTTGAAGCATTCAATCTGAATTTTGATGATAATTCACTGGAAAACCTTACAAAACACTCAAAATTTTCAAAAATCTACATTAACTGAATTAACAGTTTTGAAATGCGATAATAATTTTTAGTGTACTCTACTTGAAATCCAGAATCTACTGCTTAACGATATGCTTCAAAGGTTAAATTTCACTAGTGTAATTATTTATCATCCTTATTCAGCTAGAATGCAGTAATCTGTAATATTAGCAATTTGTTCAAACAGAAAGTGTGCAGCCTAGAGTTTTAGAGTAAACGTGGAAACCTGACAAGACCGGGCGTCTACTCTCGATATTACACAAGAAAATACTTAGTTCATGATTACTTGGGAGCTTATCAATTGAAAACTTTCTGTATTTTGATTGTATTACTTTTTAATGTAAACCATCCTGATTTGTATCTCTTAGCTGCAGTTCATTCCTTGACCACATGCCTGCAAATCATCACACATTACCAGATAATGATCCAGCAACTCAACTCGATTCATATGTCACCGCTTTCAATAGATAATAGGCCATATTGACTGTAACGCCCATTAATTTGACGGTTGCTCGTTAAGTGCTTGAAATTACGAATTTACTGATATGAAAAATTCATTTTTCGCTTTCCTCTTCATATGCCTCTTCTATAAACGGCAAATTATCTTTAATTCATAAACCTGGGAGCCAAGGTGCCAATCATTAAATATTTCTCAAACGGACTGTGGTATTCAGGCGGCATTACAAAAAAGGAAACGAAAATTTACAGTTTCATTCTAAGTACAATTAAGATTATTAAATCAACGTTCAACTGAATAAGTGGTCATTGGATATATTTAAAGATACCATAAACTAAGTACTGTTGCGTGTTCTACAGCTATAAATAATTTTTGCACATGCACAAGTACAACGACAAAACAAAAGGTAACAGATATTAAATGATTAAATATGTATATATCAAACGCTGTGGTACTGATATCGTTGTTCATTCTCTTACGTCAACACATACATATAAACACATACATACATTTAAATCTGTTATCCTGACAATGTTGATTATTAAATATTGTAAAATGTGTGTCAACATTGAGTTTCTTATATATATGAAACTTTGTGCAAAGGTTCACAAAACCAACCTGAATTATCGTATATGGGTAATGATTATGTCTTTTAAATATGCAGAGATGCTTTCAAAATCTTCTAATACCAAAAGGCAAATTTGTAAAAGCTGCAGAGATTTTATAGGCACGTTGGTATGTCGATATAGAATTTTATTATTCCCGATGAGAGTTGCCCTAATTAGGAGACTCATTTCGCAGCGAAAGTAGCATATAATTATCACTTGACGGTGCCCTTGAATAACCCCAAATAATCCCAGCTGAACTGCACTACAACTTTTCAAAATTACAAATTCTAACAAATAGTAATCACAAATCAAGGATTAACGACCCTCGGAAGTGGGGTAATGGATATATAGAGCATAACCAAATAGTCATTTTTCATAATCTAATAATCATCCAATCATTATGCTTGATATATTAATGTCAGACTAACTAAGAAACTAACAGCGTAGCATACGTTGGCGCAACTGATTCTGAATTGATGATTTCACTCAATGGGTGTTCCGTGAGTAATAGGAGCTAATAACCAGATATTTTCTGTGCCTTGACATTTAAGAAATTCACACAAATTTAAATATGATGAATGGTGTATAGAAGTTTCTGAGACAATGAACTTGGAAGACATATAATCTAGTGTGCTCTGCACAAAAACAAGATGTTTTGTTTTGCATTGTGCCATTAATTATGTGGTTTTCATTGTGTATCAACTAGATTTGTAGATCTGATTAAGGCATAAGCATTCACTTATACAATGCTAGTCAGAAGTAGGAAATCTTAGATCCTCGAATGTACAGATCGCTAGTTTCAATTCCCGTGGTTTAAATTTGATAATAATAGAATGATAAAGGTATATGTAGTGTATGTCCTTGTACTAACCATGAGATAAGAATCCGTGTTAATAGCTAATATACAATGGATAGAGATACCAAAGCAGGTACTTCTATCAGAATTTCATCTGATTCAACCAAGAGGTTTAATAACAATTACTTACCTGTTAATCTGCAATACGAAACATTTATTTATTTACAATAGCCTGCATCGATTCAATAATTTGCATTTTTCTCGAAAACGGTTAGCCCTATCGAGATGTACCAAGAGACCATTTTCACGTAGAAATCTCTGAAATACCATATTCTAAAATCAAAATGTCAAAAAAATTACCATTTAGAAAATGGGGTTATTTTTACCCTTAACTCCTCCCGTATGATACGCCTCTGATTAAAATTATGAAATTTTGAATTCAGAATCAGATTCAGCGTCAAAAGTTTACCCATCGTACCTAATTTCGTAATTTTGTTATGAATGGTTTCAAGAATATCGAGGGAAAACCGTCTTCAGGGTGCCCCATGCAAAGGAGCGTAGCTCCCTTAGAAAGCATTTCCGGACCCATGTTCATATGACATTTTTTTCTATTTTTCGGAGTACTATTCGAGGTTAAAGTTTGTTAACATACTTAATTAACATCAACTAGATCGATATTTTTTATAACAACCGGTGTCCTATTCAATCTTTCATGAGATGTTGCTTAGTCAATTTGATGTTAGACTATAATTACATTTATCCATAGAACACTGTAAAGGCACCTCAATAATTGCAATAGTTTCAGATTATATTCTAACAGTTCTTCGCTGTTTTCCTTAATCTGTGGTTAATCACTTATTGGCTAAGTATTTCAATATCAGATGAAATAACGATCCGGCCATATTCGGGCTCGCCATGAGATGGCGAAGAAATGTCCGAAAACCATAATTTATAGCTCATATTACATGCAAATTCCTAACCAATATGTAATTAAACAAAAAGATTGGAAAAACTTTAATGAGATATACGCCTCACCGTTATATCGAGTGAAGGAATCTCAAAATGACCATATGTAGAATATATCGGAAACGTCAAATATGAGCTGTTATCCTTAAGCAGGTACTTACCAGCGTTACGCATTTTAGTGCAGTTATATCAGTAAATATTGAGTAGGCAAAATCAACATCAAAGTGGGACAAAAGTATATATTTGATCAAATCTGTAGTAAAGCCAGTTTGTTCGAATTTACTCAATTGTCAGTACATACATACAGTAAGGGTATGATTTTAATAAATCATATAACATAAATTGATATTTCAAGATACTAATTTGAATACTTGCATTAGTAAGTTGCCTCAGCAGTTGCGTTGTGTGAGTCATCAAGTATTCTCACCAAATCTCCCAAACGCAATGGAATGCAATAAGATGATAGATGACATAAATATTTAATTCAATATGATTTACTTTGTGGATAATCCCATATTTCATCAAAAAAATTCAGCATGTCACCATTTAGATACGGGAAAAAAAATTAAACATTGGCATGATAGCTGGTTTCACAAAACAACCGTTCAGACTCATCCAATGGTCTAAGAGGAAGTAATGCAATTCTCCCTTCAGATCAGACAATCAAAGCAAAGCTATTAAATACAGTAAACCGTACATCATACCAGTTCAATTCTATGTAGAGACATTTTTTACTCATCTACATATATTCGGCTAAAACTTTTTTTTTCTTGAAGCCATACCGAAATCAACTGGACCATCATGTTTACCACATTCATTGGTTACTCATGAAAATATTAATTTGCTGCCTAGCATGTCGTTTTGCCTACATAACCTGTTTTGGTATAAGTAGAATTTTTGTATTTTCTGAATTATATCGAGGTATTTATCATAACTCCACTGTGCAGGTTCCCAGGTTGATGTAGTACACGCGCGAAGCCGTTACATTATGAGTGTGTTAGAATGTTTGTTTGTGTCGCTATACTTGTAATAATCCAATTATTGGATATCTGTGTTCCTAACAAGTCCAACACATACACAAACACCTCTCTCGCGCTACCACTCATTTGTGAAAATTAGTACTAAATGTTGTTAATCAACCTTATTTGGTCAAGTGAAATATGACTTGTCAGGCATTACCTTATATGCATTGATGCTTGTTATTGATTTTAAACCGTTCAGCTTAACAAAGTATTGCAACGTAGAATCACACCTTGTAGCAATAGAAGCCACATCCTTATAACTAGAACGGTACTAGAAAAATGTACCTATAAGAATGTATTGTAAATTATTTGATCATCTTTTATCCTACTTATCCTTTTTTGACTCATCAAAAGGTCTAAAATTGGCCTGCAGATGGATGATGCCATTTAGCGTTAATAAAAATGGGTTTAAATGCTTTTATTTAAGGTAATATGGATTCAGTCTACTCGATGTTAGACACATTGTCAAGCTCAAGCTGTTGAGTCTCAAATATATTATTTTATCCTATTAAACGTTCCTGAATGTGTATTTTGGCCACACATGTTACGTACTTGTCTAATTTGTGTAAATTTGAATTGATTGCAACGTCATATGGAATTTCAAACTGCTAAGGAAAACCACTTGTAAATTGTTGGAAGATATATGATATTAGGTCTTTGTGGAATGGACTCAACTCCGTGGCTGGTAAAAAGTATTTTTAATGATGTCGTGACGCTACAGATCGGAACTGGAATAGAATACCCATTCATATATCAATTTAATGTTAATAATTATCTTGTATGTATGTATTTTTCTGGCCAAAATACCATTGCTCTGTAATGCTAAATCGTAAAGCATTTAAGATACATATCGCAAATTCAAAAATGATCCCGATCAAAATACTATCTCGATTATATGTCGAAAGTGAAAGTTATATAATTAACTATCGGCTAGCTATTTCATTAATATGGAAAACATGATAATACACGACAATTATATATTATACTATGTCATGGTTTAACTCAATAGTTATCCCTGGAAACAAACTTTACTGCTAGAGGGTACCTACTGAAATATGTCGGTTTTACTCATTCACACTGTGTGTTTAGGTTTCTCTGGATCAGGAATGCAGTGCCCAAGAACCTTCATTGTAGAAAATTGAGATTTGAGTTACGTAAACAAACTTCTTGTTTCTCTTACCGTACTTCATCTCACATCGGCCAACCACGGTAAGCAGTTAGGGGGGAAGTATACCTAGAATAAAAGGTGTTTTGCATAGGTTTCCAATATTTCGTTTCCAGCACTCATTTTCCAATATAATGGAACTATTTTCTTCACACATCATAGAGAAAGTTTGGTTCTATGCTCATGCAAAAGCTTTTTTTCAAATTTTTGTTGGATAATAATTTCATTCTCGGTAGAGTTTTAGAAATCTTAAGTAAATAAGTTAAATTGTTGAAAATGTGTCATGTCTTGTCACGTGGAACATCAGTCTAATCATCATCATGGAATGTCATTATGAATATAGAACCATACATCAAGAAACTGGAGGGTATCTAAATTGCTACCACAAAATTCATATTATTTGACAATAACGAGGTAATTGGAAAATGTGCTGAAAACACATGACCCAGACATAAGGCTTGAAAATATTACACTCCGATAACGTGTTATACTGCTTTCAACACCGCATGTCTCGTTTTAAGAATGTAGAATATGGGATGAAAAAGTAGCAAGTCTGGCTAATCAAGTTATTCTGCATTTCAAAAAACAAGTATTATGTTAGAAACTTCATAATTATAACTTAGCATTAATATGCCACATTAACAGCATTCCATTCAACAGCTCTTGTAGGTCCACACCATGCCAATTAAAACTATGCTGTCATGCACTTTATTTCTTCGTTAGATTTGTATAAAAATTGTATTCCACTACATACAGCGTGAGCATGATGTATGAATGTCATTTCATGCCCAAAATACGGAATTCTAGCTACGCAAATCTTTAGAGCTACTTCTGCTGATTCCGCTAATTCCTGATTGTGCTGCTGGGCCTGGTTAATCATATATTACACATTATACATAAATTATCCAATACTTCTCAGCAGCTCTACAAGTTATGTCTGTATTTTCAGTTGATATAGTTCCATGCCCTTAACGAACAGTAGGTAAGCAGTAAAAAGTAAGAAGTAATGGAAAAAATGGAGAATCTAGACCTTATCATATCACTTGATAATTTCGTTAATCCACCCAACCGTTTCAGATGAGAAACACAGCATGTATATATATATATATACATGCAACAAATCTATATAAATATATAGATATATTTTTTTTTGTTGTTGTTGAAATAACATGTCAGTCCAACAAATAAATAGAAGGAGCATTTACATTATAGTCACCTTGAATCTTCAAATTTGTTGAACAAATGAAATATTAATGAAAACCCTATATGAATTCACCAGCCAAGCAGGCATAGATATAAAAGTTAAATTGGCATGCATGTACAATATTAATCAAACAGATAAACAACATTACTCGAGGCGGTTTTAACATTTTGCACCAATTAATGCCATGCAACATTAAGAGTACGCGATCTCAAATGTGCACTTACCTATTAGGTCTGCATTAATCCTAATTATCGTCTAGAGAAAATGTGCTACTGCATTTCGCAAATTCGTATTCGAATTATATATGTTTCTTCATGTCCAATCAAACTAATACTATATTATTCCAGGACAATCAGAATATGGAAAAGGCAATTATCATGCTGACGAAATTGCAGTTAGATGATTTTTGTGATAAATCAGTTTCAGCAAGCTTGGCGTTCAAAATATCATGGAAACTGTAAATTTTATTATAGTTACCAGTTCAAATATCAACATGCATGAGTATGATAAATTATCACTCTGTTATTGAACTCAATAGTATAAATATAATACGATTTCTATTTTATATATCATATAATATTTTAAGGCTAAATCGATGAACTATAAATCTCATTTTGAAGAATGACCTTCACACGAGTTGTTCTGGTACTTTTTAGACACCCTGTATTTCTGCCATATATAAACTGTTTATAACTTACACGCTGCCACAAGATTGGATTTGAAACGGCCTTAAATACCGTTTGTTATTATGTGAGACATGTAAATATCGAGTTTCTTTTCCAATTTCCTCGCTTTTCTATTAAGTGAATTTCATTATATCTAGTATAAATTACCTCAGATTAGCACTTATATCTAAAAATGTCAAGCCATATGGCAAGTTTCTCTTAAAGTATCATTCCGCATGATGTCGCAGACCGGTAACCTTCTTTCCTTCTCAAGATACAAGATATAATATGAGCAGTAAACCATAGCATGGATTGGAGTAAATTGTTTTGCTAGTAACAACACCAAATCAATTTGATTCAGTGATGTATGTTTCGCTCGTGGTTTCGCTGTAGCTATAATCTGACGACGTAACTTAACTTTTTAAGTTTTTTTCAATGAACACGCTGTACTTTATTTTAGTGCAGCATTATCTGCAAATACACAGAATCGGCTGGAAAATAAATATTAGATTAATTTTCTGATTGTTACCAGTAATTCGCCAGGTCATTCTAAT
The DNA here is from genome assembly GCA_949316355.1 of Bruchidius siliquastri. Lineage (NCBI taxonomy): Eukaryota > Metazoa > Arthropoda > Insecta > Coleoptera > Chrysomelidae > Bruchidius > Bruchidius siliquastri. Next base: position 1,545,186 of record OX438533.1, on the reverse strand, counting down.
TAAGTTTGGGTATGTGGTAAATGTGAAATCGCCTCAAACCTATTTCTATATACATCATAGAAGACCCCAAATTACGCGTGATGTTAGTGGTTGCACTGCAATATTGCTCTCACAATATCAGTATATCAGATACCGGGCACTGTAGAAAGAGAAATTTATATTTTTCGGTAAACGCTTGCCCACGTTTGATAGACAGTAATAGCAGATATTAATGATATTGTTAGATTTCCTTCTTATAAGATTATAAATTGATATATCACGTCTGACCTTTAGACACCATTATCAGATATATTCGTGTCATCACGAAGTGAGCAAACGTCTTGATTGAAACAACGGCAGATACAAATCATTTCTCGAATTTCTATAAGTTTAATGTTATCCATTGTACATTTGCATATATTTTCTCCAACCAACTGAATCTAAATGATGTTCCTCGCTATATCCACGCCGTAAACATGTATCTAAACGCTAAATAATATTCACTATTGAATTTCTGCATTTTTTATGTATAGATGTTGGTATTTCGATATACCGAGTGCCGTATATAAGACAAGTAACAGACAGCGCTATGCGCTATTTTACTTTTTATTTGAAAGTTTTTTCTGTTTCTTGTACACATGTTACATATTATTCGAGATAGTACGATAGTGCTAATGAATCAACCAGACTAGATCACAGTCTGCTGAACAATTGAAAAGACAATCATGATTCAGCATTATTAGGCAGATTCCTTGACATTCATCTTGTAATTATTAAACGCCTTGTTTAGTACAAAAAATTGCTCTCACTTCTTACTCACTTATTCACCAAGAGTTATAATACTATATTTTATTTTTTTTGACTTAATACAGTCTACTCTATGTTATGTTTTACTCATCAAGCATAAAAATTATGTCTAGCGTCAGTCTGTTTATTGGTTTGTCAATCAATTTGTATCAATATGTGACAGTGAGGGTATAACATCTTCAGCCAACTAAAAGACTTACATCTACATTTATTGATATGATTGTTAAATTTTAATGCTTTGATGCAAGATGTTTCGCAACTTTCCAGATATCAGGCAAAATATTCACGTCAAACATGAATTGATGATTGATGATATATTTATATCATCAGCATAAACCGCATTAGTCCTAATTTTGAGCAGATATTTCATTAATCCACAGCTTCTGCTATAGTAAGGTTATCAAAATTTGCAAACAGATTATTGCTCCTTCAACAATAGAATTTCTATGAATGGCAGTATTTGCCCAAGCAATTAGGTAGAAAATGATCATTTATATATTTGAGTGTATGAAACTTAAATATGCTAATCTGACGCAACAAAACGATAGATAACCTTCGACATCGACTCGAGTAACAACGTTAAAAAAAGCCATGTTTTTCCATTACTTTGTATGTTTTCAGAATAACATAGTATGCAACACTGATTCATCTTTAACGTGAGTTTCAGCTTACCACTTTTTCAACAGTAGAATCGCAGGTTAATGATAATATCTTGACGCCGAGTTCGAATTTCCTATACACCATCATTATTCTTCCCACTGGCTGGTTTTTATCTTGCCGGATGAAACTTTATTGCAGTACTGTCATTAACGCATCCTACTACGTTCGGGATGGAAGAAATTTTCATAATCGTGACTGTACGCACCCGCGATGTGGTAGGTAGAGGCCAATTCGCATTCATATTGAGACCTTCCAAGACGGATATAGGAAATGTAACTATATTGAACATTTTTATCGACTTGTTTGGTGCATTAGATGCAGTTTCGTCAAGTCAAATTTATTTAATTAGAATTTGCTAGTCGACATGTCAATCGACAAATTAAATTTCTATACACTGTGGATCATTTTGGTGATAGATTCATGTAAGCTATAAGATGTGGTAAATTTGTGATTGAACGACTTTGGTTCTGTTTCAGATAAATGCATGTTCTGAATTGTACACGATACATTTTAAATGTTTAATATAAATTCTAATCATTTTTTGCAAGTTGTACTGCACTTTACAGCGTATCTGAATATTTGTTTTGAAGGGTATTAACCTGTTCCGCTTCTGTTGTAATAACTCAATGAATAGCATGAATGATTACTAGTGTGCTATTTAGGTTCTTAATGATAGCATCAAGTGTTAGGACTATTGGCTTCGTAAGATGTCAATGGGCGACCCTCTAGATGCTGCTATCACACCCTTGACCGGGTTACGTATATATTAACCAATTGCTCTCTACACTTAGACCGCCAGGCTATACTGACGAGTCTAGGCTAAAGACGAAACATGCATGTCTATATCAGGTCTGATGCATTGTGGAGAGCATATACTTAATTCGATACTTATCTTATGATCTCTCTGGTTCAATGTATATGTTTTACTGGATGCTAGTTATAACAATTACATGATAGACTGAATAGCTGACTTAGCAAACTTGAAATATGGAGCAAAATATCACATGTAGTGCTAATGAGCAGCCAGATGCGCAGGTGGTATAAGATAATTGAAGGTTTGGATCAAATGATGTAAAAAAAATGAATTTTTGGAAGCGGAATAGATTTAGGTTTTATTATTTCAACTCAATTCTAAAATGAGAAATTTCAAGAGCATATCTGAGCTATATTTCGAAACCACAACACCATTACGTGGAATTTCCATCGGCAACCTACTTGACGCCATTTTTTACACAAATTCATGTTTGCGCAATCTTGTTATGTTGCTGTATTTCGAAACACCAACAAAACTAACGGCTGTTTAATGATCCCGTCGAAGAAAAACCTTATCTAGGCTAATCTGACCTAATACAGGTAGATGTGACCAGCGCAATAACAGAGCTTTCTCAAAAGTCCAATTTTCGAATTCCACCAATAATGGGAATATTATGCTAATAGTGGATGAATTCTTCCTAACGAACGCATGCCATACACTCAACCACTTGTTTGGCTTCCTACTCGTCGATAAAGAACCAATTAGAGCCCCGGGGTCAGCAGATTTAAATCGCCCTCTATGCATAACGTATAATTTTAGCTTTGTGTGCGAGATACGCCCATCACGACATTCAAACGTAACAAAAATTGGAACCCGATGATTTGTTCTGTTTGGATTTCTCTTTGATACAGAATGGAAGAAAGTTTATTCATTTTTTGTTTTTATAATACTGGATGCTTGAAAATTACGGTTCTACTAGGACTAGACTAATCAATAAAACTGAATTGTGGAATACACAAATATCGAAAATTTTTCCAATATTTACGTGCAGCGAATCTGTGACACACATCACTGAACATAATAGCGCTAAAATGTCAAATTAATTACATACTATTGTTACATAGATTATGAGTAGTGACCGTACGTTCTGCGACTTTATCGTGTTATTATTGTGTTTGATGTATAATTATGTTCCATAAGTTCGATTTTCCATAACTATATTTTTACTAGGGTTGAGAGTAACACCTATAAAAAGCCAACCATCACCACCACCATAATATTACTCAAGTATTAAGAACAAATTAAAATATAAAAGTATATGGAAAATACTTATTCAAAACTTCGTCTTTCTGTAAATAGCTGATAGTAAAACTTCTTGTGGTCTCCTTTTACATTGATTACATATGACGAACTGCCTGATCCATTCAACGCATCTTTACATCATTACATTTTCTATACGCTAGGCAAAGCACCGTACGATTGGCTGAAATATCTTTACTGACATTTTGGGTACCTAGTCAAAGTATCGATATGATCTATGAGAGATCTCGTAAACGTCCAAAAATCAAATTAGGGCCTCTTAGGTTTGTTCATTTTTTGACGGTTACTCCGTCGCCATTGAACTGATTCTAGAAAACTACAAAGCTTCGTCGCCATTGCCACAAGATATAAAAGCTCAACTCCAGGAAAGCTGAAACCAAATACCAGCAATTCTCCTGAAACGTAGAGCTTACACGTCATGTCCTCTGCAAACTATTTAAACTATCCTACTAGCGAGGTGTGTTCTCTACTGGGTGAGGTAAGCAATACGTCTGGTGGATACGTTGTACCTCCCACATGACCTCCACAGTCTGGAACATCGAAGAAGGGTGACTGATCTGTAGATAGTAACATGGCAGATGTTTGACCGAACTGTCTAGCATAATAACTCCAAAAGTCGCCAATTCTAGAGTTCATCGGGTGCATCCTCACCAGGATGAACTCACAACGGCTAGAACAAATCTTGTTCCAAAAGTCGTTCTTTTGGAGAACCTCGGCGTTGTGGATTGAGCTAACGGGAACTTTGTTCCCTGATGGTTTAATGTCCGTGTGAACAGACATTTATCCCCGCGCAGTGCTTATGAAGCGCGATAGGCTATCTGCCTTTCCGCGAGGTTATCTATAAAAAAATAGTAACCGAGCCTCAAAGTTTAAAAATTAAATCTTAAAGTGATCGACTAGTACTTATGCGGTAAGGATTTAAATATCCTTTAGGAAGACAGACACCGTCTTATTAACTAGAAAGAAGTATTAATAATTCTTTGAAATTGAACCCGAGCCGAGCAGCTTCCTGAGCAGCTTGCATATAACTTTCCTGCATCTCAAGTAATCGCCTTCACTCCCAATCCCATCGCTTTTCGGTTCTACTCACATCCGCCTTGACAAAGCATTCAAGATATGCCAGCAATGCTTAACGTAGGATCATTATTATTCATAAGGTTAAATCACGATCTGATCATGTGTATTTTGTCGGCTGCCATTTTAGATTTATAGTCATCTCATGCCGATGACATATTTGATTGGTCTAGGCATTCTTCTTGTCAGAAAGAACTTAAATGTACTTTGATGGCTCATATCAGTTAGTATAGACTACATAATAGTACTCCTTACCAGTCAATATTGTAGAAGTGGAATTATGGGTTACATGATGAAAAAAGATGGTTCTTGGTATATGTATACCTTTTGTAAAGATTAACTCATGGATTCAACCATCAAGAAGTCTTGCTGAGGTCAAACTTCTTCAGTGAAAAGGGAGTGTTTTATCTGTAGATATTTAAGATGTTTCAAAGCAACTCCAATTTGAAGGATGTAAGTATTTCGTAAAATATAACACCTAAAAAGGATGCTTGCAGTTTTTACTTCATGCGCATATGAAACGCGTTTTCTAGATGTCTTACGAAAATCCGTGGCACACCTTTTACGTTTTTCTAAGTCACTGTACTTTTTTTAGATCGGCGAAGTGATTATAATAAAAAAACTGAATCTAAAGTCTTACAGGGTACCCAAAATAAAAATATTGAGGGTTTCATTTTTATAGAGAGTGCTATCATAATTTTCGTGACTATTTTATTGAAAATTGGTAGGGATATATAGCACCTCGAAACCTAACCTTAAACCTTCTTAAAATAAAAAACTATTCCACTCTCCATCTTACTGTTTGGTTACATGTCCTCAAACGCTAATTGAGTTCGCTAACCGAGTGGTACATCACTCATCACTACTAGATTATTCGACGTTTAATCAGATTGTGTAATTGAGCGTATTTCAGCTGAACCTCAAAACCATATTCGTGGTTTCTCCCAAATATTTATTAAATTGGATGTAAAATATATAGTAGTCCATGTACAGAGACGTAGCCTAATGACAGCGTAAGGAAAACGATTGTTGGTCATTATAATCACGCAAGTACTGAAAAATTGCTGTTCTGGTCTGCCTAAATTCGTGCATCTAAAATACAATCAAAATTACCCATTTTATAGTCGTGCCAATCATGCTTGCCGTACTTTTATTATCAATATTTTTTTATGCCAACTTTGTGATTAGTATCTCGTAAGTGTTTGACAAAATTTGATCTTTCTCGATGGTTGTTTTTGAAGGCACTTGTATGTTCCCTGTACCTTGTTGCAAATGATCTAGCTGTTTGACCTACATAAACAGTCACCAAAAAAATTTGTCCCCTAAGACAGACACAACAAATAAAAACATAGTTTAATAGAAAAATAACTTGACAGGATGGATAGTATGCTAGTTTTGAGAGCTCCAGTTTTGTATCCATGTTAGGACTGGTTAGTTATTTGGCAAGTAATCTTGGTAGCCTTGTTAGCAGTCAAATTTGACAGTCCGACGATGATTTTAATAAAAATCCAAACGCATCACTAAGAGAAAGAGTTTTATTTGTGAAACTGTGTGATAGTTACTCAACTTTTTATCTACATTATAACTATTGTGTTAGTATTGAGATCAGTATCGTTACTCATTTTTTATTAAAAGAATTTGAAGCTACTATACATATATTTATCTGTATGTATATCGTAGTAGCTCAGCGAAACTCTTGCTACTGTGTTCTAGTAATAATTTCCTTTTTTTTTCTTTTCAGATGAGAATACCGCTAACCTGAAGTTTCTCCATTCAAAAGCAAGGAAACCGGTAAGGTAAGTACAAAAGACTTGTTTCCGTACTACAATCACAAAACATCGAAATTGGAAACAGTATAGTACTCATCATAGTGTACCAACTCGAGACTACAATTTCTGCCGTATAATGGAATGCTTTTCAGTGATAATGAACATAATCAGTTGAGCGTTAGACCCGTACAAGAAAAAACTCCGTGTCTATTTGCACGAACGTGTGGTACAAAATTAAATTCCCCTGCAAATGAATCGTTGTTGTTATAAAAGATTATCAGCGAAGAGCTGAATGTATATAATTACCAAACGGAGGAAGTCGTTTATGGGCTCGTTTAGCGTGCGGCTAACAATTTTAGAGAAATCTCTAATAGTCCAGTGGTGTTTACCGAGGTTTTGCGCTGGATGGTATAATTATAAATCCAGTATTATATGACCCATATAAACCAGGTTACCTCTAATGAGTGATTATGTAGGTATTTATAAAAACATTAAGAAATCCCCATTTTATTTCGAAAATGTTATCATTGGCCAAATACAAGACCGTATCAAAGTAGATTGGAAGTTTTTTCGATACAGAATCGTAAAAGTATTTACAAAAGGATAAGGAAAATCGCTATCATCACTCCAAGGTGAAGTTATTAGTGGCCTCGTGAAACGTTAATAGACAGCGCCATCTGTCGCCGTTGGAGTCAGGATGATGAAGATCACTGGACTATGGAAACGGAATGCCTGGAGGCCCTCCAGTTTATTGAAAACGGACAACGTATCGAACGTAATCAACATTTATTGCTCTTGCTATAACTATTATGCCTTGTGATTTTTATGCGCTTTGGAATGGACTTTCTAGGATTTTAATGAATGATGAATCGCATCAGCTGATCCGTCGTTTTACAGTGCATTAGTTCTTAGACAGTGGTAAAACTGTTTATATGTTGAGGACGTTTCACCATGTTTTATATTCAATACAGTTAGCAGCTTTAAAATGTTTTTTGGTTTACCATGAATGTAGACCTATTAAAACTTCATCGTGGTTGGTTTTACAAGAAAGGGGAGAGGTATGATAGCATAGTTATATAGAGTCCATACATAACTTGAGGTTTGTCATTTCAATATTGCAGTATGGCCTCTACCATTTTATCCGGATTGCATATAATTTATAAAAGATGGATGGAAACGAAAGCTTTCCTACACAGAGTAGATTTCATAATTTTCCAGAGCAGCTATTGATAAGACCTTCTCACGCCAAATTAATGAGCTTAGTGAACAACTATTTATTACAAGCCAAAAAAATATACTTTTTTGAAATTCATGTATATCAGTTATTTATGACAGTAGTCTCACTTAGGTGCCTCTTGTTTGACAAGCTTCAATAATGAGATAAACGCAGTAAGCTAAAATATATTTTTGTGTCTCCTTTTTGCGGAATATTATTGGGAGTTCTTTATCAACTTCTCCAGAGGTCGATGTGGTCATGCATGAATCATTGTAAATTCGTTGGAGAACGCACTGAAACGTGTAATGTTTAAATAAAGATTTCAGGGTAGATACTCTGCTGGAAAGTGGCGTTGTTAACAAACCCATATATTTACGTAGTTTCTTCAAAAATTAAATAACCTAACGGAATAGGCTTTCAGCTGCAGCATTAAATACTACAAAGCTCTATTTATAAATGTAATCTGTATAGTTAAACATTACCGGTAGGTATCTGGCAGAACCATCAAAGTAGTCGTCTCCCATCAAATCCCATTTTCAATTTGGTAAATCGATTTGATGGCAGTTCATCGAACCATACTTATTACTATAAATACTGGTTAACATTTTTTTTTACCATTCTATCGGCATCGCATCAGTAATAGCTATTTCGATATATTCTACTTGGTGAACTCGATAATAGTACGGTCGTTTGTGGATAGAATAAATTGGAAGATATTCAGCGCTTAGGATTTTCCTATAGAGTTTCTGAATATCAAGAACGATTATTTTGAAGTTATAAAACAGGCACACAACAAGAAATTGCTTATCATTCATGACAAACGACTGACATGACAAGTATGAAAGTCAAAAATATAAATTTTCTGAATTATCTTTTTAATCATTTTTTTATTCAAAGTAAAAAGTTGTTGAATACACAGCTAAATGAATCATCCCAAGTTGAACTAGATTTTTTGTGAGGTAGTTCGTTTCTTTGACTGGTGTCATGTTTTCATTATATTTACGATGGTTTTCTAACCTATTTTCAAAAAGGGTATCTGAAAGATTATACCCATTTCTATATGGGGTAATTATTTCGAGAAAATAGGTTTTAATGTTATATATTGATCTTTGCTCGTTGAGGTTTGCAATAGTAATAAATGGATCGGGCCGGTGACTTTAGAGGAGCATAGCTCAATAGATTGCTTAGACTAGTATGAAGTACGTATTATTTTGGTTGAAATACCACAGAGCTCAAGGATATTTTACGTAAATATTTTCAAAAGAACGATAGTATACAGGTATAATTGTTACAGGCATCGTAGTAGCCTAAACATTTTACGTGTATGCTCTCCACTATGGATTAGACCTGCATGTTTCGTCTTTAGCCTAGACTCGTTAGTATAGCCTGGCGGTCTAACTATAGAGAGCAATTGGGTTGTATATATGTAACCCAGTCGGGAGTGTGATAGCAACTTCAACACTCATCTCCAAGCGTTGCACACCATGGCGCTGCCAATTGGAAACTCGCGAAGTCAAAGATTCTAGCACCTGGACTGCCTTGAAGCGACAACAAGATTCTCTTGTTTTTCGTAAACACTATTTACAATGTAACGTTAATCTAGGCTCATTCACGATAGAAGCTGACAACTGATATAATGGGCAGCGCCATAGTGCGCGGCGGTTAGAGGTGAGTGAAAAAAATTACGTTATTTTCGCATTTATCACAAATCAAGCATGGAACCCATGAGATATTGAAAGGTATTTTAACATCAACTAATATTCTGTTCGTCAGTAATATTCGGCGCATTCCACAATCCATCTGAACCATACTATTTCTAGGAAGAAGGTAGTTGCAGTTTATATTGAAGCTTTTTCGCAAACAGAAAATTAGTGCGAAGGTTCCAACCTACTTTTCTTCCCAGTCGGCAACGTAATAATGATAATGCGAATGATAAGTTGCGGCCTTTGTGCTGTATATCTTACCAAATTGACGGGTCGAACTGGTACTGCTGCTTACGGTTAGATCGAAAGTTTTTCTTGAAAACGAATGCACCCGTTAGTAGTTTGACTCCGCTTTCTGTAATTTATTGTTGGTACAGTTTTGAAAGTGCTATGTGAATAAATCAGCTTGGGTTATTGTTTGTCCGTTATACGGGGAGACAAACTATCTACTAGTCGTTAATAGTTAAGTGAACTAAATCTGTGATATACAGAGTGACTCGGGAGGAATGGAACAGGCTCCGGATTGTAAGCGTGAAAATAGTTCCCCCAAATGTTGTTATCCGATTATTATTTGTTTACAAGTTATAGTGTCATTAAGATAAACACAATTTCTAAGATGAACAATTCGGTAACCACATTGTTCTTATAATAAATGATACAAATACCTTCATTTATCACTAAGTATTTTCAGTCAGTCATTCTTTTAATGGAGTTATACCTTTATTGAATTTCGACTGCGGAATTCCTGAATCAGTCCATACGGACTGTCTACTTTTATTTTACAATATTTGATATAATATTTTCAGATCCTATAACAATAAAAATCAAATTAAATAAGCAGTTTAGTGGGTAGTAAAAAAGTAATGTCTCTGAGCAAGAACATTTATTTATTTACTTTAAGGTTCAGATAATTTATTTTTTAGAGATCAATTCCATTTCGCTCTAAATGGTAGCCATTCCCCGGAACTATCGAATATTGTTAAGGCATAATCTACATGAAACCATTCAAAATGGTCTAACCGTTTGGTATAGCTTCACAGCTATTTTATCATTGAATCACACTTCTCTGAAAAAATACAACATGGAGATGCCGCATCTGTAACTGTTACTGGTAAGGAATGCCTGCAGATGTCACGAGATTATGTCATTCCAAGAATATAAAACGAGCACGGAGGAATTGAAGCCATGATTTTTATGCAAGATGGGGCACCCCCGCATATTTACCGACCAGTTAAAAAATTGTTAACGGCTATTTTTCGAGATCCTGTTATACACAGTGATTATGTAAATTCATGGCCGCCCAGATCGCCCGATCTCAACCCAGCGCATTACTGGCTGTGGGGTTACCCGAAAAATGGGCTAATCAGGATAGAGGAGCAATTTGGCCAAAAATCCTGAGTCGTGCTTTGTACAATTTGAGGCTTCGTCTAGTAATTTTACAGCTCCAAAGTCTACAACATGAGAAACATTCGCGGTATCCACTGTAGTAAAAATATATTATCCACTATTTCAAATATACGAACCTCTGTCACAACCTGTTGTTAACTTAGTTTCCCAAAAAGACTACATAAAAAGCTGACATAAATATCTTACTGTATGCCAAGTACATTCAACTTAAGTTTTTGCCGGTTATTTTGCTTCAGCGCTCTCTGTAGTACTCAGTATAATCACATTATGTAGAACGACCTTTTGCAACCTTGTTAAGTTGCGATGTCAAGAACTTGCATAATCACGTGGATCTTCTGAATGTGCGAATCATCAACTTTGATTGATAGTTTACACTTGGACATGCTAGAGAGGACGTTTTACCGTTAGGTATTTAATTTTTGTCGAAATGCGGATAATTTGCACGGACATCTGGCTAATTGCAGTTGTGCGCCGAAAAAAATATGTGCTCTTTCTTTTGGCCTTAATTTTTACTGGTTTGTGCTACTTTTCTAACATTTCTCGCGAATTTCACTTTTTTCTGCAGGTGAATTCACGCAAAGCTGATCGTTTTGTACTGAAAGGGATGCAAGTGCTGATTTAGTAGATATGCTTGTAATATTATGAAAAATATGCATACGGTTTTCATTCAACTATCATAACTAGATTGAATGAAAATGAAACAAGGAGAAGACTCCAAAGTGCAAAATGGGTGCATTCAACAAATATTTGAGTAGTAGGCGTTACTGTTCTTATCGACCGATGATGTCTTTCAGGAAACTACCTATCGCGGTTATAATGTTTGACATAAGAGCAGTGAGACTAATTTCGTAACGTGAAAAAAATCAATAGTAAGTGAGGGAAATGATAAATACAAGAAAGATAATCGATGGCGTCATGGTTCGGTACCAAAACTGGAGTTCATCTTGAACAAACTCAACTTTTTAATTTGCAGACAATTAGTTCTTCAAGTTTTTATGATGCAGTTTGCAGCATAGCCGTAAATTTATTGAAGAGAAGAGAAAACTATTTGATGCTTTTTGTTTTTTTACACATAAAAGATTATTCAGTTTTGATGAAAATTGGAAATATACCTAGGTATAGGTATTCTGCAATGCATCTAATGAACTGCAATGTTTATCAATATATTTATTTTTCGACCTTATACGCATGTGTTTCGAAACAGGCAAATGATTGTCAATCGGAAAAACTGAGAATTCTGGGTACAGATCTCCCTTTCTGCAGTCTCTAGATTAAGATGGTGAAGTTAAAATATGGTTACCATAAAATATTGTTAGAATTGATAAAAACAAATAACAATTTTTATGCGGTTAATATAGCCATAGATGTTGTGAATTAATGTATAAAAGACAGGTATTGTAAAAAATCATGAAATTTTGGCAAACCGCTGATTCAAATAGGTATTTCAAGAAAAAAACACTTTTTAAACAATTTTAGAGAGGGAAACGCAAAAATCATTAGTTTTTTGTGTTTTTCTGTGTTTATTTGAAATCTTAATTTTATCCTAAATAAAAATCGAAAGTCAGATACCAAGGACCCACCCAAGAACAAATAAGCATTAACAGAGAAGATCTATCAAAAGTTTGATTTCGGACTTCCATTGTCTATAAAATTTTTAGTATCACGACGTTTCGATTGATCTTCAATCGTCTTCAGGTGAACAATTCATAGAATATCAATCGAAACGTCGTGATACTCAAAATTTTATAGACAATGGAAGTCCGAAATCGAACTTTTGATAAATCCACCTTGTCTACAAGTTTCAAACAACAGTTAGAGAAGATCTCCTGAACATTACTTTCAGCTGTCAATCGCAGTAAACAATGATGAAATATTCATTTATCGAACGATTAATTTGCAGTATAAAATATAAATAAATGAGTAAATATTATGTTTCCATAGTTACAGATTATTTTCTTCATACCTTCTTCAAGAATAGGTTGCAACAGAACTAATCCATACAGAGAATACGAACATTTTACCCTATAGATTCATGAAAATCTCAGAAATCAAATTTGAATGTACACTTGTTTGGAAGATAACGCAAGATTTCAGGCGTTCCTTCATTCATTCATTACAGCAATATAAATAATGTAACGAATCATTGTTGATAACGATTGCTAAACAAATTTCAGCTTTAAACTCAGTTTTTCAAGTCAATAACTGCCTCTTGCGCCACAATATAAATCATTTTGCCTTTTAGGTGAAATATGCATTGTGTTCCTACAGAAATTGAAATTTAATCAAATGGTAAGCGGAAATTCCTAAAATGTGTACCCAAACCCAAATTGCTTTATTTATTTATACATCAACAAACAGTATAGATACCACTTATTCACAGCATACGGACACTATAAACCGATTCTTTGTTTGTGTCCTGAAATGTATTTTTGTGTGCCTGTATTACGCGAACTACACTTCACTTCAAGTTTTAAACTTCTTGTTAGCCGCTGAATTGCATGGCAAGTCTCGCATCCTGAACGTATGTACAATACTTACGCCTTCTATTCACAACAAATACTAGGAACTTGTGAAGATAAGCATACCTAACTGGACAGTTCTTCCACTAAATAACTTGCAACCTCATTGGATGCTCATCCGCAATTTTCCATGCAGACATTCTTACTGTGCTTCAATAAAACCTAAAGTTATTACGCAACTACCGAGTCATAATTTAATTGCAGTTAACGCTACCGCGTCATGCACGTTACACCCATGGTTGCCACATTTAGTGTAGATTGCAGATGCTCTTATTTGATGAAGCTCTGTCATCGTTCAAATAGGGTTGTTTAATTATTACACCAAGTTCGCGTTTCGCTTTGATCTTCAAAGGAGCGTCATAGGAAAATTTGACAGTGTTGATACTTTAAAAATGAAAGTGAAACACGTCACATATTTGAGACTTTTATTTGTGAAATCTGGTGTACTAATTACAAAACTTTATCTGAACTGAGTTATGTTTTTACAAAGTTAAAGGGTTATCTTTGAACCTGAAGTTTGGAAGGTACTTTTATGGTTAATTTATGGGAATAATCATTGCTGTAGTATCTGTGAATCTATTAGCTGCAAACTTGAATTCAAACGACCATTAAGTCCAATAAAGTAATTAGGATTATTATCTCTCGCATTCTATTCTAGAGAAAAAATAAAATCATTTCCAAGATTCTCTTGTAATATATGAGATTTGTAACTATTTGTTACTACCAAAAAAATATGCAAATGAATGTGCAATAAATGTTTTGATCTCAAAAATATATTTGGAAAGCTTTAAATTGTAAAAAGATTGTGGAACGTCAGACGTTTATCGACGAAAATTTTGAAAAATTATCCGACTGATGCATACGTCTCATAATCATAACCACAGCTTGCTATGACCATTCAAGTAAATCCAACAAGGATTCCGTTATTTCGTTTAGAGGAATTCAAGAATAAACTTTGGCAACCATGGCTACCTTCTTTTACCGGTTGACAATAAACTTGGGTGTCGCGCTTGCAACAAAAAAATGTGTAGGACATTCGTGACGTGCAAACAATGGCTGCTCTCATCGCATGTAATATATTTCTTTATTATTACTATTAAGTATTTCTAAATCGTTTTCATGCGCTCCTACCACCACGTGAGGTATAAATTATGATGAAGATCAAGAACAAATTATGTAGCATTGTTCATGGTGAATTATTTATTTCATCTCTATATCTCCTTCTTTTGTTGTAGACAGTAATTGTTTTTATCGTGGTAAACATCTATATTCGCTAGCTAGATTCAATTTTTATAGTACCTACAGTACACCAGATAAAGATCACTCATGTTTGTTAGGCATTTCTGAGGAATTTCATCCTGAAAGCTCAGCTACAATGTTATCATAAATCTGTCTAAAGAATTATATGTAGTGTATATATTTTGTAGATGAATGCATGGATCTTTTGCAACCATTCATTGAAACCTATCATGGCTGTAGTGTAATAAAGAAAGGGATTCATTTTCATTCGAAATATTGCACTATTACCAGTAGATGATAGTACGTTATAATGTTTGATAGATAAGCAACACCTTTTTGAGTGATTAGACTATTGGTCGACAAATGGACATTTTGAGAACAGCTTTTATCTAAGGATCCTGTAATACAAACACTAGTATATCAGTGGTAATGATTTGAAGAGGTGTCAATGGTTGGATTGCTCTTCTCTAAACAGCATCATGTATGGACAGTATAGTTGGAGGAGCAGCTCCTCAGATCAACTCCGACGTTCCCCAAGGATCTCCCCTTTCAGCTCTGCTTTTGTTGCTGTATATCATAATGTAGTCATTTAGTCATTTAGTCCAATCTAAAGCTTCGCAGATGACAACACCCTCATTTCTGGTAATGACCAAACAAACCACTATCAATCCAAAAAAAACCTTAATTTAGCGGAAGCAACATGTCATCTACAACAGCGAAGACATCGAAATAGTTGTCGAATGGGCATCTATATCTGGAGTTCAGTTCAACGGACAAAAACGCCCAATACTTCAAGTAATTTTCCAACAATCTTGTGACAATAACATTTTCTGGCATTACAATGGCCACGCTATAAACCTCAGATCAAACCATCTACGCATCTGTATATTGTTTGCATGTGTGAGTATACGTTTCGCAGCACAATCCAGAAAGTAGCAATACTTCTGATGGATGAACCAATACAGTTTTAAGGACAATTTGAATACACATTTATCCGTCCACAGTGATTCTTTGCGAAAGGTCATCGATCAAAAAAGTCGCCGATATGTTCTGGTGTGGAACCGTTTCTTGACAAATTCATGCAAATTACAAATTAATGGTATTCCAGTAATATTTCAAATATCTCTTCAAGCATCATTTTTTTTATCTATGATTTATATATTAAACCTTTTGTGCAACTTCTAGCTATACAGAAGTGAACATTTGATTAAGACATTTTGCCTTTTATTACCTACTACATCTTACAAAGTCAATAGAAACTTTGACAATATAGACGTAATTTTACAATAGAATTGGCCATTTGGATACCTATATAAGTCGATATTGCAGCGTTCACATTGTCCGCACACCTGTCCATGGTACTGTTGGTTCTGGTCGTTCGAAAGCTAGAACTGTCTCAATCCAGATATACACCACACTTAGACATAATCATGCAAATGAGGGGATACCTAGTCAAAATTAGTATTACAAATATATTAACGCGGCTTAATATAACGTAATGCGTATAAAGAATATGTGTTGGTTTGGATTGTACATAAGCGTACGCAAGGTACTTTCTTGACAGGTTACCATTTGATCAAATACAGCTATTGTGTAGTGGAGGTTTCTACAATGACTGACCAAAAAATCTTGTAAAGTATTTGAGGTACTAATTGTGTGATACATTTTTAATGCGTACTGTAAAAACTATGAGTAGTCGACTAAGTCAGCATCTGTAACTGTGTAAAAGAGGGAAAAGTTATATTAAAGACACAAATTGGAATAAGATAAATCAAGAAAATGTTCTGGTATTGTCGGAATTGGTGTCTATGCTTATGTCGTAGCAACGTCTTGTAAGGAACGTTCGCGTTAACGTCATTCACTTGTCTGGAAGATCACACTTCAACCAGACACCGATCTGGAAAACACGCCACTCAGACCAGTAATCGTCTAAACATTAAAGCGAGCATATGCATCTCCATCAACAATAAAAATAACGAGCCATAAAGGAAATTCTCGCTACTGAAACCGTGTCCAGCTCGACGTAAAGAATATACCTCGACAACTATTAACAGAACAGAGGTAAAAAAGAGTCCTGATAATATTATTATTATTATTTTCTATCCTTCTGACTCACATATGCACAATCGGGTCTACTATCTTCCCATAAAAGTCATATATTGCTGTTGCTGTTGATTTTCTGTTACAAACCATATTGCTTTCGCGACAAGATTTTATTTTTATCAATATAATGAGTCAATCTGTCGAAAAATGTAAAATATTTTATAAAAACAGAAAGGCACTGCCTCTGGCCTGAAATTACTAATCTGGGATCTGCTCTTTCACCATGCTTGAAAACAAAGAAGAAAATAAAAGATTCACAAGAAAGACAAATGGCTCAACAATGTACACTACATATTTTAAACTCAGATATCTGGAATTTTAGGTGCTTCAGATGCTTTACCATTCGGACATGACAAATTGTCACACAGCTATAGAGGGTATATTTACCGCGCAATTCTTCTTCCCAATTTTCTAAACTATAGAGCTCGATCTTTAGTTAGACATCTAGTGCCAGTGACCGAAACTATAGTCAATCGAAACTGACCTTATTCCACCAATGTCGAGCCGAATTCGGAAATCTGCCACCTCCATAATTGGATTCCACTGCAATCCGTACGAAGAACTGAACTACAAATAATCATAAAAATTAGATGGAAATTTTTTTCTGTTTCTAATATCATCCATTGGAGAAGACAGAGGTACCAAAAAGGAACCCCTCTGGTACCGGTCGTGCGCTAGACGTCGTTAGACGCATTCCTGGGACATGCACCGTGTGTTCGCTGTTTCGGAATTCTCCTAAATATGGAGTGAAACTTAATTGACAAGGTACGCCCACGTTACGCGATACCGCGCTAACACACGGTGCTGCACCGCGTTGAGCTGTGTGATCTATTTCACCTCTTTTTAAGTATAATTGAATGACACTCGACCAGCACAATATGTAGCACGGGTGGTACCTAAAACGCTGGTTTGGTGGTTCGTGATGGCCGGCAATATTTTTCTCCAAAGTGATCCGTATTTTCATAGCGGCTTTGGTTGCAAAGTTTCCTGTATAGACATTCGAAAAGTCTGCCAGACTTACATCGTATATTTGAAACAACTACTGAAAAAAAAATGGAGTTGGTGACTAGAAAATAGTTACCAAGTGAAGGTTTATAAAAAGGTTCCTTTTAGTTCATAAGACAATCATTTTTTGTTATAATAAAAAATGTTATAAACTACTAAACAAATAAGTACTTTATAACCTTCATTTTTGGAATCACCAAGTGAAAAAACAGAAGAAATTGTAGGTGTAAGTGCAGCAAGGTACCAACAAAATTATGGTGTTGAAACCTATGCAGCTACATTTTTTCCATGTTTTCCATTGAAATTCGAAGCTGAATATCATATATACCTTTACTGGTGCAAGAGCTAGTGAACAATTACTAGTGTCGAATTTTTTAAGCTACATTGGAAGCGGCATTACCACAGCCTCATGGTGTGAGCAATGAGCTCACGACACATTTTATGCCAAGTTTGCCAAGGGTTCAATCCTCACCGATGACAATACACTACCTTTTATGTTTTGTAGTATCTAAGTATTATTGCCATAGAAATGAAAATTAGTGTTAAAATGTGAAAATCAACAATATAGGTATTACAAAGGTATTGATATATCTGATGGTTGAAATTGTGCTAGCGTAATAAGAACATTCTAAAGACCGTAGTGAATGGGCTTCGCATTTTGTGTTTTTATCTGTAAAACTTTGTGTTTCGACAGCATCCAGAATGAACGGAGAATTCTACCATATAAGCGCATCTACAAACTGCTTGATTTTTTTTACTGTCTACTATTCCGTGAAAAGTACAACCAACCTACTTGACAACCCGTTTCGTAAATGTACAAAACATTCCCTAAAAAACTTAAATTCTCTGCACAACAGAGTACCAGAGTTTGTTGCAGTTTGTATATGTAACCAGTTAACGACAGTGAATTTATGGACGGTACTTTAAATTCGTGCGTCTGGTATTTGAAATGGAATTTGGCCAGAGAACCACGAAATAATGGGTAGTAAATTTCCTCGAGCTTTCCTCCGATGTATTTTTATCGAAATCGACAAATTTTATGCATACCGTTATAGTCGGATTTACAACGTTTTTATGTAGGATAATTGGGTACAAGCAATTTCAATAAGTTTAATCAGCGGGAAGGCTGAATAACACCTGACAATCAGAATGAATTTAAAGGTGCCTTGCGAGAGTTCAGCTTTCAAAACGCATAAAATACCGAGTTGATCTGCATTCCTCATGCGAGCGTGAGAACATTGTCTAAGTATATTAAGGCAATGTCTTAGAATTCTATTTTACCATTACTACCAGAAATTGAAAATACAGCATTTAATACAGCTTGAGAGTTTTCTGTTTACCTAACTCACAGTATATAAAAAAATTGTCTTTAAAATATGATTTTTTCCATTCCGTAAACTAACAAATACTAGACGTCATTAAAAAAAAAATTTCAAAAAATGAAGAAGGACTGTCACAGGTTATTATAATCATTGTACGTAAAATATTTTTGTCATGGTGAACATTCATCGTCACCCGGTCGATTACAAAGCTTCTCAGGCCTGTTCCAAAAATCATTCTTTTGGAGAACCTGGGCGTTGTGGAATAAGGTACTGTAGACTTTTTTCTTCGTGGTGACAACCTACACCATTTTAAGGTAAATGTGAATAAATACTTATTCTAACGCAGTGCTCATGAAGCGCGATAGGCGAACTGCCTTTGCGTGAGGTTATCTATAATAAAAATAAGAAACGTAAACATGAATGCGGGGGGAAATACTGAATCGATCCACTTGCCTCCATTTTTTGTTTAGAATACCTCATTATAGCGGTATCAGGAATGAAGTCTATACTTTCATTATTCTTATTCATTTCTTAAATCTTCTCTTTTCTGTGTTTATACAATTATGAATTGTTATTCACCCAACTAGTCATACATATTCTGCCTTACACGCCTGTACTAATAGGTATTGAATGCGCAAACAACCTGTAGTACCCATATATCTCTCGTTCTGTATAAATATATTGAATGTGTTGCCAGTTTTTTTAGTTATTGTTTATTACATTGTTAAACTCGTTTTGTCCGGCAACGTACTACCAGCAATAAAATATATAACAGAAATAATTAGTGCTTGTATGTGTTTCAAATGAATTCAGAATTATAAAATTGTGTCGGATTTATTACGTACGCACGAACATTATCTATATTACAATTACTTTGTCTGAGAATTTTCATTAAAAATTTTATTACCTGGTTATGTTCAGTTGTAACGGAGTTTTATAATGGTTTTCACCTATTATCGACAGATGGTGAATTAGCTGGGATGTAAAAGCGCTATAGTATGTTATAAAGAACAGCAATTATTTATTTTCCAATCGAAAGTGGTCTTTTAGTGACAACGATATTGATATCAGACGATGGGAAAGATATTTTTATTGCGAGTATATATCATCGTGAAGTCATGCTATTGCCTTGATGCTGAGCTGCCATATTTCCTTCAATCGATTAGATCACTTACTCCAACTAGTGGTTTCAGCTAAAGGTACTCCTTACTCGTTCAGTGGTACTGACAACAATACTTGTATCACGTTTGTCATATGTAATTCAATTATGTTATTTTGATAGATTTCAGTGACGAAATGGTTGCGAATTTTTGTAATGAACTAGATATGATGAGCTACAAACAAAATTTCAAACATTACAATAAATATAAATATACGAAATTTCAGATAAAACAATTATTCAACTTCAGATGCTCGTACAAAATAAAAGTAATTTTGAACTATTAGACCAATTTCAATTGATATAAGACTTGGAATAGCTTTAAAATAGAAGCTGTTTCGCCCACTCCAGAATTAAAGGTTGGTGTGCTATCTTTAAACTGGAATCGTTCTTTATCTGTTTTCAGGTGGTGTTACTAATCTTAAACATAATTTTGAAGTTCCAAACGCCAGACTAAGACATTTCCTACATCAAAGGCAATATATCCAAAATAATTATAAAATTTCTAATGTAAAATAAAAATCCTCCAGTTAGCGAGAGTGTTTTTTCCGGAAAAACAGAATTATATGTTGTAAAATGACAAAAAAAACATTGTTAATAGCGTAATTTTCAAAAATTTATCCATATTTCCCGAGATACTGTAGCGATATTTGGATTGATCAATACTCGTATAGGCAAATCCTCCTTTATGAAGTCAAAAAACACGTGTAGACGGACGAAGTGCGTTTCATTACGATATACCGCATTTAAGCGATCAATTACCTACAACAAATCAGCTATGATTCATTGCTTATCATCATCAAATGGCTATGATATAATATACCCATTTTGATAAAAACATAAGTACTCTTGACAGTAATTCAACGCGTCTAACTTATGCGAACACTCCCCAGCATTTGATTTTATTTCCTGCACAAGAAGGGAATCTCAAGACTGCAGCTGTAAGAAATAGTAATGATGTTTCAGACAGTAGATTTATATCTTCTGCAGTTAGAGGAGGAAATTAATAGTAACTATTCCAAAACATAAAACATAACGATAATTAAAGGAAAGTACAGTGTAAGTTCATTTGGGGTTGAGTTACCAGCTATATTTCAAGATGTTATTGCTAACCATTATCGTAAGGAAAGAACTACTAATGTCCGTTAACGTGCAAATACTACAGTTATTTTTTTACGAAAGTCTGCCATTATAATTCAATCAGAATCAAGGAAGTGGTGAAGTGGAATTCATCTAAAAGGTCTAGTATATTGAGGTTAGATTGTAGTATTCCCTATAAATATCACGACGGTTTTGTGTAGCTTACATTGCAGAAAATATTTACTAACTTCTGTTTGTTTGTCTGTGAGTTGCCGTTGTCAGTCGCTGTTGCAGTTGTTATCACCATATCGTTTGAGTAGCCGTTACGTCGATTAAGATTTTAAATAAATATTTTCTGTTCCAACAGTAGGCAATGCTATCTTTATTTCGAAAAACATAATTGGAAAGAATATAAAAGCATACGCCTCCAAACTTTGTTTGTTGTCTTAATAGAGGCTTAGAATTCTAGAAATTAACAATCTTCCAACATTGAACACATGTAAGTTTGTCGCAAAATTTGTCGCTAGAGAGATGGATTGCTGTAACGTACTATTTTTAGAGTTTATAAACCCTTATAAGTTTCTTCCAGTGCTCTGGAAACCTAAACATTCTTAAGCAATGAAAACTACTAATATGACGTTCTCCATTTTTTCAAAACTAAACAAAAATATGCCGAATTAATACGCAGGACATCAGCGTTGGATCCACCGTTTTTTCAACACATACTGTGCAAACTATCAGGAAATTCATTATTTCTTCATCATTCTGGAAATAACATTTGTTGCTTTATCACCATCTTTGAGCAATTTTTGTGCTAATTCCACTCGTGTAACTGAGAGAGAAGTGATAATAAAGACGACGGACGCTCCCCGGAGCATTCAACAGGTGTGTGTATGGTTATGTAACCTCATGCCCGCCTCATCGACACTGAATCGTGGCGACTCGACCGAAATTATAGGTGTAGTATGTCAGCAATCAATGCTGATTGGCAGCATCCATCTTGAAGACACGTCAAAAATATTTGTGGGTATATTCAGGATATGTGAGGAATGCATTTTTATAACTCACATTGAAACTTGAACGACGGCGACGTGTAATACACGAGTAATCTGAAGGTGAGGTCGCTGTATTTACATATATGACCAATGTGTAGCAACAGAAAACCTATCAGTAAATACAGAAACGTTCTAGACGTGATGAAAATTACTGCAATGTCAACTGTCAAAAAAAGGAGTATAATATGAATAGTAATTTTGGTCGCATTTCGATTAATGCATTACTGCATGTTGTGGTTTTTTGATGTGGAGCCTCAGTTCACTAGACAATAGTGCGTTGCGTGTTTGGAGTTGAAGCATTAAGCTTTTTGCTTTTCCCCGACAGTGACGTCTTGAAAAGAGTGTATTTATTGAAAAGAGTGTATTTACGCCAACGACCCAAATAACACTTATCGTTTGCTCTTTGATTGATCGCTACTTTTCTGGCTGATAATTAAATCCGCATTATTATTTTATAACGAATTGTATTAACTTTCCTGCTACTTCGGCTGGATTCATCGAAATACAAAAAATAAAGGAGATAAGATTTGGATCAGACAGGTAATTAATGTCTGGGTAACCCTAGTACATATTCTAAATTGACTCTTATTGATTATTCATATATGAAAAATACTGGTTAAGCAGCAAAAACGTCAGTATGATTCGATAAAGTTTCGTGAAATAATAATATGTGGTTTTAGTCATAAACGAGGGCACGTATCATTAAAGCATATAACATCTGACACAGAAATGACGTGTTTTCCATCAATTGACACACCTTTCTGATTTATGTACAAATCTCAGTGAATTATCAATCGTAATGTTGGTTCATGTGGTCTTCTTCCATCTTCATACACCTAAATGCACATCAGATGCCTTAGTACGAGTTGAATACCAACTTATTTATCGCTGCTCATATGCTTTTCATCAAGCGTCATTTTCAGTTTTTTACTGTCCTGTCCTGCTCGGCAGTTTAGCATGCATTCTTTCTCTTTCCTGTTCGTCCTGGACAGTTTTTAAAACACCCATATAAGGTTAGAAAAATTCTGCTGTATCTTCCTTCGGACTCGGACTGCATCTTTCTCAGATCGCTCTCTAAAGTCTGTAATAATTCGACTAGGCCATATTTCATTGTTGGCCTTCTCCCACCTTCTCTACCGTTTAGTAAATAGCTACTCTATTGCATGATACTTAACTGCTATACCATTTATATTGAGTTCACGACTCGACTCAACCAGCAGACCAATTGGTTGGATCCCATCCATCACCTATCGATAGCATCCTATATGAACTAATGTCCTTTACCCTAGTAGGATGAAGATTTGGATTTGATACTATTTCAATCGAAATACTTAGTAATTACATACACATTACCACGTTATGAGAAGCCACCTTCAAGATTGAACTTTTAAATGATCGCGCTCAAAAAAAAAAACCAACCAAATATATTTGTGCACACAAAACTTTTGTGAGAAGATCATCATCAACATTCTCACGGTACGACTTTGACCTAGAGTGCTGTTATATTATTAGGTAGCATTAGAACTCATTTAGTCCGGTTTCTTGCATTTCAATGCCTCCAGGAACTCTATTCAAAACAACCGAGACAGTTCGTGCGTAAAAGAATTCGAAAGCAGGACCCACTAATGGATTCGTAGATTGAATATACCGATCCGTACTGCGAAATTTGAAGGCATGATATACCACTAGCAGTTCTTACCGCTCAACCAGCCTAGTCCTTCGAGAAAAGTGTGGAGTCGCTAGTACTAGTATATCAGTTCAATCCCAAGAAGGATACATGTAAATGTCACCATAATTGTAAAATGTTTCATCTTTTGTACTTTGTAAAAGGCTGCCGATGTGGCTGAAATGTCAGCAAAAATATTTTATCAATCGTTTGTCGTTTCAATCAGTGGCCTTTTATACTAAAATAACAGTGCGAAAAAGTGTTACTGTTCCGTATAGTATTCTATTTTACTATCACTCTTGATACGCTACCAAGCAAAAAATTCAAACGTATAAAAGAACAGAAAAGAACATGTCCTTCAAACATTCTTAAAAACATTACATTACATTGAATTTGAGAAAGACAATCTACCCAAGTTCAAACATCATGGATCACACACTGATTGCGTAATAGAAAATTGTTCATAAATGATATATGGTGCTTTTCAGGACCGTAATAAAAGATTATATTTAAAATGTTCTTGCGAATTTTCGAGCCAAGTTCCAAACCGTGCATAATATCACGAAAAACGGTAAAATTGTTCCAATGAAACATCAAAGGCACCATGTTCATTTAAGAAACTCAAATTTGGGAGGTTCGCATACGTAAGAGGAAACAAAGAAAATATGTTATTCAGGGGAACACATCTATTGACCAAATTACCTTCAATATACGATAGATTGAGAATACTTACATACTTCAAGGAACATTTATTGTTGCTCCTTCTACATATATGTAGTCGTTACTTTGCAACTGAATACACAGTGCTTTCCTGCCACGCATACTGAAATATTATTTTGCTGACCGAGATCTGGTAGACCTATGGTTACACATGAGGTTTTGGCCAATTAGCGGGCATTGTGAAACCCCCTGGTCGCGTTACCAATAATGAACTTATCAACGATCACCATTACGTAAGCTATTATGATTCGATTCTGTTTCTTTTTTTGTGCCTACGGGATGTCGATGCTGCTTAGATATCGCCATTGTTTTACTAGTGATAATTTGTAGGGCTTTGTGGAGTGATTACGGTATATTACAAGGCAATTTGTAACTCGACCTCTCTTTTTTTAATTGCGGCCCAGCTCATAGACGTCTAGAAGGAGTTTGTGTTCACAAGGTGGTCCTATTAATGAACGATAAATTTTAATAAACGTTGGAACTTCTAAATACTCAAGATTTGTGTGTAGGATACGGTCTCAAAATTCAGATTGGCGTTAAGATATTTGTTACATCCTTTAAAGGTTATTTTGATACGAAATTCGTTGAACTAGATATTGATCTTTGTTGTTACAAATAGAACTAACTGTATCAGCTGCTTGCTACTAAACAGTAAGAGTAACAAATATAATATTTCATGTTTTTTGGTTCGTGGTTTATGAACTCAGAAGATAGGTAATAAGGTTTCGCATGTTTCAAATTATCCGCTGTTAGAACCCAAAGATGGTTATAAATAATTTTCTGACCTTTTTTAATAAGAGCAAATAGATAGGTAAAGCTACTACTACAAAATGAGGGTCAGTTATATGTATACTTTGTGAAGATTTAAACAAACTGTAAAATGCGGTAATGTTGTCTTGGAAATATATTGTTTAAACTAGCCTCTTAGTAAATCAAGACACCGTCTATCTCTCTAATTCTGAATAGCCGAACTTTTTTTGATCGATATGGCAAAATACAGAAACCTAAAGAAAATACAAATTCAAATTTGTCACAATTTCATTTTTCATTGGGAGATGCACTATTTTTTAGAGACATGTGTATCCGCTTCTTACAGAACTGTAGTAGAAAGATACAAAATGGTTCGAAGACGTTTTGTGGAAATCATATGGAAGAATAAATAATAGCCTTCTGCTGGATCCAAACAAGATTTTCGTACCAACGAACAGGTATATTCTAGCCTCGATATAGCATTGATTAAGGACTGTTATTTAATGGCTCCTATATCGAATTTTACAACCACCATCAAGAGGAACTGAGCTCATGATTATAATAAGTATGGAGGAAAATATTGCCACCGGTAATGTTTTTTTTATTTTTTCAATGCTGGGTCTTATTTTGATCAAAAATAGAAATCCAATCTCGGAGTAGGGTTCAAAAATTGTTCAAGATGGCCCTATTAGATCAACCGAATTCCCTTATTATATATTATATATATTGCTCACTATTACACAAAGTAGGGAAAGTGATTTTAGTGTAGCACAGTACATATTTGGTTCTGACATCGAAAAAACTGCTTTAGGTAATTGGTTTCAACGATAACGAATGAGATTTTTTCAATTTAAAATTCAAAAGGCAACAAGCCTCATGACTCTGGAATAAATTATATTAACATAATAATATATACAGGAATCCCTCCATAAAAACGTTACTCACTACGTCTATGGTTAGTTGATCTATCTACCAGGGTGATCCGACTAGAAACATTTTCTTGAACCAAAAAATGCAAGTCACTTTTAATTATTAACTGACCTTAGCTGGCAAATCGAGGTCGTACCACTGTTAGATCCTCAATGTCACAGTTGCTACACTTTTGGCAATGCTGTTATACACTCGATTAATAGTAGCAAGTTCAAAGGCGCCTGAAAAAATTGCGGTCACAAGTAATTTTGGCATGTCCAAATGTCCGTACAAATGACGCAATTTTCAATCTTCCAGTTAATTGCAGTGGTATTGTTGTGTATTCTGTATCTAAGTTTCTGCGCCGAATTACTCCTTGATCTAAATAATCCGGTCTCGTTTGGATTGATTGGATTAGTTTCTTGCAGGTATATTTTTACGGTTATTGTTTCCGTACCATCTGCGTTTGGAAATTCATTGGGGTCATAGCACAAGGAGAATAATTTTTTTGTAACTGCGATGAGTCGTTCTAGCTTATTTTTTTAATACGGAGTATCTCACTTTGGAAATTTACTCTCATTGTCGATCCAGCTAGTTGTGGAACAAATCAAGAGTGTTGAACTTCAGATAAGAAATGAACTAACTAAACCCTTGATTATGAAGGATACTAGTATACAGATACAAAATATCACATAAATTTTATATTCCTTCATTTAAATAAAATTAAATGTATCAAATTCCTTAATATGAAATGACCAGGTTCGTATCCAAGGGGGAACAGTATTATTATCCGCTTTCCCACCACTCAGTTTTACATCTACAATATCCATTATATGATGAAGTATAAATGTGTTTAAATTATTAAATGGGTTTTTGTACTATCAGATTTTCGGTCAACAAAGTGCTTGCCATAAAATTCAAAATTTCGTATTTCCGAATGAGTATTTCGTATCTCATATGTTATTCCACTGTAAGCTGTTACCAAGATAGTGATAGCTTATTGAAACAAAATGGAGTCAAGTTTATTGACGGTGTACTTCCAAGGAAATGGTATCAATGTAGAAAAAAAATGTATTGAATTTTGAAACTGGCAATAGTTAGATTTGAATTTGAAAATAATCAGAAACTAAATCCTATATATACCGAAGATCTCTAAAAAATAGGTTCTAAAAGCTCTACACAATTTCCAATACTATCAATATATAGTTCACGAAGTCCGATCAGAATCTTCAATAAACGGATACAACTGCTCGAGAAATGCAACTCACTTGATGCCACTATTTAAGAAATTGAATAGCACTTTTCTCATTATGATAGATAAAACCGCTAAAAAGAAACACAATATCTCTAATACGAAATTTTTCACGATTACATTACTTCCCCGCCAATTTACGTGGGGAGTAAAAAATTTGAGCACAAAAATAGCAAATCTCCATTTATCATCCTACTTCAAATGACATTGAATTTGCTTTTGATACCAATGACGTCAAGTTTGTTCCAAGTACCTATTCCGTTACATTCCTGATTAATACATTTTCTAGAATTACTTACAACGCTCAAATCGTCATTGCTAACTGGAACGTATCTCATTCCATCATATAACAGAACACCCCCACGTAAAATACCACAAAAACAACTCAAATTGATGTCCTCGCATAATCCTCCTCATTTTCAGCTTCCAAACAATAATTTATATTGACAGAAATGGCGGAGGTGCATCTCTGGAACCTATCTCAGAGTAAGTAGATTCCAGTTAGTAAAAGTCTGTCGCTCACATATACTCTGACTGGCTAGCTCTTTTGAGTCGTGATATCAGCTGCATTTTACATCTTGTACACATTCTATGTGTCTTAGCCTAGCCTCAGCTATAGCACAGTCGACATAAATTTCGCCCTAACCAAGTTTGTATGATTGAAACTCTGATTTCAGATTGCCAGAAACTGTACTATGCATTTTGCAACGATTTACACGCCAAATGTCAGGAATCTACACAAAGTCAGTATTTCGTTGCATTGATTGTTTGAACATCATAACCAAGCGATAGTACAAAAATGTCTCACAAACTTTAGAAATTATTATGTCAATTGTATGTTTGAAAGGAACAATTTATTCATGAACTGTATTGCTATACTTTGACTGGATCATATGTTCGAGTTTTAATTAGTCGAGATACTTATCGTCTCGCTGATAACGATCACACGCGGTCGAACCAAATGAGTTCAGGTAGCCTGATATGTATCTGAGACTATCTGACCGGCCGGTATTCAGCGTTCTTCTAGCCGGTTTTGTGGCTTACACTTTAGCAGTGTCGGCGATCATTCTCAGGGGAAAACAGTATCTACGCTCGAGTCTTGAAATAGAAAGTTATAACATCGATATGGCCTGTGATATAATGCAGCAACTGGTTAGCAACAAAAGCCATAGCATCCTCTTTAGGTTTGATTTAAACTCACGCTGTTATCGATATGTCTGCTTACACTGATATACAGACTCCATTTGTAATCGCTAATGTCAATTTTTTATTTGTATATATTCGGACTCTCCAGGTATAGACAGATTGCCAAAATATATCATTTTTTCTCTTCTTTGCGTAATTACTTAAAAATTAATGACCGATGAACTGTGGAACATCCTAGGACGAGTAATTTAATATATTATAAATTATATCTCCAGTTTGCATCTGAAATAACTGACTTATGAATTATGTATGGTCTCAAACTTGTCCTGTGGCTGTCTCTCAGATACAACTTGTACTTGTAGAGCCAGCTAATTAGTTATTGAAGAAAAAAGCAAGCTTATGTTTCGGCTGCCTCGGCAGCATTTATAGAAGTATAAAAAATGTTTAATGACATTGACTGTTCGCAACAGAAACAGGTTTTTTTTTCAAATAAGACCGTAATATGAACTCAGGAAAACCCAGGACATAGATAGTATACTTGCTTTGTTGCATTGCCTATATTACGAAAGAGAAAACGAACATACATCGTGAATCCAAAGCGATAACAGAAAATACTCCCGTTTGGGAAGAATAATCCATGAGAAAACCAGGAAAAAAAGTATATTCCATCTGACGGTCTAAAGAGACATTCACAAAATTTATTAGAAGCAGAAGCCTTGTGTAGTACGTCACTGTATTGCAAATAATCGTATTTTATTCTGTTTATGCAAACATTTGCTAGTATGTATGTACTTCGTTAAATTGTTGTTTCTATGGGTATGCAATTATCGAAGATAAAGATATCCATTATGTAATTGCTTGAGTAAATCAGTAAGATTGGTTGATGAAATTTCAGATTGTCGTGTGGCTTAACAAGACGTGATTATTGAATGGTCATATTCACTATATATTTGTTGGTATAGACTTACACATTTATTTCTATATTACTGATGTAAAAATGGAGTCATTGACACTAAATCAGTACTTTTTTCATGTAGATTGTAGACGCTCTTACTTGGTGAAACTCTTCCATCATGTAGATAAAAAGTTGTGTAGTTTTCACACAGTTTCACGAATAAAACTCTTTCTTTCAGTGATGCCTACAACGCAGAGCAAGCCACATGAAAATGCTATAATTGTAGTTATTATTTATTACTTTGTTTGTTGTTTTAAAAATGATTAACAGTCCACTATTCCAAATTGTTTCAAATTCAATCAGTATGCAGTAATGGTCTGCTATAATTTGAAAGCAGCAGCATAAAAACTAAACTATGCCCAACTTGATTAATCAAAGCTGATACGCCTTGTCTCTATTCGTTATGCATGGATATCAATCACCATATGTTATCGTAATAAACACACTTATTTAATCAAAACTGCTTTTTAATTAATACGTTAGTATCCGCCAAACCGCCGATTTGCTCTGAATTCTCCTTGATTGCCTCCTGCAAGATGGAAAACATCTCTTCCAATTCCAATAATAATCT
The DNA here is from genome assembly GCA_949316355.1 of Bruchidius siliquastri. Lineage (NCBI taxonomy): Eukaryota > Metazoa > Arthropoda > Insecta > Coleoptera > Chrysomelidae > Bruchidius > Bruchidius siliquastri. The sequence goes on along the minus strand of OX438533.1, from coordinate 1,515,046 downwards.
TATCATAGCTTGCGATCTAGTTGCGCAACTTATAGTTCTCAGTTTCCGACCGATAGATAGAGATTTATGCTAAATTTCACTTTTCGCATTATGCGTACATAAACAAGAATAATCACTACAGGCAATGGGTAGTTAGTCCAGGAATTATTGGAACTTTACCATTGAAAATTCTTGGCAGACTTTGTACTGCTATGTTTTATCTATCAAGAGCAATATATATGTAAATTTCCAGCCTATGGAGGATTTCATTCCCCGCAATATACTGATGACATTGCAATCGTCATAGCGTTAAAGAACATTTTACCAACATGAATGAAGTCTAGCAAAAAAAACAGCCAAGGAACTCATGTATTTGCCTCGTGCGGGGGAGGAAAAACAGCTAGAGAGCATGTTCGTCTGTACCTTGACATAGAATTCACACTCTGCAAGGCTACGATAGAAAGCCACAGTATAAGTCTTGAATGCTATAGGCAGATATGCGATATGAAGATAATTAGGCCTATGATAATGATTCATGAGTCAGTGATGCGGTGAACCAAGCATTCCAAGTGGAGGCCGAGTGAGGTGTAATATCTGATATGCCTATACACCATAGGGCCATGGGAATGGCTCCTACTGCAACATTAGAAATCCCACAGGACTACCCCCCCTACCCTCCACTACATATTTTCGTCTAATACAACGCGCGCACCGTACGCACAGACTTACTCGTATGCAAGGTCAATCACCCATTAGCTAAGAAAACTAAAGTGACTATAAAATGAAGGTTAAAGAGTAAAAAACATCCAGAAACAAATTAGGTGGGTACCTGTGATTCCACCATTTCTTGCTGGCGCCTTAGCCTCGAGACCACCGCAACACGATGTCGAGACGATCTAAGTCATCTAGTACGAGGGGCAGGATGAAAGTTTTTAGATACAGAAAAACTACAAGGTTTTTTTAAAGAACTTTATACTGTTTTTTCAACATATTCTCCCCCTACCTCAATAAATTTATGCATTCGGTAAAACCACTTGTCAAATTCTTGCGACCATTTTCTTTCCAACACTCTTGGAACGACGAATTATCATTGGAGGCTGCGCACTTTGAAAGCACCAAACTGATCACTGCTGTTTAGTTTCGGGATCATAATGATATAACCATTTTTCGTCTCCGGTTACGATATTAAAAGTTTTTACTGCTCCCATTATCAAGTTTTTCATGCATAAACTTAGCCCAATCAACTCTTGTTGCTTTTTGCTTAGTGGTCAACAAATGTGGCACCCAACTGGAACACGGCTTCCTTAGGCGAAGGTGATCATAAATGATTGTTCGAACCGCTGCCAGTCCAATCCCCAGAGAAGCCCCAATTTCGGTATAGGTTATATGATCTTTTTTTACCATATTTTGCACAGCTTCTACAGTTTTCGCAGTTACAGCAATGGGCGGTCGACTTGTGCGAGGTTCATCATCCAGTGAGAGCCGACCCCTTTTAAACTCAGCAAACCAATTAAAGACTGTAGCCCTATCTATGTGTTTACTACATATCTTTTTTGTGATAGCAAAACTATGAATAAAAATGTTGCTGCAGTTGTTTTTCTAATTCATACTACCATTACTCCATATCGATATTAAGATATTCACATGTAAAACGTTGAGCAGAAATTCTCAACTTAGCAATATAACTCAAACAAAAATGTATCATGCAGTATAAAAAATCGAATAAAACCTTTCGAACTCTGGTACTACCAACACATAACTTAGATGCAAAAAATATGAGATCTTACAATTGAAAATGCAAGGCAAGATAGCTGGATAACAGGATAACGAGAGCTCAGGCTAAAGAGGTACTTCATAGCAAGAGAACTTAAGAACTTAAGACCTGTAGATTTTCAACTACATGTTCAATAGAAGAAAATATAGTAGTAGTGTAGAGTTCAGCAGAATTACGGACGGAAAGCATGAAGAGAGAAATACTACTATTACTATACTAACGACTACTATAACTCCATTAGATAGTATATAATACAGGCCCAAGACGTAACAGCATTGTATCACAACTGAGCAATACTGCAAATGATAAGCCTATAAAAAAATATATTTCGTGTATAATTCTTTCTGGAGCCAATTTAGGCCACACTTATTAAGCCTGAAGGATTCCTATGAAAAATAAATTATTTTCGTTAAACAATTCGATCTGAAAAGCATCACCAATATCTCCTGGACTAACACGTTCGGAGGCACTCACCGGAGATCAGTGGAATCTGTGTCAATTTTTTTCACATTGCTTTTCATTACTCATCGCAAGCAATGAAGTTAACTTTCATTTTAATTTAGATTACATTTTAATCCGAGATGGTTTCAGTTTTTTGCTATTCCGAAATGAGTACTATTAAGTGACGCGGTAAAAAATTCATAGCAAATAGATAAATATGGAGCGAACAGTTAGTCTAGTCCTGTTATATGTTTAGGTGGTCTTTGAAAGCTTCACATCCGTAATATTTGTTTGATTTCCTTCATTAGCAAGCCGTTGGTTCTCAAATAAATCTAGGCGGAGGATGATAGTTACATTCTGATAATTACCTATGAAAGTATTTAATATATTTTAGTAAAGTAGTACATCTTCTGGTTATTTATTAAAAAGCTAGTAAGAGCATAGATGCAACAAAATCCTCGCTGAAGAGTTTAGGTGATCAAATGAAGACATACAACTTCTAAAATAGACACTAGATGTTGAACCAAGATTTTTGGAACATTGCATATATGGGTAGCGTATTTTCCGTGAAATTTCTAAAGTTTCCCTCGCCATATGATAGCCTCCTAGATACTCTAATTTCACAATATATGATACAAGAGTTCTTTTCTATTATGCGGCGTGGTACACGAGGCGATGATGGAGTATATTCAGTTCTCGAAACCCAATCGGTCGTGATTGCGTATGCACAGATCGAGATCTGTCACTCAGCTAGCGCGATAAGTGTTCTCCTTACATAAAAATATCCACTGATTATGATCATTACAAGGTGGCGTTACATAAATAAAACGGTACGGTAACTTGTATAGCCAGCCACGCACTTGAGGAATTTTGAAATGAAACCCTCAACGCAAAAAGGATAATTATTTTCAGTCAGATTGCGAAATGCTCGAACGCTTACAAAAACAACGCCTGAAGGTATGCTAATGACGTTTACTGAAAAAATCGGCTCGCTGAGCTAATAGACAGGAACGTGAATGCACGCAATTTCGGGCGATTAATGGAAGCAAGTATGTTTACACTTCATTTGCATCAAGTGAATCAAGTTTAATGGGACAATGTTGCGTATGCGGTCGACAGGTTGGAGATATTTTTGTTTTCGTTTGGTTGAGCTGCATGCAATGTAAGTTGCTTCATATGCGGGGAATACTGACGCATGGGGCCTGGAAGCTTTTCGTCCTGAATCAGGACGATATGTGATAGTCCTCGTAAAAGCCACGTCTTGGTATACCTTGTCATTCAAATTTAAAGAATCGGAAGAGTACAAAAGATTTTACTCCAGATATCTTTGCAACCTCACCTATGAGGTGCCTAGCTAATAAGAATATAAAGCTGATCTGCTCTGACAATATTTGCCAGCTCATCATTTTATATCATTTGTGTCAGATGACAGATCGCGATGGGTTATACTTACATTTGTAGGATGCCACTCATAGTGGTTATTATATTTCATAGCCATTTATATGCTATGAATTTCAAAAATGGCATAAGTATATAATAAAAACTATATGCAACGATAAAAGTATATTTGAAGCCGTAAAATCTGCTAACTTGAAAATTGTATGTATTTTGAGGATCACAAAAAAATCTATAATCAATATCACACAGGTGCATTACGAAAGAAGCTGACGAAGATTAACATAATTATGTATGCTCTCAATCACACAGAGCTTAATAATTACGTTAAGGACAACAATGAAACTTAGAGTTGTCGAAGAGATATGAAGTTTGGAAATAGAAATTGGGCTGAGGTAACGCTACTTCTGTTGAAACATATATCAGCTGTTGAATGCATGTTACTTGTCCTGCCCATCAAGCAAAAACCACATTTGACAGATGATCGAAGTTCAATAGAATTGTCTTCAGGATAGAAGTGCTTTGTTTTTCATTTTAAACTAGTACGAACTATTATGAGATGCTTTTCGCATAAACAAATTCTCAGACGAAGAATATGTGATTTCATTTAAGTACACCACATCTTCAAGCTATAATAATCTTAAAGTAAGAATACTATATATTTTTTATCACATAGGGCTAACTTAAGTGTATATATTCAATTCCAACCCGGAAAAGGCTTGGAAGGATGAATACCAACATTCCAAATTGATCATATCATCCACAAAACAGAGAATATATATTATAACCTATTAGAATACCATAATATTGACTGAAACATTTCAGAATCTTGGTGCAAATATTTCAAGTTCATTACAAAATTTCGTTCTTCTTCTATTATGAATTTAAGAATATTAGTATAAGCATTCAGTAATTTTGATGAGCTGTTATCAAAGTTACTGTTGGTTCCTCAATCTTAAAAAAAGAACCAAACAAGTGTCAACACTGTACCAATGTGACTTCTTTCTTACGTTTCTCTGCATCATATAGTATTTTTTCCAATTAAAGTTTGAAGGGTGTTGTACAGATAAACAGAATATAACAATTACGCACCTGTACTTAAAACAGAAGGTATACGTTCATCATTGACAATAGAGCTTATTTACAACCTACATGTCACTCTTATCACATCAACACCTGTACACTTGTATAAGATCCTCGCAACAGTCACAGCCCAAACCTTTTTAACAGCCAGAGAATGAGTTAATAAAAATTAAAACCAATATAAAATAATAAGTGCGGAAACAGGCAGACGCTGAAATGCCGCTGACGAAGATAGCGATGTGAATTACTTGGAGCGAATCCCAAGACGTTCGTATTTATGATTGAAGTAAACAGGGATCCATTGATAAATATGATACATTTGCTAAAAGAATATACGAAATACTTGTTAGAAACTCATTGAACATTTGTTGTGAAGAAAGTTGTATTTTTCTTTAAAGTATATTTCTTTAGAACGGGTAATCAATTCGAAACTATAGCTTTCTTGATTCAAATGAACCATAATTTTCTCATCAAGTAAATTGTCTTAGAGTGAGATCAGGTGTTCTTGTCGTGAGTATGTCGTTACAAGAATATCGCAATTCCTGAATTGAGAATTTATTTTTATGTGTGTAAGCTGAGTAGCATCATACATCATCAGGATCAGGCATGAAGTATGAATAGAACAGGTTACATTAAGCTACAATTTACATGTGAATCAAAATGTATAGTTTAATAATATTTAATTGTTTTTTTATTGCATCCCCATGCACTTCATTATGTTGGCGCTTATCAAATGCCTTAGACAAACTGATAAATTCAGACCGGGAAGCATAAGAACTGAATAATCAGTACCAATTTCCGGAAACTATAAATACCAGTTTATAACGGAAAAAAATATTTAACGGATATTATCATGACTTAGAAATAATGATATACGACTGCATATCTGCCATTTGTCTGATCAGCCATATTTTTCAGCCGAAATATCCATCATAAAAAAAGCATTCATTTTTAATTCCTATATGCACGCTGTTCACCGCGTTAACGACCTAAAGTAGGAATATAAAAAATAGGCTTAATGCATTCCACCTAAATAAAATGTAAATATATAAATCCGTTTTCTAAATTTAGACTGGACAAATGCTACCTATAACCGCCTAAACTAGCCAACGGTATTTTCTAAAAATAACACCAGGAACAGGTTTTCCTTACGCCTTATAAATGTGTCATTTATTTGTGCAATGTGAATGTACCGAAATGACTTCTAATGTCCAGTAATACGGAAGCCCATAAAAAATATGTAAATATTTAGGGAGGTCATCAATCTTCGTGTCATTTGCTTTTCATGCAAATAGAAAATCTGCATACATGCACTGAAAAAATATTTTCATTGTTAGGCTAGTCGCCCACTTCTGAATCACTGGGCGACGGCTTGTCTGACAACATTCGCCACAATAGGCTCCAAAATTGTATGCCACGGAGTACTGTTATAGCAATAAAATTGTAATCTATGACAGATTCCATTGAAAATAATACATCATTCCTATAATATGAAGGCAATTGTGAGCAAAATCATAGACGTCTAATAAGTACCGAGTAGCACCGAAACCAAAAGTTTATATATAATAGAACGACATGTACCAAACCTATTGTATTGAGAATTAAAATGTGCACCAATTGAGAATGTTGAAAGAATAAGATATTTCGTTTACTCCTGTATCACTCTCAAGCTATCATGCACCAGGTGCATGTATTTACCCGTTCCTTCTGACCAGCATTCTTCGTAAATCAATTTTAGAAATCACTTCACTGTTATTAAGCCTCTCGATAAACCAGATTGTTATTTTCATATGTGCATCGCTTTTTGTACGCACAAATAATTAATCATCCAAATATTCAGTAGCCATCCTGATCTCCGCACCCGTAACGGTAAAAAACCTTTGTACTCGTCCATCGCGCCAAATGGTAGTTTCACCGTGCATGATGTTAAAACATATTAATTACAATCCACTTTTTGTTGGGTAATTTTCTACGCTTCTTGCCTAGCATGATTCAGCGGTATGCGGGTATATTTGAAAAGCTTGCTGATAAATGAATTTCTAGACGTTCTGGTGTTACTGTAAGGCCGATCGCCCACTACATCCAATTTAGAAATCTATAAGAAAAAAAGGTGTCCAGTAGACTGACTCAGGACCTTCTCACTTCCGTATTATTCGCCAGTATCTTGGAACAGTAAAGATCTCTACTCTACCAACTGAGCTACGCAGACACGTATCTCAATCAGTGCGACTATTGATGACTGTCTGCGTAGATCAGTTGTTGGAGCAAGAAAAGACCAGCTAGGCCAAAATGTTCAATGCGGAATGTATATTGTTGCCTAAGCAGTGCTTCCTATGATTTTTTGAGGCAAGTACCTGTTATTAAATCGTATTCAGATATCTTTACTGTTCCAAGGCACTGGCGCTGTTTCTATAAACCTACCTAACATAAGCACTGGAACTGATTGAGGGACGTGCCTATGTAGTTCAATTGGTGCACTATAGATGGTGCGTGGTTCGAATCCCATCGTTGGCCAGATCTTTTCCAAAAATTTATAAATACAAACTCATGAGCTGTAACAACCATATTCAGTAAATCTTATCCTTTTTTCAGATTTTACTTAACTAGCAGTCGTTAGAAGATAAGATGAGCAGCTGTTGATAGTCACCCGGATGGTTGAATGGAGCTGAGAGAACCTGTGATAATGGACATTACGGAAACCTTTCGCAGCAGCGAGGACATTTCCAAGACGGCGGATTTTTTCGACTTCGTGGTAACGCCCGACTCCAACGAAAACCAATCCATCCAGCAGTTCTACAAGCAGATGAGGAGCGTCAACGCGTTTCTCGAGGAAGCCAAGGAGACCAACAACAACAATATGGTAATCTCGGAAATACCAACCACTACCTCGGAAGGTGAGTGTTAGGGTACTTGATGAAATTAAAGTATTAATGCTTGATTTTAAGAATCTAGGACCCGCGGAGATCGGATAGATCTCTTAAATTAATTTAATTCCCAGTAATCTTGATTTGACCGGAGGCAATTGAAATCAGGTGTAAGTCCCTATGACGTAGGCTCTTAGCACTTTGGCTACTGTATTCATAGTTCTGACATGTTCACAGCTGTCATAAGTTTGACTACCGGCTGACCTTCAGCAATTAAATTTAAAATTGGCAGTTCGTTAAGCGTAAACTGATTTAATAGGTTACCTCCTAATAACAGGAAACTACTTGAAATTTTACTCTGCGAAATGAACTTAAGTTAGTATTCCCGGCTTCAGTTTTCAAACAAACTTGAGGCTGTGAAAACGCATATTATACTAATGAAATTTGCCTTATCTCATTGTCCAAATCAAACATATAGCTCTCCAATTAAAAAAATGAGCCTTCATCTAAATTATCATTCAATTCCGTTCTGCTGTAGGAATAAAATAACATTTTTTTAACCTATTGTTAAATGATTGTGATGTCCTGGGACTTTTCTGATGGCCTGCATGGTTCTATGCAGACGGTGTTATGACAGTTTTTGAAATAAATGTATCTTATTTAGGTGTGTCGAATTTCGACGCGAACTTCTGGAGCGACAAGGAGACAGTACGGATAGAGACTGCCATTTTAGAGGATCTCAATAAGTACTGTTGGAGTACGGAGGAGGCAGGTGGTGTAGAGCAGCAACTTAGTCCTGGAAAAAGTAGTACACAAAATACGGATGGACAAATTTATACCTTAACAGTATTAAACGGTAAGCAATACTTGTAACTGATTGTGACTCCAGACTTCATAATGCGTGATCTTTAAACGCGCAGACAAAAAATGGTACACCCAGAAAAAACTACTCCATTGTCTATAAAATTTTGAGTATCACAACGTTTCGATTGATATGCTATCTTCAATCGTCTTCAGGTGAACTAGCGAACACGTTTCTTTCATGGCTATTTATACCCCGTCCGGTGATGTGTCGTTGTGCGCGGTCTGTTCTGATTGGTTCCCGATGCGCGGTATTCCGGTCTGCTGACGTGGCTGTTTTTTGGTCATTGTTTGTTGTCTGGTCCAGTCGTATTCTATTGATCTTCTTTATGAGTGGCTGCCAGATTGGTTTAATGTCTACGCTGGGTTTGCTGTACACTTTGCTGTTTTTGGTATGAAATAGTTATTTTTCATAGTTGTGGATTTTCTTTAGTTGAGGTTATTTATAATGGCTTGAAAATTTTAGGGGCAAGGCGGTAATCGGATTTATTGAATTCGTAAATTAAGATTATGCTAAAATATTATCAATAAACTATCATTCTGCTGTGTTTGAACAGGTCTTGGTAAAACTGAACAAGTGGTGATGAAATCATCATCGAAAAAAAAGGAACAAAAATTATAAAGAAAACTAAAATATTCCTCATTTCCATTTCAAATTTATTGATGAGTAGAGGGGAAAGATTAAGAACTTATCATTTCTCGAAGTACCATTTGATTATTGTAGACATTGTCACATGAATTAACTACTAAAACGAAGATAAAAAAGCTATGTAATTTTTCAAACTGGTGTAACGCTCACTCTTCATTTGTGGACGTTTCCGAACGCCCTGATCATACTCGAAAAAATAATTGTTAAATATTAGGGGAGAGGGGATGACACATAATTTTTTTTGGTGTTGATAAGCTATAAGATTTTGACTCCGGTAATCCCCCTGCAGTTGTTAGACATAGACGATTCGTCACACATTTGCCTTCAAAACACGGAAATTGTACTTCCTCAATCTCCGTAGAATTCGAATTTTCCCACTTAAGAGAATAGCAAATTTTCCATAAATTTTGAATAGTTTAAAAAACTTGAACCATTAGTTCATTAGTAGTTAGTACTATTTATAAAGCATTTAATGGCGTATTTATTTTTCTCCATAGAGCTTCTGTTTTAAAAACCACTACTACTGATTAATGCATTTTTAACTTATCAAGGAGCATAAATAATCAGAAGAAAACTTGAACATAGCTTCTAAAAACAGGCGCCATCATATCCCATATGCAATGGACATTTATGAGAACTTGAACAATTTGGAGACTTTTCTAATCATGGACATTCAGAAACGCGTGACATAATTATTTTTTTACGGTCGGTGAAGTGTGTTTTATGAATTTATCCAGCCAATCTTCTTGACGCCATTTCTTTACAAAAAAATGCATGTTTCCAACAATTCCACAGGTATCGACCAAAGCGCCACGTGGTACCGGCCACCCAAAGAGGACGAGTCGATATCAAGCCCGAATTCCATGGAGCACCTCCAGGCTGGCTTGGACATCGACACCTTCCTCAACATCATCCCCGGTCAGCTGAACAACTACAGCAACTACAACGAGGGCACGATGAGTCCCAACACGGATGGACTAATAAAATCGGAAACATACACTTACGAAGACAGCGGGTTTGCGGACAATAAGGAGGATCTCACGAGTGCGTTGATCATAGACACGCCCATGCTGGAGGCCCACGATAGCTTTAACAATAACAACAACGACTGGAAGATGACGAATAACAACAACACCACCACGAGTTCGCAAAGCAGCTCATCACCGGATTCGTTGTTGAGGAGTGCGTTACAGGGGAAAGCTGCCTTCGCTCGATATAACGGTGAGTTCGCCTATTTGAGGGAGCCCTCAATGAGGAGGTAAAGATAGTAGGTAACTTTTCGAAGATAACAATTTCAATAGGAAAGTCAATAAACCTCCCTTCATAAAGTTGAATCTTTATTATCTTTCTTATTTCTCAATTGACTGTGGCCCAGTTGGGTTGAGGAGGCTATATGGAAAGATGTAATCGGTATTCTCCAATACCTACAACTGGACCATAAGGTGGTTTTTTCTTGTATCTCAAATTGGGGAATTAACCGATGGCTCTAGTGATCAAAAATCACCTTCAGTTCCAATCGTCATTAAGAACTTCATATACTTTGATTTTAAGTGACCTCACACAACATTCCAGGTGCCCTCAAAGCGTCCAAATCAGAAACCAACGCAGAACTGAGGCGAGCGCTCTCAACACCGACTACGAAAACGGAAACAATGTACATAAAGGAAGAGCAACCGGACAATATTCCTACTATTGTGGCTGGCATCGACGCAAACGGGAAAGTTGTGTTCGAAGAGCACGTGAGCAGTAGGGTCCAGGCGGTCCAAGAGACAAGCACCAGTTCCACAGGGGCTGAAAATAACCCCAGCAGCACGCATACCGTAGACGACCTGCTCCTTAGTCAATTGGATCATCCTTTTCCAGAAGATTTCGAGAAACTTAAAAGGATAGCTAATGAGGTTGGTAGACTTGTCTCTTGTTTAAAATTAAGAAATAAGTGTGAATGCTATTTACAGTGACATAATATTTAATTAATGTGACACATCTAGTACGGTTTCCGGTACGGTTTCCGGTTGCGGATTTTAACCTTTTATCTGTGCTATTATGCACAGAGGGCAATCAGGTAAAAGAACATGGGAATATTAAAATATCAAAATTTATTGAGTAATATTGATATTACCTACAAGTTGAAGTTTGGTTTTGAAAGAGTCGGCGCAGAGTGTGTAACTATCCATATGTATGTATCCGTATGTACAAAAGAGCTAATGACTTAACCTGTTTCTGTGCTATAGTATCCATCGATATTAGAGGGCTTTTCTATGTGTAAACTTGATGCCCTGATTGTCCATGATAATATCCATAGAGCCACCTTGTTTTGATGTTGTAAGACTGTGGAGGTAGACCAAGCGCATCCACTAGATGTATTGCTCGTTTCTGGACAGTGTACATAAGCATGAAGGATCGTTTTGGATCTCATCCAGCGATCTGACAGGGCCTCTTAAAGTCATGTCATCTCATGTCATGTTATTGTTGATGTTAATTGGCGGATGCCAGATGGAAGATGATGGGCATTCTTCCATCTCCACTGATTGTGACCTCTTTGTCATGCTTGTTCTCTGAGTCTTTTGCGCGTAACAAAAAATTATAGTATGAGGAATATTATCCCTCCTACCGGCTTGATCTCTGAAGATTTAGGGGGAGGCGGAGTACTTCATATACTGTGGACGTTAAAAACGAAGTATTTTAGAAATTAAAACATGACTCCAAAATCTTTATATTATGTCTGTGATTCCTGAACATAAAACTTCTTTTATAATTAAATTTGGAAAGGTTATATTGAAGATTATAACAACTAAATGAAAGGTCCAAGAAAGAGGGACAGAAAATTAAATATTGAATAGACCCTGACTGACTGACAGTGACGTTACTATGCAGATATTCTGCAAAAACTCTCATTACCGATGACTTCCAGACAAGCATAAAACGTCTCAAGCTATACCAAGGCACTACAGTTATCTTTCCCAACATTGTCTATCGATTATCTCCTGGCCTGAATAAATCTTACATGGGTTCGTTAATTAACTAAATTTTTGAGAGGGAATTGGGAAGGTCGGAACTCTCGAATTCCCTCTCGCTACGTCACTATTCAAGAAGTAACGATGACCGATGAGTTAGTTTTTCGATCAACAGGTGGCGGAGTCAGTGAATCAATACTGCCACATCGATACGAGCGGAGCTTCCGACGCGACCGTAAACAGCATTGGCAACCTGAGCAGCGAACAAATAGGCATCCTGTACAACCTGAGCTCACCGATACAGATCACGACGGCTGCGCCGGTGGTCACCAGCTCAGCCAAAGCCACCAAAAAGTACAAACGGCAGAATAGCACTGGCGCTACTAAAGCTGGACAAACGCAGGTACGTATGGATCAACGCCAACTTAAATTTGTTGAGTAGGTTGACAGTGTTCTTCCGACGTAATGGTATCAGCTAATAAATGAGTATTTGTTAAGGATTTTAGTACTGTTGATAGTTGATTGATTTAATTTAGAAAATATTGAAAAATTAAATCTTTTATAATCTCAAGTTTTTCAAGTTTTCATGAACTTACATATTTCCAAAATTGCGTCACAATATTCAATTAATTCCCCTAATAAAATGCTAACTACGTCCCTTTTAGCTTAGCCTAGCATTATTATTTGTTACCAAATCGAAAATTGAACTGAGGCAAAATAAATTATTCCGCCTTATTTGTTTCCCCATCTTTGAAATTCAAGCAAGAAAGCAGGATCATCGAAAACATGATCTCCCGCAAAAGTATTTGACCTGGCATCACTGTACGTCACCTTGCCTACCTATGGCCTGTCTGCCCCTAAACGTTACCGAAAAAAAAACTTACGATATGTTTGTTATAGATGATCTTTTACCAACAACAAAAAAATTAAGATACCCTCTTCCTCACCCCCCCCCCATTTTGACCTCCCGAAAAAATTGTAAATGATCAGAGATCTCGGAAACGTCCGAAAACGAAGTTTAAGCATTTCTAATTATTTCATTTTTCGACGATAACCTCGCCACCACTGAACCGGTTTTCTAAAACTACAAAGTTTTTCCGTCCTCGACACATTATTAACCTAATGGAGTCGATGATTACCGGAGCAGACAGACAGACCGATGGAACTCAGTGACATGGTTTATCGTGAATTAGATGTCATCAGACATTAAGAAAACAGGATATCTTCATTTCGAAATTGTTCGCGGAATCAATACTTTCACCACCGAATGGCGTTAGTAGTAATAAATGTTACAGCTAAAAGTCTATTCCATTCATACATAATAAATAATGTCAATTGTCAGTTTGAAGCATATCATAAGTGACATTCTGCCTTCAACCACTGATAACGTTTAACATCTACATACGTTGTTTATCATACGCCACTACGATGCCGCATGATAAACAACAAGAAACAACAAATCTTTGATAGCTCTAGATTTGTATCCATCATAAGATCTAGTTTATTAGTGAGCAAGTAATCTGGGCAGCCTTGATAGCAGTCAAATCTGACAGTTCGACGATGATTTAAATATACATCGAAACACGTCACTGAAAGAAAAATGACTTTTATTGTGAAACTGTGTGTTAATTACCCAATTTTTTATCTGCATGTTACAATACCATCAACCAAAAATATTTTTCCGACCTTCGTATCGTGTACAACACGGAAATCTATTCAATTCATTATTATTCTGTTTATCCAGCAATCATTGACCCCACTATAGCTTGACAAGGATTACCGGACCACCCACAGAATTTTTTGTTTGATCTTGAATTTTGTGGCATGGCATCGATTTTCTTCTGACAAAGTAGCTTCTTACGATAAAAAAGTAAAATGGAATCTTGTGGCATAAGAAGTTTTATATGCTTCAGTTTTTTCCATCCAAGTGGGGATAGATTCTTGAAAGGTACGCACCAGTAATTGCAAATTGTTTCACCCAGAATATCTACAATCTACACAATCTAATTTATTGCGTGGATATATTGTCATCTCTCAATAGAACATAAAGAACGCTTTGATGAAATTAAATCATTCTCTAGGTGCAGAACGCTTCTTCGACAAGCAACGGCGTCCGCAAAGAGCGCTCCCTCCATTACTGCAGCATCTGCTCCAAAGGCTTCAAGGACAAGTATTCCGTGAACGTACACATCCGCACCCATACAGGGGAGAAACCCTTCGCATGCAGCTTGTGCGGCAAAAGCTTCAGACAAAAAGCGCACCTGGCGAAGCACTACCAGACGCACATCGCACAGAAGAACGCTGCAGCGACGGGGGGAAGCGGGGGAGGCAGTGCGGGAGGAGCGGGCGGAAAGTCGAAGGCTAGGTAGCTCCAATCGGAATAGACGTGTTGTGCGATGTGGTGGTATTGGTGAAGTTTTGATGGGAATGGGAGGAAGTACGCGGTCTGTCAGCAGGATTATTGCGATAGAAATTGAGAAAGTAAAACGCAATAGATGGTACTTTATCTGTCCTGGTAATCACATCGTCCGAATCAGGACATTTTCTATTGCTTCAACTCAGGTCCAGTTCAAAGATGGTTCTGTATAATAATAGTGCGAGAGAGAGAGAGAGAGAGAGAGAGAGAGAGAGAGAGTAGAAGATTCTAGTAACCAATAAGAACAAACCTGAAATTTTTCATGAAAACTGAACCTAAAACAAAAAAACTTGAAGGATTTTTTTGTTAAAGACAACAATTTCAACTAATTTCCATACAACAACTTGTCTCTATTGTGTACATATTTCGAAATATGTTCTTTCGTTATTTGCTGCAAAATATACCTAGGTACATAAACCGATATCCGTTTCTTTAGAACTAGCAATCGAAAAATAAAAAAACCGCTCCTGAGTTTTTTTGGATTTCCTCTTAGTTTTTTGTTTGATTTTTTTATGAGCTTGTGTCTGATATGTACGAGTATTTCAAAATCTAATGTTTTTATTTGAACAGTTACTAAACTACTGCACCAAGCCAAAGTTTAGTAGAATCAGTTAACGAAAATGAGTACACCATACATTAAATCACTTATCAGATAATTTAAAAGTGAGTGATTGAGGAATGAGCCATCACATAAAAATATTTTGCAATATATCCACTTAATTATACCAAACGTTGAAGTTATATATGCAATCGCAAAAATGCTTCTGACAGACAATTTCCACCGTTTCTGATTTAGAACTCATGCGAGAACAATTTTGCGGATCAAATGACAACGAAATTTAAATACTCAATTCATGAACAATTTATTAGGGAGATTTTGTAGCCTTGTTCCTAAGCTTAACCTGTTTTGTTATTATGTTTTGTATTACGTGCTGTGATGAATGAAATTAATATTCAAAAAATAAAAGCGATGTAAGTAAGAATTCTGCCTTAAAAAATTCTCTTGCCATTTCTGTATTATTAATTACTATTAAATTTAGGTACGTATTTATTTTTCATTTTTTACGTCAAATTGGTCATTGAGTAAAGTGGAAAATATGTAACGGTGTAGATCAATAAAAAATCCTCAGTAAAAGTAGAATACAATCTCCGGCGAATCAACTAAATCGAATAATCTTTAGATGAATATTTGCATTGTATAACGATACAGAAATTATTTTAATTGGAATAAACCTATGAAATGATTAATTAGATTGAATGATTCTTTGGGACACATTTAGTATTAAGAACCAAATTGTTTTATTTCGTGATACAGCAGGTATTGTTTGTTTGATACCAACATTTATAAACTTTTATATATCTATATGACTGTTGTCCGTAAAATCGGATAATCAATCTTAAATGAAAAATTAATTCTTTAAAACATAAACCAACTTATTAACTTCTTAGCATACTGAAAAATACTATGTTCGAAAGGTACAGTTCTTCAAAATGAAATTGCTCAAAATTTTCGTTCTACTCCATTCAGTAAAACTGTAGACCATAAAATGTATGCTCTTTTCTTTATCTTGATTACTGCAGCCCTTGAGTTTCAAAGTATAATTATTAATTAACAAAAATTTTAAACGAATATCTATTGGAGTAAGCACAAGTCCTGAGTGGAAAATTAGTGTGTAGCCTGCTTAAATGCATATAATTGGAGTTTTATAAAATGGTTTTAAGCTTATTCCATAGGTATTAAGAAATCATGATGATAATAGAAGAACAATTTAATTATTTGATTACTGCAGTAGTGTAAGTCAGGTGGCAATGTTGCAAGCAACCGAACAATGAAATGCAGACTAATAAAAATGTAGAATTTATAGCTCAATTAATCCATCCATTCATTCTGTTATTGCATTATCTATATTTATAGTTGCTCTAATCATGCATTCATGTTCACGGATATTGTGTTTGTTGATAAATTTAAAGGATTTTATAAGAAAACTTTGTCAGTTATTTGCTGAATGATCCACTTTAGTTATTGACCGATTTATTTAGCTATTTAAGGTTGCGTTTTTGTGTACAGGGCGTATAGTTTTCAGCGTATATTTAAGTATATCTCCTAACGTAAAAGTATTATTCTGCCCTGTCTCCCTATATGAGGTGTGTCCAAAAAATACGTCACCTAAGGATGTTTTAAATCTAAGAAAGAGAGGTGAGTAGATCAAGCCTAACATTGCTTCAAAGTGTAAAAGCAAAATCATAGGCTCCAAATATTGTCTATAGCTGTTTCAGGTTGTGTAGCACACAACAGGTCTTCCTACTGAATGTTGCACCGCACAAAAATGTCCATGAATGGCGTCATTTTCCTAGATTTACCAGCACATTTTCTGAAAAGGCAGCAACAAATTATTTTGTTTCCTAATCTATTCATGTGGACTGTTCTTCATCGGTCTATAGTTGATACCTGACAGCCTGAATTGTTCCTCATCTTTCTTTCTTCATCAGCTACCACAAATACCCTTACCGAACTTTTTCAAGTTAAATTACAGATTATACTTACATGTTAATATCAATTTGTTACACCTAGAATTCATAAATGTTTTATTATCCCCTGTGCGTTACCATATGTTATAAATATATAGTAACAATTTACACTCAAAGCAATCGATCTACTCATATTGTCTTTCGGATTTCAGAGCATCAATCAGAGAAGAACACAGACGCATGTGGAATGCAATTTTTGGTACTTAAGAAAATATTACATACACGCACCTTTCTTTCTTTTTAGAAGCTTTTAGATGTTTCCTTAGATCGCTTATTTAATAGTAGTCAAACTACAGTTTACCATTATCACAAGGCATTAACATGACCTTTTCTTACCTTCGAATACTCACTTTGTGTAAAAAAGTATTAAAGTTAAAAAATGTTATCTGTATAAAATCATAGAATAATTTTGTTATTTAGAATTACAATGTGAGTACAAAGGCTGGTGATTTTGAGGAAATTACTTCGCCAAGTATTTGTTGTTCAGTTGTAATTTTTACCACCTACAAGTTGTTGTTTATTTTATAAATATTTATATTATACGTTTTACAATTTTTGTAAAAAATTGGTTGTACTTTTTGTATAGTACGGAACTTTAAAATTTAAGAATTCTTCATGAAGCCACTGTATATAATAAATTTCTGAACAATAGCATTTAAATTCGTTAAATAAAGGAATAAAGACAGATTGTGGGAATACGTTAACAATAGTTAATCACCGATTTTTGCAAAAAAAATACCACTTTTGTGAATAGTTTAGACAAAAGTAAATCAAACTCAAATATCAATATTTTATTTTTTCAATAGATCCCGGTTCCTACTCGGCATTCTTGACAATATTCAGCACAGATATTGTGCAAAGTATTCATATTATTGAATGGACGAAGATATTGCATAAATGTGAAAACCAGTTTGATTTGATTTGATTTGAAAATTAAATAGCAGACGTCAAACTATGACAAAACCTAAATTTACCTTGTTTACATTGTCTACAGTTTTCAAATGTCCAAGATTAATTTAAAGTGTGTTGATTGCAATTCGACTTTCTTTACAGCTGATGGATAACTTTTCAGTAAACCATATACTAGAAAAATTAGGAAGAAAAATTTTATGTACCTTCCATAGTATTTGCCGTTCTGTCTAATCCGTTCGTCATGGCCTAACGGTAAAGACGCCTGCCTAGAATGCAGGATGTTGTGAGTTCCATTCCCACTGGCGACAAATTTTTCTTTCTAATTTTTTTTAATATGATTAGTTGTCCACTTGAGGATTGCAGTGTAATCGGAAAAAATTCTGAAACCATATACTTGTATATCAGAGTAACGTCAAATTCAAATCCGTAAACTGAGTTTTCCCAATGGTTTAAACTTCCTGAATTGGATGTATAGGATATCTCCAGCAAATTACTTGATACTACAGAACTCATAGACTAGAGAATGGCTGAAGGAACAGCTTCTTGTTCTGAACATTGCACAACTGTCTGGTCGAAAAAAGATATAATTTTTTTACAAAAATTATCACACTAAATAACGAGAAATTGCAAGATAGTTACGACACTTTATTATATCAGTGGTTCCACACTACTTTTTTGAGAAAATTGAAACAATTTGTGATAAACAATACCGTCCAGTTCTTTTTCTCCAAAATGGAAAACATGTACTTAAACTAGATCTTACTAATGATGTAATATCAGTATTCTTAGACAATTTTACTGAAAGAATTAAAACTATAAATACGTAACAGGCACGTTTATCCAGTTCATATTTCCTGAACTCCAGTGTCTTCAGTAACGTTGTCTGCATTTGTTGAACATTATTGTGTAAAAAATTTCTTATTTATGACAATTGCCATGGTATAGGGATTTTTTATATTATTTTTTGGATCTCAACCAGTTCGCTTAGTTTGCTTGGTCATATTGGTCGATTACAGCAATATATCTTAATATTTCGTGTACTGTGTTCTCCTTCAAATAATACTCTACCTAGTTTACATAATACTAAAAAGCACATGAAAAACAGGCATATACTGTAACACATCTACATATAAACTTTTGTTTATATACCGCCATAGACCGTTTTATATACAGTTATGTATAGTTTATACCAGATTTTATCTTCTCTTTTTTATTGTATTATTGATTTTATTAAAGTATTTTTATACCTAGATCCATATATTTACGTTTTATAACTTTTTATCATTATAATTATTATTTGTGAAACAATAAATATATTTAAAATATTTATTTCTATACCTCCTCCAATTTAAACCGTACTAGAAATAACTATATGTTGTTTAAACTACACCATTTTCTTTGTAATTTTTCACATCACGAAAAACCATGGTCTGTTTCCAAAAGTTGGCCGCAGAGGGTGGGGGAGGGAATCTTGTTTTTGTTGTGGATCGAGTAAGTTTCATCATCTATAAACTTTTGACTCCCGTAGCCTTCCGTACTTGTTAGATAAATCATTGCTTAAAACTAGCCTACAAGACTACCTTATGCGTTTATCGACGATTATGCCCGCAGTTCCAGAAAAATGCATTTTCTCCAATCAATACAAAAACTTGATTCTAAGGTAATTCGGGCCGAACCACGAAAATCCCTGATGGAGTTTCAAGAATTTAAAAAATCACTATTTCTCTGGCTATAAAGTTTTCTATTTCTACTGGTTGGTACATCTAATCAATGACGATTAGATTAGTTCTTTGAATTAACCTAACTATAATTTCTTTCATGATTCATCATACCTCCGCTCACACATTTTTACTATCACTCTGTTTCTTTCTATCTCGCTCTCTCTCTCTCACACACACACACACAATCAAGAGTTAGTGACATTCAAATGAAAATAGGGTGCTGTTTTCCTTGAAAAAATATATATTACTTAACCATAATAAAAAAGTTCAATACATATTCACAAAGTCTTCTTGATGGGTTTAGGAGCCACACTAACTTTAACTGGTTTGCATAAGTCCAATAACGTCGGAGCTGAATCGGCCACTGTTTTTCTTTTGCCGATATCTGCTTCGGGTATCGCCAAGGCGATGCTGATATCGACATCACAAGCTTCAGACCACACCTGATGCGATATCAGCACCGAAGTCAGCAGTCGGATGTTGTGTCCTATTTGTGGTTCTGCAACAAGGCAAATCACTAAAATTGGCTTATCTAATCGTTATACGTCTTAAACATGTGACACGTTCTACGGATCTACCAATATAACCTAATCAATTATTATGAATCTTACAGTAAATTGATTCCGTACCTTTCTCGGGATCGTCAGAATACAAAGGCTTCAAGTGCGCAGGTCTCGGAAGCATAATCTGTGTTTTTTGATCAGGATACTTTATTTTTAATCTAATTCTAGCTGGGTCGATCAAGTGCCTAAGCTCCACTTCAAACGGTACTGACATGATGAGACCAGCAGTAAACTTTAAGGAAGTATCTGTTTGGCCACTTGGTTCCAATATTATCGCCGAACTCATTCTTATCTACAAATAAAATATAATTCCAACGTATGAGTATTATCTAAGGTAAGCTCAAGAAGATATTTCTTGGGAAAATTTTGCAACAACACACTTTGATTTGTGTCTTGGATGCACTGCGGTTACCATTCAACAACTAAGAAATATTTGGAGTTGAATTTTCGGGAAAATATTCTGGATTTTTTACTATGTAATCTTAAACCCTCAAAACCCAATATGCGACGTGATGTACAGCTGGCAAGAAATATAAGAAAAAAGAAATGTCACAATATCTATATAATTGAAGTTTATTTTAGAACGACGCAGTATATTGATTAAATAGAAAAAATAAAATCCAACAGAATGAGTATCCTAATATCAAATTGTAGGCATTCACTTTTCCTTAGTGAAATAATCTAATAATAATAATGGAAACAATTATAAAAAAACATATACATCCAATTAATCGTATAACAACAGATGTTTGGAGAATACTTACATTAACATTAGGACGCGGTATTTTTCCAAGCTTAGCTTCAGAGAGGATTGGTATCAAAATCCTCGAAACTGCCCCAGGCTTTGGTTCCTCCAGTTGAGCCAGTTCAGAGAAAACAAGAGCTGTGAAATGATCCGGCTCCAAATTTGCGGCACTAAGTTCCTTCTGCATATCTTCGACTACTGTGAGAAAGTGATGACATGGCGCAAGAGCTGATGCATTGCTGCCTGCAAGCAGAAAGTAGCATAATTGTTCACGTGTAGACTGTAGATGTGTGTTGGTGATATGTGCTGACGCGTTTCGCTATATCGAATAGCATTTTCTAACTCTCATAATATATATAACCAGCTGTTCCCTTTTCACAATATCTAAACAACTACCTCGCATCCGATTTTAAACATCGGATGACGTCTCCTTGTGTATCAGCTCTTCTATTCTATTTGGTCGTTTTTGAACCATGAAATTGAGTTGTTTTGAATGTTTGCATGGATAATATGCGGATAAACTGATACGCGAGAATTTTTTTGTTGCTCACGTGTCATAAACAGTTCATCATATTTGGGAAGTTAATAACTCGGGACTGATTGCTTTATGCTGAACGTTTGAGTTGTCATAAATAGCCTTTTCCAACCATTTTGTACTAGTACTAGTTTACTACTAGTATTAGTTTGAAAATAAATAGCATTAATGAGGCGTTAACTAAAATACACGATTGATACATGAATCTAAACCGACCTCCAAAGCACAGTTGTCAATGCAGTGACAAAGTCGCGTTTTAATTTTTTTATATCCCTGTGTTACCGCTGTAGTACACATTTTAACCAATTATACATTACCTTTAACGATATAGACCAAATTAACTGCTAACGCTCTGAGTCTAAACTGTTTCACAGCACATTGCTCTACTGGACTTAAGCCTACGAAGAAAAACTGCAACTGTAAACACAGTTGCAATAAGTGTTCTATGCTAGTCTTGAGATGGTTAGCTTGTTGCGTTGCTAAAGCTCCAGGATTAGCCCAGAACCCACGCTCCAAGATTTGCGATATTTCCAATTGTGCTGCAATGTACAAGGCGGTAAAACGGGCTGTGCCTGCCACTGTCGAATCCATCTCGCTGAGACGTTGGAGGTGTTCCTTCGCTGTTTGTAACAAAGTGGTATGGACCCTGTTAGAGAATTATACTTCAGATAACCCAGTAATCGTGAGGGAAATGGACGCGTTCTTACAATCTTGATAAAGTTATATCAAGCGACTGTCATATTATTATTTGCATCCATGAAACCAACACTTTGCTTGAACCGAAGTGGTTTTGGTATACATACATTTTTCACATTTTCTTAATTCCCAGTCTTGTGGCAGCCCTGACATGACATGTTTAGTTTTACTCTATGTTGGATACAAGATACAGTGACCACTCCTGCTAATTCAGACAGGCAGTGCCAGAATGAAAGCAAACATCTTAGACTGGTATAAAATTGTAAAAAATATCCTTCCTCAGTTGTTATGATTACATGCTGTGATGCATAAATATGTCTTTTGAGTCTTACTCAAAAGCTCCAGAAAACCATATTCAATTAATAATTTTATTCAAAACACTTATCTACTCATCACGATAAGCCGAAATTCATTGTGACTTGACCTACCAAGTATAGATAAGCTATTCGATTCTTCATGGGTCTCCATTTTTGCCCATATATGGACAAGATCGTTTGTGCCTTATTTCTACCAAGTCTCATCCAAATACAAAGCAAAATGATGATATGAAGCTAATATACCTGAGAGGACTTTCAGCAATATCCAGATTGCTGATGACATTATCCAAGAACTTTAAACTCTCCGGAACAGACATTGGCCTCGGAACTGTATTATAGTTCAGATCAGGAAGGTTTAACACTGGAACATATTGGCTCATGGTATCCCTAAGGTACAGATAATGTCGCAAGGTGTGTCGCTCTAACAGTGGTAGAATCGTCAAGCTATGTTGTGCAGCATTGAATACGAGTATCAGAAGACAGATATCTGTTATGCTGGTTAAGAAAAACGTTGTTATCAAACCCAAGCGACGTAAATTTTAGTGTATCCAACATCTTCAGATTCCTCTCTCTTGAAAACTCTATCAAAAAAATCAATTTCACCTCACTGCCTTAATAACTGAGATAAGTATTTGATACTACTGTTGAATACTGTGCAACTCACCAAAACTTCAATGTATAGAATCTATGGACGAAAAACATAACCAGACTGGATTATTCATATATTAAAAATATAACAAATATTATAATCACCATGAGTGAATGGTTTTAGGTCATATTAACTGCGAGATTTTAAAAATTGAGTGTTTATGTGATAAGAGTACCTTAGATCATATCGGATTGTTTGAGGCATTAATTAAATCCATATTTTTGCATTCTCTTTTTGCAAATGAATTAGGACAGCCAAAGTGGCAATTATATTTCTCAAATTATTGAGCTTTAATTACTCTGAATAGATCGAAAAAATGAATATTTGGCAGAACTGCTTTTATATAAGATATGAAACTAGATATGACAAGAATATTCATGAAAAAAGGATACACTGAGGGTTTTCAACATCTGGTTCAGCGGTATCAAAAAATGGATGTATGTTTAGGAATTGTGGTACTAAAGGCCACACTAATTCCGGATGTTTCGTCCCAACTCGTTGTAGGCACTTGAAAGTAGATCTTTTATCTTGAGGATACCTCTTCAAATTATCCAACAACTTTTCCACACACATCTTCAATCCTTCTGATGTCGACATTCTACAGGACGCCAACATTCTATGGAGGCCTTCCCTTATTTCTTGTGAGAAATCTTCTAATGCACCTGAATCAAAGTTTTATGAAAATATTTTTTAAACAATCTATAAGTTATCAATCAAAAACATTACTATCAAGGTATAGTTGTCTAATCACTATGGCGATGATTGCTTGGTTCTATTCCCACTCAATACCAACTGTGTCTGCTCTCATTGTTGTCTTCAGTTCCCTTTTTTTTGTTTACAGAGAGTACTTAGGTTGACATCGCTATGTTATTGTCCAAATTACCTCTACATGAGAGAGAGGGGCAATGCAAACAAATACCAATGAGATCACTATCAATCATTCATTGTTATAAGATGTGGATTATAACTTATAGCAAACAAGAGTGTTGTCAGATGAAGATAAACATCACAATAGAAGTTGAGGTTGTTAGAATTTATATGAATGTTTAAGCCCTCTAATACTGTCACTTGAGAAGGGTAGTATGATCTGGCAATTATCAGTGCCCATAAATTTTCTTTGATGTTATTTAGCGAATATCAATGACTTCTGCTCAACCAAACCCTATTGCATCATGCTTTATTACCCGGGAGGAACGGCTTAGACCTATCTGAAATCACATAATGTGCCACAGCACAGACTCACAGCCACTGAAAAAATTCATATACAGTGTACAGCAATTTTTTTATTTTGAGCAACACTTTTTTACATCATGTAGATTGTAGATGTATGGATGTGCTGACATAGTGAATTTCATGTATCATTTCAACTGAATTATGGTAATTTTCGCCAAAGTTTCAAAAGTGAATTAAATCTAGGACATTTCTCCTTGTTTTTCTATAGTATTCCATCACAGATTGCATACATTTTTATCTGTTAGAGTTTGCATGGCAATGTAGCAATTATTTAGAATTATACCTTTTGTGACACAGATCACGTAAAAATCCCTAATATGTGTTATTGTGAAGCTATATTTAGCAAAAATAGTAATAAAACTTTTACAGCAGCAAATCTAATTATTTCTTACCTAATATTGTCTCCAACTGGTCATCCCTGAGTATAATATGTTCTGAAATCATTCGCAAGCTATCAATAGCCTTCAGTCTTACATCTTCAATTTCATCATTAAACATGTCCACCAGAAAGTCTAGTGCCATTTCAGCAAAAAATGGATTGCATATTGACAGCTGACAAAGAGACTCCACAGCTGCTGATCGCACCTCTGGAATGAAAAAAGATACTGTTGTGACATTTGAAACAATCTATGATTATTAGGTCAAATGGGCAAATTACTTCCTAATCAAAACTATGGAATACACTTCATTATATTAA
Source organism: Bruchidius siliquastri (assembly GCA_949316355.1). NCBI lineage: Eukaryota > Metazoa > Arthropoda > Insecta > Coleoptera > Chrysomelidae > Bruchidius > Bruchidius siliquastri. Next base: position 1,490,033 of record OX438533.1, on the reverse strand, counting down.
ATGTATGAAAATAGGTATTGATCCGTAGCTAACATTTAATATTGAGTTAAATCCACGAAAATCGCCACATTTAGTCAAAAGTTCCTCATGGACTATCAGCTTTTTAAGTTTATACAAGTATGTACATACTGAGGGAGCTATTTCAATAGTCAAATATTACAAAATATTAAGTCAAACTCAGAATTATACAAACAGCAATTCATTTTTATAGCAAACTGTAAACAATGCCTAATAATCATCACAGAATAGTGGCAATTTGGTAAACAGAATTTAAGTAGCAGCCAATATTGTTTGTCTATAGCCACACTGTTTTAAATATGCTTTCTTTACAAACTACTATCATAATTTGTGAGATAATATTGTACTGGACGTCATATTATCTCACAAAATATACACCTGTGATCAAAGCAATGTATAGTTACCTAAAAATTCATCTTCCAGTCCATGAACAAATGCTCCACAAGCTCCACTACTCATCAGATTAATACTTTCAGCATCAAGCAGCTCTTTAGGAGCATCATCTGCCCACTTTTTTCCACTGGCCCATTCACCACTTGTGACATTCTCCCAAGCAAGTTCATGAGCTGTTCTCTGTGGAAAAAGTTTACTTATCCTTAATCCAATTTGTTATGTTTTTGTATGACAGAAAAAATGTGTTCTTCATGTCAAGCAAACTATGTTCCAATATGGACTAAGTAAAATTTGACTTTTGTTCGAGGTACTCATCCAAGTTCTTTTTAATGTTGACTCTGCAAGTACTTTACACACATTGTTTTTGTTGCAGTACATATAGAGTTATTTGAAATATGGGTCTCATCCATTTCACACTAAATCAATACTTATGGGCTTTTGACCTGATAATGTGTTAACAAAAGCATTCACACATAATGTAAGGTTGGTGATATTCAACTACATTTGGGAATTGAACTGCTTGGTCAATAATGTCATTCCATTCTGCTGAGGTTATATCAGCTGGCTTTCAATGTGGTAAACATTGTATGCAAAACAGCTCAGTTTAGTATTCATTCCCAAAATTTCCATGATGTTGATTTATTATTTTTTTTTTAATATGGAGATTAATACAAAAACTACAATTTCTTAATGTCAAGTGATGCTAAATAGTTAGTTGTTTAGTAATCTACAACCGCTAAAGCTTCAAACAATGCATCTGACTATAAATCACATTTCATTGATCATCCAGAAGCTGACACCAACAAAAAACAGTTTTGTATTTCTTTACAAACTATGGAGTTTTATGAAGATAATGAATTTGTCTAGTTTGAAGTAATCCACTCATACAAATTTCAACAGTTACACTAAAATATTTCCTCAAGTAACAAATTATAACTTTTCACTCAAGAAAATACTAGTTACCAATTTGCGACAATTATAAATGCTACCTTTTGAAACACTTCAAAAGATTATGGTGTATTTAGATATCAACTGTAAGTTATACAAACCTTCCTTCTCATATTTGACATGAGTTTTTTATCTAAAGTTTGACTCAGAAACTTTGGACTGACTAACTTCATACCACCCAGAAGTTTTGCAGCTAACATTCTCACATTCATTGATAGGTCTGTAACAGCATTACAAACTTTGCCAAATGCATCATCAATCAGCCTTATTTGGTGGTCACTACCAGTTACTAATATTTCACTGAAATAGAAATTTATTATCAGTTCTATTTATTTTGATTGTTTTGCCATGACCTTATATAATTAAAAAAAATTCTTAAGATCAAACCAGAAATAATAAATTATTGAGACTTGTTGCATTGGTTCTTCATAAAAAGCACTAAAAAGTACAAATAAATTAGGCATGCTATATTATACATTTGTCAAGTATTGGGGTATGTTATTTTAGTATAATTTTATATTGGTTAATTAATATTATTACTCACTTTTCAGGATATCTATTTCCCAAAATCCATATCAATTGTAAAACAACATGTCTAACAATCTCATAATCATCTTTCAGTGCTTCACACACATTGACATAAATATTTGGATTTATTGTAAATCCCCTCTCATACAGTGTGACTACAGTAGAAAAAGCTTGACTTCTAACTCTTGCATCATCATGACTGAAGAAAGAACTCACTAGTTGAATCAATTTCTCCACATCTTCACCTTAAATTTTCCAAAATTTGTTAATGTTAAAAGATACAACAAACAAGTATATATACTATTATAATATGATTCTAATTATCCATTTGATAACTAATTGGTTTTGAAGCTTTCATCTAAAAAAAAATAGCATACCCTGGCTGTGACTTCTGTTACCTTATCAATAAAACCCCTCAAACATATAAATTTATAATACATTTACATTCATATTATTTTCTCTCTTATTGAACTACAAATTTAACTGAAAATATTTCTATAAAGTTCAATTTTAGAAGTCTATGGTACCTTTACTCTTAGTTAAACATCTCATCAGTCTATATTAGTTCTGTACAATAATAAAGAAAAAAAGTAGCTTACCCAAAGGTGAATGTACTCCTATTATCTCTAAGCATTTGCATTTGACACTATGACTTACATCTTTAAGATATGTCTTAGCTACCTCCACAATCTTTTGATGAAACACAACAGCTGTATCATGTACCAATTTACCAAGCTTTAATATAGTATTCATTCCTTGAGCAATCACTTTATGAGACCTATCATTTCGAAGCAATATGATTGTTTCATCTATAATGGATCCAACATCAGTATTCTGCTTGTGGCCTATTTCACACATCAAGGAAAGAATTTTAACCCTTACTACAGACTCGGATTCATTTTTGAAATGGTCAGTAAGCTTTTTGATAGCATCTGGGATATCTGCAGAATCCAAGTCAACCTCTGATACAAGCAACAGTAGTTTGAGAGCCTCTTGGGAGGTTTTGCATTCTTCCAGGTGGTTGATGAGAGATATTGCAGAGTTGGAAACAGTTGGGGTTGGTTTTTTCACAAGTCGCAATTTCTTAACTGGTAAATGGGATGTGGATGGTTCCTAGAAACAAAATATTTCTGTCATGTTTTTTCAGGCTGAAAATGCCGATATTTACCTGAATAGTTTGACTGTACTCTGCTAGTGCTCTTTTTTTCAGCAAAGCAGCCATATTGCAGGGTTTATGGTATTAAGAGCACACTTCTTTAAAAACTGAAAAGGATCTTAAAATATCTTCTGAATTTTTAAGAATTTTAAAATAACTGAAAAATATTATTAACATGACTTAATAACCTTTAAAATACATGTCATCATTCAATTGACTGTTCGGTTCTGGCTTGACAGAAGGATACCTGACAACACAACACCTGAGAAAACACAAGAAAGCCACTATTGCCAGATGTCCCTTATATTCTCCATTATGAACTGGGCTTAGTTCTAATAAGGAATTTATTGTTATTTTATCTCTTTCATAATATAATCATACTTAACATTCACTTGACTTCTCCTCCCCTTGGCATAAATTTCAAATAAATTCTTATTTATTTCAAGAATATTAGCTTGGCAACGATGGTTTGGTTAAAGTCGCCATCTGATGTGGAACTCGTTAAGCTATAATTGGCCTTTATCGCCGGTATAAAAGAACTATCATTGGTGGTAGGATGTGCGGTTAGCAAGATACACTTGAGAGGGCGCGGTACACACACACAAAAAAGCTCATTTACACTTTCAGCAGGTATCAAGTAAATTTTCTGTTGGGTTAGACTTAGCAAATTTAGTTTGGTTATGCTATGTATGTATTATTAACTACTATTAGTAGTATTAGTATTAGTAGCAACTATAATAAACTGAAGGTAAAATATGATATTTTATTGTTTTAGTCCATTTGTTAGAAAATATAAAATTATAAGGACCTTTTGTTATCTTCCTGTAAATAATGTTTTTTTTAAGAGAGGGCCTTGATACGCTAGCGTTGATTCACAGGCTCATTTTATCTTATGGACTAACCCGCCTTTAAAATATTTTTGGCCAATATAATAGGAATCAATTTGAATGTTTATGAGGTGCATAATTAGCATAATTCAATTAATAATAATAATTCAATTAATTAATAAGGTAGGTTGACTGGGTAGTTCACGCGCATTTTGATAGGATTTTAGAACGATTAATTCAAATGAAATGAGTTTTAGAAATATTTTGAACTAAAAAACGTATTTATTATTTTCAATATTTCTTTGATATAGCTATACAAAATACCATCCTAATCTGCTTCATCATATCGTGCAGACAGTATAATGTCAAGCTACTTAACACAATTTTTCGAAATATAGATGTATTTGAACTTATAAAAACAAGGAACAACAATTTGTCTACTCACCCTTGCTTTAGTTAGTTCCAATCGAAATTCAGACTGAAACGTCGAAGATAATTATAAAAATATCAGAAGTATCGATGGAACAATAAGTAAAATGTATTGTAGGTAAATGAATGCATATCAGGTGTGACTTACCTGAAGATGTTTAACGAGGTTCGCGAATTATGTAAAAGCACAGTACCAAATACCACAGTAACACACGCAGCAAAATAAATTTTAACTTGGAAAAAAATATCTTCCACACGCAGAATGGAAGGTAAATCTTAGTTTTATCCGTAAAGAAGGAAATCGGATTGAACATGAACAAATAACTTCCATTCTTGAATAATGTGTCACTTCTATAAGAACCTGAATAAGAAAACTGGGAAAATCAGGCGGATCAATCAATAAATAGTTGTGATGAATAATAATAACTAAATCGTATAACACAATAAACTAGGACCAAAACTTCAAACAAATGTATGCAAAAGTGAAACGTCATACACATAGTTACTGATAAAACTTATTGTCCATACTTACGTGTACCATAGTCAAGATGAAAATCATAAGAAATTGAATATGTCCGACCATGCTGGAGTATGTACTGCGACCTGGAGCTTTGATCGGACAAGAATGAACTAGAGTCTTTTCGAGGCAACCAGTGCCTTTAAATATAACGATCTTGATGGTTTCTGGAGCAGAAAAATAATAGCCAGGGGTCAGTTTGGATTAGAAATGGGAATAAGGGACTTTTGTTCAGATTGAAATATGTTTACTTCACTTCTATCCAGCTAATGTGACATTCACAGGGCGATACTTTAATATGAGGATTTGAAATCATAGTCACGAAGTATCGTTTTCTTTTATTAATTATAATCACTTTTCACAGAGAAAACCCTAACACGTGATTAAATTTGTTCCCTCATGTCTATGATTCTATGAGTCTAAACGATTTGTTGTTTATGCCACCTGGGTTTGTCACAATATGACATTTGTCAATATTATTGATGAATTCATCTTATCTCTCCTAGCCATTAATTGAAACCAAGATATGACTACCTAATGTACTTTGCCTTTGGGTTGCACTAACGGTCCTTCCATTACAAAATGACAAATGAACAAATTTTTATAATGACGCATTTATCTTCTGGCTTAACCAATTGATGCCAATATCACTATACTATTCAAAATTCAATTTCTTGTCATACTATATTTTGAAAAAGACTGCCAAAGTACCCGAAACGTTAGTAAATTTTATCTAGTAGCCATGAGTTAATTCAACCAACAACAATCGTAATTTTTGTTACACCTATCGATACTGTTGCTTATTGCGAGTATTTTAGCAAAAGCTTCGATTACTTAAAAATTTTTCACCTTCTTTTTTAAAATATAGTTATTATTCACCAATAAAATAATGGAAGGATAATTCCATAGGAACCAGAATTTGGTACAAGAGTCTTAACATCGATTTATATTCACAGCTAACTAAACAAAATTTTATGATACTGAAAGCGTATGCTGTTGGAGATGTTTTGGTTGATTGTCATTTCATTCACAAGAAGTTGATATTATTAAAATATTACATACAATTGAGAACCTCCTTAATTTCATTCCACGTTCATTTCTGTAAAATCTTTTTTTTACATTTTAGCTAATTACTACAAGTCGAGCGTCTCCAATCAATGCTCATTATGTTAGATTTTGATTAGGCTTTTTGTATTTCCTAAGTTTTGTTACTCACTTTCATAGCTAACGCTCCCATATCAGCGCCTGTCTGAAAGATATCACCTAAATTTATTACAAATTTATCTTGTGTGTGTGAGATTTTTTTATTTCACTTCAGACACATAAACGAAGTGAGGATTATGCTCGCGAAAATTTTCGTAGTTGAGATAATACATCCCTTAAATAAAAATCTGTGTCACCCCTTATTTCCCTTGGTATATTTGTTAGACTGTTGGCGTTTTCGTCAGTAACTGCTGCCTGAATTTTGTAGAAATTAAGGAATATTGGCATGTAGTAGGTACGTTTCGTTGATTTATTTTTTTACATAACAGATTAATTTTTCGTTAAATACATTTTTTAATTTCTACTTCAAAACTAGTGGTATAAATTAAGGCTTGCTACGACCAAACTACTTTAAGGTTTCAGTATTACTGTAATTATTCTACTAGTGCACCTTAAAATTGCTTAGAAGGGTTTCGACCAGATGCACACCAAACTGAATCTATACTAAACATACATCTGTATACAAATTCCAAGGTATTTTCTACATAACCTAATTTCCATATTGGAAATGGAAAAGGCTGACCAGCGTCTGAGACATCGGTTTAGAAAAACCTACTATGGAATGAGCAAATGTCAACGAAGAGGGATCCGTTCAAAAACAAGCTCGAAAAATTTTTAGAACAATCAAGTTTTAGTATCTAAGAGGGCATTTCTTATAATAATTCTCATCTTCATAGCATCAGAGCGGGGAATGATCTATTCAAGAGAAGTACACAGTAGGAAATACTAATTGATTCCATTTTATCTGCTAAGGTACAATCCAATGTATGAAAAGCCCATTTTGGAAAACTTTATAGTTTACAGTTTATATATCTTCAATAGTCTCCCAGACAAAACTGACTATAACACATACATAGTCACTGTTCTCAGTTGTATAAATTCTCCTGCTCATTATGTTAGTAAAACAGTCTATTAGTATTATCAGTACGTAAACTATTATGTAACCATAGTTAGGGCTATAAGTATACATTTCCCTTATTGAGAAATGGAACAAGACGAAGAGTTTATCAGCTTTTGGAGTTTCTCTATACAATCTGAACGATACCATATATGTTTGGATAGCCTCTGTAGCCAATCACAGGTTTATGGAAACTGAGCACGTACCGCAATTAAAGAAGTTTGTAAAAAAATTGAAATTGTTGAATGCCAAATAACAAGAAAAAACACATCCACCTTCATCATTATTCATCACGTTTCACGTTACACAGATTTAAATGACGACATTTGTTGACTAGCCTTCTGTATTCGGTGTTCCTTATTGGAGGCAGGCTAATCAGGAACTCCGCACTTGGTCCCCTTGTACACACAACTGCAAAATATTTGGCGTCTGTCGGAAATATAGACACCAAATATTTTGCACATTTGTATACGTTCTTCTTAATAGAATTTCTCAACGACCCCAAACTTTATTGCCTGATCATGGTGCATTTGATGCTTCGGTAATATCTGATCACTATTGGCCGTGGTCAAGGTCTATAAGGATTACAAAACCGCTTTTAGGTACTTACATAAACGACAGTTCTTTATGGAAAATAGATAACACGTCAGTGTCGATGCCGAAAGAGCAACTTCCAGGAAAATTGAAAAAAAATGCGCCATAAAGATTTAAGACACTACTGCTAACCGTGTCCTTCTACGTGTCTAATGGCAAATTGAGTCTGCTAACGCGCCTCAAAATAATCGTCCGTAAATTACAGTTGCTGGCTGACTATGTTTATTGCACAGTTCCTTGTAACATCTATTAGTAGGTGTACTGGAGATACATTGTCGTGCGATAACGGGACTTTTTACCGGGTATCCTTAAAAGTTACCGTTTATAGGGAAGATGTCAATATTTTTGTCAAGTTGTTATACCTCCCAAACCTAAGCGAGTGAAGTATAGTAATAACGTTTTCGTATTAGAGATAATATTGGCTACACCGATTTTGATGGAATCTGGGGATTTCATATAAACGTTTCTACAATTCGTTGCGTTCACCTCAAACCAAAACCATGTTAAATTTCTTTTCATCGCTCTATATGCGGAGAGCCTGAAGTTTATTCATCCAGTATTGACAGATTGAATAGATCCCCTGTTTCTGTGATTAAGATACGTTAGTCAATGTTAATTTCCGTCATAACATCAGATCATTCAATCACCTGTAGGAAGAATCAATCCTGATGCATCGAAGAACGGCCACAGGACAGAAGAATCTGGGTACCGACATGCCGTCGTATACTAAATCTTATTAAAACCGTAACCATATGCTACAAGGTTATTACGAAAAAAGGATAAAATATAATCTCAACGAGCATTCAAGTCATAATGAGATAGTAGTGCGTTTTAATGAAAGACATTTGCCCTGAACACCGAGTAGAGCTTTATAGATTACGGATAATTGGATCATCATAGTATCAATTTAACTTTATCGGTGTAAAATCACGTACGATATTTATGCTGTATTGGTGTCTTGAGTACATTGGTGTACTGGGAGGATTTTCTATGAGCGATTGTTATTGATTTCGGAGATATTTTCAATATTATATTTGCTTCTAGCCACGTAAATAGACAAAAACGACAATCAGCTGTTCCACTCTTATTAGAACTGGAGAAATAGATTGTTTCAGTGGGATTTTCGTATCTAGAAAACACAAAAGGGTTACTAGCCCCGGATGAAATAGAGGGGTTCATATTTCAGCGGGCTGGGAGGGGGGTATAATTTATCGATTCATGTCTCATATTTTTGCGACTTTTGTCTGGATAGCGAGGTTACTGTTTACAATATATAGGTTTTAATACATTTATATAATTTAAATAAATTAAAATAAAACAATAACCAGCGATACTCTTGTTAAGCTTTAATGCTCTGCAAAGTATTAACGCTACACAATTTTCTGTGTTAAAATATGGAGATTTTTGAAAATCTGTTCCATCATTATTGCCCAAAAGTATGACGAGCAAGTATTTCTTAAAATATTTGTTGGTTCTAGCTATTTCCTATTGATAAATCAAATTTTAAAAATTGGACAGTGACAATCGAAAACCAATGCTTTCCAAAAGGTGAGTTTCATAAAAACGTAAAAAGACGAAAGATAGATTCACGCTGCTGCAACATAAAATTTAGGGTGATTTTCCAAAATTATTTTTTCACCATTAATCAATATGAAAGGCTCTGTTTAATGGTTCGTTAGTATCCGGAGATCTATCCACATATTTTACAACTTTTTTTGGAATTTTTTCTTCTAAGTCATACTACTCTGCATCACGGTGACTTCTACAAAATGTTCGTAGGTTATCACGCTTGAAATAAAGATACATATATTGTGGTCGTGCAAAGTACGTACGCTGACGCAGTACCAAGTGTGGTGCTAGTACGCAACATTAACTTCAATAATTCCTTCTGCCACTATGACAATTTACCAATTCAATCTCTGAAGTACCCCACTGCCGGTATTTATTCGGGTATCGGTACTGCCGCTGCGCACGGCCGTGCCTCTTGTTATAGCTCATCAGATTAATTACACCCATCTTCTTGAAATTCACACTGATATATACCGAGGAGTAATTCACCGCAATACCTTATTTGGGTGTGCAGACTGGTAAAGAGTTTTGAAGCAAGGAGACCCGGATGGCGCTATATAGTCGAATAAAAAACGCTCTATTTGCAACACAATTGAAATATAGTAATATCGTACACCATATTCTCAGAAAAATACAAGTTACAGGCAAATTGGAATCCTGAAAACTCGCATTCAGATAATATCTTTTGTTCAGATGCTGCCCTCTCCCATCTCGAAAGACTTGAACTTGAGGTCGCCTAAATATTTGTAGTAGAAAAATGAGTGCAAAATCCTAGACTAAACATGAAACATCGGTACGTTTTTACGACATTTTAGCAATTTTTATCTTGTAAATGAAGTTAGTGGACGATCTTCTAAAACTTACATCCAGCGCTGTATGCAATTTTTCTAATATACTCAGGCTACCATATTTAAACATTGAGATTTTGAAGTAATGCCAATTGAAGGACCGAAAAGGTGTAAAGATAGTTATAAAGTTAGACACCTTTTCAATATAAATTTCACGAAAAAGACGTTGACAAGCATAATGTCAAAGTTTCTACCGACTTTAAAAAATAAACCACCTCATCTACTATCGGTTGCTATCGTATATATAGAAACTGATGTACTGTTTACTTAGTTTACGCGATAACGGCAGAGAGATGGATATAAGTGAGATGTGTTTCTTGTGGTTTAGGCACAAGATATCCTAAAAACTTATCCCAAATTTGAATTTTTTCACCATTACAATGGGATTTAGAGTTATTACTAATAAAATCATAATCCCTGTAAAATTCATACATAAAATAAACCAGAGAATCTGCAGCTCAGTTGACTGTGCCATGAAATATTTCCATACGAACTAGGAATATAAAAGGCAATAACGATGTTCCAAAAGTTATTTCGGAATTTTCTATTCATTTTGGATACTAGATTTAGATTGAGTTGTCTTCGTGTGAAATGGTAAAGATGCTACTTTCGTGACAATTTAGGCTCTTCTAATTAAGATTATTTAATTCAATATGCGTATTTCTATGAAGAAGTATTGTATTGTATGAATGGATTCAAAAATACTAAGGAGTGGAATCAATTTAACTGGTTTAACTCAGCACCCAGCGCTTTGGAACAGGAAACTCTGTAAATCTGTTTGGAGATAGATTTTCTTTAATGTTACATATTTCCTGATCTAGTCAGCGATTATTCCGAATCACTTCTTACAGAGCAACGGTAAAGATTTTGCCATTGTCAAAAAAACGTTAAATTTCGTATCTGGACATTTCATATTTGGAAAATTCAACGTTCAAAAGCTTCGAAAAGCTTCCCCGCCTAAAGACACACTTGAACGATCTGAAACAAGCAGCACAAATGACACCTCACGGAAAAGACAGTATCGCTAATCACCTTGATTACTATTGAACATACCACACAACTGAAATACCCTGATCTAAAAAATTGATAGTGGAAGTCCGAAATATAACAGCTGAAATACCGACGTTGTCTTCAAATTTTGGAACAAGCATGCTCGCCAAATTACCTGAAGAGGATTGAAGATCATATAAAAGTCGAAACGTTGTGATACCTAAAATGGTGTAAATAATTGTAATCTGGATTTCAACTTTTGACACGAATGATACACTAATCCATATTGAAATAGTTATATAGATCACAATAGACTTACTGTTTGTAGTACGACTGTTGAGTTGTTTTAGCAGTTAGAGCTCCATGCTCAGGCATTGGGAAATGGCGTAGTTATAAATCTCCATTAACGTACGAGTGTTTAATATTTTAATAAAGCGCCTTAACGATAATTGTAAGACAGTCGGAGATAATATACGCATATAGGTGCTACCCGTAGTAAACAATTAGATTTATTAACAACTTTTGTTTAAGCCTGGGTGCAATGCATTTTAATTAGTATTGTACACTAGTAATTTCTGAGTTGGTTGGTTGCACAACTTATTTAACTTATTTGCATTGGACATCGCCGTTCTCAATTAGCAGCAACAAGGAATGTTCTAATATAGTTTTGTTTTTGTTTTTGTTCAATATTGCGAAAATCGTCATGTACTATGATTGCAAAAGCTATTATTATAATTTCCTCTTTCGCGTGCGCTTGACGCAGGTAAGACATTCAATGCGGCGCAATTGTTTCATTCTGACGCATAAGGGAAGGAAGTATTATGATGAAAGCAAGCAACAAAAGCACTTCATTGATTGATATAGAATAATACCCTCACTAAAGAAGATAAAAAAAGAGTCTTTCAAAGCATAGTACTAAATACTCGTATTACCTTATACGGAGCAGAGGTATGGCCAATGACGACCACAGTACGAAATAAAATAAGACCAGTGGAATTATGAGAAGATATTTACAAGTTACCAGAAAGGGCAAAATAAGAACTGAGGGAATGTGGCATCGAATGGGAGTAGAATGCTCCATTACTAAAAAATTTGAAAACAGAGCACTGCAATGGTACGGCCATGTCCAAAGAATGCCAGAACACAGATGACCAACAAGAATATTAGAGTGGGAACCACCAGGAAGAAGACATAGGGGAAGACCTGCTCTAAAATGGGAAATACATATTGGACATGCTTTGGTAGATAGAGACCTCAGGGTAGGTGACTGGGAAGTCAGGGATTTATGGAGGGCAAAAACGGCGAACTCGTAATGAGAACATTCCTAAGAAGAAGAAGAAATTATAATTTATTTGGAGGTTGCATCATGTCTGCATTACCAATATCCACGTCACTAATTTATGTCAGTCTGTAGGCAATGCTACTTGACTTTCGAGATTAAGTGTTTTGGCGGCGGAGGAACTGGAAGGTCATATTTGTTTATTTTTACTGCATGTTTTCAAGTGAGATAACTCTGCTTTCAGAAACTTTGATACCAATTTGAAAGTATATGTATTCGTGGTCTATATTTTACAGATTGTGTGAACAAGAAACGTTGTCTTGTGTTTTTAATATATATTTATATATATAGATATATACCTACGTAGCACAGTTTTTAAATAATGTAACTACTGAAATTCATCTTGTGGTTTCGCTGGTTCATTAGAATTTCTACTGGCCACTAATTGAAGCCGCAACTCTCTTTTTAATGTATGGGATAAATGTATAAAACTAGGAAAAATGACCTAGACTTTCCAGAGCTGTAGGTACACCACACAAGTAGTTATCAGTTAAACAGTTATCTGCAATTCGATATGGTAGCCCTACTACAATACCACATTTTCGTCGCATGAACTGATGTATATAAAAGCACAGTTTCAACCATTTTCATGGTGATTGTGCAATGAAAACGTGATAAAGATCCGTTGACATGGAACGACCCTCAAAATTATGATTTTCCATGTAAATGTGAACTTCTGTAGCTATGAAACCGGATGTAATGATGACAAATATCACAGCCTTTTTTAAACGACTGACTGCTATGAGGTAGACTTTGGTGGGGAACAATGAGATTTAATTTAAACGCATGTCTGAACACCTCCCACGGACTGAATAAGAAACCAGCGCAGAATCGGACTGCTATTAGCTTGGTTAATTATTAATAGACAAAGATTGGGACCAGTGAATATTATATCCATAATTTGATTTGCTACTTTGATTAATGTTGTTGTAAACAGCTTTGATTTTACCATATTAGAACTAAAGCTATGTATATATCAATATATGTAGACCAGTGTACATGTATTGAACTGAAGTCTTATACAGATACGCGTAAGCGTCATGATTCAGTGGTGGCAGACAAATGATATAGGCAGTCCAGCCCTGCGCCCGCGGCTTTATACATATTCTTATTTATTTAACGCGCGATCTAAATCACGCCGGCTACATATGTCATACGGCCCCCGATAACAACTTTGTAATTATCGTAACGTCAGCCGGGGTTTTATTGTTATTGCTGCCCGTTGAAATATCTGTGAGGTGAGCACCGTGTAATTAAAGATTGTTTACCGGACGAGATTTCGCGGCGATACATTTCTCGCGCTCGGCTCCCGCTCCTGCGGACAGATATCGCCACTATCGCGCAACTGGAGCACCAAACGAGAAAAGTTGCCTTGGGGGCCGGTCTTTGTGCTTCTGTGCGATCTGTAACGGTATCTACGATTTATATTGTGCAGGAAACACGCCCAATGCAAAATATATAAAAATGGATTGGGTTGACAGAATACTTCACAGGCATTCACCTTTTACTTCTCCCAATTGATATCGTTTTCTTGATATTTCATGACATAGACATTAGAAAAGCTTTGTTGCTCATTGCCGTCAAACTATCTGCGTACCGTAACTGTCATGTAATGTTTGTCACGTCAATCAGTTCAAATAGTCGGTCATATGTTTCTAGCAATACCAAAAAATCTTGTCATGCGTGGCTGCCATATCGGTTTCATATCTACGCCAAGTTAGCTATAAGCGTTGTTGTTGTTGGCGATGAAAGCTTGCTCTTTGAATTTTCGTCGACACTGGTACCCGTACCCGCACACGGATTTTTTGTCTCGTACATTACCAACAGGATCAACTATTCACTACTACAAATTAATAGAATCACGACGTACTCTGTTTTAACTTTTTTCTGTTTAGTGTATATGAAATCTTCTAGCATCAGTTAACGTGATATGGCATATTATCAACATTGATATACCCCATTCCATACAACATATTCACCCCTAAAACCGTTTCGCTCGTGTAGAATTTCGACCAGGATGGAGATTTCTTTGAAATCACTTCATGGAGTATTATCTGTCTCAACGGTATCCAATATAATTACAGGTAGAGGGATAATGAAACTGATGATGGCACGTGACTTATTCGGCGGTTACACGTGCGATTTAATGGGATTTAGGGGTGGCGTGCGCAGTGGATTATCTATAATGAGGTGGGAAACAACAATATTTTGTATAGGTGGTAGCTTCACCCCATGTAAAGGGGGCGAATAGATCGAGCTTAGATCACATGTGAACTATGCATTCTTGTGGAATGTTAGGAGTAATTAACCTTTGAGAATAAAAATCAACGTTTCTGTTAACCTGAATTCAAGTGTGAATTGGTTTTTTGATAACTAGAATTTGAAGCTTTTCGTGTTATCTCTTATTTAACGGATTTTGATGAAATATTGACAAAGATTAGTATAATTTTCTTATAGATAAGCTCACTCAAATACATATAGCCTATCTCACTTCATATTGACCTTAAAACACTGTAGATTGTAACCATCGGGTAACAAACTCCCCGGTAGCTCATTCCACAACGCCGAGGTTCTCCAGAAGATTGGCTTTTCGAATAGGCCTGTTCGATGCGTTGTAAGCTCGACCTCGTGGGATGCGTTTGTTGAGCTCGTCTAGTCTTTGCTGTACTGGCGACTCTTGGAGTTGTTATGCTCGGTAGGACATCTGCCATGATGATATCTATACAATAGGGACGGATTAGCCACCCTCCTTCCATGGTCGTCTAGACTGTTTTGTGGAGGTCCTTTGTGAGGTCATGTGCATCCACTAGACATGTTACTCGTTTGTGGATTGTGTCTAGAAGTTTCAGGTAGTCCTTTGGAGCGCATCTCCACACATGCAAGCAGTAACGACACACGCGTGCAATAAACACACATGTCAGCAGTCATCACGGCAAGAGTTATGGACAAGAAGAGAATGACATATTTCGCTTTTTTGTATTTCTGAGTATACACTCAATTTCATCACATATGCCTATAAGATTGGAAGCGATTTTCAGATAGTACCTACAGGTAAGATCCTAGATCCATTAGCTTTTGCTTACACTACATCGATGACCTGAACTGATAAACAACGAACTACAGAATAGTTTCAATAGCGACAACTTCCCTGCTTTACTGTTCCCGCCCATATAAGCTGATCATCTATAAACAAGAATCGCGAATAAGAACTGTGAAATGTTTCTTCCCCTTATCACCGAATCCTATCGATTCTCAGAACAGAATTATCGCCTCCGAAAGAAACAACTCCGGGTATTAAAGATGAAAAAACAAACATCTCTACCCACCAACATAAGTCATGAAGTCGGCGCAATTCCCATTATCATCTCGCTCATCCAATCAGCATAGATATTGGCCAGAAAACAATAAAGCATCACATTCGCATGTATCGCCGAACGGCTTGCCCGCGTGTGGCACCATAAATAAGCGACTGGAAGGTGGGCAAAACGCACCTATTATAGAATAAATAAATAATTAAATAAATAACCTCTTGTTAGCGAAGTGTGTGGTTAAAACTGAACGCGAAAAGGACCGAACTTAGAGCTGTGTGAGTCGGACAGAGAACGAAAGCCTGTAAATAAAATGCTTCTCGAGAGGCAGCGGCGCTCTCTGCACTGGATCAATTCAAGATACTGAGAATTTCTCTGCTAGAGAAATTGAGCATGGAGACTCCAGAAGCATATTTTCTATCAGCCGTTAAAAACCAGTTGCTTAATGTTCCTGAAACTTTTATGGGAAACACACATCAATGACATGTGTAGCAGACTGTGTTATGCATCAAATACTATAAATTGTAATATTGCATCATTTTTTGAAGATATATAGCTGCCTGCCAACTATAATGTTTCATAGTCAGTATAATTGCCATATTCAAAGAGTCTTTGTACTACTGAATAAAGAACTGTAACATGTTAAAAATTGTATAATATGCACAGTATCTATTTTAGCCGTCTTACCACTCGTGCAATCCATTTTTAAAGATTACCAAACGTTGTTCTTTGATTCTTACTTCCAGTGGCTTTTTTGTTTCTCCAACAAAGATTTTACCACAGTGACATGGTATCAGGTAGATGCAGTCCTTTGTCTCTTGACATTCATTCCTGGGCTTAGCTTTTGTTAGGATACTCTGAGGGTGGCATTCCTGGAGCATCTTGTTTGAAACTTGTATCGCTGACCTATTCTTCTGATTCCATCTGATATTCCTTTGACGTGAGGCACATGTATGTTCCGCCACTGCCTGGTCGATAAATAATGCGCCTAACAAGACGTCCTTAGTCCGGCACTACCCCCCGAGGTGAGAAACACCGGCGCGAGACGCGAACTAGCCTTTACACTTTACACTTTTTTAATTGAATTACAGGAGACATAAAATAATTAGCCTCGAGTCGGGTAACACCATTAACATGGACCCAGGCCGGAGGTCGACCGCTCATTTAAAATTTTCATTTTTCTCCTGACACTTCCAGGACGGTTTAATGGGCATTGGTGAGTTTATGACCCTCGCTGCCGGTTGTACTTTTCGACCACCATAACTGACCACTTAACTGCCCATAATTTTTTCGTTTGAGGTGAAGACTACAGTTATAAGAATATAAATTAGGTCTATTAATTACTGGATGCGAAAATTCTTTTATTAACCTTAAATAATTCGCAGAGGCGCAGATTTTCCCAGTCCCACAGTTTTTAAGGGGATCTGGTAGATACGGGACAATTTAGCTTTCTTAAAAATGGGATGGATGTTTGGAGACCGAATTTTCGAACCGATTTTTCAAGGGGTTCCTAGTGACATCACTAGAATCTCTTAGGGGGTGGGTGAAAAAACTAATCACGTGAGGGTTTTAGTCCACATTTTTATACCTCCACCCCTTGGTGATATGAGGTTTTGAACTACCTTCACTACCCAGCATCACGTGTATTCAAATGAAATGTGATTTTAGGTATACAACAATATTTTCCTAGTATATAAATTAAATTTCTGTTATTTCGATGGAAAAATATGCTTACGTAATACAAGACGCGTAACGAGCTCATATCATAAAAAGCACCTTATCGTGTCTTTACCCGAAAACACGATTTAAAACGCATGCGTTTGTTAAACGTGTTTTGATGTGGTTATCAAATTTGACAGCAGCAAAGGGATAATATTTCACAAAGATGGATAACGTCGATTGCGGGTTACTTTAACGTGATGTCTTACAGCAGTTCACAGTAAAGCATTCTCGGGCATGATTGCTACAAAATATAAACGTGAAACGTAACAACAAGCACTTTACTCATCGTAATCAATCGTGTAATCTAAAGCCTGCCTTTTCAAAATATCTGTCTTCCAAAACCTTTTGCGTTCTAGCCAGACCATTTAATCATTCAACCATGATTAACTGTCACAAACGGCGCGAGGATTTCCTTTTATAGCCAATTCGCAGTTCTGTGTGACAGTTCGTCATGGCAGAATGTTCAAAGCATATGCCCAGGATTAAGGAGGTTGTCGGTTCGATCCCCACTGGCGACACATTTTTTTATAATTTTTACGTGAATATATGAATTATTTTGCCAATGTGATAGGTTGAAAGAGGCCGTTGAAGAACCAAAATGAACTTGGTTAATGCTATTTCATATTCTGGACCCTCAAAACGCTATGGAATTTGGTTTCACATCACCTCATCTACATAACCACCTGGTCCAACACCTAATTGGTATTTTCACCGCCGAATACTCATCGTGCGCTGAAGGAGCTGGAAAACGGCCACCACAAAGCTCCCGTGTTTTCTCCGCAAACAAATAATAATTATTTATGAAAATATTGACGAGTGTGAGGTGGCTCAGTCGAAAAGGTAACGAGAAAGATAAACAACTGGTAAATTTCTACAGAAAAGTCTTCTTTGTTATATATTTAACGAGAATGTAAAGCAGCAATGACAAACATGGGATTGGGTTTCAATGGGAAACGAGATGAGGCGACAATTGCTACTGTCAGCAACGGACTGAGAGAAAAATGCGCTGGACGACTTCAAAAGGAATAGTGGTTTCCTAGTATCTGATATCGTATTCTAGCACACACAAACAGGTGCTATATAATAAGTCTGTGTTTACTAGTATTCACGTGTATGCCGAATTTGTCACCAGCTGTGTTCTATAGTTACAGTATTTTTATAATAGTTTGATGATGATCATTGATAAAGTCAATGATGAAGTAAATAGTTTCTGTAAATTTTTTCCGAATAAAATACAAAAATGGATTCAATTCTGTTGCTTCAATACTGCCCGCGCACTTAAAAGTAATTGATTCCAGCTCCTAAGTACCGCGTTACTACCTACCTATAGTACTGAAACCCCATAAAATGAATTAACAGGCTAAAATTTGACATGGATATCTTCCCTTTTCACTACACTGTTCGTAGTAAGAATAACCTGTTTCTTCAATTACGATAAAAGATGTCGCATCTGAGATTACTACAAATATTAAATGTTTGCAAAACTCCTGACAGGTAGGTACTATATAAACTTTCTTTCTGAATATTCATATTTTGATATTTATCTCTATAAAAGAACTAAAATCTGGCAACCATGCATAGAGACCAGCAGCGTTTTCTACGACTGGAGTGACATTTTTTACAACATTTCAATAGATGCAATTAGCTAGAAACAGAACAATATTTGAGGCACGAACAAAGATCACTACCTTTTCTCGTAAGAAGTAGCGATTTCTATGAACTATGAACCGCTGAATCTAGCTAATTCAGCAACCCAAGGAAGCTTCAAGAATATATGTTGCTTTCTGAAGACATTCAAATATTTTATTGGGACAGAGTAGATTTTATGGAATGAAAAAAAATGCTGACAAAATGTTCAATATAAAATCTAGTCTTTACCCAGTAAAATGTCGTTTTTCTTATTTCGATAAATTGCTCGTTTACAGAGTTATACTTTTTGACATTTACTATTATCGTGAGAAAATTTATCATCTGTCAATCAGTTTTCTGGAATTCCTTGTACATTTTTTAACTTATGTCCAAAAATATTTTGAGAATGTCAACCGTCTCAGGTGGGGTGATGCTTGTTTTTATTCCTAGTGCGAAAAGCTGCACCATCACTTGCAATATCAGCCTGTAATCAATTTGTCACACTATCACTCTTGAGAATTGGACAATAAAGCATAGATTTGAGAATGTTAGTTAAGATATCTATTTACAAGAATTTAATTGTAAGTGTGAGGTACAATTTTCACTTAGCTGCACTAGGATCATTCCGACTTACATCGACTTCCAGGAAAATGTATTCAACGGTAGATAATAATAAATAATAAATACGTACAAGAGGGTTCACGTAGCTCGACACTGGTTTATCTGTGGTTACATCGTGACCGTAAACATAGAGGAAGAAGCTCACCTCCAAATGTACAGACACGATGGATATACATAAAACGAACAGATATCGCTGAAGACGAGACATTTATTTTGTTAACGAGCCTCATTTTTCTTTTCTGTGAGGTTCGGTGGTCCTAACGAAGGTAAATCATTCATAGTTGCTAGGTCCGTAGTGATGTTTTTCGCGATTCGAGTCATTTTGGAAACTCAAGCAAAAGTATATTAGCAAAAGCCGAAATATCATCTACTGTCGAAAAAGGTAGGTATATAATTTATAACAATGCAATATTTCAGCTTTAAAGCAAGGTACCATCCGTACATAAAGTTCACATTGGTTAGAATATATTATTGAATAAATGCCTAAATCAACTTTTTTGTATGACAATATTATACGCGTTAAATATTTTATAACATGAACCTGGGGCAGTTTGCAAAATATAGTTTGTTTTGTATAATTATACCGCTCAGAAAAGCTTTGGAAATTATCGAAATAATTTATTTTATAATTCCACAAAAAACGCTGAA
The DNA here is from genome assembly GCA_949316355.1 of Bruchidius siliquastri. Classification (NCBI taxonomy): domain Eukaryota; kingdom Metazoa; phylum Arthropoda; class Insecta; order Coleoptera; family Chrysomelidae; genus Bruchidius; species Bruchidius siliquastri. Next base: position 1,469,788 of record OX438533.1, on the reverse strand, counting down.
ATGAAAAATTAGGCTACTATTTCAGTAGTAAAGTAATGATGAATTGGAAGTGAAAATTTTGTTACAATTCTTTGAAAAAATTCTCAATTATATTCCTCAAATCACATAGTTACAGGAACATCTGTGCTCGAATTTGTTTTTACCTAAGACTAGAGCTCCAGATGGATGCTGATATGCAATTTTACTTTCCATGCATAAAGCATTTTTCCCCAAACTTAGCTTTCTATGTTTCGCGGGTTTAAAAGTATCTAAACTTCATTTTTGTATACTTCATTTTCTGATCAATTTATAGCGTAGTACAAAAATAATGTGGATGACAATTTATTAAAAACTATCGAGCTTTTATTGAAACGGCCCTAACGATATCACTGAATCAAGTGGTTAGGCACAAACTGATTTGAAATGTCTAAAATACGTGAAACCCCAATACAGTTTTTTGCTGCGAATACAATTAAAGCCAATGTTGAAGTTAATCACTTATTAGGTATGAAAACGATACAGCAGGGAGTCTGGTATTCAAGCTTCTAACGAGTTTCATGTTACACGTTGTTTTTTGATTGGCAATACTTTAACACCAATTTTATGTTCAACACCAGTACCTAGCACGCACAGAAGAACAATTTACATGTAACACCATAACAATATTTCATGCAGTCGAACGTTTACGGGCCCATCAAATTTCACGTCGATACGCTAGACTAGCTGTCATCAATAATCAAATTAAAAACACTGAGCCAGACCGCCCACGGGACCAGGCAGCCGTTCCGTCGGTTTTTTCCCAATTTTTTTTACCTGGAATTTTAATTTTACTGCACACGCGTCGTTAAATAAAAGACCTTAATTTAATGCTTCATCGGGTGATGCAGCGGCATCGCCAACAAGGGGCGGAAAGGTTCTTATTCCCCAGATATGACACACTGCATGTCCACTCCAATTTCAAAGTTTTTGGAATGAATCACTTCCCTCTAATCCATCGAAATCGTCGGACAATAGTATTGAAGGCCTTTGTATTTCGGCTTCGCCTTCGTGGCGATATTTACATAAACAAATAAGCTTGATAGTGTTGATTGTAGTTGCAACAAGGTTATCATCAACAAAAGAAGTTTTGGGCTCGTTTTTCGATCTTCTGTCGTGCCGCAGAAGCACTGCAAGGAGATAAATATCTATTCACATTGTAATTATCAACCAACAAACTCCCCAGCAGCCCATTCCACTTCGTCGGACATCATCAAAGGCATCTGCATTTAGGCCTTGCCTTCATGGCGACTCGAGGTATGAAAACATGTTTGCATAAGAAATAAGAATCGTCGCGAAAGAAGACATGTCTATTCACATTGACATTGAAGCGCTGTAATCTATAACTTTCTGGGAACAAACTTCCGGCAACCTATTCCAAAAGAACGATTTTCAGAAGAAGAGGTTTGTTCGAGGTATTGGAAGTTCGACCTGGCCTCTAATGTTTACTGTTCTGATGACTCTTGGATGTTATCATACGAGAGATTCAAAGAGTGCTTCGGAATGGATCCCCAAAGAAGCCAGAAATGGTCTGATGTGATCCTTGTAGAGTAGCAGCAATTTTCTGGAGTGGGAGTGAACCACCTCCAGCCTCTGGGACTCCAACCTAGCAAGTTTGGCGACATGATCGTCTCAGGACATGTTATTGTTGATGTTAATCTTTAGATGCTTGAAGGAATATGACTCAAGTATTGATCTGGTTGTTCTCTGCGTTTCCTCTGCTTTAAACTGCTTTGTAGATCTCATTCGACAATGCTTTCGATGTTCTCATTGATCGAACAACATGTTGTTCCAGCCGATGTATGCTCTTTCCGTTAGAGTTTTCAAACATATTTTTCAGGTGGAGATTTTGTTGAAGAGAAAATGTATGGCGGTTAAATGTTTTTGTGGAATTCAAGGAATGTTGCTTGTATTTGAACATTTGAAGCTAGTCATTGCCTATGATTTTTCACCCAGTTCACATGGAATGCGTCTAATATTTATATAAGATTGGAACTTGCATTAATCATGTTTTAATTGCAATAGGCGGTAATTCTAAGTGGGGATGATAAAGAACAGAAATCAGATTCGTGCTTGAAAGTCCGTATTTATTAATTCAACAAAATTTATTTATTTAACAAATAATCGGTGGGTTCATAAATTTACTACCATAGAATAAACATTGTGGAGTTCATTGAAAATTGTTTCACATGAAAGTTATAGATACTCATAAAACATTTACAATGAGTTTTCAACTATTCAAGTTTTTTTCATGTGTGTAGTTGACTTCTTTCCTAGAGAAAGAACATAGCTCTGGCACACAGGAGGCTGAAACTAATAAATCTGGGACAGTGGACCATGCATGGACCGAGTACCACAGAGGCCCATAGGACGAAACTATGGTCATACACAAAGAGCCTCATTGGAATATCCGAAAGTGCAAGAAGGCTGCTTTGAAAGCTAGCAAACACAATGTTTACAGCAGACTGAATGTGGAGATCAAACTAATATCAGGCGCTTACTCATCCTTCGCCAGACAGCGTGAGTCATCACCATCGGTAGAACTACCTGTTACTAGTTTGGATATCGGACAGGAAGGGGTAACGGCGGCGGACTAAAAGTGTAAAAGCGGCATGGCCGATGTTTTCACCTGAAGGCGATTGAGGATAACACATCAAACAAGACGTTGTGAAATCTAAAAATACTTCACGGTCAATGGAAACCCTAAACAGTATTACTAAAAGATCCATATTATCTATAAATTTCAAAGAACAGAGCTTGATGAGTTTGATGAATTTTATAGCAATATGATATGAGATCATAGTAGGGAAAGCTGCTATATGTTGTTTAATACGAATGATTCCGTGCAGTAACTAGCTACTAAAAATGAATAACTAATATGTTTTTCAAATCTATAATTATTTTTTTACATAGATCAATTTACTTTACCTCATTTCCATAGATAATCTATCAAACAACTCAGATGGTGCTAGCTCTAAGCTTCTCAAAAGAATTATCTCCGTCACTGGGGTGATTGTGATGAAGGAACGTATGTGTACGGGGTGCCGGTTTGTCGAGTTTTTATGCTATCGTAAACAGCAGAAGACAATGTCTTTTGAAATTTTCGAAGCTTTACAGATTCGGGCTCAATTTCAGCCTTCCTAAAAGTATACATACACATAATGTTGAGTATCTGTCATGCCAATCAACCAATTGGATAGAAGTGTCCAGAACTGAAGTTATAATTAAAATACGTGAGTGAAATCCTTGATTTTAAGCAATGGCGGAATGAATTCAATAATGCAGATGGAGGAAGCACGTGTCTGCTTTGCCTCAAATCCAATGTTTTCGCCAACAATAAAAAGAGTATTGTTAAAACATGAAATGAAAACGGAGAAATTAAATTGTAAGGCGATTTCATTTTTAGCGGTTGCGATACTCTATCCATGATGTTTTGCACTGAATGACGTATCAAGTATCTTAATGTTATTATCTGCTGCTTTCTAAGAACCTGCCAAAAGAGGGGGACAGAAGTAATTGAATTTGCCGCCTGTAGCAAAAAGGGAGAGAGGTAAAATCGGCGTACCTCAATATTATACACTTTGGATAGAGATAATGCATTTTTTTGGATATGTGTTCAACTGTATCTCAGATTTCTTAATTAAATTCCAAGGCAGGTGATTGGGTATCAACTCACGCTGAAATATTTAGCTGTTGGGATACATTCCTCATGAAGTTTTTGGCTAAACAAGCTATCAAATCAGAGGTCTTCATCTATATACCTGTTTTATAAAAACCTGCTGTGAAGGGATTGTCGGTAATCAATTTTTTTGTTCGTAAAAAATTCTCGATAGAGTCATATTAATTATAAATATAATTATTTTGTTAAGCTTTCTGTTTACTCTAAATGCTACGAGTATGAATCTATCTGCAATGTTGAACAGTTTCTTACAGCTGCTATCCTTTCAACGGGGTACATTGCAGATATTTTATTACCCACTGCACCTCTAGCGGCGCGAGGCAGTTCTGTGCGGCCTGATATCGCTGATCCCCCATAAATAATAATCAATTCCCCGGCGCGGCTACTCATTATGGGTTGTTAGAGATCACAGATAGCTTTCAGTCCATGACACCTTTCCCCGTCATCATCGCCATGGTGACGATGCCGTCCACATACCTGGCTTTCGGTCACTTTTCACCTCTTCACACTCCCACGCCAATATGGTTAAGTACAAGTCGTTTAGACTGCCATGCTCTTGTTTTCTTATTTTCGCAAAGCGCTTTTAGGGCACTCGTATGTTCAGCTTTTTACCTCCACTTTGTATTTTCGATGTATGTCATCAAATGATACTGTCCAAGCTTGATATTTTAATAGGATGGGAACATTACCACGCTTCTACTCCAACCAAGAACTAAAATTTGTCGCACAAAACCTGAGACTTAGATATAGTATAGAGTATAGTCACTCCATTGAGTTACGTAAGTATATATCCGATGGCAGTAAAAGCTATAGATTTGGAAGGACCAAATGAGTTAGGGAAAGAAAGTGGTATTTCCCTTTTCCAAACCAAAAAGAACCAGGTCGCTTTTTTAGAAATTAAAACGTGGCCATAAGGTCGATAGCTCTGATACACCAAATGTTAAGAGCATCTAGGAACGTCTAGACCTCATTCATGCCAACTGCTTAGTGGGTACAAATATTTTGTTGCATTTATTTTATTTTTATTTCACAACACTCAGCAGTACAAATACCTTACAGGAGTTAAAATACATCAATAAAAATTTAGTAAATATAATGAGACACAATATAAACCAAACCAAGGCACATAATCAACATAAAATATTTGAGTAACTGCTTATTACTATTATAGATACAAGTATTAACAAATATATTGAAGCTAATCATTAGAAATTATCATTTTTATCGAATGTACAGTAAATTATATCAAGCTCTTCATTGAAGGAATCGTAGTTTGTGTACAGGGTAAAGAGTAGGGAGTGATGCGTGAGGATTGTGCGTGCAATTGGAAGATGAAATGGATACATCTCGTTATAATTATTGGTACATTAATTGGGATTTTACAGATTTATCTCTCCTCAATGGCTTTAACGATATCTCTCATGATGTAAAACAAAATGCGTCATCTGTGGGCAGATTACCAAGTGGAACGAAGTGGGTTATCAATACTATACCGAAAAAGCATTTTCACTCTCACACTTGGCTCGTGCGTCTTGTTGCATATCAGATCCTCTCGAGTTACTTCATTAGACCTCTCAACCGTCGATTGCTGTGCATATGTTTTTTAATGAGTTCCCTACCCATAATACGTACTGATAAACCCATAACCGCCCATCATTCGTCAGCTGGTCAATTTCATCAAGTTCCCCGTGGTGTACTTACTCTTCGAAATTAATCGGGTAACGGTTGAATAGCAACCGCATAAACATAGTCGCACTTGCAGCTAGAGGAAACAGTTTTAAGGTTCGATGCCGGCAATAACAGCCACGGAGCGTAATAAGTAGGTAGTTTTTTATATTACTGAATGACAGTTGAGTGGCTGTTAGTGCCAGAGATGCCAGTTTTCATGGTATTATATATCACGTTCACGAAGGAAAATCTCATGGTGTCATGCTTTGACGATGAAATCTCATGCCTTGCTCGAAGTTGCTTGAAGAATATCAAGCATAGCATGTCATGGTTCATACTGTTATCGTGAAGATCTATTTCTTAAATAATAATAAATTGGGGAACCGTTAATCGAACATTATTACTCCTATAATCCTGCCCTCTTAAGTTCCATGTGCATAGATGCCTTTCATAGCATACTAACGACTTATCTGAATCCTTTACACTGTAGGAACAAAGGAGGTATCGTTGAGACCAGTTCTTCATATATAGTCCGAATGTGTACTAGCAGTCTAACCTAGTCCATCTAGTAGGGTCCGAGAGTGGAAGAATCACGGAGGAAAGGAAGAACGAATAACCAGATGAAAAAAAAAATCGAAATATTTCATGACCTATTCGTCGATCTGTTCAATAATCCTTGGCTTTATAGAGGACTATAACTTGGAAAGTACTATTCGGGTTTTGTTGAAATTTTGATGGTAAATTACTCATGTATCTTCTGAAATGTATCCTGGGGTTGTCTAGCTCATCATATTTTTACAAGCTTTTATTCAACTTGTATATACGTACTATCACTATGTTTGTTCGGTGGAATCTTGCAACTCAATTTTGGAGCAGATATCTCCAACCGATTGAGTTGAAATTTTGTATACACGTTTAGTTTGGATGACAATGCATGGTTACCTGTGTAACGTCATTCTAAATCCAACATAGCGGAAGACCCAAGATGATGGACAAGTTATTTTTGATGCACTCCTACAATATGGGCATCAAATGAAAAGGATTAAAAATTCAAGATTTTTTCAATTATGAAATATCCAATTATCCCTTATTCTCAAGATTTTTCAATTGATTACACAATGCGGGAGAAGTACAGCATCATCATACTTACGCTACGCTACGCCATAATTTGAGTACATCACTGAAGGTATTAAACTTTCGACAAGGTGAAGTCGATACTAGTCTTATCCTTTCCAATCCATCTGCAGCAACATTTCAATTGATAAATCTTCGGGGATTTAAGACTGTTCATGATTTAAGCCTCTCCAAATTATTAGATGAACTTACTCCACAAACATGTGGCGTAAGCTTATGTCAAAATCCATAATTTGTTTGTTGGTTCTATAAAGTCCGGAATATTTTAGATGATCTTATCTTATGCATTCTCTCGTTATTTCGGTGCAAAAATGTCATTTCTATCCCATTATTCGGTATTGATTTATTAATAATGAGGCTATTTCCTTTTTACAAAACATGAGCGAGTAAAACGGGATGTAACTGTATCAGTATTAGAATCTTTATGGAAATAATTGACTCAGTAAATGAGGTATGAAGTCGTTATTTCATTGTCTTGAATATTTTGTATTTCACATCTCGATTGCTGGCGAATCTCCAATACCTTTTTAAATGAAGATGATTAAAGATACCACAACGATAGAAATGTCGTCAAATGCGAAATTAGATAAACAAGATAATGGAAGTTCCAAACAAAGTTATTGAGTGGTATAATTTTGAGGCTCGAAAAACATTTTTTTTTTCATTAACCGTTCAATACGAACAAGAACGGTACTATATTCGCAGGGTGCATGAAAAGAAGTGGAGGGACGCATGCAGATTTAAATAATAATTGAACATATGAAGTTGTCGAATTATCATACTATATGTTTGTGACTAATTGTTTTTGAGTGGTGACAATATCACGTACGATTTTGATATCGCAAAACGTTTTGCAAGCATATCTCTCGAAATATCAAGTATCAAGGCTTGATATCTCCTGGTTCCCGCTGTTGTGACTACTTACCATTACTTTCAAGCATTAAAGTAGGTAAAATTGAAATTAGCATTCAGTCTATCCGCACACCTCATCCTTTGATTGGCTGAAAATGTCTAGCGTTCATTTTTATTCTTTAAATTACCTATTAAATTCGCTTATCACTTTCGCTGCATTTTCCACAAAAATGTTTTGGCGTAACCGTTCATATAAACGTGACAATAAGTTATATATATCCATATAATATAATATATGCACAACACATCCACCATTTTTCAGTCACGTTGAGTTATTATAACATACTACATTGTAAAGTTAGATTTAAAGGTGTTGATGCCTAGACAATGTTCTGTTTGCTTGTATGTCATGCTTTGTTTCGTGAAATCGTAGGTTATTTCTTTATATATAAACGTCCATAAAGTTAGATATGATTCGATTATAATCTAGACCTTTCTTGTAGTAAATTTGTAGTGCTGCCATAAAACTATTCAGGAGTATAAACAGGAGTAGCAAGATCGGTGAAGATTCATCTGGTGAAGCTTAACCTATGGCTACTTCAATAAATTCTCCTTTCCTCCCTTTAATTCAACCACCTTCAATCTGCGAAGGTCAACACAGAATATTGGACATTGTCAGATAGAGTTCCCCAATCCGACTCTGCCTCCCTTCGCACGTAGCAAATTTTCCCCGTTACCCAGCGTTACACATCCCACTTCTCATTATCAGGGCGCATGTAGATCAGAACACAATATCATGCCGACTTCCAGCCGTTCCCGCTCTGTGCGGAGTGGCAGGCGGTGAAACGAGACACCATGTTTGCATATTCCAACAAAACAAATAACGGATCGTATTTCCATTTGGAAAGGAAGGAATTGTTATAATTCGCAGCGTTATTGTCGTTATCGGGTTACAAATTGTTTTTGAGAAACGCCTCGCTGATATACTGCTACGGACGGGATCAAGAATGAGAATGTGTACCTATCATAACAATTGAGCACTATTTTAATAACATTTTCAAACTTTCAAAACTCATGCAATCTTGTCATTGTCTGCTGTAGAACGTTGGCAATCATGTCGGCGATCCTGATATTAATTCCATTCAATCAGTGTTGCAGCTAGCTCAGGGCGAATTCCGTAATTTTCTGCACCAATCCTCTCTCGAAAAACTCTGAAGGCAAGGAACCTCCCTACTGGTGTCATTCTCCGCCTTTTTGGGCTCCAAGCAGCCTGCGCCACTGGCATAAACAAGGAAGATTTGATCGCCAAAAATCGTATTTCAATAATAATATACGGTATTCAGATTTCATGTTCACTGCGTCAAAACAAACACGGGCGCTCAGTCACTAAATCCTCCTGCATTTATTGCTTACTAATGCGTGGTCAGCTTACGCTTACGCTTACGACCAATAGGAGCGCGATACTTCGATTATCGAGTGTTTGTTTAGCACGGTGAACATGATATTTGAATAGAGTATAGATTACTTGACCAATTCATAACGTATATAATAAAACAAAAGCCGCGACCCGTACGTCGATCATAGTGATTCAGAGAGTAATACGAGCATGGTTAATAAAAATGTTTCTGTATTTGCTGCTAATTTTTGACATTATTTAAAATACGAATGTTCATGCTTCACTAAGTAATATATTTGCTTTGGCCGCGTTAAAGACATTTAATCATGTTTGCATGAGAAAAATTCACGGTACTTCTGTCAAAGATCAGGTATTGGTTTTGCATTGTACATGATCAAGAATAGGATCAAGGTTTACGATCAACTTAACCTTATCATAATTATTGTTATTGTCACCGTCAAGTATCACAAATAAGTATTGTGCTTTTTGTGGATTTTCCTCACAAGGTAAAAACTTTTCTGTTTTGCATTCAAATTTCTAATCTTTCATTGACGTACCCAAAAAATACTGGCGAAGTCAAAATAATAATTCCTTGACCATTTATTTATTCGACAATGCAGAAACATTTTTTGTACTAAATATGTTTTCATATACTTGGTGCAACTCTTCCACAATACAGATAAAATAATCCAATATTTCACACACAGTTTCACAAATAAAACTAACTCACAGTGAAACGTTTTATTTGTGTGGTTCATCTTGGATTGAGACTTAGTCATTCTACAAAAATGCTATTTGGACGGCATGAAAAATCTTATAATAATTAAAATAACTCATTTATATGGATATTGCCCCAGTATACTATTCGATCAGGAAAACTAATTGACGGTGTATAATCTCTACAGATCTCCCAGGTTCGTGGGACTAAGCCTTACAATTTGATATCTTTCCTTTTACTTCGTAAGTTAGTTCTCGTGTTTACAAATCGTAACTAGCCTAAGACGGTGAAATAATTTTCTAAATGAGATTTCAAATTATATACCGGATTCTAGAAAAAGAAAAAGGACGTATATATAGTAGATTAAAGATGGCTATCAGCGGAAACTTATAACTCAAACTCTAATAAGAAGCAGTTTTCTTTTATTAATAGTCCGAAAAGTAGATCTAATTTTAGTGCTGTCAGACACGGAATACGGCTATATTTTATCATTTTTCTTTCCGGTGCTCAGTGAGAGAGGTGCGGAATGGATGTTTGTGGATTATTGGGAAGGGTGAAATTCCGATGACCTAACTGTGTAGAAATGAATGAACCTTGTCGGCCGGATCTTCATAATTATATGACTCAACAATAACAAATGTTCATAGCACGGAAGCCCGGAAACGTCACATATTTATCAAATTATCTATGTCTTGAGGACCTTCACATAAATACTATCAGAGATCATGATTCCATAATTATATATCCATTAGTCACATAAAATGTTGTCATCATTTGCCAGGTATGTATCTTACCTACCTAATTCATATGGAAAATGCTAAAAGGTATATTAAAAAAATATATTTTCTTAATTTGTAGACAAGGTACAGAAAATATGACAAAAATCAGTATAGCTTTGAACTTTCCTATTTGTATTCAAAGCTACGGAATCATGAGAAAGCATCACAATGAAGATTATTGTAATCACGGAACCACAGTGCGAAAAAATCTAGTTCACGAAAATTTACATAATATCCAGTCTTTTAAAAATATACTGCCAGTAAATAGATGCTCCAAAATCTTCAATCAACTAATTCCATTGCAAGTTCGGTAGATTCAGCAGGTTAAACAGCTCAGAAATTAACAACGATTCATGTTTTGCTAAAATGCAGAAATCTACAAAAAAGTAGTTGCTAAAACAAAATTGGAAGAAATTATACCCCCTTTAAAGGAGAATTTTATTTTTTAACAAAATCATATATATATCTAAAAAGTAGAAGAAGGATAATCGATGCCAAAACTTTATAGATTTTAGAACATTTTTAGCAACCCTAAAAAATTTAGATTCGCCCCTCTCGACGTCCTCCCTAACCCTCTGGATATAGTCCTACTAAACATCTTTCGAAATCATTGAAGATTCATCGCCTATTCACATGGCGTGAAAAGTCGATCCTTTTGCATACGATTTTAGTAGAATCGATTCTTTCATGCGCAACGTACGTACAATTAGAGCAATCTTACTCTACATCAGTTCCTAACCTGTATGAAAAAACGCCGTATGCATCGGAACGAGACCCACCTAAAGGCGATCGCGTTATAACGAGCAGGCACCTACCTTCGCGCAGCAGTGGTACCAACTTATTGTTTCAATTAAAACTTTTGACAAACATGCCGTATTTATGGGACCACCCTGCTGGGATATTTATAGATCTACCGGACGGATTCGAGCCGTTTGTGAGAGAGTGTGTGTGTACGTATCAAACTAATAAGTTTAAATAATTTAACTGCCGCAGTAACTTTAAGTTATTTTACGAGCTACAGACACGATCGCTGCTTGTAAATAATAATTACTGGTAGCTGGCATGGACGGGGTTGCAGATTGATTTTCGGGGGAAGTTGAGGAATTGCCATGCACATTCCGTCCAGAATCGACTTTATTTTCCACCAGATTCAATAAGCTCATAAATGATGGCCGCACGAGTCATGACTTGGTGGATTCGACGTGGTTCTTCCTTCTCTAGAAATTTTATAAAATCTGCTGCGTCGTCATGCGCCGAACACAATTACATCAATATATTGTAGAATTCGACAAAAGTTTTTTTAACAACAAGATAAAAATTTTGTTAATTATCATCAGACATTCCGTAGCTTCGAAAGATACTAAAAAAAATTTGTCTTTGCTGAATGTTATCTCAAAATAGTGTAATGATATTTGTTTTACAAAACCCCTAATCATATAAAAAAATTCCTTATATTGCATTAAACTCAACGTACAGCCTAAAAACGTATTTGATAGGCGTTGAGCTAGAGTGTAACGCATTATCCTACTAACCAATAGAAAATTCATTCATAGGCAGATCAAAGATTTCATTCGCAATATTTTTTTACTGTGGTGACTCTTGACCACTGGCAATCAACTAAAAGGCACTCGTTTATATAAAAGCTACACCAGCTTATTGTTGATAGTCATATGCTTGAGAATTCATTTCTCACTCTTCATTTGTATTGGATTGCCGACTCCCCTTTGAACAACCTAATAAGGCAATCATTCTACGCTACTGACTGCCTATTTCATTCCGATTCTCGTGACAACAGTTCGTTTGGTTTCTTGAACGTTTCCTATTAAAAAAGCAAACTGCTAAGCTCTTTGGTTGAAATATATTTTATTAACGCAAAACATAATTATCACTACTTCTGCAATATATCGGCAGTAATAAACATATTTTCGGCATTTTTCCATTCCATTCTGCAACTGTTATTAATCCTGCGTTCAACACTCCGGAGGTTGTTTTCCTGCTGTTAAAATACGATGACAGTAGGCATTAAATTTCAGTACGTTCGCCACTGGGCTGGTTTGATTTGTGTGATAGATACTATAAATATTTTTCGGCTGAATTTACAATAATTTTAGTTACGTAAGTCAATGTTCTGATGGGACAGTTATACATTTTTTCCAATTAAACTACAAAAAAAGAGTCCAGTCAAGTCTACTGACTCAGTATCCTTCCAGGTATTCATTGAGAAGGTTCCATAACACGTAATTATTTTATCATAAAAAAAGACAAAGTATATTTATCATTTCCTGAAGGACATTTTCAAGTATTCCAAGATAAAATAGCGTTTCTGGATCATTAGTTGGATATATGGCATTATCAAATACGAGTATTATATTCACGATCCATTTTTTAAACTCTTAATATAATGACAGTTGCACATTCACAAAGACTCTTGATTACATCATTTTCATGAACATTCCGCGTATATCCTTTATTCTAAATCGTCAATATATGTATATCTATTTTGAAGGTAAATCCATCATATTGCTCTGGTAGACGTAATACGTCTATAATTCCAATATCCATCCCCCATTTGAAGAAGTGTACCATATTTTAAATGAAAATCGCAAGGCCAACTTGAAAAAGTTATACGAATATATAAAGCCTTGTTGCTGTTCCACAAGATTTAAATGTCAGAACCTCAACAGAAACAGAACTGTATTGTTACAATAAGCGAAATGTGTACTTTCGACCAAGAGATAATATTGAGCTTGTGAGAGATTTAACACGCATTTCCTGTGCTGTGAGTGACGTGACAGGCTGACAGAAGATCTGCTACAGACGGTCTTTCTCGAACAATCGGTGTATTCAGATGATTCCTGCTCACTACACATTGAAGATATTTTTGCAGATAATTATATTTGATCTATTCAGAAAATAATAATTATATTGACCTATTTTATATACAATATATCTGAAAGTCCACTCAAACGATATTTTTATTAGACGTATAGGTTTTATTATTGATAGGAAGCCATGTTTACCTACAATGTTCTGCTGTAATCTCAATATCAATGCAATATTTCCAGCATATTGCATGTAATTTGAATCTATGAATTGAGTTATGATATCACGATTCATATGTTCCATATAAATACTCATCAGTAGTAAATATTAACACTGCGTAAAATCTTCTTATTCCGCAACTCTAGTAGACCGTATAAAATGCATTTAATGTAACACTGATTTCAATGTTGCCCCCCTTGTCGCTAGTTTTGAATTTGATAGCAAGGCAGTGACAATTGATATGCGGGTCAAGAGGCAAAATAAACTAACAAAATTTTTTGGAAAGCGAATGTAACCTCTCAACCTGGCTCTTTCGAACACTGTGTTAAGTTAATTTAGTTCAACTGAAGACCATAAAAGATCACACATTTTATGGACAATGCTGGTCCGAAGTAAAACTTTTGATAAGTCTAGGTTATCTATGATTTTTAAGCATCAAGCATATCCATGTTACTTCAATGATCAATTTTCTGCTTCCAGTTTGCGAAAGTCGTGATTTAACAGTTGCTTTATGCTTTATGGAGATGAACCTAATATCAGTACCAATCTGCTAATCATTTGAAATAAATCTGTTTTATCATCTTATTTGCATGAAATCCAAAGTACTAGTATATATAGTTTCGCATTGCGACTTGAAGTCGTCTCAGGAAGTATGAAGCAGCCTTCCTCTCATATAATAATTGGCAGACGTTTATTGGACTGTCAAGATATGTTGATTGATTATTCATCTTATACTTTTACTGGCCTCTAACTTAAAACGCCTGTGATTTAAGAAACATAGGCAATTTCATAAAATTTATTGCGATGTTTGTTATATTTGATCCTATTATTAGAGAAGATGTAAATGGTTACAAAAAATATCAAAATCTTTCAGATATAGAGCATATTTTGAGAGTGATTCGTGTGTCAAAATATTATTCCATTTGTCTGGATTCACCACCTGATGTTACTGAATACTGAATGTTACAAAAATATTAATACTAACAAAATAGAGATAAACTAAAGTTTTATTGCATTTCATACCATGACAGATTCAAATGGAAAAGATTCAAGCTAGTTTTTGCCTAATCTGCTAGAAAACCTAAAACCTAAAATTGTAGGTTATGACAAACGTAGTTTGCACACTCGTACAGATGTAAATCCCAGAGCGTTTTTAGACCCTGTTTCGCCCATAGCTTATATTTTAAGAATTTAATTAATAAAAATTTATAAATACATTTATTTATTATTATTCTATTAAATTTGATCTTCTGAACTGAGGTCTTGTATAGGACATAAGGTACAATCATACAGCAATTGAAATGTTAAAACTGGACAAGTGATACAGTGAAACAGGGGAGAATACGCAGAAATCATACAAGTGACAGAAAAGAAACCACTATATAGTTCACACTATCATACTCTCTCAATACACGTGAACCTCATGTCGATTACAAAAATTCCTTATCTGTAGAGTCAAAAAGGTTTCGACCAATTTTCGAACAATCCAGAGAATTTCTTAAGAACTGAAGCGGGTATGCAATAAAAACATATCTAAAATCTTGAATACCCATCACTTTGACAAATTAAAAACAACATCAACGTTCCCAAAATTAAACGGGTAAGCATCCGATCGTTATTTTGGATAAGTAGCCTCTAAACACACACGAAGAGATTTCACTCGTCCACATTCCCGTCTAAAAAAACAACGAAAAACATTTATACTGCTTGTAATGTTGGTATCGTTTTCGTTTCCAACGCCTAATATATTTAAAAAACCATCGCAGTGTCATGTTATACCCCCTGATTTTCCACCACGACCCATTCACGTATCATCTCTCCATCTTTCTCTTCGAGCATCAAGTAGGCGGCAAACGGGTAATGCCATGGGCGGACAACTTGTTTGGTGGACTGGGGAGTAGAAGGTCAAAGGTAATGCACGGTAATTTACTTTAAATTTTGAATGAATGTAGCTCTCAAAATCTATATTTTATATATTAGGAACCAAAAAAGGCTCTAGTTGCTTTGGTTTGTTGAAACCTCGCCATCATGTTAAAGTTGCAAGTCATTTATGCAGAAGGCCAGTTGTTGGCACCATTTAGTTTTGTTATACTAGGATCTAGAGTTCTGTAGGATGAAGGAATCAAGCATCAAACTAGATAGTAATGCAATATTTGCTCGCTTCCTTGTCATTTGTTTGTTTGATGAAAAACAAATAACGATTATAATAGAATATTAGATAACTGATACGTCGTTCTATCACCTGCGTTATAAAAAATATATGTTTTTGTGCTGCAGATAATATGGATATTACATGTTGTGTGCGTTTTCTCAAAGACAACTGCTCTATATACTCCTTACGATTATTCTCTTAAATACATGGTAAGATTTTTATCAATAATTTTATTTTAAATTTCTTGTTCCTGTTAAAAAAATGATATATAAAAATGTTATTATAAAGTTATGAATATCCTAGTTTATCGTACCCGAAATTTCAATACTATCAGTACTTTCCAGATCGAAGAAAAGTAATTCTCCACTTTCCTTACTCACCCAATTCCCCTCTATACAGACACCTATGAGCATAACGTGTACTGAAAACTGGCGATGCCCGAGGAATGAGATTAAAATCAGGTAAGTTTGTTGAACACAAATTTGTCGGGAATTTTTAAGTGTTTTATTTCTACGGCGGTTCCAACCCAGCAGGGGTCTATTGTAGACAATATTTACACCAGCTAGCGCTTAATAAATTATTTGGCGATTTTATCATTCCAACGCGACATATCCAACCATATATTACAGTTTAGTGGATCCAGCTGGATCAGTGAAGGATTTGTCTTTGCAGGGTGTGGACGCGACCACGAAGTAAATGGCTCTCTTTATATTATGGAATCCAAGAACTTTATTGATTGAATGTTATCCTCAATACTGTCTATTGGTGATTGGTAAACTGATAAATAATCAGCATATCAATATTATCAAAAATATACTAGAGAGTAGGTGGTCTTATATGGTACACACTCGTTCACGCTACTCATCCTTTCGCTGTCACTCTTATCGATCTGGAGACTCAAACCAGCAATCCCCTAATCATTGGGGAGTACCTCTGCTGTACGTTGTCTAACCGTACCACCACGTGTAAAATAGTAGGAAACACAGGTCGAATGAGTAAGCATGCGTAACTGTATAATCGCATAAGAACTGAAATCTGACATTCGAGTGAAACAAAGAAATGTTTTTGGTGCGGATGGGGCTCTAGCTCATGTCTTTAGCATGCCTTGCAGGTCCCGCATCGTATCGCGATGACCACACGATATAGTGTGTCTTGTAAAGTACGCTCTTGTTGATACCATCTATGTTTCTAAGCCACCCTCACTTCAACCGTTCTAATTTGGAGAACACACTACTCACATCACTATTATTCTGAGATTTAGCTCACTACAATTGGTCTCTTTCAGTATTTCCTACATTTATGTGTGTATAACAGCAACTTCACATCACACTACCGATTTTTGTTACATCAGGAAGTGAACTGTAAATTTTAACTTTTTTAAAAATATCACAAGATGCTGATTGTACTGAGAATGAATTGCCTATAGTTTGACCATCCCAATTTTAATTTTCAGAGGACAGAATATCAAAATGCCTTTCTGGGCATTAAGGAACCAGCCTCAAAATCCTCCATTTTGTATCCAAGAACAAAACGTAAGAAAATCTTGTCTTATTTGAAAAACAACAAAACAACACTGTCTGCCTTGACACAATTGAAAAATTCGACGGCATTATAATTTCAAAATATAATTTAGTTTAGTCGGATGAAAAATGAAAAAGGCTGTCGAGATAGCCGAAACGTTAGCGACGATATACTTGATCTCACGGTATCTGGCTAAGCGATATATGTATAGATCTAACGAGCAAGTCATGAACTTGAAAAAAGCGTAGAAATTCAAACGAGGATGAAAAGGTTAAAGATGCCGTAAATCAGCACCCCGACCCCGACATACTATCTAGATTTCTAGATCTACAAGCACAGCGTTCATACTTGGGGCGATTTATTTCTTTGCCCATT
The DNA here is from genome assembly GCA_949316355.1 of Bruchidius siliquastri. Taxonomy (NCBI): domain Eukaryota; kingdom Metazoa; phylum Arthropoda; class Insecta; order Coleoptera; family Chrysomelidae; genus Bruchidius; species Bruchidius siliquastri. The sequence goes on along the minus strand of OX438533.1, from coordinate 1,452,457 downwards.
CCCAAAAATTAATTAATCCGCACAATTAGAAAATTATGTAAATATCAACGCTGTTTACGATTTATCACCGTGGTTTATCAGACGCACTGACAGCCAAGCATTCATTATAGTCGGTTAGTAAGACAAAGGTTGAACTCGGTTGGACTTATGAAAAATGGACCTCTCCCGGTAAGGTGCCTCCTTAAAGTGTGAATACATTGACATGAGAGGTGATTAATCTGCCTTCAGTGGTAGTCTGGTGCAATTGGACTGAGACCACACATAGTTTCTCTGTTTGGCATGACCCAGGCAGCATCAACTGGCTTCATCACACTATGTTAGCCCCTGTGTGCATTCTCAAGGTGTTATGGTTTGTTCTCGGATCCTAAATTAGAGGTATTTTCACGGGGTGACTTTGGGATTACATTGTCTCTCATAAGGATACGTGATATTTCTGGGATAGCGATACATTATGACTCATTTTAAAATTACCAGCAATAGTCTAGTATGTGAAGGTTTTGAGGGTAGCAAAACTATGAAATTGGCATGGAAATAGTCACAGAATACACATACAGAATTTAAAATAATCGTCCCAAGACAATTGTTTAACATTTAGAAAAATCACAAATTATCGAAAGCTATTGTTTCATTTTTCTCTGAGACTATCAGGAATTTTAAAAAACGATGTTCACAAAATGACAGGTAGGGGCGTTAGCTTGACAAATGTTATATATATTGTTGTCAAACGTTTGATACCTGTGTAAGTGGTAAAGTGCAATAGTTACCCTTTCTCTTCTTTCACGCTGAGGTATAAAAGGATCACCATACTCAATGACAGTCAGGTTGGCACTCACGGCGTTTAAATGTCCCAGGGTGATTCGGTACTTGTTTGGGCATGTCAACAGGAACTGAACAAACTGGAGCACAACAAAGTGAATATGGCGAGGGTGAGTCAGACAAGCTTGTATAAATGGAGTCATCAAGTGCCATGTTCAAAACCGGCTGGAGGAATAATTTATCCAAATAGGAATCAGCTTCGTATAGCTACTGAGCTCTTCACAGAACACTGTGGCCTAAAGGAGCTTCTGAAGGAAACCAGGGCTCTATAACGGAGACCTTAACTACAGACAATGCTAGGAAGAGAAAGAACAGGGTCAGTCCGTCACGTCCTCTGGGAAGCATAGACTAGAACCAATAGTACAGAATAGACATGATGAATCAAAGAAACAACCACATGATAAATTTCAGAAGTGGTGCTATGCATTTCATGGTATCTCAGTTACAACAATTGTGCATTGAATGAATATCTGTGATAGCCATAGCATCTAGATCCACTTTGACTGAAGCAATCTGTTTTCCTGTATAGGGGTCGGATCAGGGGCGTATAGCGTCCGCGTGGAAATTGCCGAGCGCGAAGTGTAATCGATGCATGGTTTATGGCGGTGCCGGTAATCAATTTGAGAGAACGGGCTCTGGTACCTTGCTATGATTTATGTCGATGGGTTCTTGTTAGGAAATTCGGTGAGAGGCTATCGGCCGTGTTGGAGAGAAATATTGGTTGTTTATACACGTCTAATTTTTGTTAACCATCGCGATGTGAATAAGTGTGCTCATGTAGATTTCGAATATGTGTGGGATGGGTGGTTCATCTTGGATTTGTTACGAATGAATATAACAGACTGTAATAAGACTTCGAGATATGACTGGATTATTTTCTTAAAGTTTTTTTACAATCAAATATCCCACAATAAACCTGTTATTAGGTTGATAGCCTAGAAAACATTGTGGGTTATTTTTTCGTTCATCAATTATTGAATGCTTGGATTCAATGCGCAAATCCTTATCCTTATATTCTGCATTGGACTAGGCAAAGCACTACCATCCTGAGAGGCATTATATCAACAGGACCGAGATAATATTAATATCGTATCAACGGAGACATCAAAGAAATTTCCGAATGAGGAAACCTTTTATGGAGTTCAGCACCAGAAACTGAGGGTTTTCTTTCGCTCCAGAAAAAGGCGCTGGTCAAACCATCTCTAGCGTATTGCTCGCACAGTTTTTCTCTCGGTGGGCCTGGTGAGAAGTTATCTCTAAGACATTTTAAAAACACAGCATGCAAAGCGATCAATTAAACACTGGTTTTCTTACTATGTTATGAAGTTTGCAGATCTTGAAAAAGTATGCTAATTTGTACTTATTTTATTTACTTATACTACAGGTGTAGATTGAGTGGAATAGAAATAGAGAAAATTGCATATCTTAAACTGGGAAAAACTGCTGGAAAGGGTGTAGCATTTTATAAATAAAGGGTCGTAGGATATCATTTTGATTATATCCAAACCTTATTATATATTTTCACAAAATCACGATTGAGTACGTAATAACGGTGTAATTCTTGGTTATTGGAACGCAAAAAAGTGTAATATGCGAAGAAATTTTTTTAGGAGGAAACTTTCTAACGATGCTGTATGAAAGAACTTTTTCAATACAGTTGATTTTTAAATAACGTAATTTGGCCGTATATAGAAAGTGCCGACCTATGGGTAGCTTTGTAGAGACGTGGTTGTCACGAAACTAATTGCTGATTTGGAAACAACAACTAAATGACTAGTTAAGCTTGAATAACGTAGGTTCATTAGCGAGTTTCCGATCATAAAGGAATTGTTGGAGTCGAATATCTAATGGTACATTCACTGTCAACTGTATCAAATCGTATTTTCCATACGAGAATAGCTATCTTTGACTGCGGATTCTGGTACTGAGGTATGACTTCTATCCTTAGTAACTCAGATTCTATCAGATGTGCTAGAAAAAAATATCGGTTGTTTATTCACGTCGGATATCTGTTCGCTATCCCGGTGTGAATCATTATATCCGTGTGGGTTTTCATTATATAGGATGGGCGTTTCATCTTTCAAGTTTGCGCTATAGGATATGACAGACTGTGAAATATATGGCTGTAATGAGTGTTCCTAGTATGAGGAAGTTATTTGCATAAAGCTAATGATTTTTATAATTGAATAGTCCACAATTAATATAAAAGATGAAGGTAGCGGAGATTGTAGGTAGTTTTCTTGTTAAGCAGTTGTTGAATAATAGTATAAAAACTGGTCAGCAAAACGTCAGTGGATGGAACCATCTACTAAAGTCACCATCCACTTCAGTAACCCACTATTTAAGTTATCCACCACTCAAATTATGCACCACTTAAATTACCAACCACTTTAGCTTTGGGGCATCCTTAAAAATGAAAATTTGTCTACGTTTTGGGACACACGTAAAGTCTGGAACATCCTTGAGTTATGAAACATATTCAGTTCCTGGAATACCCGTATGGTATAAGTGCCATAAAGATATTCTTAGGTGCTAAGACCTAACCGTTGGCGCTTAGGAATGGAATTTAGCTGTGACTTGGCTTTCTAGTCGTGGGGACATCTATCTTTTTTTATATTCTATATTTAATACCCATCACTACAAGGAATTACAACTGGAGTGCCACGAAACTGCCATTGCATAATTATTAGTTTTTAGCAACATATACTCTATAAAATAATGGACCTATTTTTTTATTATGCCTATTGATTGCAGTATTAATTAGATCTAATTTCTAGGGAAGTTACTTCTACCGCCACACTACGGCGCTGTCAGTGATATCATCTTAAACTTTATATTCACCATCGATATTTAAAAATGATTTCATAAAAAATCTTTATCGATTTGCAAATCTTTACACATAACTGAATACACCCTTATATTAAATATATTAGGTAAGACCTCCGCATAAAAACTATAGCATGTAGCTCAAAGATGAGCCTGGAACTCTTTAACATTATGCTGAATTTTTTGCCGATGAGAAGCACCAGTCGCTCTTCATCACCCATCTAAGAATCCTGCCTTAAAAATCGATTATAACGCTCAATGAACCAAATAAATAAAAAATAGCTTTTATCAGCGGAATAAAAGCGCGATCTCCCTACGTTGGTACCTGAGATTTGGCAGTGTGTTTGAGGGACAGAAAGGAGCTCTTTTTCAAAAGAGCAACAACTTTTCATCAAAACGATAGGCATTGTTCTGACGCAATAATTACTGGGACAGGGATTCTACTGGGGGTAAGTGGGGCAAATTCATTTCATATCTTATATAAGACTCCAAAACTCTACTGATGTTACCTTTATCCTTCAGGATCACTATAATTTAAGCGACTTGTTTCACAAAGAAAATTTACTGATATCTTTTTTGCCCCCACCGCGTTTGTCAAAGTATAAAGCTTGAGAAATAAATATAAATATGAAATATCCAGCAGCACTGCTTACACCTCTCTGTGTGTCATCTCTAGTAAACATGTGGTCCTGTTGGCCTAATGCAACATGCGTTTAAAAATGTTGAACTTCATTTTAAGAGTTTTTATAGTGATTTTGAAAACATAAGTTATAACAATATGAGCTATGTATAACTGTATAACAAACTACATTTTACAGGTATTCGAATGACTGAAAAATCTTTAGATGTAATCAACAGGGATGCGTACGTCGTATTCGTCTCACCAAGACTAGTAAACAAAAATTCAAATAAGCCTAAGAATGGTAATATTGCGTTTTTGTTTTCGACTCTATGACTTCTGTGAATGCCCCACTCACCCCTGGTGCAAGGCAGTCTCCCGAGGGCCGCTCAACACATGGATGGAGAGATGCTGGGCCCGATAACTCTCTAAAAACCGTATAGAGAAGAGTATATGGTCTATTTATAGGCATTGTCAATGTACCGCCGAGGCGCTGTTCATTTTAATGTGCTTGTTTTTGGGATGCGACAGAAGCATAGGGGTGCCTTGTGCGAGGGAGAGAGAAGGCGATGGCCTCTTTAAAAGTATCAGGTTACCACGACGCGGGACAGCTGTTTTCGATGTGTGTGTGTGTGTGTGTACGCGAGGTACCAGAGGCGTATCAATAAATAGGTTTTGTAGGATGATGATGATAACGTACATGTTTTTCGTGCAGTATGATTCATGATCCAAGTGTAACAACTGTTATAGAAATTTGTGACGTCAAATACACTGACACAGCATTTCTCAATATATGATATATCCACGATTTATTCGGACTTATCAGCGGGAGCTTGTACCAGCTCTTCATTAAATTGCTTTGTTGAATCAAATTTGAAGTAATCATATAACCTTCTTACAGCCAAGACCTACTCTTCAAAGAGCTATTTTAACTTACCTTATCTTTAAGCCTTATATAATTATGTTTCCAATAAATATTTCGTAAGCCCCTGATAAACCACATTTCTACCCTGTTAAAGCCCATTGTACTCAAAACGATAAACTGTTTTGCCTAGATGAAATACAGGTTTGTTTTATGGACACTTAATGTGTGAGAATATGTCTTTATATAATGAGTATTTATGATATTTTATAAATTAAAGCAAAAAAATAAAATCCAAATATTTAATATGGCAAATGCTTTCCTCTGTACCTACTAGAAGCCTCGAAGTATTTATCATAGATATTCATTCCTGTTCTAATTCAAGTATACCCCATGATTAGATACCACGCAACTTATAGAATATTCGTCTTTCCAACATTCATTAAGTGTTTTCCATAAAGTCTGAGAACAACCTACGCCACTGTACGTTGAGCGTAACGACAAAGGATTGAGGCTTTGACAATATGGAAGTCTAACAAAAATGCACTGCGGAACATGTGTCCTCACTTTTAACTACTTGTTTTTGGGATGGGAACTCCATTCTAGTAGTACGGTCGTCATCGCTTTGTGAGCCTGTGACACTTGTCACCCTCGAGATCGTGATATTAATTTGTTTCTATTATGAAGACAACTGCTGGAACGCAAGTTCAAGGGACGTGTACATGCTTTGAATTCTTGTACATTGTACTTCACAACTGAAGAAACCGTTATTTTGTATTTTATTTTCAGAATTGGACTCTTGGAGCGAACAGCAACCATACAAAACAGGCGAAGAATTTATATGTAACCAAAATATTTAGAAATACCTACATCACAATGTAAAATGTTGATGAATATTGATGAAAATAAAAATGTTCGAAAGGTCAACCTAAAACAAATTATTCACTTCTAATGGTCCGGCATTCAACTGAAATTCCAAAATTTAGTACAACTCGATCGAATGCTATGAAATTCTATCAGAATCTTCAATAAACTGATACAACTACACATAAAATACTTGTAATGTATTTTCAAGAGGCTAAATAGGACTTTTCTTATGAATCACGATCCCCAATCAGTTAAATTAAAGTAACCTATAGTAAAAGTTGATAAACCAAAAATAAAACAATTAACCCACTACAATCACTTACTTGCTTTTCCCGCAAGTTGGATTGGACACAATTCGCATTTTGAAATCCGGATGGTGTGTTTTAAAACCCGCACTGGGTCAGTTTTTTCCGGATTTAAAAATAGGAATGGTGAATTTAGCCGCTCTTAAGGAAAAAAGATATAACCACACCCTGAAAATACAGTACATGATAAGAATTTAAATGGTTTAAATTTTATTAGACATTCTAAATGAATCAAAAATCTTTATTTCAGATGTATTGTTATATTTTAAGTCTACAGATATTTGAAAATGTCATGTTCATTTATTTTCTTTAAAGACAAAAGTGTCAATAATCATCTATGTACAAGATGGAGGATCAATTGGGTTAGACATTTACAGATCATAGAACGATTTTGAGCAACGCCAGATACATTTTGAGGTCTCCACCTCCTATGACATCCTAGAATTTTTTTGAATTGATGAAGGGCCTCGGGATCCATAAAAATGAGGTTTGTGAATTTTTTATTATTTTTTTTGACGCAACCGCACCAAATTTCGAAAACAAATGGCCTAGGATTATTACGGAACACTCAAACAGGCATACATACAGCTCGGCGGAAATGAGTGACATGATGTTAGTGATGTCATGAAACATTAAAAAATTACAAAATATCTAAATTGCAATTTTTCGCGACTACAATACATCACTGCCCATCGACGTGGGAAGTAGAATTAAGTTTTCAAAATCAAACAGGAAATATCTTTGAGCAACAGTAAGTTACGGAAAAGCCCTACATGGTTCTTGTGTAGGAAGCCTCTTTCTCAAAATATTGGAGACCAGTTTCATAAAATGTTCACGATATACTGCTGCCACTTTTGTTACAGATATAATATTATCTATACTTTTCTATTTAACATTGTTCACAAAATATCCTAAGAATATTTCGATGACGATGTTTAAGGTTTTCCTCAACCCTAATACCGAGTATTTCTTCCTAGTCATCCAAAATATATCTTCCCCTAACACCTAAAATATTCAATCAAATTTGAAACAGTATTGTACGAGTATATAACTAGTTAACTAGCTCATACATACGGATATGCTTAACTAATTTGATTGTCCTACGATTATCTTTAGTATTATTTAGTATTCTATTTAGTAGTATACTCAACTCTTCCTCTAGTTTTGTTTGTGAGTGAAACTTCGCAGTGCAGTTGAGCATATCCAACTCGAATAATGAATTATTATTATCATGTAATCGTTTCATTTTACTCTCGAAGCAACGTCTGATTAGGTGAGGCTAGAAGCCATGTGTTTCATTTCAGCGCCACTCCACGCTCTGAGCCATTTTAACTGTTAATCATCATAATGATCTGATTTATGTGCCCAACACTCTTAATTCCGACTTCGTACAATTAGAAGGCATTTTAGAAAATGAATAGGTAGGTAGGTGTAGGTAGGCCGATGCTGGATATATAAGTTATAGGCGTTCGTGATATTCAATTTACTGGGTAATTTAAAACACTCGGTCTAAATATATTGCTTTTCTAGACGTCTAAGTGTGACCAGGCTTGGCATCAGCCCAGAATTATGTTTTAACTGACCGTCTTGAGTTTTTCTCGAGGAAGAAAAATGAAGTATATTTATTTTAGAAAAAAGTTGCCAAGTACTCCCATTGGACTAGTCATTTTATTTGCTATACCGTGAGTAACCGTTTGATCTTAGTATTTTGATCTGTAATATAATGGTTTATAAAGCACTATCATGGTTGAAGCAAAAACGAAGTCAGAAGCTTACAAAGGTGAACCTTGAAACTCTTTAAGAATGACCCATTTTAAGTTCTTCAACAATGAAATGTGCAGCAGATTATTGAGTATGTTTAATATTACTTTTTATATTCTTTACTCCAAATTCACTATTCATTTTTAAGATCTTTATTAGAATTAGTCCGACGATGATTTTAATAAAAATCGAAGCGCGTCACTAAAAGAAAGAGTTCTATTTGTGAAACTGTGTGATAACTACACAACTTTTTATCTACATGAGGGATATTTTTGCCAAAGAGAATGCAAAATCAAAAGAAATCGGTCAATTTCGTCTTCGCGTCGAATAAGGAATGATCTAACCCGATGCCGGTGGTCAATTAAAAAATTGTACGTCGTGACTTTCACAGCCTACTGAAGTTATATGTCGATACAGATTATATAATCCTTCGATTATTCGAATTCGATAATCCGATTATGAAAACAATGCGATTAAGCCCACCATCAGTTCACACACTCGGTGTCTGAAGATTGTATGCCTCAAACGGATTCCTTCTTATTTTGAATGGACCATTAGGAATACACACGGAAATGTATGCGAATATAGACAAAGGTGATTTACTAGCCACTATTAAGAGTCTACGTTGTACATGTATGGAATTAGCCAGATTTAACGATATTCTTCTGTTACACAATTTCCTGTTCTTCTTAAAGACCGCACATATTGGATTCTTGAGTATGGCTCCGAATGCTAAACCGACAAAGCATAGCAAGTATATGTACGCACAAATTGCTCATTATCTAATAATTTACCTTATATGCATATAGTCATTATGTTGTAAATCCGTCAGTATTGTAGCTTTCCAGGAATAGTCTGATGTAGGTAGGCATGAACGGTACAAAGTTAATGTGAAGTACGTCTAGCAAGCTCACGTTCATTCATGTCCAACAAACCAGTTCTATGAAAATACCTAAGATATTAATTTTGCAACAGGAATCGTCTTTACAATAATCATTGATTGAAGTAATATATTACTCAAAGATATAATAATTTAAGCAAGAGCCATTATTTCGAAGTAGCATTTTTTTGGACTTAATATTAGTATTTTTGATTGGCTTAATCAGACTTTTATTGGTGAATATGAAACTCAACTTTCAGGAGTTATCAAATTACTTCGTTCGCCGCCATTTTTGAAATTAAATTTTTTGGGCGAGAAGCTGCATCTCGTGTTCCCGTCGCCAGAAATGATGAAGTCTAAGCTCGTATTTTACCTCCCGCGCCAACATGTGGCCGATTCATTGTAATCGTGATTTTTCTTCAATATAAAGATATTTTCTTCATGTTTCATGATATATATATCACTAAGAACCATCTACTTAACCAAACCATGAAAAGAATATGTTACTACAAAGTCACAGCCTCAGACCGACAAATGTCTGAGGCTATACAAATAGCGACGAAGTAGCGAAAATGCATCATCAATTTCACTCAAATCTTTCTTGAAATATTGTGTAAAATACCAATGGAGTGATGAAACTTATTAACACATAGATACGTATAATATATAGTACTATTGATATTATTACTAAGGTATATGTTATCTCATTGAAATCAGTGCAGTGCCAATGGACTGACAACACGATGACAGACCAAAAATACTGTGGATGTTTCCAATATACCACACGACATAAAAACTTATGATCAAAAAGTTGAACATCTTAGCGTGGGAAATAAAAGCGAGTTTAACAGCCCTGGTACTCACTAACAAAAACAACCTAAACGCAAATAATCCGGAAGAACCCAAATATCCCAGCAAATTCCATTCCGAGCCATCTGATCCTGATCTTGGCGCCTTCTTTTCACAGCTAACTGATTCCGTTTTAGTCTGCGTGTAATCGAAAACAAAAATCAGTAGGCACAGTAGTCATAATACTCGTTATATACCTGGTCTTCTTGTTTACAAACATTTCCCATCATTTAATTACCTTGACCATTGTGGGGTAATCTTATTTTTCGGATTATGTTGAACACGGTAGCAGTAGCAAGATGCCTGTTAGTCCAGGCATCGAAGTAAGACTTTACTTCAGGTATCAATGATTTCATATGATGATGAGTATAATGACGTCATTTTTTGAATTCAAGGTAAGGCGTATATTAAATATTTTATGATGCCTGCATCTGCTACTTGTCTCGTCTCTTACCCGTTTTGTCTCGTTTCGATAGCATGTTGTGTTGAATTTGGAAACGAGATATGACGTCCTAAAATCCTTTGAGACAATTCGAGACGAGAAGAGACATCTCGAAATATTTTGTTGACCCAAAATGCTTCAAACTAACTACAATAATATCAATTACATTTGATAATAGCTTTTTGGCTTCCGAATTGTTGGTTGGTCTATCTGATTAGCTAACCCTTGCTCTATGGTCTTCAGCCGAAAATAGTTGAGTAATGATGTCGTAAGTCAACGACCAGTCACCCTAAAAATCCATCTGTGATTTTTTGTATTATGTGGAGTATATTTTGCTTAGTTTGAAAATATGTTGAATTATATAAGACTCGTTCACAGAATAAGATGCTACAAAGGATCTGCGTTATTATTTTAGTTTATCACACTTTTAAGAACTTCTTCGTTTTTGAGTAACAACTAGAACAGTAAGAAAACATAACAATTTTAGTTTTTATGAGTTTTCGTCACATGTCAATTTATTTTTTACAAATTGGTTGCCCTGCGTGTTCTAAAGTAATTATTATAGAAAAAGTTGGAGATTGATATAAAACATGAAGTTTGAACATTTCCAGAATTCAACATAAAATCAAAAACTGTAAGGATATATTATGATGTTATATTAAAAAAATCATTTTTCTGACATCACATGTCTTAGAGCCACTCTTTATACATTGGACATTTATTTTTTTAATTTTTTTTCAAGTACTAACTGTATCAAAATTCAACGGCAACAACGTTTTTTAAACTTCCATACTATTTTTTACTGGATTTATCCGATTATTCAAAATTGAATTGAGATAAACCAAAAAAACCAAAACAAGACTGGTCTCGCTTCGAAAAAATTTGTTTCAATATATGGAAATACCTGTCTTGTCTCATCTCGCAGCACCTCTATCTGCATCACAAAACAACATTTTTTGTAAACACCAGCGAAGGTAATATGTCCATCAAAACTGATCAGGTTAGATCAACCATTGATTTGTCTCTAATAAAGCTTAAAACTAAAATACTTATGCTCTAGAGTTCATCCATTGATGTCGTTCAGTTTAGCTTAGTTGTACAAATTACACTATTCATTCCACTTTCTTGTTTTGCACAATGCACTTCACCAGCTCGAATGGCTTAGTCCTTTTCAGTCTTCGGACGATATGTTCGTTGTCCAGCAGCTGTATCGCCTCCGTATTCACATGATGAAGTAGTCTGACTTCATGCTTATTGGCGTATCGTTTTATCTCATCTTTAACCATTGGGATTCCTAGGTCGCGATGAAGGTCACTATTGCGAACGTACCATGGAGCATTCACTATGTTATGAAGCACTTTATTCTGGAAAGTCTGAATAATATTCACATTTGATACACAAGTGCAGCCCCAAAGCTGGATGCCATAAAGCCACACTGGTTTTAAAATCTGATTGTAGATCAGAATTTTATTATATAGTGACAACTTAGAATTCCTTCCAAGTAGCCAGTAATACTGTCTATACTTTACACTAAGTTCAAAGCGTTTTTTCTTGATGTGCTCTTTCCATCGTAGCTTTGCATCAAGGTTCATTCCAAGATACTTAGCGTTGTTCGCGTGCGGTACGGCGATATTATTTACCCTAACTACTGGGTGATATGTGATTCTCTTGTTCGTAAAATTAACATAAACAGATTTGTGTTCATTAAGCTTGATTTTGAGTTTCTTTGTCCAGTTTTGAATAATGGTGCTTGCAGCCTGTAATTTATCGGTAGAATCCTCTGAGCTAGTACCAACTGCAAGTAGCGCTGTGTCATCAGCAAATACAGCAGTAGTTACACCTGCAACTTGTCACAAATTTCAGTTTGCTTTATTGTCGGTGAGCTTGTCACCAATTTTGTCACTGTCTAATATCATTTAATTGGTTTTGATCTATGTATCCTGTTCCTCCGTAGCAAGTAAAGATGCTTTATTTTCTAATGGAGGCATTGATGATGGAGTGAATAGCACTAAAACAACAGAAATTACATTATTTATCCAATACTAGGTAAATTCATGTCCCCGCTCATATTAAGGCGTATTCAACATTTATGGTAAGTTAGTTATGTTAAAAACTACTTACTCCAATTTTATACGGTTCTCAAATTTCCAATCATTTTGAGATGTATTTATATCTGAATTGTAAAGCTCTATAATTGTGAACAGTATCTAACGCCATTTTTGTTTATATGAAAAAACATTTTCATTGAACCAACGCATCATAGGTACCATGGCAATTAACCTGACATCTGTTTTCAAGACGGGCGTTTGAAATCAACATCACATATCTTATTTTGATACAGTCAATAAGGCTCACGAATCAACGCACTGCCCGTACAATGAAAAAAAGGACTTCATCTTTACCATATCGACAAGTACAACCTGAGGCCAGTATGGGGTCTGGCCACTGATAACAAAGGTCAGTGGCGGCCATTATGTAAAAGCCTATAACATTTCCAGGCTGTTCTCGGCTTGAAACATCCAATCAATATTCAGTATTGAGAAAATACGTTTATGTTGCTTTATTAATTTCCAGTTTTGTAAGGAAACTTTTAATTTCCAGATAAAAAATTATGCTTTGGAACAAATAACAACACGAGTTTTAAAGTAGTGCAATTAAAATAATCAATAATCTCAATAACGTTTCTCAAAATATTTCATAAGGATTCTTAACAGTTTCTACACTCAATTATTTACTTTTTAAGATGTAAGATCGTTGCGTCTGATTCATGTACAATGTGATAACAAACACACGATAACGAATGACTTGAAAATCACATGCCTAGATAGGAGAGGAGGTGTTGCACTTGTAAGACCGGAAAGGATATGACACAGAAGTTGATGAAAACCTTTTCCTCTCTAAGCACATTTCTAAGAAACCGTGGCTGTGATATTCTAAGTGAAGCTGAAAGTTTACTAGTAACGGAGCTTGAGAAATGCAGGTTCGAATACCGCTAACGCCAGATTTTTCCGAGCTTCCAGATTGTTAAAATTAGTATATAACAGAAAAGTTATCGCCCCCACCACTGACTCGCGTAGCACAAACGTCGTCCGTGTGTCCAGCATGCCGTCCTGTCTGGCCCAGATGATTAGTCTGTCAATGGGCATTAGCACTGGAGCTCTTTGTGTCCCCTTCCGGACGAATGGATCCATTCACAGGCCATTGTTGCAGCGCTTCAATCCATTTGATGCGCATTTTGACCTGAGTTAATAGATTTAAAGAGCGTGCCGGCTCTGAGAATACCAGTAGGAGTCGTACTGAAAAAGGTACTGACAAATTAAGAGGGTAACAGGCGTGGAGATTATGTTTCATGTTTTGTGGAAATTAAGGCATTATATCTTCGGTGAATTAGGTTGGAATGCAGCTGTACGACAGGACAATCTTATGCGGTATTTTGTATTCGTAATAAATGAATAATATATTTGAATATTGATTCTAATAGTACTACTATCTATCGATTCTGTTTGAGCGGTAATACGAGGGTCAAGATAAAAGTCTTTGGATATTCCTAACCTATACAAGTTTAAACAAGTTTGAGCGCGCAGCTATTTTGTCTGGAGTTGTAAGTGCTTACTCGCGAAGGCAGCGTTTGAATCGTTGATTTTCGAGGCATGATTTTGTATGACTATAAAAAGGGACTAAAACAGGCGTAATGTCATGAAAGTTTAGTGAGTTGCTTTGGGGACTCCGCTCCTTCTAGGGTTATAGTCTTTAATTGGTAATTGGCTGATATAAGGGGCCGGGTCTTGCCTGATGATGAACCTCGCACAGGTCGACCGCCTACTGGTGTTACTCCGGAAACTGTAGAAGCTGTGCAAAATATGGTAAAAAGAGATCGACATATAACCTACACCGATATTAAGGCTACTCTGGGGATTGCATCGGCGTCGGTCCGAACAATCATTCATGATCACCTTCGCCTAAGGAAGCGATGTTCCAGATGGGTGCCACATTTGTTGACCAGTGAGCAAAAAACAACAACAGTTGATTGGGCTCAGTCTATGCTTGAAAAATTTGATAATGGGCACAGTAAAAACACTTTTAATATCGTAATCAGAGACGAAACATGGTTACATCATTATTATCCCGAAACTAAACAGCAGTCATTAGTTTGGTGCTTTGAGGTAGGGGGAGAATATGTTGAAATAACAGAATAAAGTTTTTTAAAAAACCTTGTAGTTTTTGTGTATGTAAAAACTTCCAGCGTGACCCACTAATAACATCCAGAAAACACAATACCACGATTTAGAAATGTTTCGCGATTCAATGCTTCCCCCCCTCCTATTTGCATGGGAAGTAAAAACGGGATTCTAACTAACCTTACTTTTATCCATTTTCTTAAACCTCCACTTATTTTAGGTAAATCCTTCTCTTAGGATCCCATGAATCACACTAGTTGTAGTTATAGAGGGAAATGGGTCATACAAAAATTAATTTATAATGTGCACGTCATGTAACGGTTTGAACGATCACTTTAACCTGAATTCAAAATTTTGCACATTAAAATAATGGCCTGCCTTGATGTGGGAAGTAAGACTTCATTGCATATATCTCCTACATAACACTTGACAGGCGGATTGTAATCGACCCTGCTCAAAACACAATACCACTATTTAGCCGCACCCGAACAAGAAGCATTCATGTAATACTTAGACAGAAAGGAAAGGATTATATGCAGCTATACGTTTACAGTTAATGCCTCTATTGCCGCTTATTTATTGTCTACTTTTACACTCCTTTCTAGAAAAGGCATCATTCAGAAAATCCTAATAGCTACTAGACAACTTATTACAAAACGAACCAAGAAAATAAGAAACGACAGATAAAAATTCAAGATTAACAGCTGCATTGTCTACCCGATAAATGCTTATATATCAAATCTTTATTGCAGAAGCTATTGTCTCAGACGCAGCACAATAATAAATGCTACTGCGGCCCCTCAATATACACAAATTTATGCGCTATAAAATAGTGGAATATGGAGAACATCTTACTGGCTAATTTGAAATATTAAGCGCTTTTTATACCTATTTAGTATCAGTGTTTTCTATAACTCTCAAAAGATTTTTACATCGTTTTAAAAGTAGATGATAGTGATAGAACATCATGTTGACTTGAAAATGAACTGATTACAATGATTTGAAATTAAATTTTAACTGATTGAATTGATTTATTATTATTATATTATTGTAGAGCGACTTACAAACTAAGATTTCAACGTTTAAGTGTGAAAACAAGACCTTTTCAAAAGGCATCGGAAAAAATCCGAATGGAAAGTGAAAAATGCGTCAAGCTGTTTAACGCTGAACTATCCACACAATGGTATTAAAATAAATATTTGGATACGATTTTGGAAGTGTATATCATTTTGAAATTAATTCAAATAAATGAAAAGTGTTCAAATTTATATAATTTCCAGAATTTACAAAACTTACTTCAAGTGGTTAACAGTTCTGGAGTCATAGTTTTCTAAAAGACTGAATAGCACCTTCGTCATTATTTGTTATTCTTGTTTTCTTTAAATGTAAAATATTTTTTAAAAAATTCGATTACTTATGTAATAAACAGTTAAAATGGTGTTGTTTTTATATCTACTGCTCATTCAGTAAACACCGACTAAAATTGCATAACAATGTAAAACCGCGACCTAGAGCAAAACTAACATTTTCTCACGGGCTAGAGTGTGTGTGCGCTGATTTATACTTAAATTAATCAAAGAAATAGACTGCATAAAAAAATGCTTTGGTTTCGTATATCACATTACAGCGAGTTTTTCTGCAAACTGATACCTCGCCGGCAAAAAGTCTGTGGCGAATAGTTACTTTGAGCTTTGCATTCAAGTCGTCCAGTCCACTCTGCGGTAGTCAGCAAAACATGGGAACTTCAATAAAGGTGATACTAAGTAGCAGAAAGATAAAATAATTCTCACCTATTATTAAAATTGGTAGCAAGACATGGTGATCAAGGAAAATTTCGGATACATATTTGCAACGAACAGTTGCTGAAAATCGGTCCAATGGCTATGCGGACTATCATTTGTCCTATAAAATATCTGATTATCTATCCTGATATGAAATGATTTGTTTTAATTAACCAGTGTATTTTTGTTGGACGAACTTCTACAATACAATACGAGTTGGGTAAAATATTTCATAGCATTTCATACAATACCCTTTAAAATCTTAACGAAATTTGTTGTGCAATAAAAAATAAAATACAAGTTTTATATATTATATTTTACTATATATAATTCAGTGAACTGTAGCGGATTGAAAGCTTGTCACTGTGATTGTAATGTGTAACTAACTAAATTGCAAAAACTGTTCCCTAAATGCCGTGATTAAATTAAGTACATTTGTTAATTCATTTTTGAAGAATAATCTGAAAAAATCCTACTGATAAAGATATCCATGTTATTAAAAAAAAACTTAATTTTTTCATTTATGAGAAGTGATAGTAGACCTCTCAAACCTTTCCTCATTTTTGAAACGTGAAACCTTGAAAAAATTATAAAAGATAATGAATCTCCTAAATAATAAGGATTTTGTGACGTATCCTATTATCAGGAATAGTGCAATCAATGATATTACTGTACTAGATGTCATCCTCGGATTTCATGGTGTTTAAGGTTTGAGGGTGGAGGTGGAGTGAAGCATGGTGGATGGATACAAGATGATGTTGCATAATTGTTAGAATGCAAAGATAGAGGATTCTGGACGTCTAAGTTCCAGTTATCCAACACCGAACTAATTCAGAAATTTCTGCATGCATGTTTGGGCATCGCCCGATTAATAATTTGAAATAGAACACCAAACCTTTTTCTGATTATGTGAACATTATTCAATTCAAAACTCTTATTATAAAAGGTGTCTTTATAACTTTCTCATGGCCGTCAACGTACATTGGTATTTAGGTTTTGCTTTCCTAGCCTGTTGTGTGAAGAGTGAGGCAACAGAAACACATACACACACACACACAAACACTTACGCTACCTCAAGATCTACTTCCAAGATTGTTGCTCCATTCATCCATGTACTTTTTGGGGTGATATGATAAGCAATATATGATCTAACATGATTGATTATCGTTTCCAGATTTCAAAATAATTAAAACAACAAGACATATAATCAATTCAATCACATATAGGTATTTACAAAACCTATAGATTGTAGATGCTCTTACTTGGTGAAACTCTTTCATCATTCAGCTAAAATAATTGTGTATTCAACAAACTGTTGCACAAATGACACTCTCTTTCTGTCAGTGACGAGTTTTGATTTATATTTAAATCTGACAGTGCAACCGATGATTTAAATATAAATCGAAATACACTGGAAGAAAAAGTCTTATTTCTGATACTGCGTGTTGAACACACAATTGATTTATCCACATTTACAAGATCCAACATGCAATTTGTTCTTAAAACTCAGAGCAAATTGATCACATAATCATAAACAATATTTTATTAAACACATTACTAACTGACGTTCTGTTAAACTCGCTTTGTACTGCATGACTCGCTAGAGTTTGTCAATGCCAACATCTCGTTGAACAAGTTACATAAATACTATTGTCACTTTTAAAGGCTGATTCACTCTACCAGCTTACATTCAAACAGTTCTTACTCGAGTCAAAATAACAAAATCAAAATGACTACCATGATTCGAACTAAAAAGACGTTACATTCTTGAAAAACAAAACCATATATAACGGTCATTACATTTTTTCTCATGGCCGTTAAGCTATCATCTAAATCATGATATTTTCCGCCGATTCCCCCAAAAAATTCGCCGAATCACCGTTTCTGGCTAAGCACCGAGAACAATAAAGATATAATTCAGACGTTCGGATGTCTCAATAGGATCCCGTCCAATTCCCGGAGATAAATGATCAGCTAACTAGAGCATTGTCCGCAGCCCATCTTTGTAATAGTGAAGGACGTGGTGCGGCTATGAAAGCGATTCTCTTCAACTGTTATTGACTTCCTGTTTGTTCGAGCGGGGGGTTGTTAGTTGTTGCTGCCGTGTGGTGCGCCTACCGCTAATACTCAGCTCATCATATTCGGAACGACAGGAATGGACTAGGGACGTCAACAAACCGGTAGCGCTAGGCTTCAGCCAACGACGATAGAACAACTGAAGACCTGGCATCCCAGTCATAAATTCATTTATGTCTATAATCAAACATGACTTTGGGCAAGAGGACCAGCGGGGAGAGGGGAAGGTGGCAAGATGGCGCTTGATGGAGACCGTGATTTCTGATTGTAAACATCGATCACATTTGGATGAATCACGAAATTTGACAAGGCGGGAATTACACGATTATACTTACTGATGGAAGGTTACACCTGCAGCTACAGTCTGCAAAACAATAAGCAAAATTCATACCAGATCAAACAGAGAAAATGAACAAATACTACGATGCCTGATTCTAACGCTCACGTCAAAATTCAAAGCGGTTGACAGTGACCTGACGTAGACGGTTGACGGTTCGGCTCTGTTCAAATGCCGTCAGACGTTAAATTTGCAAAATATGAATAAAAAATGATACGTAGCGGCTAGTAGCAGTCAGAATTTACTATAAAGCCATGTTGCCAGCTAGTGTGTGAGGTGCGATTAACATTGCAGGTTTGTTCTAAATTATAAAGTTATTTTTAACTTTCCTTACTATTCAATGGCTAAGATATTCATTGTAGAACATATTCATGAGATCTTGTGAACTAGCTATGTAGAAAAATTAATGTTATTGTGGTCCTTTGGTGAATTCGGGCAACTGTGCACCAATGTCTGACGAAAGTTTTTGTAAACATACGAGGTCTATCAGTGTTTTATCGTCAGTGGTTCTAATAGGAAAACTGTGATATTTTATAATACAGGAATTGATGTAGTTTATCATGCAGCAATGAAGGCCTCGCATTGCGACACTCTCTGACAAAGACAAGAATCCAGTCGCACTCTAGAAGAGCTGCGACAGTATAAATGTCTATTCACATTGTCCTTAATCCGCTGTATGTTGTAAATGACGGAAAACAAACTTAGGGAAGCTAATTTCTCAACTCTAATAATGACTTTTAAAAAACGCTCTTTTCCTTTAGTGTTTGTTGACTAATAACTCTTGGTGTTATTATGGAACAGGATCACATCAGACCCTTTTCTTCGATGTTTTTGTAAGGTCAACCATGTCAACTAGATGTATTGATATTTCTGGAGCAATATTCCACAGATGGTCAGATCTGTGCCTTGTAGATTAGGAGTACCTGTTCCAGTGAAACACATTTTCTGCTGAACCGCTACTACTGAGCGCAAAATACGAGATTTTAAAATACAATTAGTATAACTCTACTGTGCACATTTTTTGTGTACATGGTGTCGATTTCACTACTCTTCGGTCCTGTTTCGCAGGGCCTCAACACGCACCCTACTCGTAATAAGAAGGTGATTCCATAATAGGTACTTGTGTCGATGGTGCTTGACACAGACTGCCACCGATTCTAAATGCCCTTCTGTATGTTTTAAAGTGTACCGATATTGTGTTTGACACGGATATAGGCATACCAGATATGGTTAACTAACCATAGGATTTTCGACGCTGAAACAGAATCAATTGCTCTAACATGTCAGGTTTTTGAGACAGCATAACCTAAGTATGTGATACAGCAGCTACAAACACTACACAGGTTTACTACTCAATTTTTTTTCATCGAGATATTTAATTTTCATGTCACATTAACTATTTATCAACATGGATTCAAACCACAACGTATAATATTGTCTCCAAAGCCTAATCTGGGGCTCCTCCAAGAAAGCAAGCACTTCTACCTGTGCACAGATTTACTATTGAACTAATCACAAATCACTATAACAAAATCAAACAAGTGAAATTCCATCTACTATTTATACGATAAAAATAAATGGAAAACAGTACTATAAATCTGACGTCTTAATCTATAATACAGTATGTTACAAAATCTTTTGGATAGCACATGTCTCGATTGGGGATAAATGTGAAAAGTTAATTCAATTTTGCTACTCTAGGAAAAATCGTAGGATCGTACAAAGAAAACCTGTTTGTGAAATATTCATAATACAAAATTAAAGTTATCAATCCAGCTTGGCGCAAATCGGATCAACAGTTTTGCTAGAAAATTAACGTCGGACAATGTATTGCTTTCTAATCAACATAAGTAACGGTAATTTCGATATAACTTGGCTTTGATATAAGAAAATTTTTCTATTTTCAACTGTTGCAGTTTTGATTCACATAATATTTACCACCCTTTATACGATGCCGATGAAGTTCCAGTGATTAGTGGAACATTGTATTTGTGACATATTTTTTTTAAGAATTAAACAACAACCTAGGTAAATGCAAGGCTCATTAAGATTTGCCATAGATTTATCAAGCATTGAAGTAGGCCTTTACACACGAGTTTAGTCCGCCAATGTGGATGAGGTGCCACTTTTCCAATACAAAATTACGTTTTAAGAACTTTGCATTCATGACAGTTGCAGCTCCGCTATTACAAATTATGAATCAATTATACAATAATTTCTACTATTTAATTATCTTTTAGGGTCACTTGAAAGATGGATTTTTTATTTCACACTCCGTCAGGTGCCACTAACGCTTTAAAATTATAAATTCAGTATTTATATTTGGTACTTTAATAAATGCCGGGGTAGTCAAATCGTTGAAGTTATTTCCTCGAATACCCAACTGAAGAATTCTTCAGTGAGAGAAGATAAAATCGTATATCAGAATTCTAGTTTGATGAAGCTTTATTCAGCTATATCAATCAAACTATTCGACTGATACGAATATGCATCCGCGGAACTAGCTTCGGACTGACAGTTAAAAAAGCAGTTTTATTAACGGTCACAGAAAATATTCTACATTGTCTCTGCTCATGACTGTCAAACAGCCGAGACGTCATTAAAATGCCATCCCTCATCCAGCTCATCAGCTGATATTTTGATACTCAACCGCCACCGTGGAATAGTGGCGGTTCCCATTGCGCCCCATGTACATTCTCGAACTTCCCTCAAATATCGTATCATGTTGCATACAAGGAAAAAGGCAACTCAACTCTTCCCTTCCATACAGGGTGAATAACATCACCAGACAACGTGTCAAAGATAACAAGGCATTTGTATCGGCTTCGTGGTAATGTAACAGATTTTTCAGTTGTAGAATAATTGTTGACCAATGAAGAGATTATTAAATTGCTTTGCTGCGAGCTTTTATATACTTTGTCTGAGGTTTGGTCAAGAAGGGTGATATCCTGCAGCTGTAATCTAGAAAGGAATTCAGTCGTTTTTTTGTGGAATATCCTGTATCCATTCAGCTTTTCTGAATATTCTTTTGTTGCGCCTTGGCCAATAAGACAATATAATAATATATAGACATAGTTTTTCAACATCTGATCTGATTACGATGACGCAGGTGAACAAAACGCAGGTTGTTGTCAAAAAGTAGTTTTGACCGACTTCAAGACATTTAATTAATTTGAAATTTTGAGCTCGTATTAAGACTAGAATTTTGAAAAATTATTTTGTAAGACCAAAATATAAAAGTTAAAGTGTAGTTTAAAAAACTATAAGAAAGGTGTTAAATTTATCAGATTTTGTTGATGATTTTATTGTGGAAAAGCATGTAGTGCTTAAGAATTAGTTGAAAGGTATATCTAGTAATAAGCATTTCACTCTCTTTGACTGAAAATTAACAACAAAATTTTAATAATGAAAACATTACTTTTTGGTGCGATTTATTCTTGAAGCGTATTACTATTGCTTTTTACTATAATTTATTTACTTTGGAAAGGGCTACCGAGACTGTGGGAATGTTATGTTGATAAAGTTATCTTCTTCAGTCATATGTGATTTTCGACTGGCAGTCAAGCAAAGATGAAAGAGATCACCCTGTTTATCAAAACGATCAACAAAACGTCGAAAGTGGACAAACAGGAAGTAGGTAGTCATATCCTAAACATCTATAAAAGCAGCCTTCATAAACAAGTATAGTTGCACTGTTACAGTTTTGCTATCGTGACATTACATCTTCAGTTTTTGTATATAACGAAAAGGGTTCACACCTTCTGGTGCTCATTGTTCCGATAGCGGCAGATATTTCGGACATGCTGATGGTTATCATATAAAAGATAAATCTTCTGGTCTTTTATACAGAGGACAGTTGCTTAGGTAGTGGAAAGAATGATGCAGATGCCAAGCTCTAGGGCATTCACAGCCCAAAAATGGATCCTACTTACAACATACAGCATTCGTAAGTCTTGCAAGTAGACAAGCATCGCTAAAATACATCTAAATGTACAAAAATTATATCAATCAGTACATAGTAGATGTAGATATTTTGTCTGGATATCGGAGATATAAATTCTTTTGATATTCTTGGATTTTGGTAACTGAATTAAATCAAATAGTAAATACAAAGGCAAAGTATATCCTGGATTGCTTTAACTTGCATATCTTTAGATACAGAGAACAGAATGACCAGCACATGATTTTGGAATATTAAGAAGGGAGTTAATATATACTATAGGTAAAAAATATTTAAGATAATAGAGATGCTAAAAATATTCAATAATGTCAAATTATTCCAAAACTAACTTGAAGTTGATCAATAGTTCTAAGATGTGAACACGTGAAATCCAGAGTCTACCCACTTGATATGATTCTCATTATGTAACATAATGATCTGTTGTAATAGCTGCCAGAGTACAAGTCAAACACATCAACTCTTTTTAGAAAAAACTACGCCCTTAGATGCCTTACAACTTGTAAAAAATCAATCCTTTGAATATGTTTGGAATATTTCAGATGCATCGAAAATTTACTATATCGATTTCATATCCAGATGAGCTATTGAAACAATTCACACATATATACACATAATTATGTTTTGAAGGCAAAATGTGAACAATCATCTTTGACTTACAAACATCCACATTAATAAATGTTTAACCTATATCCAGAATAATAGTAATTTGTTTCGAAATTATAACTTATAAAGTATTTACCATGATAGCTTCAAATACAGTCAAGCATTTAGATTGTCAATACCACCAAGTAAAATGAGAAACAGTATGGGTAGCCATATCATGAACATAATATTTCCTACCCTATCATTTCTCCATTTGGGATTCATGATCAAACCATAAGAATGATTCTAATTCTAATACCTTATCAATAATAAAAAATGACGCCTGAAAATTCTAATAAGCCTCAAGCCATATTCCACTTTTTCCAAAATGTAATTAAAAGTCATTCTGTTATATTGGAAACATATTTTTTCTATTTAATTTAGTGAACACAGACTAATACTATGTGCTATCTCGGAGCGAGAACACAGCGAAGATCGGCGCTGGGGTAACGAAAAACCTGCTTCCCCTGTGTTTATACACTTTGAGGCTAAAGCTGCTTTAAGGATTGCCTTACTGAATGCATAAAAAAGATGTCCTCTACAGGATTAGAAACGCATGAGAAACTACTTTAATTATCTTTCCTATTTGCTCCGGGAAGCCAAATATTCTTATCCATTCATCATTGTACTTTGCGGTTTTCATTCAGGAATTCGGTTACACATAATATGGAATAATGTCCCATCAGAAATTCGAGACGATTTCGTCGGAGTCCGTCATGACACATGCCCTGCCCACTTCCGGAGTGGTTGTCCTTTCTATTGTTAACTTGTTCTACTTTATCCTGTATCTTTTAAGTAATATGAAAATTAAACTCATCCTTATTATTATGGAGAATGTAAATAATTCGTAGTCGTGGAAACTAAACACGTGGTTAAAATTAAGAGTTGATTAGGCTATAAGCAGTTTTCACTATTACGCCTAGAGTTTTCGCGATGATCAGTCTGATAAGTGGCTGAGACAGGAGCAGAGCCAGACAAAAATCCGTGGGGTGGGGAGAGCATTATGAAGCACTATATATTTTGATACAAAGTAATAACTATAAATCATTGGAAAATGCAATATTCTATCACCTAATTAATTGTAGTCAAGTTAGGCAAAACAGTGCATTTCAATAACATTAATTTATCTATAAAAACTTTCTACAGTTGTATATTTAGTTGGTGTGGAGTTCTCCTCACTTTGGGATGTAATTTCATACCAGTCCATGAATCTGGACGATGCATGGTATGAAACAAATCTTGCGACTTTTTTTGTTTGTTTCACAGGGTCGAAGTCATTTTTCCTAAGTGAAGTGGGGGTAACAAATCAAGCTATAAAAATATCATTGAAATTTCATTCTAATTGAAGTGATGCGTTCCTCAAAGAAACATTTTAAATGAGTAACCAATAAATCTCTTCCGAAACAATCCTCAATTTTAAAAATGGTTTTGCATGTGCAGTGCATTTTTAGATATGGTATGAATGTACGAAATATGGGACAAATTATTCACGTTTCCTTCAATATCATTATATATTTTTTTATTCTGTCAAGGAATAAAAAAGGTGCAAAAGGTGTAATAGTTACTAAATATGATGAATGAAGATAATAAATATACCTCTCAAACGTAAATTGAAGGTTTTTAAATGCTATTCAATATTCCTAATAAAAAACTCGTGATTGTAGTGATAAATGGCTTTGGTTAAATTGGTTATCTGGAAGTTAACTGGAGTCTAAAATTAGGATATGGAGGAACACAAAGGTGTGATGCATGCGTATATGTTAAATCAGTACCTTCTTGTCATCGTGAGGAAAAACTTGAAGTTGAAGGAGTGGACGTTATCTGGCTCAAATATCTTTCAACCATTTATT
The DNA here is from genome assembly GCA_949316355.1 of Bruchidius siliquastri. Taxonomy (NCBI): domain Eukaryota; kingdom Metazoa; phylum Arthropoda; class Insecta; order Coleoptera; family Chrysomelidae; genus Bruchidius; species Bruchidius siliquastri. Next base: position 1,427,405 of record OX438533.1, on the reverse strand, counting down.
CAAATTAATTTGCAACACTCACAGACCAACATGTAGCAAAAGTTTCAGGGATATTTTGAGTAGATATATTTCAGTCACTGTAGCTCATAAGCTATGTACCATTGTACATAGGATGGAATACAATTCCAAGCAACGAAAGTCACCGCAGTTATTGATATCAGAAGCCACTGTAAACGCGTCATCGCTAACAGCAAAGAGGAGCACAACCAAAAAGTTCATAAAAAAACTCCTCTAGTGTCGTATTCTGTTTTATATCCAGAACTTCTGTTATTCGCCCATACCACCACTGACGAGAAAGGATGGGACAATAGGCTCAGCCCCCAACGATAAACCAGATATCTTGGGGTAGGTTCTGATAATTTTAAAATAAATTTTCAAATGTATATAACAAATATAGCATAGGTCCCAGAACACGCCCCTGAGAAACTCCAGAGGAAATCACTTTAAAATCAGATTATTATTTACCTTCCAACACAGCTGCCTGAAATCAATTAGATAAAAAGTGCTTCAAAAAGTTAACTACTGCTCTATCAAATCCAAAATATTTTAATTTACTGCATGAAAGTTTGTGATTGATCCTATCAAAAGCTTTGGAGAGATCGATTGAGACTGAAATAGCAGCCATCTTTTTGTCAACCACTCTACAAATTTTATCAGTTAGACTTAGTAGCGCAGAGGTGCTGCTAAGAAAATTACGATAACCTGATTGGCTTGTTGGTATCAATTTGAATGATTTCTCATGGCCTAGTATTATTTGGGCCTGAACTATCCTTTCCAAAACTTTTGACAGGACAGGTACATATAATACTTATTAGTCTAAGATCAGATAATTCCTTGGAGTTTCTAAGCATAAGTTCGTGACATGAGTCAAATTCAGATTGATTTCTTGGCAAGCATAGCTTTATCATTGAAAAACTGGTAGTATCAGTTCCGAGAAGCTAAGAATAATTTTATCCATTTCAAGAGGTTTGGCTAACCTAAAAGAAAAGGTACTTATCTTTTGCTTCAAAAACAGACATAAAGTAGTCATTTATATTCGTATTCTTGAGCTGACACCACATCTTATTAGTATTTTTAGCACATTCCAAACTAGACAGATAAGCAGCTTTTTATTTCATACAGACTGCAGCGTAAGATTTCTCAGTCCTTTAAACACCTTCCAGTTTTCAAGTGACATTTTTTTTATGAGCTGCGAACGCTACATCCATTTGATTCGTCAATACTCTTGAGGGGTACGTAAGTCACGAACTCACACAGTACGTACAGGAGGTGGTGGGGAATGGATATGTTTTGGATACATTTACCATAAATGCGGGCGTTCCTCAGGGATCCGTCCTTTCTCGCTGTACATCCACGAGCTATTAGAAATAACATCTAATCTTATCAACAGCTTCGCAGGTGACAATACCCTTGTTTCCTGTATGGAGCCAGACAAACCATCCCGATAGACATTACTGGGGCAGCATATTGTTCAAGCTGAGTCCTGGCTCTAAAAAATTTTTATTCACCGGAAGAGCTACTGTTTTGCTGGAAATTTCGTTTTTTTCTTATCAATAATCAGTGAATAATTTGATGTTGTACAGTAACGGTTAGAAAATTATTGTTGTTACATGATCAAAGTAAAATATATATGACGTGGTAGAGGCAGCAAACCCAGCGCCCCTCCAGCAAGTTCTCCCTAGGTGAATGTAAAAGATGGACACTCTTGACTCTACGAAAATTGTCACACTTGAACTACAACATCCCTCCTCCCTTATAAAATCCTAATATTGTTCTACTATTGAACAATTAGGAGCTATATTGATTAATAAAGCGTTACACACAAGTTTTATTACATGGTTAAGATCCCTTATTTCCTCAAAGTGCACCACCGAGGAAGCTTTCTCGTTTACGTTGCACTAATTAGCGAAGAACGCACCTTTTGTTGCCCGTCGTGCAACACAGAGCAAAAAGAAACTCCCAACGTGCACGCGAACTTCCAATTAGCCACTTCCACGTTCCAACAACAGCAAAAAAACTCTTCGACTCTTCAAGAGCGGCCTCCACCTCGGCAGATAACGGGAAGTTATCACCTCTCGCCAACAACGGGCACTCTTCGGCACGATTGGTCGGTCGCCTGTGATAGGCCACACCCTCATCACCCGGGAAACGTCCCATGCTCCGCCTCTTGGCACTTCCAGTCACTTCGTCCTGGCGACTGGCTTTCAGTCAAACAGAAACCGGCTTGTAGATCGTGCAAGCGTGTTGGCGTGACGGTTGTTTTCTCGTTGTTGTTGCGACGGACATTGAAACATCGGTGACGGGTTGTGATGACGTCTGTGGTAATATATCGGTGGTGAAACTGACGCAAACGGATTTATGTGCAAGTGTGACTTTTTGGAGTATAGCGAGAATTGTAAGTCCAATATTATATATTTTAGATTCAACCGAACTGTTGGATGCACTTCAACGCTTTTGTATACTTTAAGTACCTGGAAATGCCAGTTGATGCTAAGTAATCGGTAGCAGCAACGACGAGACATTTTTATACGGTGTACCACAAGGATCCGTGCTGAGACCTATGCTGTTAGTATTTGTCTTTCTCATAATAATAACAATGTTATATCCGTTTTTATGCTGAACGGCAATCGAATCCAGAAAGCTATGTTATTTAATATAACAATTTTCTTAGTATCAATACAAAAAGTATTGAATTCAGTTTAATTAATAAATCATGAAATGTTTGTAACAAAGAATGGTGCACTTGGGTGGTTGCCAAATTGATAATGGAAAAAGTAATAGTATATTAATCTGCCATTCGAGAAATACACCAATACATCTATTTTGTAAGAACAATGGAACATACAACAGTACAACTTGAGAATAGTTTAAGAAAACCTCTAGTGAATATCACTTTTAGGCAGTGAGTATGGAGGATTTTAGAAAACCATCATCTTGACTATTTATTTGTCCTATCAAGGGCTCTAAAGTCAAGTAGAGGTAAAATTTATATAATATAGGTTTTCATTTTTATAAAATTTGCTCAGTAAGACAAAATCCAGGTACTTATACGTTAATTTGCCAGGTTCTACTCTAGAACGTCTCGTGATCGACCATTTGAACATTCTTGAATCAGTGACTCAATGGTATTGAATGCCGTATTTGTAGATAATTTCACAAACGTCAGAACCCTATACAGGTATGTCATGACTTCTAATAGTGAATGAGGTCTTCTTCATATTCCAGATTATGCATGAAAACAGCAAGCAAGCAGATTGTATTAAAAAAGTATAATTTATTATTCAATATAGTTCCCTTCCTTTTCAATACAATACATGGTCTCTATTTTAAGATAAACTTCAAAACACCTCAAAATTCTTCCTTTCAAAATAGAACTCCACAAAAGTCTAAGTGTGACAACCTTTGACTCTTCGTAAATTGCCAATGGGCAGCGCCATAGTGCGCGACACTTGGAGATGAGTGTCCACGGATGTTATACTTGTCTTAGATTCCTGGCCACATATGAATAATACACGAAAGTTGCATTTGAGCTGTCTCAAAAACCTTTTTCAAAGTACCAACGAATAATGAGCAAAACTCATTTTTAATTTTTGACTTGCAAAAATGCTATCCAAGCCATTAAAACTTTAATTAATTTCGTTTAGTACAATTATATAATTTAATTAACGTTTAGTAGAAGTAAAGATTAATTAAAATGCTAACTGCAGGATAAGTTTGAAGAAGGTCATCGTTTCGAAGATTTGTTAGCCCCAGATATCTTCTAGAACTAGGACAATTGGTCGCAGAGCGGCGGATCTGCTCTATAAGAGGTTATTCATAAAACAAAAATCGTAATTCCTCAAGAGTTCATAGTTTATCCAATACTGTGGACTCCCCTATATACTGATGGCCTAGCTGTGATTGCAGTGGCAAAAGATAAAGGTGAAACCATGCTTTAATCCAACTTTATAAGACAGGCAACGGTCTTCACCGCTAGTTTCCAAGTTCAAAATGCCTCCATAGCACCAAAGGAGACTGTGCAGTGTTTGAGAGGGTGGCTAGACTCCACGGCCCACATTCATGTTCTCAAAAGCGCTAAGCACTTTCAAAGTGCTTAGCACTTAATCCATGAAAGGCGTTTTCCTTTGCGGTGTACTTAGTATTCACTACTTCCGAATACTTCTGAAGAATTATGGACTAATATATTAAAAAATACATTGATATAATATATTCCAAGTTATAGAAAGGCCAAGGTTACCACAGAGAACAGTCTGACCGATGGAAATGGGTGATATTGTTTTTTTGTGATTTGTCTCATGAAACATCAAGATCTCGTATTGTATTTTTTTTTTCGCGATTGCATCATTTTTCCCCACATATCGCCTGGATTAATTCAAAGCCGCATAACTTAGGGTAGTCCGTGAAGGTTCTTAATCCACATACATTATACCACACCTATGAATGTGGTCACACTGATTGCCAGCAGATTATTTCACTTCGCTACAAACATACACTTTAAAGTGTAAAATTTAATTTGCCGTAGAAGAATCTACACATAAATAAGTGCCCACTTTGAGTTCAGTATAGGTGGAATCCGTTTAGGAGTCACAAAAACGCAGGCTCTTGCATCACACGTTAAATATAGATCAGTATGCGAGATAAATTTAGATTTATATCGTTATTGTAGTCCACAGAGCACTGACTCGAAACCTATTCCATATGGTCCAGCACATCTTGCATATGCTCTTCTCAACGCAGCGTTTACTTCCATATTAAAAAGCATTATGACTCTCAAATTTTAAATAATGAGTGATCTACATAGGAAGCGAAGTCGAAATCTCAAACATTTTTAGCGTTGGTGGAAGATTTTCCTTGATCTATAAACTTTTAACACCAGATAGTCTCGATTGTTGTTAGACATAGACAATTGTTACATATTTGACTATTTAATTTGATATATTTAAAATTTTACAACACTATTTCACAAATCAACACTTTTGGCCCGTCTCTGTTTTAGCTGCTTCTACTATTACAGTATACTGTGTTTGAATTGTATGATGGTCATAAATAATTAATATTATAATAAGTTGTATATAGCTCCATAAAAATGATGTCGAGTTGTTGACTTGTATCCACTACAAGTAAAATTATACAAATATTGGAAATTATGAACATTTTTTGAAACACGAATTATGCAAAAGTTGCAATTATCAATACTCAATATTTTTGTATTTATATCAACTGTTCCAAAATGCGATCCTAATAATCTTCATTGCGTAGAGGATTCCATTGCTTGAAAAGGACAGTGTCTACCTACTTGTTATTTTTAATATAGTTTAATTTATTATTTTTTACTTCATCAGAATACGCTACGCTTTTTGTAAATGGTGATGGACAAAAATTAGTTCCAAATGACGAATAGACCTAGATTTTTATTGATAGTTGGATCCAAGGAAATGACGTTATACTTCCCAACTTAAGATAATTTCCTATATTTCATACTTCGAGTAAGTAATGCAGGGGCAACCTACATGGTGTCATTTTTTATGAAGAATTTTAAAAAAATTCTCTTTATCCGTTACAAGTACCTAATTTATAGTAAACTTTGCTAAAGCAGAAAGGGAACAAATTGGCTCCTTTTAAAGAAAACTAACTTTGTCCTGAATACCGTACAACAAAATTACGAAATACATCGAACATGTACTACGTAATGTATTATAAAATTCTAAGTTCACAGATATTGGAAAATTTCTATTATGTACAGAAACAAGTCCCAAAATAATGCGATTTCGCCTTCCACCAAACCCTGCACCCCTAATTTTCTATGCCTCCTGAAGTCTTTGAGAAATGACCGAAGGCCTTAGAAACGTTCAAAAAAGAAGTTTCATCAACATACTTACTACTTTTCGAGTTATAGAGAGGCCAAGCATCACCGGACGGAAGTGGTTGTTTGTGATACATATTTTACGAAACAATACGAAAACAATATCTCGATTTATATTTTTTGTGATTACAATAATTCACTTGCCAGTTGGCTAAGAAATACAAATGGTACTTAGATTCATGTCTGAAATCTCGCAACTCTGTTATTTGAATGTCGAAAAAACACGATAATCCCCCCAAGGAAACGCCCTCAACATAACTTGTCTAGTAAGTGCCACACTACTTACAAAATATCGACTAATTCACAAGCCGTGGCATATTGAATTTCAAAACAGGTGAGCGGTGTCGCTAGCACTATCAATCATTCCGAGCGTTGACTGCAAGGTCATTAAAGAACTGCCTAGCGTTAATAAACCACATTATACGACCGAAAACATCCTTGAGGGGGTGAGTCGCCACTTGACGCTCTTAAAGCATCTAAATGCTTAACATGTGAGACGGCGAGGGTAAAAAACTGAGTGATGTATGAGACCGGGGCCAAGATAACAAAAAAGGGATTACGATATCAGGAAGTTGCGTACCATGGAACCCATGCCGGTGATTGAGATGAACTTCCCTGTAAATTGTCGACGTTTTTTATATTAACTGCCTTTGATGCTGTTGAAGATTTTGATCATCGATCAATCGTAACGATCTCCTTACGGATCTTGCGGGGATACAAATTTGAATCGAGCAATCACAAAAGCAAACTGTCCAAATGTATGGCTCAACATCTATCTCGTTTTAGTAGTTTTTCTGTATCTTTTAGATACATTATATTTTGACTTTTGGTTATCTATCTGATCCATCTTATACTTGTATCATCCGCTAATCAATATGATGTTGGATTAACAAAATGACAAAAACTTGTGCTGCATGGGCAGCCTTTATAGACGTACCAAAATAAATAATTAAAATTTGACATGACATTTCAAGTCAACTTGATGCCATTATTTTTGAATCTAAATAGTAGTTTCGTAAATAACTATATAGGATGCCAACAACTCTCGTTGAAAACAGTTAGCTATGGCATAAAATGTCGTCTAAACTGTAAAAAAAAATATGTTTCTGAAATATTGGAAATTCACCAGAAACTTAATGTGGCCGTATATAGCGTACAAAGTCAACAGCGATGAAAAATATACTTGTAATTTATGAGGATTTGCTTCCTAAACACAACCATCTATGTCTAGCAAGGTCAGAAGTTTATAGATGACTATACACCAAAAATATCAAATTGACCTCTCCAAAAAACCTTCGAAAAATTATCAGAGGATCCAGAACCGGAGTTCATCAAAGTTCAAATCTTTTTCTTCCATTCCACGATGGTAACCTAGTATCAGGATCCTAATGGTACCTACCTTACCAGTCGTTGTAGTCCTTGAGTATTAGTCTCTATAGTGTCCCGAGTGATAGTACTTAGATTTCAAGAATCGGTGCATTTTATGAGCCAAGTACTACAAAAAAGTACAAAAATACCTAGTTTCTAGTATCCCTGAATTTCCGACAATGAAAAAATATAATTCTAATCATCTAATCATCTGAAATGAAACGCTTTCACTTGTTTAAAATCATCATCACTTGTTCTTCATTACTCTTGCATGCAGTTCCAAGTGCCAAGTGAGTTTTCAGTCTAGCCAGTAGACTGTGCATTTCAATTGTAAATATTTTGAAAATTGTTTACATGATTTTATAGAATGTCGAGCCAATGTAGTCAACTCACAATACATGTTTCGTCACACATTGGAACATTTTCGAAAAATTTGAAACTAAATATAAATATTTAGACAAGGTGTTCAAATATGTTTGAAATTGTGACCCTTATAGTATGTATCTAAAGTATCAGTAAACCCGAATTTTCCACTATATCCATTTTAATCGCAAACTTCTAAATGGCTGATAAATTATCAGCCCGTTATCAGGATAAAAACCATGAAAGCTTCGTTATCGACACTGTCTGTACCATTTTCTATTATCTAAAAACGAAAAAACATAACACAAAATGTATAGCTGCAAAACGATTAGGCTCGTCCGCTATTTCACATCGACTGATTTTATCGCGCCCATTACAGAGTACATTATTTTTGATAGTAGCTAATTTTATGACTGGACAGGTATTTTATCAGCCTCAAATAGCATCCGTCTCCGCTAATTGACTTATTCGGAATTTGATAAGAATATCAATTCAAATTACTCACTCTCTCGTGAGGTGTCAGTAAATAGCGACATTAAGATAAATTTTTGGAATGTCGGTTTGTTCCTGTTTATTATAACTTTTATCTGTGAAAAAGGTACATTTATGATTAAGTTACTGTTTTGATTGAATCACTTGATGACATGTGCAACCTTGAAAACATGGTTCTTTCGATGGTGTAGCAATCTTAATCTCAATCATTTGTTCTCCGTGGTAGTTTTATTGTGATCCTGTAGTACTGCAAAATCACTAATAGGATCTTCAAGTGTCTTATGAAGTTGTTTTATAGGTACACGTCAGTATTTTTTATCGCGCATTATAGCCGTTTATTATTCCGGCAGCATCCCTGAACTTGAAAGGTAAGCAAAGTAAGTTTGCTTTTCTTAATCGAATATGGTGACAAGTTACCTTTGATATTCCAATTTTCCCCTCAATTTTATAGAAATATCAAGAGAAATCTAGACTTGCTCTTCTATTTTGAGAGTATATATTATACAAAAAAAATATCACTGATATTTGTGCTTTGATATATATCATTGCGGACTTGATGAATTATTTTCGATTTGCAATCAAGATCTCGGAAGGGTATAATTATTTGAGACAAATATTGATATTATTTATTATGATATTATTTATTCGCAATATTAGATAAATATGAAAATCTATTGGCCTGTGTATGTTACCCTTGTCCTATTTCTGCTAGAAATACAAAAAAAAATTGACCATCATAATTCCTTATTTCCATTTTTCTGAGTTGCCAACAATAAAACGGCTTTCTTCAAAGCGATAAATATTTTGCCCCACTCCTTTGGACCCTTAAGTTTTGACCACTCCAAAAAAAGTTTCAAAAATGATCAAGGGTCTCTGAAAAAATCAAAGAAGAAATTTGACCTTTTATTCTTTTTTGGCGGAATTGACTGACATGGTTTTTTTGTGAAGAATATGTCGTGGAACATCAAGAAAACACAATATCACTAAATCAAAATTTTCCGCTATTTTAATAACGAATAAATTTGAAATTGTCAGAATTGTTCAAGTAGAAAAAGAAAAAGACATGAAAAACTGTAATCAAAATTATTATGACAGTTTTTTTAACAAAATATAATAAGGAATGAAAAAATTGATAGAAATTAAATACGATAAAAGGTAGATTGTAGACGCTCCCTTTCTTGGTGAAACTCTTCCATCATGTAGATAAAAAGATTGTGTACTTAACAAACAGTTTCACAAATAAAACTCTTTTTCTTTCAGTGACGCGTTACGATTTATATTTAACTCTGACAGTCCGACAATGATTTAAATATTGTCATCTGTAGCCCAATCTAAGTGCACCCGCTTGACAACTAATAGTAATTAGTTTTTCTCCAGGTTTTATGAAAAAAAAAAACATGAATTGAAAATAAGAAGTGCTGAGCAATTTCACTATTGTATGTTGCAGCTCTGATAGTACATCAGGCAGCACTGTATTCCGTGCGATGGCGATACATTAATTTCCTCATTCACAAAAAATTCAATTGAATTAGGGTTGATAGACACCCGGGATTTCCGGGAAAATCCCGGAATAAGACAGATTGTCCCGGATCCCGGAATTTCATTATTCTGTCCCGGAAATCGGTAACAAAAACCCATATTCAGAGTCCACAGAAAGAATATTTAGCAATATGAATAATTTGTGAACAAAAGAAAGAAATAAATTCGAACCAATTTTAGTCCACCTCACAATTAATGTCCTTTTTGATGGTACCGAAGTCGAGATGGTTCTAAAACCTGCCTAGTCTAGCGTTAAATATAAGTGGTAGTTAAGTTCCATTTGTTATTGTCTTCTTTCATGTTCTGAACTTATTATTTTTATTTTATGTTAATAAAAGTTATAGTCTTGACTATGATTTTTTTCAATATTATCATCGCGTAAGTGCGAATCGCACAGGGGGTGTAATGATTAATCCTCCGAAACGTAGCATAGGTTTATTTTCAATTTTTTTGTTGTCGTCACTGCTGATATCTCTGCCGTCCAGGACCGTGCGTATCCCGGAACTTCGCCATAACAATCTGGCAACCCTAATCTGAATACAGTTTTAAGAAGTATTATTGGTTGTCTAAAACGCTACAAATAGTAGGATGAGTCCATTTCTGTCAACAGGCACGTAGCTAGGGGAGGTGTCCAGGGTATCCAGAATCCCCCTCCCCCGAAATTCCGAGATTTTTTTAGCAAAATTGAACACATTTTTATATAGCCAATTAAGTCTTTCCAATTCACAATTTTACTCGTATAAAATACTAAATAATACCAACCAAGACCGATTTGTATTCAAAAATTTGGAATTCCCATCCCTCCCCAGTTTCCTGGCTACGTGCTTGTCTCATTAAATAACTCCCATTATGATATCGCATTTGACCTTTAATACTCGACGTTAAGTAATTAAGAGTTTAATGCGTTTAATGGTTCCAAGAAGCTCATCGCCCGCCACGTGCATTTTTATACAAACGATCCTCCTACAAAATGGATGTACAATTATGATTGGTTAGATACCCTCTGGCATTAGCTTCCCATTACTGTTTCTGGGTATCCCGGTGCACGCAGTGAGCCTTCTTATCGGAATCACGCCGAATGCATTCCTCCGTGCCCACAACGATGCGACGAGACAAATTCTCAGAAGCATTCTGAGACGTCCCGAAAACGTATCCTCATCTTGTAAAACCTGAGGTGCATTTAATTTGTGAAACAACTTGCCGAATTAAGCTTGGCAATCTACATTCTGCTACCATTCTTTTGAATAATCGACTTTTCCCAGCGTGCAGTTTGTGGGATATTTTTTTAAAAAGGTATCGCTGAGGACTTATGCAAACAGCGACGAATTCATAACTGCAAAGTTGAAAAAAACGCGCAATCAAAACGTACGTTTGACATTAAGAACCAGATGATATACACTTGCAATTACTATTTCACTACTATTAGGGCCAATTTCATCAAATAACCAGTCGTTATATCGAACCAATGGGATGAGATCTTATCGAGCTCTACCAATAGGCTTTCAGAGTCTTTCGTTATGATTTAGATATCCAATGGTGTTAGACTATATAAAACAAAATTTTCAAACCTCTGAAATGAAAGATCGGCATTGTAATGTCAGATGCTCATGGAAATTTGAATGAAAATGGTGAATAATTTTAAATTTCCAGACAAAATCAATTATTTTTTATTGTAGTGAACGTTTCTACAATTTTATTTTTGAAATACACAGTTAATTTCCATATCACTATTTGTGGAGAAGTTCTATCGAGTTACTATTTACATATAGGTACCTACCTTATATAAATACATGAACATTCTTCACTTTGACCATCCTGCACAAATATTTGAGATGGTGAGAAAGGTTGTCATAGAAACTTAGTAATTGCCAAGTAATTGTATTCAAAATCCAGTAGAGAAATCCGATCATTTTCATTCCCCTGGTTGGACACAGCATTCCTTGATTTTAATAGGGTTATACAAAATACCTAATACGGATTGTATCAAGGACAAACTAACATCATAAACTGTTTACAGAAGATGCATAAGCTCTCGAATTGGAACACAATACTTTTCTGCTGCTACACTTTGAGAAAATAGGAAATTGCAGTACTTGTTATGCGCCACAGCTGATCAGTTTATCAGTTATGCGCTCAATGTGCTTATCTGTCATTTCAAACCACAAAATAGAGATGGGTCGTTATATCGTAAGTTGTTAATTCATAGTGATGGGCTCAGTAAGGGGATCTAAATGCATATAGAGGTCCAACCTTAGTAAGCGTGGCCACACCAAACGAGTTTATATATACTCTTCGCTAGACAACAGTATGCATAGTGCCTTTAGATCCAAAATCATTGCACAATTACCTACAAGAAGCATTAGAAAATATCGACCGGCCGGACCGCAGACAGGTACAGCGATGTTTTGAACAAACTATCGCTAACGGTGTTGCCAAATAACCTGGAATGCTTGGGATATCGAATTTATCAAAAGCCTCTACATTTTGGAATGTGATAAAATTTCAAGTTCGGAAAGATTGATTTCAACGAATCTTGATTAAACAAATATTTTTTTGACCTATTACAATAGATTCAAAAATCGTTTGGTTTTTCGTCTGTCAGATAAAACTTAGTATCGACCTAACCATCCAAAAAATAAAACAAAGAAATTTCCATTTTTACTACTATTTTGTCTGTCGCACGTGAGATCATTAGGTTAATATCTGTGTAGATAATAACTTGACTTGTTTTGTTATAAGTTGATTTGGAGTTTGGAGAGATTTTCATTGCATTATAAATTTTCAAAATGTAAAATCTACTAAATAAAATATGAGGATTTTATAAGTCTTCAAAGGGTAAATCATATTGAGGACTCTTCCCCGCTATCAGTTGCCATTCAGTTTTTCTCTGAATCCATTTACTAGTCTCACTTAGAAAAAAATTATAGTATTGTTTTGTGCTCGTAGGCGATCAACACTAGTCCGTTATTAGAAGCAAAAAAAAATAGTGTAAAATGAAAATAGTATAGTGACTAATATCTGTGTAATAACTCGATATGTTATGAAGCTTTTCGAAATTATCCAAAAGTCGATAGTGATTTATTGCAACATTTCAAGCTATACCGACATCGACAGTTTGAAAAAAATATAAGTTTATACGTCTCCTTTTATGCACAGAAGCGCACCCCCACTCTGTTCATTTAGTTCTGAAAATTTCATACTCATTACTTGTGAATACGTATTCGAATGAATGTTTTCATTCACGAGTGAGTTTTCCCATTTCACTTTATTCAACCAAGATTTCGTATGCATATGCATCCATCATCAGGGCTACAATGAACGCTCAATAACATCGAAAATGGGATTATTAGATAACACTTACCAGAAGTGGCTGAGTTTGAAACTACAAGTAATGTAACATTGGTCAGAGTAAAATTCTATACGTATAATAATACATGTGAAATAGCTCACAGATAAATTCAATTTATTTGTAGTGTCAGTAAAACCATGATAATATCTATGTCAAAACCATGATGTCTCGGATATTTATGAATGATACAGAAATTTACTCACTTACAAAACCAGAAACTTCGAACTGGAATGGAGATTCAAAACGCCCATCACTAGACCTGAATATGAATCGTGACGACGTGACGTACAGATTACGTAATCAGCTCTCGGCTGTTTTTGTTTATGGTGTTTAGAAGTCATATTTCATTTTACAATTATTTCTGAAAAGCAGGGCTAAGCTTATAGAAATATACAAATTGTAGCTCAACTTTTTTTATTTTTTTTTCCAGTGTTTGTGCTATATATTTTGAATGCCGTGCAACCTTATTTTGTTATACCTTCAACCATAAGGATTTTTGTAATGCTGGATACCTGTGCTGAACACCAAGCAGGCTTTGGATGGCATTTATGTTTGTAAAATATGAATGAACCTAATAAGTAATAGAAATAATAAGGAAATTTGTGAAATGCCTCCTATATATCCTTTTTTTTTTACTGAATTATCAGGTATTTATATTATTACAGTATTATGTAGCTTTATTAAAATTATTGCAATACTCTCCATTAGATTTTTGTGAATTTGATACATCCGAAAACCAATGTCCTAATGCCTCACATTCCTCAAATCCTATTGGTGGAGAATAGCGATTCATTATAGCTTGTGAAATGAGAGAAATAGCAATTTTCACTTATATATGGTGGATTTCATTAATCAAATCTTTCCTCACCATTTTGTGTTGAAATTCAAAATCAATGATTTTCAGAGACTTTTGACATTACAATATTTAATGGCATTTCAGTAAGTTCTTATTTGATTTGTCAATACGTGCGTTATATCTCTGATGTTGATGAAATTTACCCTTAGTCAATTATTTTGTAATAAATTTTACATCCATGAATATAAAACCCACGTTATTTCTTATAGTGTGACACAAAAATGAAGATTGCTACTCAACAAAAATTAAGAAGTCATATTTCAAACAGAAATTTAAAGATTATGTAAGATAATGCGCAGTTATAATCCTTACTCCAGCTTTCACGTCCACAATGCATTAAGTTAATTTTTCTTACTGGTTTCGTAACGTTACTGAAACTCTGCGAGCGACCATTCGGTAGATTTTTTGTTTTAGCGGGAAAATAAATCAAAAGTACACGAAACAAATATGAGTTTGCCCCCTTCCCTCACTTGTATTAGTTATGCATTTTTTATTCCAGCCAGCGGCCGTCGTTCCTTGCCGTCCCCCGAGCCGCCCAGCGCCGAAGGTGGAGGCGCGGACTTGGCCCGGTCGATGATGCTGTCCGCGGCGGCGGCGGCTGCCGGGCTGTACGCCACGGTGGCCGCCACCGGGGGCGGGCATCATCCCGCCCCGCACCACCAAACGCAGATCTCCGCAATGCCCGCTGCCACCGTCGTCACTGCGGGGGCAGGTACGCCTCCATACAGCCCGCCACCGCAGGCGCAGCACCAGATCGGAGGCGGCCAGCACAGGCACAGTCCGCAGCTACCCAGCTTCGGGTTCACACAGGAACAGGTTGCATGTGTGTGTGAGGTAAGTTTTCAGCAGAGTAATAGAGTTAATAACTTTGAAGCATGGATAATAAACGAAAGACTCTTAATTTACTGGAATTCTTCATCTCTCACCTCAGAGCCAAGGCAAACAGAAAGACGATGTTCAGTATCAAACTTTAAGTTACCAAGCATGGGATTTTGATTGGTGTTTACTAAGAAACGCTCTAAGCACGAGAAAGACCTCCCTGTGAGAACACACTGATAAGTAAAATACGCAGCTCAAACAAGTAATTCTTTGGTATAGTCTTCACAAGTGGGATCCCCACCAACAACTTGATTGAATCCCTCTTTTGTTTTTCAGCCACCAAAGAACATATATTTGCATTACATGTAAAATATACAATTTTCGGAGAAAACTACTAAGGTAACCGAAGAAAGTGGGTCCAGTACTGCTCCAGTAATTAATTTTAATCAATGCTCACAACCTTAGGACAAGTTTCAGAAGTTATATTACATTTGTTATATATTTAGACTTAAGAAATAACATGTATTCTAAAAAGCGACCTCTTCATAAAAGCAGATCTCTCCTTTAAACAAATTAAAACTGATTATATCACAAATTTCTGACATTCAATTTGGACGAAATCGATTTAGTCAATGCGGCCGTAGGACGCATGTTGTGTCTCGCTCATACAATATACATAACCAATAAATCAAATAAAGCGACAAAATAACACTAAGCCCCGTGTAAACATTAAATAAATCTTGGGGTTTATTGAGGTTATTATCACGTACTCTCGGGCATGTTTTGAATTCTCCAGCCTCTTCTCAGAAGCGACCGGCCGTGTGTGTGTGTGTTCTTTGCTTTGGTTCTTTGGCAGGTTCCATCAACTGTAATCTCGTACGTTGAGATGCAATGTCTGCGTATCACAGAATTTTCCGCGCAACAGCAGAAAAGTAATTAAATCTTTGATGATTCGAGTGAAATGATTAAAATTCCCACGCATAAGCTAAGACCGTATTGTGATAGCTAGTTTTCATATTTTATCTTACCAAATACGTTCTTGGCATTATTATGACGTTTACGTCTGTCAGGTGTTTAAAATTAAAAAATGACGTACTGCCAATAAACTTAATATAAAGATTGTATTGTTTATCTTTAACCGTCACTACCATAAAATAAAATAGAACGGTGATATAAAATGTTCAAAATCCAGGATTATTAATGTTAATGTTGAGGGATCAATTTGCAAAACATTCCGCCATGGGGGATAAAATTGAACGCCCAATTCCAGAGTATCTACCATTGTAAACCAGTGTGTGCACTCACTAAGGGTCAACTAAATTTGTATCATTTAATTTTTAGTTTGTCTGTCTATCGGAATGTCTGTCAGTCTGCCTGTCAATCTGTTTGTCTGTCGATATATCTGTCATGTCTGTCGGTTGATCTGTCGATCAGCGAAAACAGAAAACTACTGTTAGCGTACTGGCCAAGTTTCTTCTTCAATATATAAGCGTTCTAGTTGAAAACAAGGTATTCCAATACGTAGCGCACTTTGCGAGGTAATCTTTTCTTATCTATTTACTTGATGGTCTACAACCAACCATTAATTCTATTGCCATACTATCTAGGATGAAATAATATCTTCTAGGAACTCTTTTAGAAAGTGCACTTATTTGAGAACCAATGGCTATTGATCGATGTACTATCTATCTTTCCCTTTCTCTATCGATGAGTCATTTAAGATTGCTGTCCACTGCTGCCAAGGCAGCCGAAACATTGGTAAAGTTATGTCATCAATGACGTGTGATTTCAATTAGTGACCAATACAGATAAAAGAGGCACCAGAGAGTCATCCACAGGATAAGCCTCAAAAGTTAAATTGATGGCAGATCAAATTTTATATCCCTTTCTATTACTCCTATGTCCATGTATTGTTCCCATTCATAATTTGAACAACTTTTTTGGTCCAAGACTCTGATTCCCTGTTGATTATATGCATAACCCCTCGTTTTTCATTTTTTTTCCTTGCGAATATGAGGCAATTCGCTATTCACTTATTGTATAAAATTATCATGAACACTCGCCTCACATTAACATGTTTTGGTTAATTTTTTGGCATATTAAATTAATTTTCACTTACCTATTTTATCTGATCAACAATTGACTTGGTGCTAGAAGAATGCCTATGCCGAACTGTCGAAATTGTGATTCGTGAGTTCAACGGGAAAGGAGACTTTCGCAAATTCGCTGTTGACAATGCAAGTTACGTACGTTCTTATGATTACGTCCATTCGAACTTTTTATGAGACGTACTAACGTAGCTTAAATGATCGGTGTCTGTTCGGCAAGCGATATTAAGTACGTGGTTCAACTGCAATGTGATAGCTTTTCCTTCACAATATGAGCTTTCTAATTAAAATTTAATTCCATTACATACGTTCAAAGTCATCCTAGACATATATACATGATTAAAGTAGGAAAGTTGCTCATTGTTTTAAGTCGTCTAAAAGCCATAATTTCACGACACCTCATTTGTAAAACAGTGTCATCAGAAAAATAAAACAATATACCTATATCTATAGACACACCATAACCACTGACACCCCCTTCATGACACTAAATAGTTGCGAATCATCCCTCGAGCATTGCTGGGCGTTATCCTACCTTCTCGCATTCACTGGGGACGAATTCAGCATATATAACACAATTGTTGCCACCCCAAGGGTGAGAAGTGGATATTAGCCAATAAAGATAAGCAGATAATGCCACTCACATTGGCGGTTTTACGCCTTATTTTATTATAGTTCAGCGCCAAACAGACATTCGACACTCGTGTTGAATATTAATACATGTACACATTACGAGTATGTACAAGAATAATATGATAAACATGCCATCATGCAAGGAATTCTGTACTTATCTGTTCTCGCATAATAGTAGCTTTGAAACAATTCAGGGACGAGGTTTTTATGCATGTGATACGTTTGTTAATTTGCAATCTGATTTTAATACACTCAGTATCTCTGATTGATTTCGTCAAGTTAGAGCTCTCAATTACTTTTGACTCCCACAACTCACAAGTAACGAGTAAAAGTATGGATATCGACAAACCAACAAACAAGTCCCGGACCTGTCTTGTTTGTGTGTCTCACTTTTATTTTCTGTGATGGTAAGATTTTAATAATCGATTAATAACCTCACGACCAATCAAGTGATCTCCAATAAATAATAACTTTGATATTTCATTTTATCACCTGCCTATATATAGGATGAAGTAACAGAAATCTACACCTCAAATACCTTGGTCTTTGCTGAAGTTTCTATGTTGTACTGGTGGACTATCTCAACGCCTTGAAGATTCCGCGAAATCTATTAGAATGACTCATTTATAAGTGCCAAATCATGCATGTATAGCCAGAAATAGTGGGGCTCTTGAATGTGCTATCTTCAATCGTCTTCAGGTGGACTGACAGACGATTGAAGATAGCACATCAATCGAAACGTCGAGATACTCAAAATTTTATAGACAATGGAAGTCCGAAATCAAACTTTTGATAAATCCACCTTGTCTACAAGTTTCAAACAACAGTGGGGTGATTTGGTTATTTAACTTGCTGCCAATGCAACGTTGCCGTTTCCCATACTTAAGGGATTCTCTAAGCGAAGTTTGTTGTTTCGCAATATGTACATACGCTTCCAGCAACTGCACCACAGAGACCGTTGGTGTTGCTGCCGTTGCATCGCGCGACAAAATGCTTAATAGCCTGTGGTCACCCACGCACTGTGAGTTGGGCGCAAGCAAGCAAACGGTCGATGGGGCCGCGACCGTGCCAGGAGCCCATTCATCATTCCTAGGAGCTCAAGCTCAGGTTACAGTCACCGACAGCCATGCGCCGGCCCGCACTGGCCTCCACGTGGGTGGACCCAGAGGCGTACCTTGACACTTTTGCAAATGTCCGTCCAAGAAGAGAGAACATGCAAGAACGTATCGAAGGCTGATTTATCCGCCAATCAGTTATTTATAAGCTCAAGTGCATTCACTAGTCGCAATTGTCTTTTCTGGGTTGTATCCAGAAGCTTCAGCGAGAGCTTCGGAGCGCATGCGACCGGTATTCCTGAAATATCCTGACATGAGCCTTGTAGCTGTTCCGGTAAATACAATTTCCTACAGCGGAAGAGAACTTCCAGCTTCTGTGATGCAAACATTTTATTATTGATGTTAATCCGTAGAAGATGATTGATGGCAGATAACTCGAGTATTGGAAGTTCGATTTCTATGACTTACACACCAGCATCTTATTGTTTGGGTACTTGTCTGCGTCTTCTGTTCCTTCAACTGAAGTTTTGTATATATTGTTCTGATTCGGATATAATAGATGGATGGATAGACGAACAAAGGCAACTGGAACAAATGGAATTGCGACTAGGTGAAAGGCACACCACAACTAACCCTTCCGCCAAGTATACATTTCACAAATAAACTAAGACACATGCATTGTAATTGAGTTGATTTTGAGGCATTTAATGCAGGCCTAGCAACTTGTCTAAGAAAACAGACAAAGAAACCCTACATTATTAGATTTGTACTGAGATTTCGGAAAATAAATATCCAACAAGCTCTTTCCCTCAAAAATATTATAGCAGATTGACTGATTCTCAACTACTATGATGGTGGAAAGTTCTGATTTCGCCTACCTATCCCTCAGTTTATAACGTGAAGTCTGAGGCGTCGGGAACTGTATTATATATAATAAATATGTGGTAAACACAAAAGCACTTCTTTTTCTATAGCTGTTATTAGCCATTGCTTAGAGAACTCCTGTTGAATTGCAGTTAGGCAAAGTCTATCGAAATAGAAAATAAAATAATTATTTTCTCCAATACTTCCGATAATATGATGAATGATTTCAAATCTGCAGCTTATTCACTCCAATATATCGGTTTTTCTATTTCTAAAATCGTACTTACCGAAAAAGCATTGATACAGAATTGTTACCTTATCACAACAGCTTCGAAGTTTTTTCGTGAGTAACCACCTTTCACTCGTTTCCCATCTGTTCTGTGAATATTAATATATGGTGTTATGAAAATTGGAGACTGTAAATCGCCTTTTTCACCAAAAACTCTCAAGGTATCTAAACACTAATATATTGAATGTTGTTCCCCAAAAATCAACAGCCTACTGAACATTTGCAAGGATCTGAGGATCTGTTTTTCCGACCTCGGTGGTTAGATTGTATCAGAAGTCTTTTTATTTTACGTAACCTTGATTCTAAAATGCATGTAAAATATCAACCATGGAAAAATGCTTAGAGCACTTTATCGTTAGTCAATGCTTTCTATCGCCAAATAAATTGAACACCCTATAAAACTTATTGATGCAACACTTTGCAGACTCTGAATGAATATGAACGAATACTCGTAATAGCCCTACACCAAATCGTGTTTCTTTGACTTACTCAATGTCTCCAACTTTGCATTATACTGTTTATGTTGTATAAATTGGTCTAGGAATGATAAAATATCATTTCACGACATATCTGTATACAGTGAGGGCAAAACCATTTTCCCCCTGCATTTTTCAACCATAGAAATGGTTCTTATGAAATTCGGAGTCCTAGTATCAGAACACATTAATGTTTGAGATCAACATAGACGCAATAATAGGCAACACCAGAATGGCACCCGAAATTAATTTCGTTACATTTTTATTATAGAGTAGAGCCAGTAGTCCATCTTGTTCTATACCCAAATGTTGACTAGCTTGTTATTTCCTCATCAGGATCCTCTACCCGTAGATCGTTGTTCAAGAATTGTAATGTCTCTCTATAGACAGTACAAGTTTGCTTGGTTCTTTGCAGAATAGAAGGTTACTATGATCTGCGAAGTTGTAGATTGGACTTGTTACTTAAAGCAATCCGTTTTGGTACAACAAGAAGAGGCTTGAAGAAACATTCTTCCTCTTCTTGGGGAACTCAGGCCTTAATGATGAATGTGTGGATCCGAAGCATATTCATCCAGGACAACGAACAAATATCGGTTCCTCAGAAAACATTGCCACTGGCAACTGGTGACCGCGCTCACAGGAAGCAAGCCTGCTAGCAAACTAGCTAATCCATCATGCGACACCCTATCGAATGCCGAGGAATTATAGGACCTATCTTTTACCTCCCACGCCATAGACATGTGAACACTAAATCTTATCATTAATTTATAGACGTAATTTTCTCATTTCATTCTGAAGTCACAAAAATAAGAAACATCTTGGAACGCCCTCAAGGTTACGCTCCTGAGTTTAGCCTGGACTATTAGAATGATGTGTGGTGTGCTTGTGTATGCTTTTATTTTTGCTGCACACACGGGGATTTATCTCTAATGCCGATAACAAAAGCTCACGACAATTTGCTGGTTTACATACGAAGAAATAAAACTGGACTAACAAGACGGCTAACATTGCATTTTATGGGTTATACGTTGTGTGACCAGCCTCATGACTACACTGTACAGGGGGATTTTGTATTACACTCATAGATTGTCTCGATTATTTCAATTCATTTATTTATATATAATAATAAATAAGAAATATTGGTATACGCCGAGGGCCAGACCTTGTACCTAGGAATAGTAGTGTTGAGTCATCTTCCTGCATTATTGTTCTTATATGTTATTCTTTCTCTATTTTTAGGTTCTACAACAAGCTGGTAACGTAGAACGGTTGGGTAGGTTCCTGTGGTCATTGCCAGCATGTGATAAACTACACAACAACGAAAGTGTTTTGAAAGCCAAAGCAATAGTAGCATTTCATAAGGGAAATTTTAAGGAACTGTATAAGATATTGGAAGGTCACAATTTCAGCAATCATAATCATTCAAAACTGCAACAACTGTGGACGATGGCTCACTATATCGAGGCTGAAAGACTAAGAGGTAATTAGATGAGGTCTATTTGTATGGTGGGTCAGTTTAGCGTGTAAATATTGCGACTTAGACACCATTTCGGTGATCATTTCAATAAAAGCAAAGTTTATTATGCTATATCTTTATCATCAACCACATCTAGAAGTGTATAAATTGTATAATTTTATATTAAGGATAAAAAAAATTAATTCATTTTATTGAATAATTAATATATTATTTTATTCAAAAATAAACCATAATAACAAAATGATATTTTCAAGCAAATTAATTCCGAAAATACATATAATAGCAAATTTGAATTCAGCGTTGCCTTGTATCCCTTAAAATATAATAAAAGTGCCAGCAGCCAGAAGTTGCCATTAATCATAGAACCACTCCTGTAAAATCGTAAAATCACCAAAACAAATCCAAAGACGTTGATGAGGCGTACGTTTGAAACTACTTAATTGTTGATTAATAAAGCGAGTTATGTTTATTGCTCCCCTAGGTAGGCCGTTAGGCGCAGTAGGAAAATACCGCGTTCGCAAGAAATTTCCCCTTCCTAGGACAATCTGGGACGGCGAAGAGACTAGTTACTGTTTCAAGGACAAGTCCAGAACGATCCTGCGTGAATGGTACAGTCACAATCCTTATCCTAGTCCAAGGGAGAAACGAGAGCTATCCGATGCTACTGGCTTAACCACTACACAAGTGTCCAATTGGTTCAAGAACAGGAGGCAGAGAGACAGGGCTGCTGAACACAAAGACAAGTAAGTCTATATGTAGTTTCATCACTCCGCTTTCTTTAATGCTTTAGCATTCTTAATATATGCTGATCTTCATATTTGACAGGCATATCTAGAATACTGAAAAATCCTCAAAGTCTCGGATTTCTAACAAAACATTTTTGTATTACGTCAAATAAGTGGAATGCATGAGAAGTAACTCATTTTCAAAACGCATTTTGTTAAAATATGACCTGATTTTTGGAGATATAACACAGATATAAATGTTTTAAACGAAGGTACTTAAATAGTCGGATCACGAAACTGGCAATCTATTCTGAATAATATTATTTTGAGAGATTATAACTGAATCCAGAATATCAGGCATTAAAAATATTTTTGGGAAAGAAAATTAATAAAACTACACAGTTTTACCACGCCCCACAGCACCTTTGATAAGCCTGACACGTGTTTCGCTGTAAGGATCTTCAGGGGAAGATTAAAACTAAAAGGGAATTAAAAAATAATTGAAAAGCATTCAGCATATATTTTTTGTCTTTGGCAAATCATTTCTAAACAAGTCTAATAATTGAGCATATTGGAAGTCATAATATCTTGCCGTTTATCAAAATTAACTACATACTAATATAACAAATTTTCTATGATATAGATTATTTTAGTCAATAGAACTTTTTCCACATTATGACTGATTGTGCTGAAAATTAAGTTCACAAATAAACGTATTTAAGCAACGTTACCTAATTTGATGAAATTTGGGAAGGATAAAAAATCTGTTTTGTTTTTACGAGTTCTATCATCCCTTAAATATTATCGCACTGTATGACTGAGTGTCTACGTACCAAAGTAAATATCTGATAATACCATCACCTCACAAATTATATATTATTGTATCGCAAAATATTAGATTCTTAATCATACGCTAAAAATTACTTTCAAATCATTTCTTACCGTTGGCATTGAACCCAGTCAAAGATTCTTGGGTATCAGTCAACAAGCAATTCCATCTTTCATAGCGAAATTTCGACATGTCATTAGATAATCTTCATGTACATTTTAAAAAATCAAAGTAAACCTGAAGATGTGATGAAACGTTCAACTTCCGTTACAAAAAAATAATGTTTCGTTAAACGTTAAACAAGAATCCCTTTTTAAGATTACACATTACTGAGAATAACTGTATACGACTATACAATACGAAGTATATTATTTATAAACCATAATATATTTTAAATATAAAATAATATTATGGTCATACACATTCCAAAATAATTGTTACCGTACTCCGAATCATCATTTTCATCAATTTTCTCAAATTCACTCCTGGCAATGAATTACGAGTATTAGACCTGGAGTTGTTGTTTCTAGGATACATCCATATCTTTTGTTTCTGTTCCTTTGAGTAAACATAATCGACCCTGATAGAACAGGAACAAAGTACACGTCCTTTCCGATCTACCATGCCCGTCATCCATTGACAAATTTTAAACAGTTCACTGTCTTCATGTACTTTCGGCGGGTATAGAGTTACCGACCGCAAGAAGCGAGGAACCCGCAGGTGAAATTCGATATTGGAAGACGTTTTCTCTTTTTTTCCCTGAGACCACACTGCAATCAGCTGGAAACACCCCCAACGAAGGGAGAGCTGTAACTATGGCTGCTGGTGGATGGTTATGCAGGTGGTCTTTTAATCCTTGAGAAACAATGATGAACAAATTATGGTAAACATGTTATGCTTATCAATTAATGAGTCACGAGGAATGAAATGCGTCAAGTAGACTGACGCTGTACTTTTCATGCAATAATATTACTTACTTACATAAATATTTTGGAACTGTTGATGTATTAAAACATTTTGAATATATTAAAAATTTTACATATTTTTCACTAAAATCTCCAAAAGCCACGGTTGATGATGATGCCCATCAACGTTCTGTGAAGGCATTAAGTCTAACAGATTGGATTACCAGAGCTCAGTTTTTTGTATGACACGTTCGAAATGCATCCGACATTGAAGTCAGTTGTTTCGTAAAATCACTGAAAACAAATCTGCCATTTTTGTTTTAATGATACTTTCAGAGTTAGGAGCCAGACAGACAAATGTACAGACAGACCGACGGAAATGACTGACATGGTTTGTTTTCACGCAGGTCATAAAGTATCTCAAATTAGAAGTTTTTCGGGATTAAAATACTTCTCCCACCGATTGGAAGTGCGGGGATCAAGATATTGAATATATGTACCAGGCAAATAAAATTCATAATTATCCATTCTAAATATACCCTGTTTCGAAGATACTACCACGGTTACAGTTGACCAGATGTAAGAGAATTTTGTTAAATCAATGGAGAAAATTCGAGGTCTGTCCAAGTTACATTCATTCATGCAATACTCTTAAACCTGTAAAACGTGTATCGCTGCCTCTTAAACAATCTTGGAGCTGTTGCGATGAGAAATTGATACACAGCAATTTATTGAATGTTTCTCCCCATAGAAGCCAACCATTTGTTTGGGCATTATTTGGAGATTTTGACGGCAATCGAATCTGATTAAAATGTTCACACATTCTTAAGTACTGCGTGCAACAATGTGTGTATATAATACTTTTCATCAATCTCTGAAATATCAACGCCTTCATTTGACAGCTAAACTCTATCGACGAGCTTCCGTCATCATTAATTAATCTAAAAGCTAGATGATAACCTTGAGGTGGGGCAGAGTAATCTTGCTAGTGTACTATTACCACACCGTAACCCTCAGCTAGTTTCTCATCCTCGAATGAAGATTGCAAGCGGCAAGGCAAGGGCCGCGATGGATTCGGAAGCCCCTCATTGTTTTACCAACAACAGGACGGGGATAGGGGAATGGTGAGGTAGGAGGGAGAGGGGAACGTTTTGTGGAAACGTCGGTGTCAGGTTTCAACGGAACGACGCGCTGCGGCGATAGTCTGTTCAAACATCCTTTTTGCCGACAGACCGACTGGCGAGGCTGCTCACACCCGGTATTCCAAACGAATGGAGACTGATGCACTGTAGAAATTAGGTGTACAACAGAATTTAATCAATACGAAGCTGTTCTGTGAAAAACATACATTTAAAATGCATGAAAATGTGTGATTTCATACTATACGTATCTAACTAAATCATATTTCAGTGCATCTCAATTGTGAAACTATGGATTGCATTTACACAGCTGAATCATAATGATGGAAGGGTTCCACCATGTAAGAGCAGTTACAACTCACATGAATTCATTCATTCATTATCATGCAATGTTACTCAAATTTTTTACCTGAATTGAGGAATATTTTTTCGAGTCAAATTGAAATAATCTTATTTCAATGGAACGTTTTGACAAATATGTAGTCATTTACAGATGTCTGAAAATAAATTAATATGGACATAGATCAGCAGATCAGAGAAAGTATTATATATATATAGTTTCAAGAAAAAAGTTTCATTGATGAATCATGCATCATCTAGGATTCACAGAATTGGAAACATTTCAGGCTTATATCACTTTCCTGCATGATAAGATGTGAAATACCCAAAAATTGATTCTACTTTGTTGCCTCTTCATTAAAAATTCCTCCTTACGGCTTCTATGTCTAAAAAAACGAGTCATATTATGTATTAAGTTCTAAATTGTATCACTGCTTTGCGTTTGTGGTTTTCTTCGGTGTATAATACTCCAATATCTACAATTTCTTGTGAGATGATATGACAATAGCATATTCGCCTTCCTGGTATAAAATGTTTTGAATTATTTTCATGATCGTTAGCCTGCCATGATGTAAATGTTGTGCGTATAACTTGCAACGCTTTTCACGATAAGGCATAATTCATCAATAAATTATTTACGTTTATATACTTTATTGATTTGATTGACTCATTGATCTCAGGCCAACATAATCATTCGTTTCAGATGCAAAAATCCATAACAAATTTCTCCATAAATCGACATTCGGCGGTCTGGTGGTTACGTCTTCTTCAGGTATACAAAATGCTCAAACTATCAAAAATAAGATGCAAAAATTATGTTTTAAATTCTAACATTCCAACACTGAAAACGTTAAAAATGTAATAAGCATGTAATAAGCAAAAGATGCGTAAAGTAGGAAGGGAAGGGGAGATTAAAGAAACAATTTTAGAAAAATTCCAGATAATCTGAAATAGTCTTCCATCTAGTAGTGAAATTTTAATATTCCATTGATGATTAAAAAAGAAAAATAGCGAATAAACACGCAAGCATTATAATTGGAATGGAAGGTGGGGAATTTTTTTGATAATGCAAAAACAACAAATTCTATCATCGTCATCTCAACATCCTTAAAAATAAAGTCGTGTTGATTTTGTTTAGATTTGCTTGGAATTACTTAACTGACCAAATGCGATAAATTGCCTTTTCTCTCAAATTAAACACTGGACCCTTTGCAATAGTTTTCTTGTAGCTCGTAGACGATATTTCTACAAACCAAACTTTCTCCGTAGATCGATTCAATCTCTCTTATTATAGATTATTACGATATGGTAACAGAAGTCCTATAACTTTGGATCCTCTTCCTATTTGTATGTATCTTTCTTGACAACACGATACAATTACATAATAAAAACTGGTCGGGCAAAGTGAACCGCAAGTTCGGTCCAGATTCTATTTCTGTAGCCCCGGGTATCGGATAACGTCGATAATACGAGCGTATGTTTGTGCGTGTGTTTGTGCACGGACCTGGAATCTGAGAATAGCAGCGGTGTGGATGAGAGCAGGGTCGTACACTGAGATATCATGTAATAGCTTGTTAATTTTTTGCTACCAAACAATATAGATTACCATTTATTTGAAACTTAATCCAGGCTTACAGGCCTTTTTGTCCTAAAAACAATTTTGCATTATGAGATTTGGACAGTCGCTAAATGACGAAAACGTAAGTATTTTGAAAACAAGAATACTTACTTGTTTCAGCACTCACTGTTTCGAAACTTCTGTTCTCATAATTCATAAATAGTACTAGTAATTATGCCTAACTTAAAAATAAATTAAAAGTAAAAAATCGTGTATAAAAACAAGCTTCTATTTAAATACGCTAAAAAGAATTAAAGAAACTTTTCCTTTGAAACCTTTACTATCAACTTATAACGTCATTTCACAATTTATATGATACGAAAGCTTATCGCGAGAGTCAAGTACTAGTATTTACTTAGTTTGAAAAGTTTTGAAAACATAAAAAAATAGTCCGCCATCTTTATAAGTCCGCCATATTGAATTTAGAGTGACGTCACTTTATTTTTCGAGATATTCTTAGCAAGCAGCAATGTTTCATTTGACAGGCGAAATATTAGTGTCAAAGTTGATGTCATTCTCTTCTACTGATTTTATTAGGTATAGCCGTGGCATTATCGAATGTTAAATCTTTTGGCGTTCAATTGTGTTTATATAAAGAAGAGGCATTTCGTTTATTTCGGTCGATTTACTTATTTTTTCACCTATTTACTGCCATTTGAAGCTGAGCCATTGATTACTGTCTGAGCATCTATTTTTATTTTTATTGAAAAAAATCTGAATTTCAATTGTTTGATGTATAATTGTAAATTAATTAATTTAAAAGTAGAATTCAATCTACTATTAGAAATCGAAAATGAGATATTAAAGTGTGAATAAATGTCGAAAATGTGTGGAGAAACAAATACCGTTCATTTTCAAACTAAGACAGAAGGCGAGGAGGCATCTAAAATTTCAATAGATATTTTTGATCAAATCTATATAAAGTTTGATTTTGTATCATAATACCATCACATAATGATACGTTATTCAGTTCTGATAAATTAAGTGAACGATATGGTTTTTTGAACACCACACATTGTATTGAAATGTTCTATTTTCTATATTTTCAGTTTTTACAATATTTAGATCATTTTCATACTGGCGTATTTAATAAATCTACCAAAACTCCCCAATGTTTTGTTTTTGTACCCAAGGTCCTTCCTGGCTTGAGGGTGTTTTAATGAAGTGGTCCCTAGTTTTTCAAATTACATGTCTTATAACGTATTTGAGGTCGGGATGACTTTTAACCGTCGCCAATTCGGTTTTCAAAATTTCTCTATGTTCATGTTTCGTAACATAGTATATAAATGCATAGGACAAACACACAGTAACTCATTCCACCAGCGGCATGGCTGATATTTTGTCCGCCTTCGTTAGCTTCTCATTGATCACAAGTAGTGTGTAATGCCTAAAATTCTATATGTAGGGTTCAGCACCCCTTCTGCCCCCCATGTATGACGCCCTACCGAAACGAGTGTGCGTGCTATTTTAGACGACACCAAATAGTCTTGCAACATATGATACCGTGTGCCAACTCGATACCGAAAGCCGTTCATCAGTCCAACTTAAAAATAACTTTTTCATATATGAAAATACTAGGTGATGACCATACATTTAGTTTTCACAATATGGTTTTGTTTGTGAAAAACGAAATTTTTATACGTATCTCTGACGAGGGACTGATTTTAGTCCATTACAATTTGCGTAGTACTTCCTGAAAAAGTGATGATGAACATTGAAATTAATAGTGAAAATTCACTATAATTTAATTTTATATAGGTAGAAATGAAATCATAGTTTTATTCATACTATTTAACCGACCACATGACGTACACTATGTCCAGTGCCGATTAATGCTCGCTACCCCGGAGCAAGGGTTGGTTTTGTACCTGTTAGTAGTGGCACATTGGTGTCCTGAAAATTGTGTAAACTCAGTCTATAATAAAATGATTGACTTTATAATAAATTATATCTTGAATTAAATATCACATCCCGGCTGCAACACTTCGCCATTATCATCGAATCTTAAATATCCAGAGTAATTTTGATTGCTGGTTCCCAAACAAAGAATAATCCTATTATAAAAAACTCTATTATTATGGCATAAAACTTTAGGAATACTGTAAACTGGGTTCAGTACAAGCTGTGCTTTATTATGGCTTTGTATACGTGTACTACTTGTTGCAAGCTTCCTCACAAAATTACTTTTGAATTTGAATGAGCCTTGAGTTTTTCGACAAAACTAATACATATCCAGCAATTTTCCTGTCCATAACAGGCTGTATGTATAGTAAAGAGTGAAAATTCAAAACAAAATGCGACTAACTGATACTCGTACGCACGCCAAGATCATACATCTGGCTTTTTTTTAAAGGGCATTTATAAAAATGCCTTAATAATAATATCTGACGACATTGATCACTTCCCAATCTGGCGGATATTCCGCCTTCCAAAAAAAGCAATCCCGGCAAGCTGTATTTGCACATTTCGGCTGGTCAAACAGCATGCTACCACCCGTCACTCTGAGAGTGGCCGTTCCCAAAATTACTATTCCATTGTAAAACAAACACTCGTTAGATGTGCCTTTTCTTCTTCGACCTTGTATTGTGTCGCTTTAGGCGGCTCAGCCACCCAGTAGGGGCTGACAAGTGGTGCACACATGTTTACCGAATTCCACTGAGAATTATGTGCGGGAACTGGCTTCAACGCCAACATTCTTGGTAGTACTAGCTTTTTGAGAACCAAATAATACAACAGTTACCGTTTATCATCTCGAAGGCGAGCATAATGATGGAGTATATGTAGGACAGACAGAACAATATTTGCAAAACGTATGTAATACAATAAAATAAAATATCTACTGTAATATAATCTAAAAATAACTTTTTCTATCACCTCATGATTATTAATAAGAAATTTCTCTCTTGAGAGCTGCTTTTTCTTGCTGCTATATCTGTCAATCTTTTTAAAACCTCATTCTGACAACCCATTACTTTCCTAATTCGCTAACCAGTCTCAAAACAATATTACATTCCATATATTGAAATCCTACCGCATGAAACTACCCAAAACAATACAATATTTAAGATTTATTAAAAACTGTGTAGCCACTACTTATGCACTTACGTACCTTTTTGGTTATTTGAAAGTTATTTTATAACAATGCATTGGCTCCATTTCTCATATTTCTCTAACTTGTGTTCATCACTCCATACGCATTTTGTTTAAGTTTATTCTGAAAAAGTTTCTAAATGGAGCCCGTAGAAGAGAGCAAATAGGAAAGCAAACCCAATAAGCAAACATGTTTTCAATTTGCGCTAAATATATTGTTGTTTGCTCTATGCCATTAGAACTATCGAGCTTCAGTACTACCAAATATTAATTGAATGAATGATGCTGCGCTCGAGATAGACGCCCAAAAAGAGCAAAAAATAAGCACATTCAGGCAAATGGCTGGGTAAAGTTATAATTGTTTCCAACCTTTGATTTTCTGCATGCAAGATGCAGTATCGCTGTACTCGTTTTAAAAAAATATCTTTGAAGTACAAAACACTTTTATACTCGCATTTCTTTATCGTTTCAGGAATGTGAGGTTATTTTCGGGTGTATATCAAACTTGTAAGACTCATAATCCTCATCCATGCGTAATTTTGCAATACAAAGAAGGTAATATTTGGAACCATAACTTGAGAAGTACTCATTAACTGAATGAGAAAAAAAGAGGACATCAGTACACGTTGGATAACAACAAAAATATTGTAATTCTTTGCCTCATTTTCCAGTAACACAAGGTTGAGCATCTAACAAGTGTGTTGCACTTGACTATGTCTAAATCGCAAAAATCCTGTTTAAAAAAAACCGTCTGCCGCATAAGCATAAAAATTCTTATTATTGCGATTTTGTTCACCATTATTATGCCGAATAAATTATTCAGTTCCCCATCTGGATCACTGATAATGCAAAAAAGTAAATTGAAATAATTCATCGAATCCAAATCGATATTAATTGAGTTAATCAGTAGTGAAAGCAGGAGGCAGGAGGCAAGCTGGTGAGGGTATCGAATTACGGCTAGGAAGCCCCACACAATTATTATTATACGATATCCCAGTGCAGCGGTGAAGTGATGGGCGATGAGCTGAAAACCATGGGGAGAACCATGTTTTACTTCTATTGTCTGCTTTCGCCAACATTTACCGTCTGCTCGATAAACGGATTTATAACAGAGTTGCGCATTATCGAGCTATTATCTCTAATCATAGCTAGCAATAACTTCATTCCATGAAGACGTTTCGATCTTAATGATAATTGATATATCCAAACAAGGCAAATATAGTAGAAGTTAGAAACATTCATGTAAAACTTCAGCTAAGCGGGGATTCAACACGAAATCCACAGTTGCATTGAAATTAGAAAATTATTATAATAACAATAGGTAACATCATTGTTGGAATTAATCTGAAATATTGTAGCGAATGTCGTTTGCATACCACTGCCTATTTTTTCATGTTTTCTGTTGTTGAATATGCCCTTAATATACAAATTTTCTCAATTTACTCTAGAAATATGAGTGATAAGGCATACATGAAATGGTACGTTTATGTCTATTGGATCTTAGATAGTATAATCCAATTATAAACTATAAAAAATAGCGTCAAATAGATAGATCTTCTTTTAGTGCCATATCAGGTCCTCCTGATGTTGGCAATCACAATGGCGAGCTGTGCTCTGTGTTCGGCGAGTCTGAAGAGTTGTTCTGCGCTTCGAATTCCGGCCCACTCTCTAAGATTTCTTAACCACGAGGCTTGTATTCTACGGACTCCTCTACGGCCTTCTATTTTGCCCTTCATTATAAGTTGAAGGATACGGTAACGATCACCCCTGAGTATGTGACCTAGATAGGACAGCTCTCGGCATTTAACTGTTATTAGTAGTTCGCGGACGGCTCTTGTTCTATGTAAAACCGTTTCATTTGTCTGCATAGCTACCCATGGGATTCGGAGCATACGTCTATGTAGCCACACTTCAAATGCTTCAGACGAATAATGGTTGCTGCTTTTAAGGTCCAAATCTCTGCCCCATACAACAGTATAGACCATATGTAGCATATCTGGGTCGAGACGTTCTGTAATGTAGCAGCCAAGATATTTGAAACATGGAACCCTATGATTCTATATATATACCACCAACGCCAGCATTCTCGAGGGTTCTGCTCTTTCCCCAACAGTCTTCTTGATGTACATCACGAACTGTTGGAAGTAACATCCAATCCAATCTATAATACAGCTTTCCGATTTTCACCGTTTCAGTTATATAATATTGATATGTCAAAGGAATATTTTCTGAAATGGCCCTACTAAGATTTAAAGAATAAATTGCTCTTCCAGCTAAATTTATTTGTGAGATACTCATCAGCCAATTCTTTCCAAGTATTCGTCTTGTGATTGCTTTATTCCAGCGAGGCATGCTATGCTAATATGGCGGCTTCACACAGTCAATAGCTTCTAACTATTAATCCCGATGTATTCCCAGATACAGCGTTTTCATCACATCTCTAATCCTAGTCCTAATAATGACAAATTTTATATCGATGAATGACAGATAGTAATTCCGAACGTTGAGTATTGAACACCAGAAATAATCTGTCCCATTCCTATAGATTCTACCATTTTCCACCGAGCTTTCTTGCATACTAATACCAAAGGTCAGCAGTACAGCAAGAACTACGGGGGCACAGCTTGGGCATCTCCGCCAGGTCAAACTCACAATACCTCTAACAAGCCTCTACCAAAAGAAATTATTTCAGGGAACCTCAACGTTGTACAATAAGCTGTCATGGAGTTTATTACTCAATAGTTAAAGTTTATACAGTTTCAAGGTCAGTGTTGATATACATTCTCTCACAGCACTTTTGAAGTAAGATAGGTTTCCTGTGAAAGTTTACCTGAAAAAGTACATTCTCTTAATCCGTTTTTATAGATAACTTCCATAAATCTTTTAATACATACAGCTGGATTTTTGATTATGATGCTTAAGCTCGGGTTTCATTTGTTTGTTTAAAAAGTAGGTTAAAATCGAAAGAAAAAGCATCGCAACATGCAGAGAGCTATTTGGTTTCAGGCGGCGACCTGCGGGCGCTAAAATTAGTCAGTGACTCACCTAAAACGACATTCGACACCTCTAAAATTCCCGCAGGGCCGTACCAAACCAAAATGAGATACTAGTTATGTAATTGATATGTTGTAATTATAGTGTGGCTGATATAGAAGCTGTGGAAAAATTGACACGGTTGGCTGGTACCTCCCAAGCATTGATATCAGAAATAAAAAGAGATTTGTATTTTATAGGATTTTAGGAACGATGTCTTTTGGAATTATATTTCAAAAATATTGAGGATATTAGAAACTTAATATTTTATTTCACCAGAACATACCGAAGCTCCCTGAATTTCGAAAACTTCCTTCATGTCAATCAGCAGGTTCTCAACGTCTTCAATAAAGTTATACCACCACACATGTAATAGAATCAACCTACTTGTGACCATTTTTCAAAGGTTTAGATAGCACTTCAACTATGTAAGATCCTTATTCAGTTGATATAGTCGGATCAACCCTAAGATCCGGCACCTCAGGGGGTCCGCATTTCGAGCAGATTTGCTTTACTCAATAATAAATATATTTCATAAAAAATAAATATGTCAACATAGCTCCGCGATTATGATTCTCGCCTATCACCCCCAAAGGCGCCAGAAAGTAACTATTATTATTTCAACATATGCCTATCTTCGAGCGAGCGCTTGATTCCCGCCATTAAATAAATCAACAATTTTTTACACGAAGCATAAAGATTGGATGTGGGATCAGTGAAAGCTATTCGAATACATTTTTTTTAATATAATTATTTTTTATCGAATTTGAAAAAGTTTAAATCAAACATTCTTAATTTTTTTCGGCTTCATACTGATACTGATTTTTTTTTTCCTGAAGATTGACTAACCCGTTAATTAAAACTTTTTGTAGAAATATTGCTATCAACTATTTTTTTATAACTATAAGCAGCCCTGGATCCAACTATCAGCATACCGCTATACCGCTACTGAGATAAAGAAATTAAAGAGAAACTATAAACACATGTTTTAAACTTCAATCAATGCTTCTGGCAGATTCTTAACATCCTAGAAACAAAGGCACAAGTTTTTTGTGGTTGGATGGGATTTAGTAAGATTTGGAATGAATATATTATGTAAATTTCATTTTTTTGAAGCCACATGGTACCAAAATAGTCGACTTGTTTCACCAGAATGATCCTCAAATAAAACTTTCAAATCATCATGTCACCAAAATTTGTACAATTGGATGAAAGAAATAAAGATATAGGGTAAAGAGGTCGTTCCTGAAGAAATTTGGCAAGGAAGAGGGGGAGGAGAGTATAAATATCTATTTAAGTACAAACGAACACCGAAAATACGGTTGGCCATGGAAACAACAATCTGTACACCTGCCAGTTCTAATTTTACAGACTACAGCTATCACTATATGAACTGTATTAGTGTATTTTTGAAAAAAATCCCAAATGAACCGTACAAACTACTTGCTTACTTGGCATAGGCAAATTGATATGCGGCGAATGTTGTAAGAATGGTAGGAGAACGTGCACTTTATACGTCGAACTATTTCCTTAGACGAAGTAACCTTAAAATACGTATTTTTGAAAACTTGGAAGTAATTGAGAGAAGTAAAGAACGACAACGTCAGTAATCAAATTAATGTCATGTTTGTTGAAAGGGTGCTAGCTTGAAAACAAATATCATTTATATGACTATATAGTATTCATCATCATCTGTATGAGGGCAATTCAAATAGAGGAGCTGATTGTTGGAACTGATTATTGTGTAAATGAAATGAAAATGATAACTTACGTTACGAAATACCATATCATTTTCGGACAAAACAACCTTGACAATGGAATGTTTAATCGTAATAATTTTCGATACTGGGCTAAGGGTCGATTTCATCAAATAACCAGTCGTTATATTGAGCCAATGTGATGAGATCTTATCGAGCTCTCTACCAATAGGCTTTCAGAGTCTTTCGTTATAATTTAGATATCCAATGGTGTTTGACTATATAAAACAAAAAAACTTCTGAGATGACAGATTGGCATTGTAATGTCAGTTGCTTATGGAATATTCCTAAATTTACAGAAATTTGAATCACAATGGTGAACTAT
Organism: Bruchidius siliquastri; assembly: GCA_949316355.1. Lineage (NCBI taxonomy): Eukaryota > Metazoa > Arthropoda > Insecta > Coleoptera > Chrysomelidae > Bruchidius > Bruchidius siliquastri. The sequence goes on along the minus strand of OX438533.1, from coordinate 1,392,094 downwards.
TTGTAGTTTTCAGATAAAATCAATTATTTTCCATTGTAGTGAACGTTTCTACAATTTTATTTTTGGAATACACAGTTAATTTCCATATAACTATTCGTGGAGGAGTTCTATTTGAGTTACTATTTACATATAGGTACCTACCTTATATAAATACATAAACATTCTACAATTTAACCATCCTGCACAAATATTCCAGTTGGTGAGAAACGTTGTCATAGAAACTTAGTAATTGCCAAGTAATTGTATTCAAAATCCAGCAGAGAAATCCGATCATTTTCATTCCCCTGGTTGGACACAGCATTCCTTGATTTTAATAGGGTTATACAAAATACCTGTTTTCAGAAGATGCATAAGCTCTTGAACTGGAAGCCTCGATTTTTTTCACATTACTATTTGTGGTGATCAAATTCTCATTTAAACACTTAGATGGCAACACTGTGTTTTATGCCTGCGAATCATGAAAAAGAGCTAAAGTTTGTTCCAGACAACAAAAGTACCCGCCTGCTGTCCGCTCCGGCGTCGTATTTATATATATATATATATATATATATATATATATATATATATATATATATATTTCACTTTATTCAGCCAAGATTTCGTATGCATATGCATCCATCATCAGGGCTACAATGAACGCTCAATAACATCGAAAATGGGATTATAAGATAAGTGGCTAAGTTTGAAACAGCAAGTAATGTAACATTAGTCAGAGTAAAATTCTATACGTATAATAATACAATCATGTGAAATAGCTCACAGATAAATTCAATTTATTTGTAGTGTCAGTAAAACCATGATAATATCTATGTCAAAACCCTGAACAAAATGTTTTGGATATTTATGGATAATACAGAAATTTACTCATTTACAAAACCAGCAACTTCGAACTGGAATGGAGATTCAAAACGCCCATCACTAGACCAGCATATGAATCGTGACGACGTGACGTACAGATTACGTAATCAGTTCTCAGCTGTTTTTGTTTATGGTGTTTGATAATTTCATTTTACAATTATTTCTGAAAAGCAGGGCTAAGCTGATAGAAATATCCAAATTGTAGCTCAACTTTTTTCATTATTTTTTTCAAGTGTTTGTGGTATATATTTTGAATGCCGTGCAACCTTATTTCGTTATACCTTCAACCATGAGGATTTTTGTAATGCTGGACACCAAGCAGGCTTTGGATGGCATTTATTTTTGTAGAATATGAATGAACCTGATAAGTAATAGAAATAATGAAGAAATTTGTGAAATGCTTCCTATATATCCTTTTTTTTACTGAATTATCAGGTATTTATATTATTACAGTATTATCTAGCTTTATAAAAATCATTGCAATACTCTCCATTAGATTTTTATGAATTTGATACATCCGAAAACCGATGTCCTAATGCCTCACATTCCTCAAATCCTATTGGTGGAGAATAGTGATTCATTATAGCTTGTGAAATGAGGGAAATAGCATTTTCACTTATATATGGTGGATTGCCAGGCTCAGAAACTTGCTGTGAGGTTCAGAAAGTGCCCTTTTTAGTTAATCAAATCTTTCCTCACCATTTTGTGTTGAAATTCAAAGGAAATCAATGATTTTCAGAGACTTTTGACAGTACAATATTTAATGGCATTTCAGAAAGGTCTTATGTGATTGGTCAATCCGTTCGTTATATCTCTGATGTTGATGAAATCGGCCCTAAGTAAGTCATATTGCTATGGATTGTAAAGACAAAGCAAATTCCAAGAAGGATAATGGGAAGAAGAATTCTTGGCCCAAGATTATTAATAGAGAAATTAAGGGTCATATATGATTTGAGAAATAAAAAAACATGGCTATAGTGTCCGAGTCAGACAGATTTCTCGTTTCTGCATGCCTGTGTGTAACGTATTGGCTGCCTGTGCAGCTTTTATCAGATATCAAAGTTCAACAATTGTAGTATGATTAATGCTACTGAAGCAACCGTGTAAAAATGGAATACGTCAGTTAACCACACTTGACTATTTTTATTATAAAAATATGAGTCTCCACGATTTCTTTGAATACCCTATAAAATATTGAAATAAAAAAGGCATGGAGGAATAAAGTGGAATGAAATGATCGTTTTGGATACCAACCTGGGTCTTACCAAAGGAAATAAGTTAATCTGGATATTAATAATAATATTTCTGAAAGCTTTAAACTTTTGGTTCGGGTTCGAAGTTTTGTAATATTAGAGCCATTAAGTATGTGTATGTGTACATTCTATAGAATATAATAGCATTATTTGGTCCATATATTACAATTGTAATGTTTGAAAGCTAGAAGGTTATCAAAATAGGTTTATTATATTTTTATTATAGAAACAAAGATCTCTATACAAAGATTTAGGATACACTACTAGGGTATAGTTAATAGGCATGAAAAGCCTTCATTCAAATGGAGATATGAAGCAATAGTTATAGTTGTTGAATTCTTACAGAAATTATTTGATGAGGAAATTGAATTAGAAGCTAAAATATGTTTTCGAATACCTGACAAACAACCACGTAGTACAGAGCATCACAGGACAATTTATTTTGTTGATTCTTGTGTAATATTTTTTGTACCGGTTTAATCCATCGAATTACGCTAGTTATAAGAATATAATATTTGGGATCCTATGATAACCGTACAAATAATATTGACAAACACTTTTTGCGCGTGTTCGATCGTGGAAAGTATAAACCACCAAGTATTAAATATCTATCCCTCAAAATTAAATAACAAATATACCTATGTGCCAAGCCAAGTAATAAGTACCCTACTAGATACAACTGTTATTTTTCCACGGCTGCAAAATGGCCACGGAAAACCACTGTTCGATGATCGCCTATTTTGACTTTCTACTTGATTTCTGTTGACGTTAAAATATTGTGTTACAAATGGAGGGAACGCACCATCAGGGAAAATAGTTGTCGTAAAAACATATTGAGGGCGTTTGGAATGCAGTGCTCTTGTTTTCATATGAAATATCATACGAAAATTATATTCTTTACGCCTGTCATTCAAACTCGTTTTTTCCAAGTAGCTACCAGTCTAAAATTGAATAGTGATTATTGGACTTTCCAATTTCTGCCGTTCTCAGTACTCTTCACGCTTTGATCTGATGTAAACCAATTAAAAAATTATTAACATTTAACTGACCGATAACTGAAAACTGATATGTTCCGAAAAAAGCATTACCTACTGACGTGTCGACTCGCTCTCCAGCCTTTTCCAAAGTATTTAAGTAAATATATAAATAAGGGAATCTAAAATTAAATTGATAGTGATTGATTAACTGCTTTCATAAGTGTTTTGTTATTCAACTGAAACCACAAACAATAGTAAAACAATAGTAAATATGGACAAAGATAAAAAAGTGTGTAGGTACCCTTCTCTAGCAAAAACAATGCTATATGAAGGTTATTTCACGACCCAACATTTAATAAGGATATCGAGTTCTGATTAGACTGGTGACTAGTATCAGTACACATTTTCTATTACAGTGACAAAAGATTCACCAGAGCCTAAACGTACATGTAATAAGCCTTTTCTATTAATATAAAAACTGCTATAAAACAAAGAAAAAATGAACTTGGTTTTCAATATTGCAACACCTAACTGGAAGACTTTTACCTACCTCCCTTTTTTCGCTGCAGAGCAATATATGGGCCATTAAATTTGAGTAAATAAATTTGGCGTTTAGAATAAATTCAAGACGACGGTGGGATGAACCTCCAATATGTTGATGTTTTTTCAAAAAGGATTCAATAGTGATTCGATTCACTGGACTACAGGTTTAGATATTCCCATTTAGAATAATGGTGGAAGAGCTACTTCTTATCAATACTAGAGTTCTTCCAGACTCAGTGTCGTAGCTAGGCTGTGGCGTCCGGGGCAAATTCCGCTTATACGCTCCATTTGGACATTAACCCCCTCAAAAATCTGAAGAGCAAAATAACCTCCCTAGGCATTTCAAACTTTGAATTTTTTTAAATGTCTAAGCTCAACGCTATAAGGTGTTGATACGGCAACACTGATCCAAATCCACAAAAATCTATAAAAATATACCCAAGAAACCCTGGCTATCCATCCTATTCTTCTGTCGGACAATAATTACTGAAATATCTTGATTCTGTTCGTCATCTTGCCTTGAGATACTGTCTAGGTTGCCTATCGTACAACTACCGTTCTAAGATTGCAATGCGAAGCTGGAATTGAGCCCCTGAGTTTATGGCGGAAAAAGTTAATCCTGTCATATGCTGAAAATAAAACTGCACACACAAAACACCGTAACAATATCCCCTACGTGTTGATGATGATACTTACGATAAAAGACCTAGAATTACTCGGTCATTGAAAGTGCGCATGCGAGAGCCCATGCAAGAATGGCATATTCCAATGTCACAACTCTATCATGAATCCTCTTACGATATTCCTCTTTAGTTACAGCTCTATTGTAGCATGATACTTCACTAGTAGCAGTTAGGGCCACTTTCAAGAATACAGTTGAATCACAACGAACATCGATCATTTATACTCATGGCTCAAATATCTAACGGAATATTGGATTTTCCAGAGTGATAAATGATGTATCAAGCTCATTGACATTACCACCAATAACAATAAAGTTACTGATAGATGCTGAGATTCATGGCAATGAGATAGCAGCTAAATAAGCTGCACTGTCTTCAGCAGTTGATGTCTCTCCAATGAAGATATGAATTCAAAAGAAATATATCTATCTATAGATATATGTACGAAATGTTTGGCGAACTATTAATACCCATCTAAAGCTTGTTAAACCTTGCTTGACGCCCTGAAATCCACCTACACCACTGAAGCAATCAGATAGAATGAAATGACACAGGCTGAGTATGGTATTTTTTTTATCCATTTTCCATATCCATGAAAAGTAACCTTATTTCATATTATCCGCTTACTTTGACCTAATTTCCTGTACATTTTTACAAATTTAGTTCTTGGATGTACCCCCCAACTCAAAACCTTGTGTCCATCTTCAGATAATGAATATAGTGTCCAACGTATTTTTTTCTATTCCAGCGCTCAACCAAACTCCGAGAAGCCCGCCCACCCTCTGGACAGCTGCTCCGGCTCTGATAGCGAGGCAGAGCCCCACCACAAGCTGCAAGCCTTCGCTCCGCCCCCCGCCACTGCGGCAGCGATGCATCACGCGACCGGGCAACTCCACCCATACCAACCGATGGGCGGAGCCGGAGGGGCGGGGCCTCCCCATCAAACACCTTACGGATGCCAGGTCTACCAACCTGCGGCCGCTGACCTACTCCACGATTACCAGACTTTGTGACAGTGGTTTGGAGGGCAGCAAGCGCCCGAGATGGGTAGTGGACTGTGAATTATACAATTAGTTTCAAAGTAGCCAAGGCTGATGATCTTATCCACTCAGATGATTTGCTAAGGGAAGCTGACAGACTGAAATTGTTTTAGATTATAATATGTGTGCATAAAATCAGTGCATTTCTTACAAAATGCATATGATAGCTTGATTAGTTTTTAAAAAATACATAACTAATGTCTTTTCGAATAATTTTTTTAAATCGGCATTGAACAGATATTGGAGTTCATTAGTTCTTTCTAAACTTGTAAATAACATTGCTTGTCTGGAGGGTCTTTAAACAAACTATTAATTAATTATTAATTAATTAATTATTACCTACCAAAAAAATATGGAATACTTGTTACAAAAACATTGAAATCTTAGTTGTGAAGAACAATAATATTTTTCTTTTAAAATTTAGTAAATTGTCTTAGAGTAACAACAGACGTTCTTGTCTTGACTATATCTGCACAAGAATATCCAAATTCTTGAATTGAGTTTATAATTTTTGTCAAACTGAAAAACAAAACAAGGAAAATGAATAAATCAAGTGTATGGGGTCATTTCAACGCCCGACATTATAGCGTTATTCGGATAACTATATTATTCAAATGATATTCATAACTAAGGTGGATGAGTTTCACGTTTTGTTCAAATTTGCTTTCATGAGACATAATATGGCTTCAGATATAAACCTGGTTGAATAAACTATAAGCTGAACGGTCGTTAATATGTAATATAAACCTTAGCAAAACATATTTCTGGAACTGATCATCACTATGGCAGGTGTATATTGTATATCACTGTATTGTAAAACAACTCAGATGTGACTGACTGGCCTAGTTTGGATCTTTGAAGTTCGAATACCATGCCGATAAAAATTACCTCATTTTACCTTCTGTCATTCTTTATTACATGTCAAAGGTGGAGCATGCATACCTGTGTCCTCAAATTTTTTTCGTCTTGCATCCACTGATAGTGACAACGAAAATAGTGTTTGCCAACAGTGTATACTTTCGTACAACATATTATAGTAGAAATTTAAGGATATCTCAAGAAATCTGAACATGGTTATCGTATTCTGCTGTTAATATTTATCAAATTGCTTCTACCACATTTTTTTCATTTCAATCAGATACTGTACAAGCTAACTTTATCAACTGGTGTTACCTAATTTGTGGAATCATTCATATGTGATCGATCTATATGTAATGCGTATTGGACAACATAAAAAGATCATTTGATATTTGTCGGAGTTACTCAAACCGAAAAGTGAAAGGTAAATGTGTTCTGTCGTGATACTTTCGATGTTCAGCGGTCCAAACTTCATTTAGAAAGCCAAGTTTTCACATCAAATTAGGAATTTTACAACAAATTCATGACTTGAGAAAATGCACTCGAATAAGCTTAAAAGAATACTTATAATGCTTTTACGAATAACTTAATTGTACTACATAAGTCAAATACTTCGGTTTTTGATAATTTTTGATATGGGATGTTCTGTTATAATTTTTGTCACAAAAATTCAAACAAACAGAAAGCTGAGTCTATTCAATGTCAAAACCATATTACATAGGCTTTCCAGTTTAATTTATTAGTTATTACTAAAACTATTATATTGTTATATATTTTATATTTTTACTGGCCGCTAATTAAAACAACATGCGATTGACTGATTAGCTTTACTAACGTTCTAGCTGCCTCGGCGAACTTGGTTAAAGAACAAGTAAAGTACAACTTTTTGACTGCATCCATGGGAACAGTTTCGGTTTCAAACGAGATCTTATAGTATGATGTACTATGAAAGACTATAATACATTTGCAAAACAACGGGCATTATGCATTGCAACACCAGAAACACAAAACTGCTTGTGTGGTAAGATAAAGCGAAACAGAGTGACCCCAAGGCAACAACACAATATTACTCAATCATAAGGAAACCCGTAGCGAAACGTACGGAATTTAAATTCACATTCTAGTGAAGGAGGTACTAGATTCTTTTATGGAAAGCAAAACAGTTTCGCTGGCAGTAAAATTGTCAATGTCATTAAAATTTCAAAATTTATTTTTTCATATTTTGTACTTTGAAGGACTGGATAGTCGAATCTTTAGTTTAGCGTTTTAGTCAGTCGCATGATGATATTAATTAATTAATTTAAAATTATAATATGAACCAAAAAGGCAACCCCAGGATGTATTTCTGAAGATACATTAGTATCAGGTGAGCATAAGGATTGAAACAGATACTTATACTTTTCCTGTTCTATTCCATCCATAATATGCATATATCGAATGTGTTTTCATGTCATGTTTTTGTAGAAAGACAAAGAGCAGATAAAATAATTGGTTAGCTATCATACAATATTTATTTTTATCTCAAAGATTTGTTTAGTTATGCATTTGTAATTCATTGGGGATTATGCATTATTGTAACACAAATTTTAATAAATCCAGAAAAATTCATTGATATACTCGTACATAGACATGTATAATATGACATTATGCAGGGTGTAGTTGGTTGATCAAACGGAATAGGTATCATAAACTGAAAAAACTACGAAAAATAATGTTGTTTGGCCTGTTTTCATCAATATCTCATGGAATTCATCTTATACTTTTACTACGCGCTTGTGACCGCAAAAAATACTAACATTTATGCTACCTCATCAGCCTTTATATAACTTTGATAAATGCTTTATGACATATTATGTCTAATATGAAGGGAAAAAGAGAAAATAATATCAGAAGTTACAGTAATATCAGGTAAGAGGTATTTTGTAGTTATTACTTTGATTTTTTGTAAAACCAATTTCATTTTAAATATGTTTTTACTTGCCTGTAGGGCTTTAAAGTTATGAAAAACGTTAGTTTTTCAGTCTTTAAGTCAACAATGGAAATTTTGCAAAATTATTCATCTGTGAGCAGAATCTCATATGTTTATTATGATTATCTTATTTATATATCTTATTTTTGAGATACTTATCGAAATAGGCCAAACAAAAATAAACCTTTTGAGAATATTTCAGCATTTCGAACATTCTCTAGCTATATTACTGTCTGGGTATATGAGTATAAAAATGTGCATTATACACCCACAAATCTCTAACGTAGCCTACAAATCATTACGATTCGAGAAACAGTCAAGTGAAGGTTTACCAAAGTATCAGAGTAGTGCAGACATAATAGAAACATTCATGAAGAATTTTTACCAATTGCTTCATTCTTTATAGCTGCATTCCACCAAATTATATGTTCGCAAGTATCCAGTTGGTATATATCTAAATATACAGCATAACCTGCAGTCTTAACGAATTCAAATTGGTAAATGCAAATAACACAGTGACTTTGAAACAGAATAACAAACAAAATAAAAAATGAGTACCTGTGATGATACTTGGGGTACATTTAATCAGCTTCTTGATAATACTATAATTTGAAAACAAATGGAGATGAATAACAACTTGAGATTGTTTGACTATGCAACTCACACCCTGTATAATAACGATTGTACGAGCTAAATAAAATTTCTGAGATCTGATTACCCTCACTTGATCGAACAAGACATTCATATCTATACTGCCTTTCTTCATACAATATTTCCAAAGCAATTCTGTAATTATTTGTATTATATAGAGTATTATTATAACAACTCGAGCTTATATCTGTATATATTTCTGCACAAATCTGTTTTCACGTTTTATGAGCAATAAATTTGTGAATGCTTTAAGGAGTAAAATATTTTTACAGTGTTCTGTACATCAGTTATTATTATTCTGTAAAAAGATAATCACTGCATACGTACTTAAAAATAATCAAGCACATAAATGTACTTACAGGAAATGTTTTTGTTGTAATAAAATAGTCAAAAATTATTGGTCTTTGTTTCTTTTTATAATACTAAATTGAATAATAGGTTATCATGAAGTGAGGAATATATATTTTTTATCAACATTGAAGTTATCAATAGGAAAAAAGAAATTCGATTGCATGAATAATGGGGTTTCTTATCTATCATCTGTGTAGATCTAGCAGTAGGTGGCACTGTAATAGCATAGATATAGAATGTAACTCTGCGAAAAAAAAACATATAGAGCCGAGAGCTCAGTGAATCTAAGTTGTTCTTATCTTCGAAAGCCCTTTCAAATTTGCTACCACACAACTTCCACACATTCCATCTGAGATTCCGGCTCCTTAATCCCGGAGCGTTGGATGCGCCAAAACCTCAAACAGGATAATCTAAGTCAATAGTAGTGTGTTAAAAAGAGTAAGTTTATATTGTTTAAAATGAGCTTAATAATAATTTTCTGGGAATTTGCAAATGAATTTCCTGCTTGGCTATGTTTTAAACAAAGAATAATTTATCTCGTACATTCCTTTTCACCTTTTCTACCCTCTGCTTTATCTCTCACCTCAGATATTAATCACATATAACAGAGTGACCCATTTGAAAGCGGATCAGCCTCATAATTCTTTATTTATGGAGCGATTTGGATCATTCCAATGGCATACGCGATTTTTTAACTCATTTATATAGATCCTGGATTTTTCAGCCTCTAGTAGGCTTTATTTATTTTTATTAAAAAAACTGGACGTCGCTCCGCTCCAAAATACACTCTCCCCTACCCTACATATAAAAAAAATCACCAAAATCGCTCCATAAATGAAAAAATTCAGAATGTGGACCGCTTTCAAATGGGTCACTCTTTATATACAGCAGAAGGAACCCACGACCGTCGAAATTGGCAAAGTTCACTTTCTATTTCCATACTCTTACAAACCTCTAATCATTTTCCAAGTTTCTGGAAGGGGTTCTAATTGGGGTGAGAGGGTATGGCGAGTCGGCAAAGTTTTAAAAAAATATATTTTTATTCAAGTTCTTTATTTCTTTATTCATTTTCCTATAAAGATTTCACCCTGCAATTATTATGATAATATCTCGGAAATATTCCTTTTCGCGATTTTCAAATGGATGTACAAAATTTTCGGATATTACTAAGTTCTATACTCGGATGTAATTGAAAAAATCTCAATCCTGCACTTAACTGACTGTAACATGTACCTGACAAGGATAACTTTGTTACAAGGATGTGATAGAATCACTCACTATTTTGTTTTTGAAAATTTTGTTTAGTTATTGACATTGTTCTAATTACTCCTTTAACAGTCTGTATGATATACATACAACTATCATTGTTATTTGAAATAATATTAATGTTTTTTGTATTATGATAATTATTGTATATGTTAATATTTACCAACTTGAAACCTGTACCCTTTACATACAGATTTCAAAAATCTCCATTTTGGTTTACACAGATGGAAACTTAGGCAACCGTGTCGACACTGCCGTATGCCGTATATAATTCGACCTACCTTTTCTAGCACGCTAATGTCATTAATGTTTTCAGCCAAAATGTATTGAGTTTGCGTTCTTTAACCTTATGTATTTTTATTCCTGGACTCCTAGTATGGTACATTAGACATTACCTTATATATTCTGTGATGGTACACAAGACTACAAGAGGTGTTTTGTGTTTAGTACCAGGAATGAGGACAGTCGTCTGGTGTCGACTGCTACGAAAATGGGATACAATTAAATATTGAGATAGTCGTGTCATTTTCATACAACTTTTAGTAACCCTATAGCTACCTGAATGATTTCATCTTATTTTATTTGAAAAATTACTATCATATTAAATCTATCCGCCCAACCCACAGATCACGAAAATAACTTACCATTGAACAACAAACAACTTGACATGGACACATTGAAGTTTACGTCACTTCTCCTTGATATTTTTCTTCTGTGCCAACTTTATGTAGCTTTCTTTCCAAATAAACAACAAAGGTACAAAAAGAGAGAAAATGAACTATGCTGAAAAACAGGAAGCAACATCTAAAGAAGAGTGGTTGAAGCTTCTCGAAGAAAACGATTCCGGGAGAAGCAGCATGAATAAATTGATAATGAATTATTTAGTCACAGGTAAAATAACATAAATACCTAATCATAATACACATCACATACGACTGCTATTTCATTGTTAGAAGGATTCAAAGAGGCAGCTGAGAAGTTTCAACAAGAATCTGGGGTGATGCCTTCTGTGGATCTGCATTCTCTGGATGACCGAATCAAAATCAGAGATGCTATTATGACTGGCAGAATTCAAGAAGCTACAGCACTTATAAATCAGCTGCATCCAGAACTGTTAGACAATGATAGGTACCTATATTTTCACTTGCAGCAGTTACATCTTATAGAACTGATAAGAAATAACAGGATTGAGGAGGCTCTTGCATTTGCTCAAAGCCATTTAAGTGAAGCTGGAGAAGAGGACCCATCTGTACTGACTGAACTAGAAAGGACTGTAGCCTTATTGGCATTTGAAGAACCTTTGAATTCTCCTTTTGGTGATTTACTTGCACCTTCACACAGACAAAAGGTATGGTGAAGTTTCTCATAATTTTTTTAGCTTGATCTAAAAATATATATCTGATGCACTGTACTTATGAAGTTACTTACCATCTACAGTAATTGATTCAAGCATAGAGGTTATAGATAACTTATTTGATTTGATATCAGTAGTCCTATCCAAATAACATTATATATTCCCAGAATATACAAGGTTATAATAAAGTAACCTTGTGGGTACAGCCTCAAAACAATGTTTTGGTTTTATGCATTATTTTCATGTTTACAATGAATATACTTCTGAAGTTGGGCCCTTTCCTCCAAACCCTATATACTCTATATACTCAAATTGATGACTGGTTTCTATAAATTATATTATCTATGTTAAAATTCTATCATAAATTACTGATTTGCCTCATTTTGAGGAATACATAATACAATATACCATGAATAAATAGACTATCAAGTATTTATATTACAACATGTCAGAAAGAATACAATACCTTTGTTAATAATTTATCTAAAAAATGTTACACAAAGGTCAGTACTACATGAAATGTCAAAAATGGAAAAAAACATTCAGGTACTATTTTGGCAGGATATGATACTTGTAAATTGTTACATATTCAAATTTAAATAGGCCAGCTAAAGTCCTCATCACAGAAATGAAAAAATATTTGATCGCTGTTTTTCTGAAAGGTGTATACATTCCTATAATTATAATATAGTAATAATTTGAATCATTGTTCAATAATGCCTAAAATATATTTGTAACTTCTCGCAATGGGAAGGATTTTTTATAGTATTTACAATATTTATAACCAGATTATTCACCCATTTATTCAATAAATATGTTTATAGCACACAACAACCCATTCAGATTCCAATTTTAACTCAACCATAATTTTTTCCAATGAACAACAAATTTCAGAAGAAATGCTACATTAGTCACGCCTTATTTGGCTGATAATTGAAACTGTGTATTTATTTCGAAAGGATTACTTTTAAGAATGTCTTTACACAAAGAAAAGATACAGACACATTTAATGTTTGTGTACTTCTTGATACACAAAATATTATGTTTCTGTTGTTTGATAAAGTTTGAAGAGATAGCCAAAGTATTGGTAAAATTTTAGAAATCAAATCAATGTGATCCACTTGAAAAACTGCAACTGTATTGTATATATATTGTAACTGTTTTAGGTTGCCAGTGAAGTGAATGCTGCAGTACTAAAAATGGAACATCATGAAACAACTGCTCCAAAGATTTCAACACTATTAAAACTTATTTTATGGGCTCAAGAGAAACTGAATAAAAAGAATATCAAATATCCTAAAATGACAGATCTAGCTAATGCTACAATTGAAGATGCTATGAATCGACATTTAAAAAATTAACATCTTTTGGTTGTATTACAATTTCAGGGTGGTTGTGTTGATCAGACAGATTATTTTTTATGCTGTTTTTTGATATTTTGGTTTGTTATGCTTTAAATATGGACCAGTGGTTTTGATGATCATACATTAAAGTTTTAATTATCTATCAATTGAATATGTGTAAAAAGTTTTCTAGAGCGTTTAGTAAGAACTTAATAAATATTGTGTAGTGTATTTGTTTTGAGGAACAAAATACTGAAATACATAGAAAAGTTTGAATTAGGTGGTATTTGCCAATTATTTTTGAATTAATTCTCTTCTGCAAGACGGACACTAAATAAATTCAAATTCAAAACTTAGAAAAGCTCTAAAGAAATTAGGTGTTATTAGGATTCGAACATGCATCTCGATTACGTGGCTGCGTATTTCCAATTATAGCTACAGCAGCCTGTCATAGTTCTGCTGATTGACAAATAGCTTGGAACAAGCAGAGCCACCTTTCTTTACTGAAGAAACATGCCGCATTTTCATACCGTGTGTGAAACTGAATTAAAAAACCGCAATTTTTTTTAAATCATAAAATAAATTCAAAGGACAATTTGACAGCTCAAAAAAATTAAGCATCAGTGGTACTTGGTGGTACTCAGTCTTTCGATTGTTCTCTATGATTCCTATCCCAATAATCAAGTGCTTGCAATGTAGTATGATATGGCGCAATAGTAGTAATTATAAATACGCTGTGATAGAATTACTGTGATTCAAGTTTCGTCGACGATGACGCCCATATTCATTCATATTGTTGGAATGAATTTATCATGACATCAGAAATTTTGAACAATGAATATAAATCTATAAAAGGAGTGCACTTTCACTTAATGTAAATTGTCCAAGACATATATCAGTCTATAGTGAATCGTCCATGTGAGGTGAAAATACTTATTGCTACAATATTGCATACCAAAAATGAATTTGTTTTATTTTGTATATTTTGATGACAGTTGTTTGTCATTTTGAATATTGCATCTCTATAATGTATGTAGACAGCTAAGTATTTATTTCTGTCATATAATTCTATTATATTATTATAATAATTACTTTTTGACTTGATTTTTACTATCATTAACCTTGACACTGTTTTATGAGTTGAATAGTTGAGACCTAACTGTAAGTGAACCACACACTTTTATATAAACAGTTGACATTAACATATAGTTTTCCAATATATATCTATTACATCAATCGACGTTGTATTTTCTTGCTCACATGTCAAACATGCCATTTCAGAATTCAACTTTTTATTCTAAATCCTTAACAAACACATTGATATTTCGAAATAAATGCTATTTGTCGGGTACCTACGACCCAAAGAGAAAAAGTGCGAAGCCTTTATCTACTAGTGAGTAAAAGACAACACTCTCCATTCTGCATTAAATGTTTATTTTTTGTGAAAATTTCTCGTAAAGGCAGAAAGCATATCGCGATACAGAAGTGCTGTGAGAGGATAAATGTCTATTGCAATTGACCTTTAAATGCTGTAGATTGTAACCATGTGAGTACAAACTTCACGGCAGCTAATTTCGCCAAGGTTCTACCAAAGCATGACTTAGAAGAAGCGCTTTCAATGCGTTGGAAGTTCATCTGGATGTACCTGTTGGACACTCTAGTGTTTGCTGCACTGGTCAGTCTTAGTCTTGTTATGAGAGACAGCTCAGTCAAACATTGGCCATGATAGAATTTGAGGAATTCAGTTCAGCCACTTTGGATTTTCCAGAATGTGGAAGTCTGGTGCTTCCACCTACTAGATATTGCTTTTTTTTTATTTTGTCCAGAAACTTTGAGGAGTACTTGGGAGGGCATCGCCACACGTGAGCAGTACTCCAGTGATGGTCTGTTCTTATTATGTTTGCTTCAGGTAATATTCAAAACATTGTTTCACAGCTACATCAACCACTATCTGCTTACCAAAAAAAAATGTTTCTCAATACAGTTCCTCAAATAAATGTTTCCTTATTCTCACCTAGTGTCAATTTTAAAAATGTGGTGCACCTATTCCAAGTTGGTATATATTTTAAATAAAAAGACATTATTCATAATAAAATATATTTAATTAGAAGTAAAATACAAAGTATAAAGATACAAATTCTGAAAAAGTTCAATTCTACCAACCAAAAACATATTCCATGGCCTTTGTTACAAGTCCAGTTGACTTTTGAGGTACAGTCTGTGGGGGAACAACATTATTGGTGGATTGTGGTGAAACAAAAGAATGTCTTAATGAACGAGCTCTGATTGGTGATGTATAAACAGTTTGGTCATTCTCCTTATTGCTTTGTCTATTAACATAATACAGCTTAACACCTATCATGGTGTTTTCATTCAACATTTTTCCATTTAGAGATAATGCTCTAGCTACTTCACTTGTATTATTAAATTTCACATGTACCCAATTACCAGCAGGTGGAATTTTTTTATCAGCTATAGGTCCACAATTGGCCAATTGTGCTAAGACTAAAGGAAGAGCACTTGGAGGAAACCCAAATATTGTCACCCAGTTTGTATCAATTTTATCTCTAACTGCAACTACATTTGACTTATTGAATGAATCCATCAAATTCCCATTTCTACTGAAAGTGACACTGTCGTCAACTCTAGAGATGCTATCGTTGAAGCCTAAGGAATCACTAAAATGAGCTACTGTGCTACTAGGTATGGGGCTAGTTATGCCTGCACCAGGAATTGTATTTATTTTCTTTTTATGGTCAAGCGTGTCGAATAAACCCACTTTGGGTGGTCCTACTTTTTCTGGAACACTGCTAAAAGGAGATAACGAAGGTGCAGCACTATCATTCACGGTTTGGTTAAAAAGTTTCTGTCGTAAACTTCGCGGCTCAGAGTTAATTCCCATTCTGTTGAAGTTGCCTGATGTGCGATTCCTACCCGGCGAGGTACTCGGTTGTGGAGAAGAGGGTTGAGTATCTACACCCATCAGAAAATTGGGCAGAAAGTTTGGATTTATCCCAGGAGAAATAGGGCTGGACGGTGCACTACCTAAAGTCATCGGTTCCATCTACAAAGCGATTCAAATCATATATACAAGTAGTTGCAAAGTTACTACCATATATTTACCTGTATTTATTGTCACCAGCTTTTTTATTCTGAAAGAGAATAATTTTGAATAGAATGACGGTTTCTTTGTAAATGATCTTTGATGATTGCAGCCTCCAGCCTGACAGCGCGCTGACAGCTGTCATTTTATGTTGGTTTGAGAGGTAAGGGGCGCCGTCGCATATAAGAGGAACTTTTGAAAAAGTGACCAGCTGTAAGCAGAAAAATAGTACTGAATCCCTCCAGAATAGCGCTAGAGTAGCAAAAGGATATGAAATGAATCCAGTAGTTCGTAGTTGTAGACGAGTGCAGTACGCTCAGTTGAAAAAATTAATACTTTTGGTGACTAGAGTAGTTAATAGAACTAAAAATATACAGAACCCCAACTAATAGTAGTTTCGTGAATATAACCTAATGCGATATAGCGGGGTGTGATCAATTTTCGTGAGCTTTTAATAATTAATTAAATAAAAATGCCCTACAACAAAGTGGAAGTTCTATTTTCCTTGTTTACTTCTCTATCCTACTTTAGTATTTTTCAGATCTTTTAAAATGTACCTACATGCACAGAGACGGTGATTCAGCTCCTTAACCTCTATCGAACAGAATACATAACGTAACTCTACCGGCTCTACCCTCCATAGCAAAAACATGTTTTGTGGCTAAACGTAGTCTGTGCTAAAACAGTTGTGGTAACCATGGCCGACTCTATGCATTAACCCCTATATATGTTCTGTGGTTGTCATGTATGATCTGTGGCGTTGCCATATCCGTCAAAAAAATTTCTGGGAAAATTATTAATAAACAGCAACATATATGTTGCAAATATTCTATATACACCTTCTTACTACTGCACTCAAAGAGTTGCACAAGAATTCCACCAAGCTTTTTCTGGATACCACAGTTAACCGATAGTGTATTCATTGTGTATTAGAATCCACCGAGCTGCACATGCTTTAGTAATAATTGCTGGTCTCAATTACTATTCATCGTACAAAATTTGTGTATTGGCGACAGCGCCAAACGTCAGACTTATCCAGTGGGAGCGGGAAATACGGTATCAGATTGAAAACATGGGCAAATACCTATCGAAAACGGTACGCTTTTGCTTTGTTAAATTATAGGGTGATGCAAAATTATTGTGGTTCAGTCGCATAAAATCAGCATTCCGCAGTGATGGATAGCAAACACTTCCAAAACTTTTGTAATAATTCATATTTTTTTTCTTCCTAGGTATACCTAGGAAATATTACCATTATGTAAAACGAAAATAGTTTAAGGCAGTGGTCGCCAACCTGTCGATCGCGACCTACTAGTAGCTCGTTAAGACTATTCTAGTAGCTCAGAAATGTTTACATTACCAAAATTCTAATACAACATACAACTATGCATTCATCTAGTTGGCTTATGGCTAAGTAGCTCAATGTGAATTACGAAACTGTGGATGTAGTTCAAGACATTAAAAAGGTGGGTGATCACTGGTCTAAGGTATTGTAATAAAAGATGAATGTTTTCTCAATTTAGTATCTACCCAAAATATCGTCGGTAACTTGGCACCCGATATCCACCTACCTATATCAAAAAATATGTTTTTATATAATTCGATATTTACGTTATATCAAGATAACAGATTAGCTTCCAAATAGCTTTATGGATTTTAAATCAATATTTATATACTCCTATTATAAAATGAAAAATGATGAGTAAAAGGTGGAATAATATGATTATAGGCAACCAGTTATCATCGATTAATATAAGGAGTTGCATGGCATGTACCAATAACATTATCTTTGTTGACATCCATTAATTTGTATTTTAATACACTAATGCAACGTAGAACCTAGAACAAGCCACCCGGCATTCCGCAATATCTTATTTTGGCACAAATTTTGGTAAAAACCAAGAATCAATGTGCGCAGTAGGGGTTGAGTGAGGACCCCGCCGCACCGAGTAGCCGAGTAAAAATAAAGCAAGGCAGAGTTGATTTGGACGTCTGAGTGAGAGTCAGACTCAGTCTGTCAAAATGGCGCTGCCGAGGGCGCTGTGTCGCGTTCGTTGCCTACTCATTAACGATATTTCCGTGTTTCCAAAATATGCCGTGTTTATTAATAGTGGTCCTGCCAATAAAGTAAGTACCCACTTTCATACTTTACTCAGCTGCAAACAATCTATCGCTTAGTTTTGTGAAACCACCGAAAAGCCGCAAAAGCACCCCGACAGGGTAGATGCACCTGTTATCTTCAATGTTAAATGCGCTTCCCTTATGATTACCTACTGATTTTTACTAAGTATATTTGGTATGCGTATATGTCTGTAATGTTTCCATTTTAAGATGCATTTAATATTTGAAAATAAATTACCTCTCAAATATTTGACAGGTTTAGGTGTGTCATTAACCCCAAAAAGTGACAAAGATAAGAAGCTTCAATTTTGTTAGGCTATTTTGGGAACCTTCGTTCTTTCCAAATTCAAATTATATGCAAATCACTTTCCTATTGGACACGGAATATTTTTTTGTAGTAACCGACCATCGACATGATTATATTGGTGCATGATTGTGATACATAAATGGTTGATTGTGTGTTATGCCATGTTTTCAGTTATAAAAAATTATTAAAACGTAAGGCAGTTTTTGGGGTCAACATCATATGCGTTTATGTAATATTCACGATTGCTTATCTGACATTCTTTTTCATTATATTGTTGCGTTTATCTACATAAGCTAATTTAAGGTTTGATCCAATAAACCAGCAGCAATGTTAAGAATCAAATATTCAGTTTATAACGCCGCATTACAATATATTTTATAGCCTTTACTAATTTTACTTTTTTAGTATGATTTATGTTTATGATTCGTGAAGCACGTTTCAAGATTATTTTCCAACTAAATGTAGTTGTCCTTGACTTTGTGAGATAAGTAGGTATAACTATATGTACTGGTGGTGTACTTAAAAAAACAGGTAGTCACGCTATTGTACGCGCGATATGTTTTAAGGGTAAAGTTTTGTGGGCTCTAGATGTTCATTAGTGCAATGTGAATGCGAGATTAATTTTGTATCGTGTTTTCGTTCTAACATTTTTACTCTCCTATTTCTATATAGCATCACAATATAAAACTCCAAAATAGAAGCCTTTAGGCAAATTATGATTATCTTCACTCGAAATATAGGGTCATAATAAGTAAGGTATTCATTTTAGTTTTATATAATTTTACGAAATCAAGCTAGCAGCAAAAATAAATGTAATCTATTTGTTCCAATATTTGGATTTTACTGTATATCTCCTGTTTGGTGTGGATCCACAGCTAACTTTACCATTGGATCATAGCTTTTTGAAGGGACGTAGAATGAATAAACAGTATCTGTAACTGTTACTGGGGAACCATACCTACAGATGGTATGAGATTATTGCCATTCCACGGCATCCAAAATGAGCACGAAGGAATAGAAAACATGATTTTCATGCAGGCCGGAGTACATCCGCATATTGACCGGTAATTTAGATGTGTTATAGCAGACATTCGCTAAATACATGCCTTCCAAGATTGCCTGATGTTAACCCACCATATTACTGGTTGTGTGGTTATTCAAAAAAATGTATGTAGAACACGACCGACGATGATGGAAGAATCAAAAGATAAGAGAGAAAATCACTGACAGGTAGAGCAAAGCTGTCTGCAATTAGGAGGAACTGTTGTTAATTGTACAGAGCAAAATAGAATCGAATATTTCCGTTTGTACATGAAATCTTATTAGTTACGCAATCGAATTTCTTTCACATCCTGCTGTTAACTTGATTTGTTGAAAGAAGTATAATAAGCTGAAATAAACTACTCAACATCAAATCAGCCAGTTGCTTTATGTTGATAATTTTTTTGTTCAACTTCCAACCCTTCGATTTAGTTGGATTTGAATACGAATATAATCCAAATCTTTCTCTGCACGATCCTTCAAACCTTAAAATCAGCCGATAAAGACCTTGTGAAGATTAGCACAGACAAAATAATAATATTTGAGATACGAAAACCCAACTCGACACTGAGTTAATGGGTGTAGCTCGATATATATTTGATAAGAACTCTCGGACAAGACTGACCTCATATCTTCTTATCAAATTTCATCTTTGTATTTTACACCATTTTTTACATTCTTCTCACGGACAGGTGATGCAACACTTCGGCGCCGTCATATTGTCACACGAAAGATGTGGCGCCTGATTCATGCTTGCTGTAAATGGGATACCCATTTGGTATATTTCAATACTGGTGGATCGCCGAAAGGGCAGTTACATTTAAGCAAGGCGCTGAAACTTATTCCACCAAGTTCATACCTTATAAGGTTTTAACGTTCGCCGAACTTTTTTCTCAAGAAGTCGGTTGCTCTGTATTAAAAGATTAGTTGCCGTTGTTGGTGATTCGAAAACACTGCTATATTGTGGTATCTCATTACAATTCAAATAGGCTGACTGGACTCCCGAGTAATCCCATATTGACTATTTGAACTCCACCATAAGGATATATAAAAATCATAAACGATGAACAACAAAAACATGCCCAATATTTCTATTTGTTCTAGTATGTGCGGTTGCAGCTAATTCGGAACTTTAGGACTAATATATCAAGTGTAGTGCGTAAAATGAAGGAACCTAATAAGGATCAAGAACTGGACACCGGTTCATCATCTTCCACTTCAGACAGTGACAGTACGGATAGCGATTCAGATTCGGAGGATGGTAAGTTTTTTCTTATGTTATTCCCACAGCTCTTTCTGCAGGCAAATATGCTCTCTCATTCTTTCGAGTAATAGTATACATTTGAGAAATGGGTTAATTCGTTGAGCAAATGTATGAAGTAGAAGATCCAAGGCACAAAGATATTGAGATGCGGTTGATAGCTGATACAACTGGATTCAAATTTGAAGAGAGCAAACCTTGTGGTCTAATACAAAAATGTTGATCTGTCAAGTACGTAATAGTATCAGTTTAGGAATGTGGATTTGGATAGAATTTTAGAACTGTTGATAGTTAGAATTGAATTTTAAACGTATCGAAAAGCTAAATCTGTTATAATCTCAAAAAGCCCGAATATTTCGAAAATTTGCATATTGTCTCCAAAAATTAGTTTAAGTTCAACTGACGCCATCTGGTGAAAGACTATATCCTACTTTTCTCATTATTCGAGATCCAAATTTTTTTCTTAGTTTTTGGACAATAACTCCGTCACTG
Organism: Bruchidius siliquastri; assembly: GCA_949316355.1. Classification (NCBI taxonomy): domain Eukaryota; kingdom Metazoa; phylum Arthropoda; class Insecta; order Coleoptera; family Chrysomelidae; genus Bruchidius; species Bruchidius siliquastri. Next base: position 1,370,623 of record OX438533.1, on the reverse strand, counting down.
AACCTATTTCACAAACTACTTTTTTCATCATTGTCATACTAGTAAACTAGTTTCAAAGTGTCTTTAAAATACATAAAGTATCTTGCGAGTTATAGGGCAGTCGACGATTACCGGGTGGAGGACAGACAAACAGACAGGCAGACAGACCGATGTAAACGAGTAACATGGTTTTTCGTGATGTACATAATTACATATATGGCATGAAACATCAAGAAAACACAATTGTTTAAATTAGAAATTTTTCTCGATCACAATACATCCTCACCAATTAGCGCAGGAAGAAAAAGAAAGAAAAGTGTAGAGAAAGACATATTCGGATTCGCAGAAGGGAAAACTATGGAGCAAGTAGATGTTTTATTTAAGAATTTTTCGTGTGATTTTACGATTTTACTAAATATTTTGTTGTGCACGAATAGAAATTACAAGTGACAGCCACTTTCAAGCTCAGATTCACCACGATGGAATGAACCAAATGAACATTATTATTCTAAAGTGAGTGTCGTTAAAGGTGATTGTCGACCGTTTTTGGCGGCGTTCAAGCCGGAAGTTCAGAGTTAATTCTCTCCGCGAGGTCAGCATATTAATATTGAAAAATGGATTTATGATGTCACGTCTAGTCCGAAATCGTCTGAATAACGATGCTACTTTTCTCACACGCCACATAGGATTTTTATTCCATTGGAAACGTGAGCAATCTCGTATTTTATCCTGCGGATTAGTCTAGCTAATGGGGTAATAGCGTCAATGTTCGACGAAAAAAAGCAAAAGCTATCATATGCTTCTTTCAATAATTGATCATGCTTATAGTGAACGATTATTAAAAGCACATATTTCAATCTAATCTTTTATCAAATTATACATTTAACCATGACGAGCAGAGAGCTAAATTGTTGAATACGCTATGGAAAGTACCTCCGTCCGCGCAGCTTTTCTTTCTAAATTTCAGATTGCTAAACAGCTCGAAGTTTGTTGAGATGTAATCATTGTTGTGTCAAATGTGGAAACTGTCAAAGAAGACTATAAAATATATTTACTCGTATATACATTTTAACACAATCCGATAACGAGACTGAACTTAACATTTGAAAAATATGTCACCGGTAGGGATCGAACCCCATCATAGAGAAAAACAAAGTCACTTTGTAGCTATATAGCCTTTCATCTGTGCTTGCACATGAACCTTTATATCGTTTTATTTAGTCAAGACGTCTCCGTATTCCTTGTTTTTAGTAACTTGACTTGTATCTGATGATGACTTCAGTTTATACTATATAGATTACTATTATCTGTTTGTACTACGGTGCGGTGTTCACTTTATCTTCAAAGACCCTCTGTACCCAGTCACCTGTATTTTGTAGTTGCATGACACATACGCTAAATGCCATTGGATTAAATTCTTATTATGAATGACAAACAAATTGATAAATAGATAATCCTAATTTTTGTGAAGGTTGAAATTGAATACTACAAAACATGCGTCAGCTACGTAATGAACAGCGATATATTTTTAAAACTTGCACGGTTGTACTTACCTAACATAATTCCCATGATGAACATAACAAAAGTCGACTAGGATCTGAGAGGTCAGTCATACCATATATTTATTAGAGGTAGTCGACTTGACCACACTCGCAAAAATTGTGCAGTTCAGTTTGTTGATCTACGAGGAGGTCTCATCATATTCTGATTTCATTATACTCGAAATATGAATATATTCAAAACGCAGACACGCTTAAGGTGCAAAAAATAATATCTTGAATTTGATTTCATTATATCGGAAGTACGTACCTAGTCAAGATTGACTATCGATCAGTTTAAAAGATATTTGTACCGCATGGTGTCGAGGACCCGCATATAGCCCCTACATATATATATTTGCCAGGCATGTAAACATGTATTTTAGATCCTGCAGCACTTATAAATACTCCAGTTGGTTGGTCTTCTGCTATCAGTGCCAATATTTAAAAATAGAGGAAAAATCCCCGCATGAACATTGGAAAACAAGCAATTTCATGCGTTACATTTATTTTAATAAAATATTCGTCCATTATAGACTGAAAAATTCAAATTCTTGTGCACTAAAAAGTGCTCAGATCGAGTAACAAAAATGAATTGTCTCATTAATGGTAATCACTCCATACGGATAATCATTGTGTGCCTTTCTTTCACATTTATTTTCAGTATCTCAAGAAGCCGATTGTAATAAAACTCTTGTGAGTCGCCAGTAAGTACTAGAAGTCTCAATTTCTGTCAGATTTGAATCATTTCTTCCTGGATATTTTAAATGCTTTTCAAGTAAACTAATGGTGTTTCGCGATTTTTATTTTTTTGACCAAGCATTATGGAATGCATTTGCTTGGTTCTGGCATTTTTGTGTATCGGGCATACTATTGCAAAAAGTTATTTGCTGATAAAAACATAATAGTAGGTAGTCTGAGAAAGACAAAATAAAATCCGTGAAATATAACAGTTGATATAAACTTTAAATATTTTAGGGGTACGTTCTCACGACATATACGATTTATTTCAATTATTTCAACGTACTATGTCTTGGAAAAGAAATTGGAATACACAATTTCTACAGTCATATATAGTTTTTTACTGATCAGCTGGGATAAATACAAAAATGGAAGAGCCTTCAAAATTCATTCTAAATTAAGTTAAGCCAACGGCTCCTGTTGCTCGATTTATTTTGAGTTATTTAAAAAATTAGTAAAGCTAGATATCAATATATATATTTATAGATGATAAAAAGTACTATACTCATATTGTGTTTGGTCGGTTGTCTGGCACTGAGATACTTTTGAAGTGAAATGTATATCATCCGACCCCTTGTTGAAAAAGAATGTTTCAAGGGGATTACAGGGCACGATCTAGTTTTATGATTATCAAAAGAAAAAGTGAGTTGAAAAAGTCAATCTAGTGTAAAATAGGTTCAATGTCTGTTCACGAGAGACACATTTCATTTAATATTATGAAACTGGCCTAGTCAACATGTGCAGAGTACACACAGTTTCTTTTACATTTTTTTCCATCTAAATTCAAGAAGTGTAAATGAAAAATAACATTCAAACATTTTTATTGAACTATTTGAATTGACACACATAATATTTCAAATAAAGTGGTAAAATAAATAAAATAATACGTTCTGGAATTATTATTTCTTAACCCTATCCCAGTTTATACAATTTACATACTAAATAAATCACATGTCTCCATTATAATATGGTAATTATTTTCCGTACAGATTAAAACGACTCCATATCATCTCATTTTTGTTGTATTTTATTGAGTACCTATTAAGTTTTAAATTCAACTTTAATGTAGATTATCTTTCGAAGGCTACCTATACATTTTGTATTTGTTTTTTGAGTATAAATTTTAAGTGTTTGGATAGTGTTCTTTTTAACTCAATAAACTAGGTACAAATTAGAGATCTGACACTTGAAATATAGTAATTCTGAGACCCTAACATTCGATTTTTGAAAACTGAAGTAGTCTATGTATTGTTCTTACCTAAATATATTTATCAGACCTCACTATCTTTTGTTTGTTATTTAACAATTGGTATATTCAATTCATATCTGATTCCCTGTTCAAAGCTTAATTTTTACGTAACTATTTAACCAAATATCGACAAGACTGTGTTTTCAACTCTCAATATAATATTCAAATAGAATTAAGTACCTGCGCAACATATTTCTTACATGGAACATTCAAGATATTTCAGTTTTCTGCTGCTGCACATTGCACTTTGGTTATTCTGTGTTCACTTCTCACAACATCATCCTTTTCACTGTTACCTGCACGGAAGAATATAATTATTAAACAGCTAAAAAACGTTAAATCTAGCCTGCAACCTCGTAAGGTTCAAATTCCATATCATCGATTTTCTCAGACTTCCTTTTCACTTTATCGTAATGGTAATAGTCATAGATCTTCTGCACCCTTTTTTCGTTGAAATTGACATTATTGCAACTGCCGTCCTTTTTCATTTTCTTCCACTGGGTAACTTTATTTTCTTGTACCTTCATTTCTTCACCAATAATTTTGGGTTGGTTTTGAGTTTGGTTTTTGATGTGTTCGTTGATTGTATTTTTGTCATTCATACTGGAGGAATGTTCGTTGTTTGCTTCACTCGTGTCTTCGTTGATCACGTTGCTTTTCCTCCTCAGATTTCCCTGGTTCATGGTTTTTCTGTGTTGCGACATTATCTTTCTCCGGCTTTCCTGCAAACTTTCTGTTCCCACCAGCTCTAGTCTGCTGCTACAACTATTCGACTTCAGAATTCTGAACTTCATTCCAATGAAAGACTCTTGGTTTTCATCACAACTGTTCCTAATACAGTTTTTGCATTCGTTGCATCTCTTCTCGTTATTTTGTATTTCTTCCATGATGGCCCGAGTGAGCGAAGGTTGGGTGGAGTTCTGTTTCACAACTCTTCCTCCGTAATATGTGACGGTGCTGCCACGCTCTCTTATTTTTTCTAAAATATCCTCGCTGACGTATTCGCAGTAAATTTCGTTGTCTATGGAGTCATACAAATTCTCCTGTCCATCAAAGTCTGATATGTTACTCGGGTTAGAATTTGTATCTGTTGCTGAGCATCTGTCTTTGTCAGGATCACTGGTATTTTCTGATTGCTTTTCTTTATTGTTCTCTAATATGTCTTGGTTGCTCCGTGATTTCTTCAAGGCTCCTTCGAAAAACTCTCTGACTTGTCTCACGGTATCGGGATTAGGCAATTCATCATCGTTCACTTCCTTGTTCACTCTGATTGGTCTGTAGAAGAAATGTTTGTTCAGCGTAGACTTTTCAGTATCATGTGTTTCACTCTTGCTCTTGTGTAACATTGGAGTAACGTTTCTCATAGATTTTACACATTCTGATGGTTCGTAAGGAACCTTGGATCGTATTGGCTCAATGATGACAATGTTATTATCTATGAGTAACTCTTGGAAGCTGTAGTTTTGTAAGTATTCTATCAAACCATCAAATTGAGATTCTTTGTCGCAGTTTGCAAATATTTTCTTTTGGAACAAGTCCGATTTGACAATTTTGTATCGCACGTGGTCAAACTCTGGTTGAGTGATGCTGTTTGACTTCGTAACTTTGCATTTCTTATTATCAGTTTCGTCCTTTCTTTCCTGGGTTCCACTACATACGCCGTTTGACTTTGCCTCCACTATTTCAACGTTAGCGGGGCACAGGCTCTCATATGGCTTTTCGGTATCAAACAAGTGTGCATTGTTTTCAAAATAATTACATGATTCTTTGATTAGTGGCGATATTTTATCGGTTTTTTCTTGCACCGGTTTTGGTTCAAACAATTTTTTGGTTAGTTGGACTTTGTTTGGTAGTTTTTCTTCTGGTTGCTCTGGTTTCTTTTCGAATTTTTTCTTGACCTCGTCTACTTTAGTTTGAACTTCAATGATTTTGCAGCCATCATTCTTCTTGTCGTCTTCATTGCAGGACTCTCCGTTGCTTTGTAGTACATTACTACCAGTCATTTTACACCAGTAGCTCCTCATCGAGCCAAGTTTCTCTTTGAACTCTTTGGTATCTTTATCATCGCTGTTGGGAATATTCATATCTTTAGTAATGTTGTGGTTTTCGTCCAAATTGACTGCGCTGTTTTGTAAGGTTGCCTTGAGGTTTTTGATTGCGTCTAAGATATCTTGATCGTCTTTTGTCTCAGTGTTGCTTCTCTTGACTTTTTTTTGGATCTTAGCTATCTTTAACTCGAAGTCCAAAGGTATTGAGCTGTTTGCTGTTATATCAAAGTGCCTTCCAATGTTAACGATAAATCTATTTTCGCCAAACGCTTCTTTGTGTTTTAGATGTTCAGATTTCTCACACTTCCGTAACTTTCTGTCAATCTTCTCGCATTTCCTCAGATTTTTACTAATGCTGATATCTGGTAAGGAGTGAAACTGATTTTCCACCAAATTGCCTCCCTCTTTAGATTGTCTGCGTGACAGATGTGAAAATTTTTTTGCAATAAAGTTTTGCAATGGTTTCTTGGACCCTTTTTGCGTCTCAAGAAACTCCTTCAAGTAATTGTGACTATGACTTTTCGGATCTTTCCTGTTAACGTGTTTGCATTTGTTAGGTAAACCGATCTCCTGCTTTTCTGGAGCGATGTCTACAGATACGACCGTCTTATATTGTTCGTCGTCTGGAGGAACGTCGGGCACTTCGATGTATGTTTTTATAGTATTGTTCTTGTTCTCTGATGTTGCGCTCGCTGCTTTAGCCTCGTCTGCTTTTATTGATTTTATTGTATCTGCTTTCTCAGAACAGACCTCTACAACGGTGGATATATCGTCGAAAGTTTCTTCTTTCTCGACACTGTCGTTATTAAGATTTATTTCGTCGTGGTTCGTGTCAGTCTCTTCGACCTCTTTGATTTCCAGCGAGGATGCTGTACTAGGTTTGCTATATGTATCTTCCCGGTAATCTGTGGGATGTCTTATAGTTTTAGGCTTAACTTCTTCGTAAAGACTTTTGTTTGTACTCAACACAATATTTTCGTCATAAGGAATGCTGTCTGATTGATCCAAACGATCCCACTTGATCTCGAGATTATCAAAAGAGGAATACTTGAACTTGCTGAGGTTGTCCAGAGACAAGGAAGATATATTATCTGTCAGAGATATGTTATCTGTGTTATCAGTGTCGTATCGGGCCTCAGGGTAATAATTGGGCAAACTCAACTCTTCGTAAGATGCTTGGGCACCGTTCTTGGATGATTTATTGTTCGAGTTCGAGTCCAAGCTGTCAGTTTTCTGTAACTTCTTAGGGAACGAGTATGTCTCCTCGATTTTTTGATGCTGCTGATGATATTGCTCTATGTATGTCTCTTCTGGAGGCGTGTAGTCTGGAGGTGCTAGATCCGAGGGTCTTCGACAACGTCTAGGCGGGGAGTAGAGGTTTTCTACGCTGTATCTGAAAATAGTACTAAAATTAAGGCGAATCACATTGTGGGACAGAGTTGGTAGAGGTTGAATTCAAAGAGATGTTTCTGATTTTTTGGGGATTATCGTATTTGATGAAGAATCGATTCAAAGTTGAATATTTTTATCTCAAAACTTGGTACACATATGCAGACTATTAGGATGCAATACTATTATGGTACAGTTGATAGTACATTGCGCTTTACATTAATATTTTATATGCATTCAATAATAACGTAGATTGAGAAAATATTCGAAAAACGATTTTATTGTCATAAAATTCGTGCACGCAATATCATCAAATATTGTTAAAAATGTGTAAACAATGATTATATTCAGTAGAATCTCAAGAAATATTCATTTCTACTTCTCACTCTGACAGGCGGGGCAGTACCTGTTCATCACGAAAAACCATGTTACTCATTTCCGTCGCGTCAGTATGTCATCTTTAGTATGTCGTCTATCGTCCACCGTATGTCGTTTATCGTCTGCTGACTGTCATCTGGTCTGCCGTCTGCAGATGTTGTTATTGATCAAATTGGGAAGCAGGGTTTGGACGGTTTGGAAACAGTACATTTCTTTATGAACTGATACCACTACATGAGTAGTCATCCAACTTCATGCCAACATTGTAACTCCTGAAACTTATCCTGTCGTTGTCTTTTTATATACCATAGGAAAGAGGATTATATGAAAGACTGAGGAATGCTTGCAAACATTATCAGAACAGTCTTTAAGAGAACAAATACGGTAAGATAACAGGCAAGTAGGATGTGGCCATATCCACATTAAGGCCCTCATCTTGCATTAATCGACAGTGCAAATCCATCATCGGTATTCGAGCATGTCATAATAATAGTTCATACTTTATTTCAAAACAACCATTTTCCTGGAGATGGTCAATGTCGTTATGATTTCTACATTTCATTTTGCATTTTCATATTTTGATAAAGGCTGCCGAGGCAGTTAGTAAAGCATTTTGTCGACTACATGTGGTCTTAATCAGCGGCTAGTATAATTATAACTTTCGCAAACAATGTTTTTGTACAGACTGATTTAGTAGTAGAATCAGCATTTTTAATACTCATTGTTGATTCCTTTCAAAAGGCAAGAGTAGTCGCTCATATGAATGCCAAATAGACTATTCCGAAGTCACAATTTAGGATAACCTGTCACGCAAAGTATAATGAAGTCTATCCAATAGTTTGTGGTTATGTTTTTACTTGAAAGGAAACGTAAAGCTTTTTTACAGCGATATCGACGTGGCGATTGAAACACTGCGTTCAAAACAAGGCACTGGAACACGTGTGTTTAACATCCAGATAGTTAGTTGTCTTTATGGCATTATGTGCCAGCAAATTCTAGTATAATTCTTCGAGTCTATTCATATACTATGATATAAGAGTGTTTATTTAAATTAATTATACGATGAAATAAAATATGCTGCCAACTTGCGAATATTCAGTGTCGACAATGTTTAATTTGTTTCGCCTATTTGACGCAGTGTAACATTATCTAAATGATATTTTTATGTCAATCGACACAATGATGGGCAATACCGAAACTTTCGTCTAATTTCTAGGCAAAAATTGTTTCCTATGTCAGTTCAAATGTAGTTTTTGATATGGGGAAAGTCATTGTTGAGGGCATCTTTACGGAAAATTTGTAGCTAGAGTTGATTGAATAGTGATGAGCTCAATTAAACGTTTCTTCAGTTTCACTTTTCAATTCAGCATATCTATTTTTATTTTTTTTTTATTTTAGAGATTACTGTCTGGCTCTATCAACTTTTATCAATGATATTAACTCATTAATTATAAGAAATCGAATAAAATGAGTATTAATACGTAGATAAAATTTTATGAATTGGTTACCAACTATCGATTGATTCATGTATATATCAAATCACTGAGTCGTATTGAATTATATATGCCTATGATCAAAATCCTAAACGTATCCACTGTTAATGTGTAGTTGACGTTATAGAGACAACTGGCTATCTAGATGTTAATCCAGTTTTTTCTTTTGTTTCAGTGCCTTGAGCGGGAAGCGACGGGATGTCTGCTAGGGTCCAACTTTGCGTGAAACGCGGATCATATCGATTGCTGGTGACCCCGGGGTTGCGGTTGTTGCGGTGGCTTGTGACGATGCCTGTGTGTTGTACATTTATTTTTCGATTTTTGTTTCACTAAATGATCGAACAGGTCAAATAAAATGTTGACGAGAGCCGTATATATCATTAAATAACCCTATGTTTAATCTATTCCCAGCAAAAATTCAAAAATAGAATCAATAGTTCAGGAAATAAAGGTTGTTTATGAAATGTATTTCTTACTGGCTATAATAGTGTCTCTATTACGTAGATACCATGAAGTTCTCAGCTTATGACATGCTGTAAATACTATTAATACTGGCTGATTATTCCACAGTGTCAGACCACTTTGCATGGGTTCATGTAAATTTATTTCGATCACATAAAATTGATTAGCAAGAGAATCGATGAACAACTACCTATAAGACTTCTTCTAGTAATTGCAATGGTATCATAACTAACAAATCCCGGCTACAATACCATTTCAACCCTCTGTAAACTAACTACCTATCAAAGCACCCAGAGCTCTACAATTCAGAAAAATTGGATAATATGTGTTAGTTTCATCGATGCCAGAAGCTACAGTAAACAGATCATTGATAACAGCTAAAAGGACCACAACAAGAAAATTATAAACAAACTCCTCCCATGTCTCAACTCGTCCAGATCATTCTGGTTCTGTCGTAAAGACTGATATTCGTCTATACTACCACTGACGAGAGAGGATGGGTCAATTGCCTTCACTTCCAATGCTAAACGATACATTGAGGCACGGTTTCGCTGCTTATTCTACAATGAACTTTCCAGGAGTTACTCCAGCCACCACCATCACCGCGAGGTCAAAAATGCCAGAAGTTTGATCGTAACACAGACATAAAACGTATTATTGAATAATAAGATGAATAATTTGTAGTATTGTGTGATGAACTATGTAAGATTTATATTGTAGCATTAATGCTGAATAAATACACAATTCACTATTTTATGTCCAATAATACCGAAGTTTATTCATATTTCTTAAGGCAGAAATCCAAAATAATTTTTTTTTCGGATTATATAAAAGCAACATAGTTTTGCTGTGAAAATCATTCCCTAAGCGGAAACCACATTTATCATAATTATACAATCAAGAAATGGGTAATCCCGGTAACTGTATAACGATAAAAGCATTATGGAGTAATGTGTTCTTGCTTGTATCACTCGAATTCTTAGAGTTTTCCAAATTGAGAATTATAAACAGAAGTCTGTAAAACTTCTGTATTCAAAACCTAACAATCCTTCTTGCATCCAAACTCGAGCACATCTTTGAATTCAACCCTTCCATGAACAATTAATACCTGTAATCTTTGTTTTTATCGATAAGCCGTGCTCTTGGGATGAGTTGAGATCTTCTTCTTCTACCTTGACCTTGAACTTCAGTGGATACGTAGTCCAAGCTGTAGAATAGATTTTCTCTGGATATAGCCAAGCTACGCGTTCGTCTCAGACTAGATTGCTGCTCGGTAAATCTGGAAGACAAAAATTCTATTCCATATTTATGTTTATTATAATAATATTATTTTTTCTCAACTCTCATAAACATAGTTTTTCAGTGTTCAAATTCGCATTCAGAAAAAGTGACTATGACGCGATTCAAACGCCACCTTCGGCTTGTCAGCCAAACTCTACCGATCAAGCTACACATGCAGGTTTCTCAATCAGTTACACATACTGGTGTCTGTTTATCTAGATGCTCACAGTGCGCACAATTTGGAAGTTGAAGGAATTATTGCCTATAGTGATACTGTAATTTTCGATGCAAGGATCTTTCACTGAAACATGTTCAGAGATCTTCACTGTTCTAAAATAACTGGCACCTATGTAAACTAAAAACATTTTGGTGGCATTGTAGCGCTTGAAACTATACCAAACTAAATTAATCCAATTATGCAAAAAAATTATAAATTCCGCGATGTTGTTCACGTAACGAAACGGCCATGAAGAACGTTATAAGTACTATCAATAATTCCACAAACTAAAGACTTGAAAAAACATTGACAGCGCCTAGTTTCAAAACTGTGTAAACCTCATTTTTACATGACTCAATGGATTCTGATCATAAGACATACATAGTTAAACATATTTTTCGAGAGCTCCAAAATTATCATTTTGGTATATACGTGTATCTCCAAGTAACGGGTCACTTTATACGTGCTCAAAAAAAAACACACACATACACACACACACACACACACACACACACACACACACACATATATATATATATATATATATATATATATATATATATATATATACTTTTTTCTCTGCCTATATCGGTTTACATCTCAATTGATTGATACATGAGTGCTGTGTCGATATAATGACGCAAGTTTTAGAAGTACGATAGTTTTTATATTATGAAAACTACCAGAGACTTTTCAGTAAAACCTTAACACATACAATATATCTTGCTCTCATAAATCATCCAGAAAATGTTACAACTGAAAATATTATTTACCCGTCTTTCCCAACGTTAGTAGACACGTTCTCTAAGCTGGCTCTGTAGTATGTATCCTTGGACCTGCGTTTTTCCTTGGTTTGTTTGGTGTACGTGGAGCTATCTACTTTATGGTGGTGCTTGTGGTTCCTGTGAGGGCTTCTTTCGTAGTCTTTGGTACAGTTCAAGGTAAGTTTGACGTTGTTTATGCAAGAGTCTGATCTGGAACAAGGACAATTTTGATGTGAATGATAATGACCCAAATAAAAATATCGTCAGAATGACAATCCAGTGCCCATTTTGTATTAGCACATTAGGCTTTATAAAAAGTGTGGACTTTGATTGAGGTTATTGGAGCAATAGAAACTAACGGGCGCGGAAGCAGACAAACGCGTATCGCTGTATTGCCGTTGACGAATATGGCGATGCCAAACAACTAAATGAATTACTTGGAGGGAATCGTAAGATGTTCGTGTTCTTGATTGAAGTGAACGGAGGTCCGTTGGAAAATATGACAGACTTGCAGAAAAGTATGAAAAGTTGTAAAAGCATTGAAATCTCAGTTGTGAAGTAGATTATATTTTTCTGTAGAGTATATTGCTTTAGAATATATTGAATTCGAAAATATAATTTTCTTCATCATTGATAATGTGTAAGTAATCTTGCGAAAACCATCGAGGTTTGTATATTTCAAACTCAACATCTCGCTAGCTCCGTAGCTATATTCCAAACAAACCAATATTTTTTTTACTTTTGAAACTATTTAATATTTTGTCTTGCTTTTGAACAAAATATCATCCATGTTTTAGCAGTCGATGTTTCTCTTGATAGTAATTCTTGATAGCTTTGGATCTTACACCCTAAGACCAACAAATTCGTTCTTCGTCGTTACAAATATTGTAGTATTATATAAAATTTTCTGGCTGATGGATATTCAATGAAATGCAACCTTTCTGGGTGTATTTAGAACGGTATAATGGGGCATGAATAACAAATAGCCAAAAAAATCTACATTATCGACACATGGAATCTCATTCTGGCTGCTACATGAATAAATTCATAACGTTCCGCATTCAAACGAGATTATTCCGTTTGTACTTTCCATGAATTTTCTCATAAGCCTGTTTTCATAACTCAGAAAGAGGGATTTATTCCTAGAACTTTTTCATATCTTAGATTATGATAATTATAACTTATATAAGTAACTGAGAAATTTATAGAATTACTGCGCGCGAGGATTTTTTTGTTAATCCAAACTGTGGAGGTGCTCTGTAAAGTCAGGTGTGTCCACTAGATGTATTGCTCATTTCTGGATTGACTTCAGAAGCTTACGCATCCCCACACATATTGAACAGTATTCCAGGAATCATCTGATCTGAGCCTTGTAGAATACCGCCAGTTGTAGTTGCTGTGTATCAAATTTTATGAAGTCTCGGCTTCTGTGACGCCGACCTAGCAAAGACATGTTATTGTTGATGTTAATTACCAGGAGTTTGATAGAAGATAACACAAGTACTGGGCTTAGATCCCTCACCACGACTGGCAGACAAATGTGGTTTTGTTGCCAGGATAGTTCCCTTAGTATGCGGTGTGTTGAATTGAAAGCTACTTGTACATCCCCATTCGACAATTACTTCGTTCATCTGGATATGTTGCTCCACGCAGGATATAAAGGTGCCATCATCTGCAAATCTGTAGGTTGTATAAGATGTTATTTTCAACAATTCGCTGATGTACAGCAAGAAGATCCTTGGAGAAACATGTTGTTGATTCGTCCCTATCCTACAGGTTCAACATTGTCTCTCATGATAACACCGAGAGTGATCACAACAAACACTAGTCGGGCCCAACTGGCGCATCTTCATCACATCAAACTGGCAACACCTCGAACAAGTCTTTGGAGAACGTCGGCGTCCTGGAATGGGCTTCTCTGGAGTTTATTTCCGATGATAACAATTTGAAGCATTTCAAAGACAATGCGGATAAACAATAATCCCCTCACAGCACTTCGTGAATTGGCATTATTTAGTTTTTATTTAAAACATCTTCCTGTTTACCGATCTTTACTATTTCTATTTAAGAAATTGATTGCAACCGTTTTCTTTATTGCTAATAAAGAAAATTTAATAAATGTACTTACACATTCATAATTAAAAATAATCATAGTGACGAACTAGGCGGGTTTCTTGTCCGCGTTAATAGAGCAGCAAAATTAACACTTGTGAAATCATTTCTAATGCACGGAATAGAACGATTAGTTGCAAAAGTTGCATTTAAAAGGATGAACTGTTTATCATCATCAATACGCATCAATTATATCTTCTAATTGGTGCAAATAACCTACTTGCTAGCATTTTTTGTAGATCATAGACTATATCAGCAGTTAAAATCGTTCGGTACATAAACGTTATCTATTGAGTTTGTAAAAAGACCTTCTAGAAAGCCAAACTGATTATTATTGAAAAAATGTTTTTTACAAAATATCGTGTTAAGCTGATCGCATGGTGCTTTTCAATTATCTTCGCAAATGGACTCAACTGAGGCCTATAGTTGTTAATATTTCTTGGATTCCCGGATTTAAAAACAGGTTTTGTATAACTGAGGCTGCGTGTATTTCCCATCCGTGCTCAACTGTCATGAAATGCAAAATATTTTGAGAATATATCGATAATGTGGTAATTTTATTTGTGTATTTAACATGTTTATTAGATCCGTTGATTGAAAATGTTAGCACGCCAGGTAGTAATTACTAATTCGGTGCGTCATAAAATTTCGGTCACGAGGATGTGTATTTTTCAATTTCCATTGACCTTTCTCATCGTTAAATACCACACGCTCAAATGTTCATATATCTTTGGAACCGGTTGGTGATTATTTTATTACTGATCAAATTTTAAAACGTTAGAAATATCTTTATTTCCAAGTCATCGTTAGTACGGGCAGTTTGAAAATGTAGTAATATGTATTTCTGAATGTTCACCATTTTCTTTATCTTTGTGCTATGTTTGATGTTATCAGTATCATTCTTGATAAGCTGTTTCCACGCATAAGAAAGTATCAGATTTTTTTTTTGAATTTGAGCATGAAACTCATGTTTGTCCATTTTTTTGCCGGCTTATCCACCTGTCTTAATGATAAATCCTGCCTTGATGATTCCGAAGCAATATGCTGTGATCACAAAGCAACGTATCTGAATAAACTACTTTATTTTTTGACATCGGAGATTAAGCCGCAGAGTAATGGGACTCTCTAATATTAATCTCTTAGGTTTATCGAGTCCACGAACATTTTGGCAACAGTCAAGTATTTTAGCAGAATACAATTTTCTTAGAGTTCTTTACTTTTGGATATCTAATTGTTGCGTTAAGAATCACCTCTGTTTACAAATCTTATTTCCTGTTTGCTCTGCGCGCATAAACAAAGAAGCTATTGTGATCGTAACATAATGATAATAATAATAATGTTTATTTGCAAAACATACAATATATGTGAATAAACACACTAGATTGTCACTGAAGTTCTGATGTCATATGTCTGTCAGACTCTTCTCAAATTCGCTTCACATATTAACATTTACACCTTAAAATTTATGTCACTCACGCTTAAATAGCAGCATTTCATGGATCTCTATCTTTCTTGTCTTCCATTCATCTCTTCCTCTCTCATTGAAATTGATTGACTTCAGGGTAACCAGACTAGAGAGACTGACCCACCTACACTACTATGATTTATGGTTAAAACCAGATAATCGAAACACGTTTTTTCTTGTGAAGTTAAGGTATCTAAAAACCACAATGTGATTGATAGAGCAACTCTCCGACCGAAATTATTTGTTGATCCTTATTGGATGATGATATTACGGTAAAAATCATCTTTTCGGCACAACATTTAAAGTGGATTCATTGGCTCAACTCAAGCCAACGAAGTAGAAATTGAAAGCACACAGTTTTGAACCTATTTCTACATTATTACTATTAATTGTTTGACAGAAGTAATACAAACTATAAGTTTGATATGACACGACGTCGCTTAATCGCTCAAATAAAAGTGAATACATCATTTCTATAGCTTATTACGTTATCTTTTGTTCTTTACTGTTTAAAGGATTTCCAGCAAATCCAAAAGGGAAATTGGTTTTCACTCCCCAAGCTACATTCTATATCCTATATTGAAGTACAATACGCGAGGATTTAGAAGATTTATACGAATCTCCTTTAGCAGTAAATTGTCTCTTCAACTGGTTTTTCAATAATTTAAAAATTTTCAGGTTCTTTTTTATAGATAGCCTCACGCAAAGGCAGATAGCCCATCGCGTTTCATAAGCTTTGGACATTTTGGACTTGCCTCGAGAGAAAATCAACAATATTTTAATTACTCAGAACAAAAGAATCAACAGAAACAATAAAATATAAGCAATAAATGTTAAAATGAAGGGCGTGGCGAACTGTGAGATATGGAGCTTGTTCCGACAATCCTAAATACCGTAGACTGTACTGTTCCAGACATGTGCAGTGCGCTTGAAGCGTTCCAACATGTATGCGACGGTTTGTGGGACGAAAGGTTTCTGAGACTGTTTCAAGACATTTCATTTCTGATCATGCATGCGCAATCTATTGATCCTAAGTCATGGCGGTTCAGCGAGGCTACCAAAATCGACGTTGGAACGAAGCCATGACACAGTCAGTGCGTCACAACAAAGAATGACAGTGATAACAAAAAACAAGGAATATGAAACACAATAACAGAGAAAATAGCTTTGAAACCTATTAGTTGTTCAATTGACGTTTTGTTTTCTGTTAATTTAGAATTTATTTATTATTTACTGGATGTTCTAGGGAAGCATTGATTAAAGCTGGTACTGATTCCATCATCCGTTATGAGTAAAGTTGTAGAAATCTTTGATGAAAAAAAACGATGTATAGCTGCCTTGAGATCCACGTAGGTACTCCAGTATTTCTCGTTACTTTTATGATTTGCGCAAATAGAAACATATACCGCAACTAAACACACCTATAAAAACAGAACGTGATATATCCTCCACGTGTACAGAATATTTAAGAGTATCCTTCCAAGCCACCAGACGAATGTATTGTAATGGCATACATTTTCCCACATCCATCTTGAGCAAGCATTTTCCTCACTGACCTCGCTAAAATCCGTCTCTATTCCAGACAGTGCTGAATGATCATAATAAATTACATGTCTTAGATATCCCTTAAGACGGCCGAGAATAAGGGAGTGTCCTTTCTCCCTGGTACAAAAAATGTTGGGGTGATTCGAAGGTTAAGGAATAAATTGATGTGGTGTAGACGACAATCGTTGTTTTGTGTAGGTTGGTGTATTTAACAAAGTAGTCTTGCAAATTGTATTGTCTGGATATTGAAACTATCAAATATTTGTACCTTTGCCAAGGTGCTATTTCAGTAGATGAAGGTCATATTCTTTGATCTTGAAGCATTTCCTGACTGCAAAATTTTATTTTCATTCATCAGCAAGAAAAAGCGTTTAATGCAAGGTGATGTTGCGAAATCTTCCTTCCTTCTTCCTCAATGTCTTTCGATTGATGCTCCGACATAATTGAATGTCGCCGAATAGATGTACTTGTCTAGATATCGGCCGATTGATTTTTAATGAACGTTCGTCAGTTTTGCTGCATTTTTTGCTCGCAGCTATGTCGGAACGTTGAGACACGTTAACGCTTGAATGAGCACGTGCCGAAACCACTCGATTAGTCGAAATATGTATATACCCGAGTCGATCGTTTTTACTATAACGCCATTGACCTAAACTATGTTTCACTGGCTACCAAGGCGTTCCGTAGGTCTTTAGGAACAGAAATGACAAAACACGAAAAAATAATAAATACCTTCAAATGATTTTCGACGTATAACTCGATAACTATTAATTTCACCTATTCCCTCCAAAAACAAATTTTCAGGGAGTTTCGCAAGCTGGCAGTCCTGAATAAATGAATTAGGAACGCTTCGTTTGTCATTTTGTAGAGTTATCTATGTAAAATCGTACAAAAATAACATTTAAATCTTCTATTGGAAATAATTAAATGAATCTTCAAATTTTTTGCTTCCCTCGCTCTATAGATTTCTGGGGTTGTTCTTTGATTGTAGCAATTTTTGCCCTAGAAAGTGGCGGCAGTAAATTCATTTATGATCAGTTAATATTTGATCTTAGGGCTTAACCATAAGGGTTTCCAAACTTTCTTGAAATCCAAACTTGTCAGAAATGGGTTGTAATTCAAACCTATCAGATACTCATTATAAAAATAAGTTCAATTTGAAGTTTAATAATTTAACCACCCAAAATTCTTAATTGTTGATTTATCAACAAATATTAAGAAAGGTAGTCTGGGAGGTAGAAATGAATATCTGGATGAGTGACTTCATAATTTAGCCGCGCAGTGTATCTACCACAGTGAGACAAGGGCGAGGTGGAGAAATCTAACAAAAATGTGCACAAAAAGGAAACTTGGTAAACGATTAGTGACATAAAAAGCAGAAAAAGTACTGACTGTCGTAATAGATAATTAAAATTTTCACTATTCTTTAATAGTGTGTTAAATGTCTGGCTGGCTAAACTTATACAAATTGTTAGAAGCAAGGTCATGTTATATCACATACATACGAGTACATAGAATGCATACTTGTGTGCTGGAAATATTTTTTAAATACGTTACCGAGAAATATATCACTCTTTCTGTTAGCATATCTGATGCCAGTTATTATTTCACTCTTTTTGTATAGATGAAGATGTTATCGGGCTTTCAATGAAGACTTAAAACCGGAGCTTTATTTATTCATGCTTTTAGCAACAACAGGGTGTCTTAAAATGCTCGAATTCTTGTTGACCATTCCAAAACAGCACTCTTCAAACCCTTTAGGCACACTAATACATTATGCCCGAAAACGATTGTTATCAAACAATGCTCCAAAGACGTTTGCTCTTGTTAATCACAAAACGTGGAAGCCCTCTCCAATGGAATATTTTATTTCCTCGAAGACAAAAATCTAGTTTGAATCAGATATAATTTATGAAACGCCAATTAATAAAAACCATCTTAAGGTCGAAGCTTTGTTTGGGCTAAGCAGTTTCGTAGTATATTTCAAGGACTGGCTGTAAAAAGCTGGTGAAAATCGTTTTATGAAGTCCAAGGATTTTTTTAGAGCATATCTCCCTGTAATTCTTGACAAAAATAAAAGCTTTTCCATTCACAAAATACTAACAAACAGATATGTAGAAACATCTAATATTCATCTGCCCAGATGAGAAATATAATTTTTATTTGCTTCCATTTAATATTTCACCTTGAAAGGGTCATATTTGTTTTCAATGATTAGAGGCTGTTATTACTCTACAAAATGGAAGATTGATTACCTTCCTTGTTGTTCAATCTACGTTGAGTTCTAACGACAACTCCGTATTCAAAAAAAATAGCACTGAAACAGGAAACTATCCAAACTCTTTCATCCAGAAGCTGTGAAACTGAAGTTAATGAACCAAGTTGGCTGGAATTCGACCTAGAAAATGCTTATTGCATCTCAATCTAGTTTATTAGTTTACTTTGACATCGTAGAACGGGCTATATGACAAGGCTGGAGGCATAGTAGATAAATATTGGCTTGTTTGTCTCTGCGCCAAAAGGAATCGAAGCATGTATGTATAAAGCGGATATTGTGTTTGAGGGGATTCAATTGAAATGGGTGGAAAAACACAGTTTTGTGGACTATCATGGTACTACTTCCTACACGTTGCTATAACTCTAGGTTCAAAATATGCCAATTATCAGGATATTGAACAGCATAGAGATTCTGCTATTCCTGAAAATCATCGCGGATTCAATAGAAAAGATAAAAAATAGGTTTAGCGAAATCTGCACTAACAGAAGCTGTTTCAACTATATTATGAAGTGTTAACTGTTCAGTAACCTATTGAAGAAATGGAGTGAGGTAGAGTGACTCAGTTCTTGCCACGCTATAATTGTTTGTTTGGAAGTAACTTTTCAAATAAAATTGGATCAGAATTTTATGAGGTCTCTTCGTAGATTGCTAAACTACACATACACTGTTTTTTTAATTTTTTTTATTTTGATCGGATATCTTTCTATCGACATCTGTCGGCATTTACTGATACGAGTATTCTGATCTCTCAGATGCTGATCACCCTTCGTAGTGCTTATCGTGGTAATTATGTTACACAAGAATCTCAAAATATATGAGTATTGAAGTATAACTTGGTTCAAAATGCATTTGGATATGATTGCCTGTCCAAACAATCAAAATATTTTCATTTGCCCGATAAGGAATATAAAAAGTGGATAGAAAGTAGTGAATTAGCATTAAAGTAGTACTGAAAAACAACAATTGTCATAATAAGCCATAATTCAAGTCTGTAAAAACGAACAATTTTGTTACAATTCGAGATTCCTGAAATGTGTTTTTCTGCTTCAAAAAATGTTTATGCTCTGGGTTTACGGGCCACACAAACAATTTTTTTAATTCAGATCTTCCCATTTGAGATTTTTTTTGAGAAATTGGGTCTCGGATTTAGGAAAGATATTTCTTCGTCAAACAGGATTTATCTTGATTTGATTTTTTTATCGTAACTATACGCCGATGTGTAACCCTCATCATTTTTCATTATCCATCCTCTAAACTTCAGAATTTTGTAGGAAAAACTTTGTTAAAAATTACAAACAATTTAATGAACCTAGCCTTCAGTTACGTCAGCGCAAATAAACAACAACTGCACATTGCAGTCTGAACTTCATGGTCAACAGCTAGATCGACTACGTCATTATAAGAAAAAATAGAAAAAAAATCGTTAACCAAGCCATTAAAGCGGAATCATGCACTTCTCTAGAAAAATAACGATAGATGAATACAGCCGCATTTTAATAGTCCGCTTATATTTCAAATTCAATCCCATTACGTTTTGCAGGGGGAAAGTTTGCTTCGCTACAGCGCATTATCCTTCATGTCCATGAGTCTGTTATCCTCAAATTGTTTTTCACTTTGCTTGAATTCTGCTGGCGTTGATCGGAATGCTATGTAAAAGGAATAAATCAACCTCTAAACATAAATTTATCCCTTAACTGGTATGTGATTGTTGTTTGAAACTTGTAGACAAGGTGGATTTATGAAAAGTTTGATTTCGGACTTCCATTGTCTATAGGTGAACTGAAGACGATTGAAGATAGCACATCAATCGAAACGTCGTGATACTCAAAATTTTATAGACAATGGAAGTCCGAAATCAAACTTTTTGGTATGTGATACTGCGAGCAATTTTAATTTCAGGGGTTCAAAAAACTGTCAGTGACGGCTTCAGGTGATATAATATCTAATCTAATCTTTCTCTTATTGGTGCAATATCGCAGGAAACTGTTTCTATCATCAGTTACAGAATAATTAAATAGCAGCTGCCGACTCGAATCCCAAAATTTACTAACAATTATCATCCTATGCAACAGTCGAAAAATCTTGTCATACGTTGAATGTAAGGTTGGGCCAACATTTTGTAAAAATTAATTGATTTAATTTGTGGAAGCCCCAAATTGGATTCCTTCTGGCCATTTTTACTAGAACATAAATATATGGTCGTTTCCACATGTTATCACAAATTACACGCCACGTTTCGTGACAACACACATCGTTATAGCTGAAAAATAATTATCTAATGAAGTTCACGGATCCAGTTCAATAAGGCTTGCTAATCTGATCAGTTTTTACGTCATGACTCGTGCTGCGTCACGTGTACGTCCACGTTTCACTTTTGGTAAATTAGAGGTTATATTCTCGGTCATGTGCTGTCATTAAGCATTAGAAATCCATTTAATCGGCTAAACGTATAAGTATCGATTTTTTAAGCGTTTTACTAGGTTGTAATGTTTTCTAGTTTGCAGAGGTACATTACGGTTTTACATTTTGTTCAAGCTGTTTTCTATGTATGAACATTTTCCGCCAAAAGGTTCATTATTATCATTGTATTTTTTTTCGGTCCATGTAACTGGACTATTGAAAGATTTCTAACAGGATTTAAATGAATTTTTGTATGCGCTCCCTGTAGATTGACTCGGTACCACGTTATAATTTGCTTGCAAATAGTCTTCCTGATAGAATCAATCAGAAAGCTAAGAGGTTAGATCTGTTAATTGAGCTTGCTTGTAATTGCATTGGATACTTTTTAATACTCAAAAATAGTTAGAAGAAAAATTGTGTACGACACTGACCGCTATGATTTTTATGGATTGTGTATCATTGCCAGATAAAGCAAAACTCATTCAATTTATTCAGGAAACAGTATATTTTCTACATTGTGGATCTAAAAGTCAATAAAAAATTCGAGTTATGCTGTCGAATGATCGATTCCACCCAATCTTTCCGTACAAAATATAGTTGATGGAACAAACCGTACAAATATTCCAACGAAGTAATTAATGGGTACCTCTAGTGACAAATTGAGTCTGGACAAAACGCACACCTATCAGTCGTAGTGCGTCACGTACGTAGATAAATTGGAAAAGGTGAATTGTTCGCCGTGTATGCAAATACTCTACGTTAAAACCAATTTGCATTCGAGTATTTAATTGAAGTCCTTATTGCTTCTGTCAACATTCACCTTTGGCCCTTTTTTCGACCCCGAAAACTATTAACTGATAAATGGATCATCAGTGGTAGTATTCAAATAGAACCAGCTAAACCTCACCATATCACAAGATCAGATCATCATTAGTGGTCTTTCAAAAACCATATATGTATTACGTTATGCGAGAATCGTTAATTGAAACTAAACATCTCTACTAAAAGGATTTTATTAATGTTTCAGCTGCCACGGCCTCATACGTGATTTCAATCAACAGCTAGAATGAGTGAAGGCGAAACATAAAGATAATCACAGGAAAAGTTTTCGATGTCACATCAACCTTATAATAAGGTTTTTTAGATATTTATAGTTTCTATATCGCAAAAATAATTTTCTTCGGTCTGCCCGTCTGTCGCCATCTTTGTCACCGCGAATAACTTTTGAGCCATACATTTTTTGAGCACGTTGAAAGTAACTTTCTTATATAATATTAAGTCACATTTTTTGGCTATACTGTAAAATGAACAGGCAAACCAGAAACATGAAAAAAGTAGATGAATCATAAAAAATTTTTGGCTTCCCAATGATTATCAGTATCTTTCCAAACACGATGATTTCGTATTTTGATTTTGCTTAAGAGCTCGCCACAATTGCACTGATTTTAAAATCTCTCTAAATCATATCGCTTCTCATATTTGATCATAGTCGGAGCAGCGGTTACTGAGATTACTCAGTAAATGCAGACCGACGGAATACGCGACATGACTTTTCGTGTTGTAGACATGATTAAATGTCAGCGACATGAATATCTTGACATCTAAAAGTTGAGTGAAGCGAAGTGCATTTCAATAATGTCGATGGTTTGAATTAAGGAAATTCTTTTACTTTTAACTGTTCGTGTTCCGAATCACTGGTGAAAATGTAACAGGCAATCAAAAATTCCTATGATTATTTGACTTGAGTAGCGATACTTACTGCACTTTTTGTTTCAGCTTAGCACTACGCATTGTTGTAGCTATTGACACACTTATAATAATTATAATTACATAAGTATCCCGCAGCAAGACCAAGCACCAAACGATTGACCCAAACAACATTTTTGGAGGAACCGATATGCGCGATAAGAGAAATTCAACTTGACGCGACGGGTCTCCGGCAAATGTGCAACTGGGAAGGAAAACCTTACAACGTATTTGCAGAAATTGGATTATCCGTGTAGATTAAAGCTAAGAGGGTTTCGTAATAGCAGCAGATAAATCGCATAGTGTTATTCAAGGAACGGAAAAAGTATCCGAGAAAGCTGAATCGTTCAACTTGTCACGAAACAACTACTATGAAGAGTTAAACTATATTTATACATGGAAATTTTAAAAATATATAATAATAATTATTATTATTATCTTCAAGACCTGTACTATTGTATGAAACTCAGAATCGCAGAGTAATAGCTCGGTTACTGACTTGGTATAGCCCGTCAGTACCTGATTACGCCGCATTTCACAAAATTCAGTAAAAAAAAAAGAATGAAATAGGAACCTATGTTTTGAAAATAAGAATTCATGGCTCTGAACTGTGTCTTAACTGTTGGAGAAAGAGAAGGTATTTCCTGTAATCAAATTTAGAGCGTTTACGGTTTGAAATGTTTTTTTTTTTCATATCAATGCCCCAAGCATTGAACTGCTTTGGCCCCTGGTACGAGAAAGCGCGTCACAACATAACTGTCTGATATCTTGGAATAGTTGAAACATTTGTGTCCCTTATAGGCCTAGTATGCACGTTCAATCTGAACAACTTTTCTTTCAAATATGGTGGTGAAGACGTGATAAGAATTTTGAATAGAAAATTTAGGGAATAGTAGATATACAAATGTTCAACTTTCAGCCATTCCAGCCTATTAATCGATGGAGGAATGTGCTCATACTTTCTTTGTCCTGTTATTATATAGCAAATATTTTTTTTAACTGACCTCCAGTTACCTTATTTTATTTATTTATATCTGTTTTCATTGAGAATATTTCCTTGATTTGATATCTTTTTATGGCAATTACTGGGTATCGCCAGAAACCATGAAGAATAGTTTATCCTTTCCACTATACATCTGACCTGGTCAACGACGATCGACCTGCTATAGGCGAGTTTCGTCTTTAACACAAACTTGAGTATTGCCTAGATGTATGACAGTCGAGAGCAATTAGGTTGTATATACCTAACCCAGGTAAGTGTGTGATAGTAACAATTAGCTCCATCTCAGTATTAGGCGGAGTTTGGGAACAAGAATAATTTATGAATAAATGGATAAATGGTGCCATTTTGGCATGTAGGATAATTCAAAATGCCTGACACTTATTACATATCATCAATTTATCAGTGTCAGTTCAGTGTGAAAAGTATTGTGAAATGTTCGTAGGGTATGTAGGGTTTTCTATATAAACATGCATGTATCAAATCACTTTGAAGTCTAAACACATTTTTCAATACATTCTTCATTTTTTTATGTAACACTGCTTGATATTATGATGAATAATTGTTATATAATCATATGAGAAAAGAATTACTATGTATGCATGTTCAATTAGATCCGTGATACAGCAGATCCGCTGTCTGAAGGTAACGATGACTAAAGTTTGGTTGTATTTTTATACCGTGTTATAATAAATAATACATAATAGTAATGAGGATTCAGGTAGAATCTGATGGGAAAGGTTAGTTCGTGCACCGGAGATGTTTTCATGTGTCACGTCTTTGAGTGCATTCCTGAAACGATGTCGAAATATGGAATTTGTTACTCTCGTAAGGTCTTGCTTCACATATCTGAATAGAAATTAATGTATCAATATCCGCCGTTGTGTCAGTTATGCAATATACCGTGCATCATTTTTGTCGCATAATTTTCAACACGCTTTTTATTAGCTTCACGTGTATGTATGTATGTTTGAAACAATATCTTCGAACGCTATTTTCACCCACTTCAAAACGTCGGATTAATTTTAAATTTTACATACTTATCAAGGACCGATGACAGTACAATTGAAGATTGTAGACCTAATTGCGGCTCCAAATATCAAAGAACAAGGATAAATTCATCAATGAATAAATGAAAACTGAATTATAGTTTGAGAAAGCTAAAGAATTATTTTTTATTTTCTAGTTTGATTAACTATAAAAATTTCAAATGTACCTAATTTTAGCACATTTCTATGGATACCTCCTCCTTATGGTTAATCAGTTTGCTGGTAACATTCGACGTACGAACAATTCCAAGTGTAACTTAATAAAATGTTCCGAGTACATAATTGATACTAGTTTACCCAATGTACCCAAGTTTAATCGCAAAACAAATATGCAAATGTTTGCTTTGAAATTTAGGTGTACTTGAATTCGCAGCACACGTCTCATTATTCTTGGCCATGAAGTTAAGTTAAACCTTGACTTATATTTTCGTTATAGTCGTCTGACCACAGTAATGGGTTTCGATAAAAATGTAAATTCTCATATATATTTTTTATCTATAACTATACAGCATTGAAAAAAGGTACGCGTAATGTACTTTTTTATTGCATGTGTTCAAATAATATTATTTTGTTCATTTTAGAGTCATATCATCACAATTATTTACTTATCATAATATAATGTGTAACTTATACAGCAATTAGTTTATTTTGACATGTCCAATAAAATGCCTCCTGAGATTCCTGATACCCTCCGGCGCTGCGGAGAAGTTCCGGAAAATTCCGGCTAACTTCAACATGGCGACTCACGCTCCTTAGATGATTTTATACTATTTATTCAGCTCAGCAGGAACTTGTTTCTGTTGGTATGCCAAGCGGCCCACTAAATTATTCACATTCTCCACAATCATTCTGGCTTCCATGCCATGAGATAACTTTTTATTGCTTCTAATTTTCGCGCATATATATCAAACTTCACATTTAAATGTTTTTTATGTGTTGTTATATAATTATTCCCTACGTGCTGAAAACGATTAAGTGCGCAGAAAAATAAAACTATGTCTGTTTGGTGGTTTGTCTGACTGTTGCAATTTTTTAAATTTCTCGAAATTTTTCACTTTGTGTATCACTTCGTAGTTGCACGGATAAAAACAGGTTACTCAAAATCGACGATTTTGCTTACTTCTTTATAACTTGCACATTATAATGATCTCGACATATCAGTGCTAGTAAATATTGATGAAAAGTTTTCTCACTAAACCACAGACTCACATGATGCTGAAAAATTTGAGGTTATAAAAGTCTGACTTTTCGCCACTGCAGAATTATCATCTTTCAATTATCACTCAGGAAACAATTTCTATTCTTACACATTTTACTCTGTCATCAATTATGAAATTGTCTCTTCACATTCCAAGTTATAAGAAAATAAGTTCCAAGCAGTGCAAACTTCATTCAATAAATGAGTAATTGCGCTTGTGTCAAAGTTCTCGAATATTGCATCGAAATAAAATTTTGAGTAAGTCGTCGTGATAAACTTGAAAGTTGCTGAGAAAATAAACAATTCAACCTCAGTTCTCTAAATGTTTGTTATATTACAAGCTTTATGATTTCAACCCATTACCATCAAAATCAAAATCTTAGTTTACCTACCCAAATTCGATTAACCTTTTGCTCAACTTCTGCCTTATTCCTCTACCTATGAGCACACAGTGTTTCCTCGTAACTCACACAAATTGCGAAGCTGCGGGGAACAGCAATGTGGTTCCGGCGAACTCCGGGCAACTCCGGTGTTGCTGTTCGCGATTGTGGGATGTTTTTACTTATCGCGACAAGCACTTGTTTGCGCGGCCTACTGGATTATTTACACTGTCACTGCGGCGGCGAGCGCGTACGCTGTACGCGGATTATGTGACCTTGTGTCATGCAGAGGTAAAAAGTGTGGAGAGGAAACTGACGGTGGTCGTCCACCATAGCGCCGGCCGACGATGGTAATGAGGGCCACCAGGTGAATCCCTGCCGGTAGTCGGTGTAGCGGTTCACTGATTTTTTTGCAGCATTCGGCGTAGTGCTACAACCGAGTTGTTATAAAATATAGAGTGCCGTTTTATACTGAATGTGCATTTGGCCCAATATATTTATATATTATCTCTCAGAACGCTCGCTGCGCATTCCGATGACCGATTTTCATCAGATTTCACTTAAATAAATAAGCGAGACTAAACAAATTATTTTAAAAAAATAAAGAAAATTTTGTCGCCATTGGGGATTGAACCTACAACCTCCTGCATTCTAGACAGAGGCTGTAAGCAGAATGTCAAATACGCTATGGAAGGTACACATTGCGACAAAATAAAGTTCGCCCACATAATCTTTGAAGTATGTGAAACTGCAACGTTGCACTGGCAGCAAAATAAATGAAGATTGACCACCTTGTCCTCGTGAAACCATAGTTCATACTAAACATTTATCTGCGTTGCTAGCAATGCGACATTGCCATGTTGCGCAGTTTAGGCATTCTGGATGGGAGCATTGTTTTATCTCTCTTCCTTCTAACATTCTAACCTGTACAGCTCGACAATGGTTTAGACATCTAGTGATCAGTGACTGATACTATCTTCAATCGAACTTTGCCTTGATGTAACCATCGTTGAACCGATGGCGGATAACTGCCGCCTACAAAAAATACCATGACAGATTTTGTCACCAATGGAGATCGAACTCACAACCTCCTGCAGACACTTTAAACCATTTAGCTGTGGCGAAACAGCAAGCAGAACGGCAACTACGCTATGGAATGTACCTCACCGTGCACAATTTCCAATTTAATACACCTGGACAGCTCGATCTTGGTTAGACACCTTTGACCAGTGACTAATACTATCTTCAATTGAACTTTCCCGTAATGTAACCATCGTTAGGCAAAATCTGAAAATCTAAGGCCTTCAGAAAAAACTAATAATAATAAAATTATAAATGAAAATGTGTCGCCAGTGGGTCTCGAACCCACAACCTCCCGCAGACACTTTAAAGCATTCACCTGTAGCGAACTGCCAAGCAATGCAGTGAATATGCTATGAAGATGCCTCCCCCCACGAGATCAGGAACATGTCAGGACATGTTATTGTCGATGTTAACGCCAAGAAGCTCGATGGGAGATTATTCGAGTATCAGTCGTTCCTTTGTCTCTACGGCTTGGCGTGTGATTTTCTAATCAAGAAATCCGGGGATTCGTTTGGGTCACAAGCATAGAACAAATCTTTCTCTATCATTTGCAAAATATCTTTCCATTATCTTGAAAAATGAACGCTGGAAACGAAATATTGGAAACCCATCCAAAACGCATTTTATTCTAGGTAGAGTTCCCTCTAATGTTTATTTGAAAAACTGATGCTTGACACTAATATCAATCGATCGATCAGAGTCTAGGAGCTAGGAGACTCACACAGGTTTATATTGCGTATAGTTTCGTTATTTACGATCATCGAACAAAATTGTGGTTATCTAGCAGCTTCATAGTTCCTGTATTTGGGTGATGATAAAGTGTTTCTTCATTACTGCCCGCCATTTTCTCGATCTTGCCGACATCCAGAGAAATGTTGAAAACACTATCACTATCCATGTTGCGAATATACGAATGGGCAGTGACCATATTCCTCAAGAGTTTGTTGTGGATAATTTCTGACAGCCATAGAGCCGCATAGGTTTTAAGATCAGTATTGTTTGTAGGGAAAATGAGGCTCTTCTTTTTATATATTAATGTGATGTTCATTAGAGAAGGAATTATTATCTATCGTCATTTTGTAAAGCAATTTTTTATAGATTCAATTTTTTTTATTTTCAGTCTTCAGATCAGTCTACTAATTAGTTGGCAGCAGTGTGTACTTTGTTGATCTATAGTGCTAGATCCTTATCAGTTGCTATTAAGGCAATGTAAATGTTACAACCGTTCTTTCTCCTCATCGTGGGGATATCTGATATATACATAGAGTACAATATGGGACTAAGAATACTTCCTGGGATCCTTGTTATTTCAAAAATAAGATAGCTTGTCTATGTCAACACAGTGACCGCATGAAGTTGGAAATTGTGATTCAAAATTAATAAGAAAAGGGTTACCACTAGGTAAGGCTGCCTCCAAAGAGGGTAAAGGCAACAATTATACTCTTGATTATAAAATAAATTCTCAATTCAAGAATTACGATGTTCTTGTGAAGATATACTCACGACAAATATATCTGATCTCAGTCTAAGACAATTTACTTGATAAGAAAATTATTATTAATTTGAACCAAGAAAAGTATATTTTCGAATACTGTACTCATTCTAAAGAAATATACTCTACAGGAAAATATAATTTCCTTCACAACTAGGATTTCAATGCTTTTCTAACAAGTATTCCAACATCTTGCGATTCGCTCCAAGTAATTCATTTACTTGTTTAAAAGTGATCAAGTTTGGAAATAGCAAACAGAGAGAAATATTAATTTGAAGGGCGGCGGTCGAAGACAGCAGCTTGTTTCAATGATCCTTAAGTATTATTCTATATTCATAAAATTGTACCTCTCACGCATAAGGGATGGAAGTGAGACATGGTAGCTACGTTGACAAAGTTACACTTTTTCGCGTCATTCATGAATCAATTTGCCATGCCTAACGCCCCCACCGGACCCTTTTCTGATGAAGTTTGCATAACAATTTCCAGCTTCATGGAGCTGCTGTATTGACACCCATTCTGAAATGATGAACTCTGTGTGGCATAGGTCGGAGGTATCCTCCAACATTAATTTATTCTAGGCACGGACACAGCACGTATTAACCAGCAATCAGGCAGTCGGGGTCATGTTCCTATCGACTGGAATGTGTTGCGGTGTATGACATGAATTGGGAGGTCTAGATCTGCGATACAACAAGGTAACTAGGGTAAGCTGAAATTCGCTGTTAAAATACTCCAGTCAGATTAGATTAGATGTTTTTTGAATCGGAAAAAAATAGCTTGGATTAATTCTAAAATATTTTAATAATTTTTTGACATGTTCGATATTACGAACAGTATACATTGATATGTTGACATACAGGGTAGCACAAAAAATGCATTTCACGCTTAACTTCTGAAACTCCTGTCGAAAAATGTAATAATATTGTATGGCGTTCTTTTTTACAATATGTTCAAACCGTATCTTTTCTGAATCATTATGTATTCTTGCAAAAAAACCGCAAGATTGGAGGAAATAATTCGTTGTCAACAACCAAAAATTAAAAAAATAGTTTTTAACTTCTGAATGTCCTCGAGATTTTTTTTAATAATTCATGAATGTTTGCTTATGCAACATTTTGGAGCCCCATCTTTTTCAAATAATTTATTCATTGATTCATACCGAAACTCAAAGAAAAGAAAACACAAATTAGCAGGAATGCCTTATTTATGTTAAACTTGTGTTTTGTAAAGTTTACTTTGTCCTTCAGTCACGGTGTTGTTAAGAATTGCAAGTTTCCATAGCACCATGATTTGTCCCGATATCGTTCTTACGAATACTGTAAATGAATATCGATGGATACACTCTTTTACGAACGGTTTAAGAACACAGAAAAAAACAACACCAACTTGAGAAATGATAGAAGTACAGGAATTAAAAAATCTGTAATTTGTTGACATTTTTTTGACAAGCCACGATGCTATGGAAACTGCTAATCCTCATGCGATCATAACAGAAAGGCATCTAACGATAAAAACAATCAAAAAGTGGACGGCGATTCTAACACGAGGCAGGTGTATAATGCTAAAAATATCAAGCGTTAAGTAAACCTCTGCTATTCATGTTAAAACTATCATCGTATTTTTATCCACTACATTTAGGTTAAGGTGGAACAAACAAGAGATAATATTCAGAAGCAGTGAAGGCTGACAGAAAACACGGGTTTCCAGCCATTTTTCGGGTCATTAATTTTGAACGAACATAGCATTCTATGGAACAGTCGATTAAACGTATGGGTAATGTCAGATTGAATGATTGATCTATCTTGCAATTAAATTATACTAAACGCTTCCTTCCACTACAAGACAGACTAAATTAGATTGGAAACGACAAATAAAATCATGGTTGATTGATTTTATTGTATCGATAGTGATGTAATTCCACTGGTTTTTACATCGTTGACTCGAAACAAGAACCCACATATATAATATTATAATATCAATCAGTGCTATTGAAAGAATATTTTATCGCACTATATCTGGTCAGTGACAGAATGCAGCTTCGTTTGGATGAAAAAAAAATATTTTTTTGGCTATTCTGCAGCCTTCATCAACGCACAAAATTAAAAAAGTATACTTTCTGGCGAGATGATCCGGCAAAAATTCTGAAGATCGTCAATGAGATGAGATCCCTTGACCTTTTTCTCTCTTGATCTCATTCATATCTGTGCTCTATTTGTCAAACCTCTTCAGCCTTTTACTTATGCAATGCTTTTATCCTATAAATATATACTCAGCTACTTAGCATAAGTATTAGTCTGCTGCCAGTAAAACCTAAAAAGCTTTTTCATCCTTGCTATGGTACTGACCTACTGTAAAAATTTCAGTAACTGAAATACTGAAAATTCTAGAAATATTGAAAAATCACAAAATTTTTGGAAGATAAAATAATCGTGTATTATAATTATGATCCATATATTCATTTTTACATTAATATCATTACATGGGAAGTACTATGTTAACCTACTTCACACCATTTTTTCAATCTATTCTTGTCTGCAATTCTTATTTTGTGTTCTGCAATTCTTATTTCTCGAATAAATTGAACAGTTAAAAACGTGTGCACTTTTTTCTCCCCGGCGCAGCGTTTGCTTTATACGTGTTTTTATCTGCTGAAAAAACTATTATAACCTCAAGTATATATATGGTATCAAACAAACTCGATGTAGTAAATACATGCGCTTAACCTTCAACCATAATATATTAAATTTGCGTTTTGTGTGTGTTAAAATTACATAATTTAGTTTTTTTTTTGTTGGCAAAAGCAATTACTCAGAATCTACTTCTAGTCGTAGAGCTAATGGAGATGATTAAAATTTGAATCGCTTTTATGGACAAGGAAAATCGCCTTAAACTCTGAGATGCGTGAATATTGAGGTACTGTAATATTATAATAATATATGTGATCCTTTAAATACCTCAAGATCAAAAAATGCAGGCTAAGAATATAACAGGGAGCAGCTTTATATGGAATTGTGTTGTGTTGTGTCAGCGCAAATACCCATTGAAATATAAAATTTTAAACGTGATGTAGGTAATAGAATCCCTATTGTATCAGTTTAACTGCAGAAACTTATCTTGTCATTTTGTCTTGCTGGCTTCTGATTAAAATCAAATGTGATCGACGAAATAACTTTACTAACGTTTCGGCTACCTCGGTTGTCTTCACCAATACCGAAGCAACCAAAACTTCAGTGAGCCTATTTCTTCAACCACATATTGTTATAATTATTAGCGGCCAGTACAAATATATGAAGCCAAATCTATTGTAATTCATTTTCTCATTCAAAAACAATAAGCATTGTGGCCACAAATACATTTTACAGCTATCTAAGTTGACGCTTAGGATGATGATGAGATATATGTTAATTTGTGTCTTCAAACATTAAAACTGCATTATTTTGAAAGTCTAGTGAATATTTTGTGACCTCTTTCGTTTATTTGTGGTGACGACTTAATTGTAGGCGAATAAACGGAAAGTATAAATAATGATTGTTCGAAACAAGCGAACTGTAGTGAATGAGCTGACAAAAGGTAAAAATTGTGCGTATGAGTCACGATTCCCATGAAAGGTTTACTATTGTTTCCCCGAGAGTCATAAAATTATGTGAACTACGATATACGCATGGGTGGATTCGCAGTGGACCAGTAGGATGTGCGGTCTGTGCAAGTCGGAGAACGCCACCTGCATTCGCTTGTTGATGTTTTATGAAAAACTTGTTGGAAATATTGTTGATTTCAATCGGTCCACCTGTCTGTGCCAATAACCGAACCAACCACTATTTTCTATTACAATTTACTAAATGGTAAATAAGCTTGTATGTAATCACAATATCAACTTAATATAATCAACAATAAATTTGTAAAGTATATCGAAATAAATAATTAGTAGTTGGATTTTTATGTATATCCCATTCAAAGTTATCAATGTCTAGAAGCTTCTAGAAGGAGGTGGTAACACATTGCCATTGGAATATTCCACCCTGATTCTTGTTCAACATGTGCAAATCTTCATGTTTCACCTTAAGTTGTGATTATTTACTTTCCGACCCAGTAAATCGCGGTTATAGATCTTTACTGTGCCATTGACACTGTCACCAACAAAATGTGTAAAATTACCACCGATGCTCATTATTAGTCTAAATTCACTATAAAATGGTTTATTTGTTGTTGAATAAATGCACTTCCTCAAAATAATATCAATATGTTTGATCAGTGTAAACGTATTCGCCTTGATAGAAAGTCATGTTGTATTTTAAAGAAATATGCTGGAGGCTGATTATAATCATGATTTTTTAAAATTATCTCCAGAAGTCTTTCTCATGAATTATAAGTGATAAAATTCCTTTGGAACAGCTTGGATTATGTCCCTCTGCTGGAGACTTCCCCATAGCATATTGCTTCGGTTCTATTCTAATGCGTGTCATATGGTTATCGTAGATTCTATTGCATTTGATCTATCTCTGTTGACATTTCACACAAATGAGGGCTAATTTAGCATTTCAACGCGGCTGCAATTTTCCATGCGCGCCCATAGCTGTTGATTAACTGTAATTAACCATAACAACAATATTGCGTTCTCGCCTGTATGATGTATGGGAGTTCGTATCAACCCAAATCTGACTCGTATATTATAAGCCTGTATTTCTAGGCATATTATTTAATTTACAGCATATAAGTGATTAAATTCGCTCCTCAATTGCATATTTGAAGTGTATTAGAATATAATTTCAAACTAATTAAATTATTGTCATCAGTCCTGGATAAGTATGCAAAATTTAAAATTGATCTGACGTTTTGAAGTGGGTGAAAATAGCGTTCAAGGATCCGTTATAAACATAGATACGTTGATATATGCATACATACATACATAGATACACGTGAAGAGAATAAAGGTGTGCGAAAAACGTCTAAATGATATGAGAATCAATAAATTTGGTAACCACAATCTAACTGTGCCAACTCTGTTCTGTATTCAAGAAGATTGTTCAACTCGGCAAAAAATAAGGACGCAGTTTTGAATATTGGTGCCACTTCATTCGGCTATCCATTCGGTTCCTTTGATTTGTCATCTAAATATGAATTCTGTTTCATCAGAACATAGTCGTCAGTTTGCATTATATTTGAAGTCTGAATGACAATCCAAGAACAAGAAATGCTGAGTGGAAGGGTGGAGGGTTTTCTAATACTTTAACTCCGGATTTAAATATGACACCATAGATAAAGAGTTTAATAAGGTAGGATAGTTTACTCTTCGTTTACCATTTAGCCTTTTGTACAGCCTAAGGTTATGTTAATTTGTTTTCAACTTCACACGTGTAGGTATTCTGTGAATAGTGTTAAAGGACGAGAAACGAAAGAGGATTAAAAAAGCGAAGCGCAAATGGGTGAAAGGGTCTTTCATTTTATTACAGCGAAAAAAAGATAACAGGCTGTCGACGTAAACTTGCGAAAAAGCTCAATTACAGAAACAATGGCTCTTGTGTTCACGCCCTCAAAGCGATTACCAAGAAAATGGGAAAAAAGAAAAACTTTCATCCAATAGTAGTGTTGAAAACCTACTCTCTCTCTCTCTCTCTCTCTCACACACACACACACACACTCTCTCTCTCTCTCACTCTCTCTCTCTCTCTCTCTCTCTCTCTCTCTCTCTCTCTCTCTCTCTCTCTCTCTCTCTCTCTCTCTCTCTCTCTCTAAATTTAGGTAGTTTGCACCTTTACTTAGTGTGTGCGATAGAACAATAGAGTGAATTAGTGAATTACCATATATCATCGAAAGTTCAAATCACCACTACACATTCTGAGTATAAATTTCGTAGGCTATGGATTATTCGAAATTGAATCGCTTAATATTCCCGCGGTAGCATATTAGAGTTCAATCCAGATCTAATCAGCTTCAAGTGACAATCGTTTCAGCCTTTCGCATTTGAGATTTGGAAAGTAAATATTACATATTGTGAGTGAAACATTTCATAATGGCGGTTAGGCTATGGAATGTAGCCAGAGCACATATCAGGATGTTGATAAATGATGATATATCGGTTAGAGCAAACAACATTTTTGCAATAACTACGAAGATCCGTAACTAAATTTCAAGTATTGATGTTTGAATCTCCAAAAAGGTGCATTGATTTGAGAAAAAAATATCAGCAATGCAGTAATATTTATGGACTCAAGTAGTGCAGCAGTATAGGAATCCTCACTAAACAACTAATTTCAAATGTCAACAACACCAACTCTAACATTGTATTGGCTCGGATTCCGTAACACGATGATATAAAAATAAATGTATCAGCAAATCAATCAGCGAAAATTGGGATTCCAGTGAAAATGAATATGCCTTTGATTGATACACACAATAAAACAGAATCAGTGTTTGCTAAATAGTGTACATCAGGCACATAGAAAGATATTCATAAAGCAATTGCCAATTATTACATCAGAATAATAATAATAATAATAATAAAATAATTAATTTCTGAGAAACGTTGGCATTACAAAACAATTCTAACGCCATTTTCTTGATTTATAATAATCTTCCTGAAAATAAACTCGAGTTTTCTTGGTCAGGACTTAAGAATAAGTATGGATGAAGGATTCAGATACGACAAAATAAGACGGAATTGAACCATACATTTTCTCCTCGTTCTGTTGTACTTCCTAAGGTCAATATTACACAATAATTTATCTTTCATAGATCAATGATCATATATATAGTCAAAGTATATGATTGAAGAATATTATATCGTATCTTTCCATCTTATTATACTTTAATGTATTTGATTATCGTTATGATCATAGCTATGAAGTACGTTGAAGATTTGATGTCTTACAAAGGATTCTCAACAAGTTGTTGCTGGTGGTGCTTGTGTTAATGAAATAATCACAACAGCTGTACAGCTTAAGTAGCCGAACAACAAAAAGAAGAAGCGAGTCTGGGCCAAGTCATGGATTGCAAGAGAATTCCATTCATAACAATTTATTGAAAGAGCTTTATCAGAAATTATGAAAATTATTTGAGAATGGATGAGATAAGTAAAGCTTATTTCGGAGGAAAATGAGCAATATCATAATTGGGCGGTTACGTTATCGTCCAATGTTACTTCTCGCCCGCCATCCTCATTTCAAACTATGATCATAGTTTCTCACGGTCAGAACATATGTCAGAGATATATGTATATGATCATATTTCAGATGTTATCCAAAATTACTTTACTCCTAGATATATGACATCAAAATATAATCGTGTAATACTGGCCTTATTGACGATGATCCTATTCTATTTTCCTAACAAGTTTAATCGATTTTGTTAAGGACACTGTGGTGGGTTGAAACAGAACCCGTCATCAAAACTTATCCGTAGACCGCACACGAGCAGTTAGATGTGCAAACATATGGAACTCATCAAGGAGCAATTTCTACCACTTTACCGGGTAGTTTACTCTTGGGCTGACGGTTTCAGTTCTCGCTGAACTGCCCGGGTTTATTTGTTTTGGAATTGTAACAAGAGACAGAAATAATCTAGGAGCTAGCGTATTATTTACTCACCTCATGGCGGATCTTTCAAAAAGCATCTACTCTAAGCTTTCTTACTCGGACATTGTTAACAACGTTTGCTACCAGCTCAAAATGATAGCTAAATAGTTTGCATTGAAAAAGTCGAATAACTAGCGAATAAACGTTTTCCGGGTGAGCTCAAAACTTTTACTTACATCTAGAAAATACACGTAGTGTTGATGCGATAGATATCGTATAACCTTTAGTGAAAACCAATCAAAATATCCATTCAAGTTGTAAGCACTTGAATCCAACTGATACTTATGTATTTTGAGGTGCTCTCTCTATACACAGTTGTACATACATATGGTAGAACTCATAAACATGTGATTTTTTGTTAATTTAGCAACAACATGATAATATTGATTGTATAGAAAAAAACTGCAACAGGCAAAAGGAGATCAGAAAATAGTAAAAAATATATATACGGGGATAAAAAGTTGTTTTCCATTTTTTTGAGCCCAAGATTAGAAGCTAAAATCCCAGTTCATGTATGACTTAGGACAATTCGCATATCATTTTTTTTATTTATTTGTCTTGTATCTCGGAAGAGCTTTAGAACGATAATTTACATAATAAAACTTCGATTGTTCATTTTGCTATCAAAATAATGCTTCTTTTAGATGCCTGAGATCTGGACATAATTAATTTTACGTATATTCAAGTTAGCGCATATGTGGCAAACATTTATTACATAAAATTATGGCAACTTTAGATCTTACACTGAAAATATATAGAAAATGACGAAAAAGCGTTATACCTTGATATTTTGAGGGTAGCGATACATATCATGTTGCGAACGTAAAATGAATACGTTATAATATTAATAACATTATAAAGCAGGTGAGTCAATGAAATTCTCTAAATTAAGATTGTATAAAATTACGATAAATGAAAATTACGAGCAAATTATCTCTCTTGAAACCCATATCATTCAGCAAGTTGGAAACATTGTCTATAATACATTTATCTCATGTAAAAGGCAATTTTATAAATCAAAATGTGTCATGCAATCGTCACATATTTAAAAAACCCTCAATATTTGGATGGTTCTGAAATTGGTGTTGAGGGGTTGGGGGAGGGGGCGATCTCAACATATTCTTTATGTTTCGACCCTAATATCCTCTCTACTGGTTAGACATACATGAATATTCATAGATTAGCCTTTATGGAAAAAAGCTGCTGATCCAACTGAAATAAATATTGGAAATATTCATTTTTTTAATAGTAGAAAACCTAGTTATTCAGTAGTATTTAATGTTAAAAATATTAATATAATACCTAGACGAATTATCAAAATAAAGTCGAACTGTGAAAAAGAACTACTTGAAAATTGTATTAAGTGATTGAAAATAGTTTAGTTATAGTTTTTGATAGTCCCTGAGCTTCTTTCTAAATAGCAGGCCAAGGAAACAAATCAACAATACCTAAGTTATGACTTTTTGACATTAATAACAGGATTTAAGAAATTTTTTTTGCTGCACAGTCACCAATCGTGCCGTCAAATTGTACCCAGGATTATTGAATTGCAACAATTTTGTTCCTTCAGAGAGTATTTTAATTCTTCCAACCTTGTTGATCGTGTTGTAAACATCAATCTTTTTCAAATTATCTTACAACCAGCCTAATAGACTGAGGTGGGGCGATTTTGGAGACCATCAATTTAAAATATCTGCTTATCACACGATCTTTTTGAACAGCAGTTGAAAATCCCTTTTCTGGTTGGTAAACATGCGGGGATACTTCATCCCGCACAAAAAACACGTTTTTAAATGCATTTGTTCATTTTGTTACAACTGGATTCCATTTCGTGTTTGACTTATAGCTTGATTTTTTGAATAAGGTGACTTCAAACTATACCCCTTTGTTAATGATGGAACCATATTACATGTTAACTGAAAAATACAACTTCTACTTTAATTGATGAAAGCCTTAAATTACGCCTACTTCTAACTTTATCAAACAAACCGCTGTTCCAACATCAAACAAACCCTTATTCTTTCCAACAAAAACAGTATCCTCATGCGGGTTTCCTTGCCTCCGCAATGTAGCACCGCATTCACAACCCTTCCCTTAAGTGCGAATGTGTGTCGTCTTTCCCTTCACCACTGTCAGCATCGAATCGGTTTTTTTGTATACGTTTTTGCTATTTGTGTGCTCTTGGGTTTCTGAACAAATTGATAAGTAAGGCCAAATAAGCGTAATAATGAGTTGAAGACATTCCAGACTATTAGAAACTATTACAAAAATTGTTGGTGACATTACAAATATTGTGCTTGTTATTTTGCCGCTGAACAACTGTCAGATGAATCCTTAATAACCTAAACCTTGAATATGAGGATAATTAAAACAACTCTATGCAAAGATGTGAACAGAAGAAGATAATTTATTAGATACTTCCATTATGAATGTCTGATTACCCAGCAATACGAAAAACCTTTCAAAGAGAGCCTTGATATTCTATGGTTATGTAAAGGAAGCTCCGCTTGATTGTATGAGTTAGAGAAAAAAAAGTAGCAAATTATATCATTAACCGTGGTAAACTACTTTTTTACATTTTTCTCTTTTCAAATATCAACACTAAGTTTATATTATTTCGAAGATGATATAGTGAATAAATGAAAAAAAACGTGTAAACGTATTTCGCCAACGGTGAGGATCGAACTCAGGGCATACTGAGGCACATAAAATTAAATTATAAAAGAGCTGGCCGCTATTAACCCGACACCACGAGGGCTCTAAAGGTAGCGCTTCTAATACGGGCATCATAATAACTTTATTTTGGATTGGTGGATGATATCTGACACCCAAAATTTAATAATTTTGATTTAATTTATTTAATTAGCTTTATCACTAATAAAAGTTCGGTATATATGGCATTCCGTTTTAAATGTACCCATTTCATTTTATTTCGATGAAATTTCATCACCACTTGTGGGTACAATGTTTTTGCCGGTTACCATTTTATGTAAGTTGCTGCTGGCTAATCATAACTGCAAGTATTGATAGTGTCTTATGCTTGATATTCTATGGTTATGTAAGGGAAGCTCGGCTTGGTTGTATGAGTTAGAAAAAAAAAGTAGCAAATTACATCATAAACCGTGGTAAACTACTTTTTTACATTTTGTTCATTTTCAAATATCAACACTAATTTTATATTATTTCGGAGATAATATAGTAAATAAAATGAAAAAAACGTGTGAACGTATTTCGCCAACGGTAAGGATCGAACTCAGGGCATACTGGGGCACATAGAATTAAATTATAGAATAGCTGACCGCTATTAACCCGACACCACGAGGGCTCTAAAGGTAGCGCTTCTAATACGGGCATCATAATAAATTTATTGTGGATTGGTGGATGATATCTGAGGTCCAAAATTTGATAATTTATTTAATTAGCTTTAGGTCTAATAAAAGTTCGGTATATATAACAGTGTTAAATGTACCCATTTCATTTTATTTCGATGTAATTTCATCAGCACATGTGAATATTTGGTGGGTACAATGTTTTTGCCAGTTACCATATTTATACAAGTTGCTGCTGGTTAATCATAACTGCAAGTAATGATAGTGTCTTATGCCTGTATTATGAAAATCTTGAAATCCTGAAATTAAAGCGATACATCAGAAAAGCGTCTTCTAACTAATTCTGTTTTGGACGGCTTCCAGCGCCTCCATCTTTATTTTCCCTTTCTGCGACTTTCTAGGTCGAAACTCGCTAGACGACTCGACATACATATTCCATGAGGCAGGACCAGTCGAATTATCTGCCGGTGTAGCATGCTGATACAAACATATCAGTAAAATGTTCACGTATCTGGACAGCGGAAGGACATTTGCGCTAAGGAAGTGACATTGGAATCGCGCAATATTCAAATTTTGTCTGTAAATGGAAGCCGGATATTTTTAGGTCGGATGAAAGGATATTCTCATCGGCTCTCAAACATCACTTCGCGTTCGGTAGATGTTTAACACATTGTTGTTGATTTCTTTAAATTCTTCAAGACTTCAAGTGAACCAAAAGTTCACTGAAATCGTATTAAAATTTAAATGCGAGATTCATAATTCTTTTTGGTCTTCATTCAGTTAAATGCAGTAATCTGTAGTAGTAGTTGCTAAAAAGAAACTGGAAAAAGTTGAGTACACTCTAAAATGATGTACAACTTGTAAAGTAAATTTGGCTACAACTTAACTTAGCGCGGTACGTCGATTATTGAATTTTTTACTCAAATGGATAGACTTACATGTAATTCGAACTATAACATCGGTTTTTTGCTTAGGAAATGTATAAATTCGGATTTTTTTACTGTACTTACAATTTTTTTTTTGAACCGGCACTATAAAGCCCCTGCTAATCAGCCATATAAGTTATTTTCTCACTATTTACGCACTAAAACACTGTACACAGATAGATTACTATATATACCTCAACGTACTGTCAGGCTCTGGAGCTATAATGTGTTTTTCTGTAATATTTTGACATTAACATAGACATATAACATATTTCTATATTCACTTTCAAATAAACCACGAAATCAATCAAAACCGGTATCTTGATTGTCAAAATATAAAAGAAATGCCACTAATGCAAACGTCAATGGTCGAGAGGTCGAGCCGTGTTGTCGGATTTACGGTTTTTTACAAATTCCTCAGATTTGCTAAGTTCTCCGTACTGTGACTTGTATTCAAAGAAATAAATTGAAAAAGATAGTGGCAATTCCCTCCCCCTCCCCCCCTCTCCCCTCAAAGCAACCGCAGCTGCACACGAAGCGCGCGCTGAGGGTGCAGCTGCGGTTGCTTCGCCATATATTTTGTATTCGTAGAAATAAATTGAAAAAGATAGTGGCAACTTAGTCATAATGATGCCTTCCAACTGGAAATGGTCCACTTTAGATGAATTAAATAGAAATACTGATGCCAAAGCACCTTTAACATTATTTCATTAATGCATGTTCTTTATTTCTAACATTAATTCATTGATAACAGTGCCAGTATAGGACTAGTTCATACACTAGTTACAGATAATCTTATTTCTTCTATCTTTCATTTTCTTTCGGAAAAACATCATTACAAAACTAAGTTTTCATTGGAACCGTACTACGGCAGTTATATCAAAATCTCGTTTTCAGTTTTTTTTTTCTATTTTTGATGAATTTCAACAAAAGCTATCTTTTGTCAAATTGGTTTAAATGATTTATTATTATAAGGTTGAACTGTCGTAACTTTAGCATTTGTACTATTGATACGTCTCCCGTAGTCGATTATTCAGTTATTACAAAAAAAATACATTTGGCAACGTCGCAATCTGGTTCGCTGTTTAAGGGACATATGTCAGATTTGACATATCTCCCACAATCTTGAGAGCAGGTTGATAGTAGATTGAGAGCAGGTTGATAGTAGATAGTAGAGTAGAACTATCCCATTTTTCTGATTTCACTATAATTACACAGGAAATTCACACTGTTTTCCAAAGAAAATCGCCGAAAATCTATCTAAATATAGACAAACCAGAATTTTATATACGTATAC
The DNA here is from genome assembly GCA_949316355.1 of Bruchidius siliquastri. Taxonomy (NCBI): domain Eukaryota; kingdom Metazoa; phylum Arthropoda; class Insecta; order Coleoptera; family Chrysomelidae; genus Bruchidius; species Bruchidius siliquastri. The sequence continues at coordinate 1,328,210 of OX438533.1, read as the reverse complement.
TACAGTAAAGACCACTTAAAAACGTAAGTATTTATATTTATGAATTCACCTCAAATTGATGACTTTATGAGCAACGGCTGCGACAAAAAGCGTTTCCTAACAAGATCCTGTCGATTCCACTTGAAAATCGTCGAAATCTACCCATTCCGTCAACTTTTTTTCAAATTTTTCCTACCGCGCTAAGTTAAAGCGTTACCCAAAATTCCAAATCCATAGTTATTGAAAATAGGGGAGAGAGAAATAATTTCTATGTGACGGCAAGTGTGTGCACAAAAATCTATGATATTTGACATTTGAAGTATGATTTGTTTACTAGTTGTGACCACATAAAAGTTGCATCACTTTTCTTATCATTTTTTGATGCCGTCGCTACCAGCTGCTCACGAGCGTAACTAACCACCGGCGTACAAAGGTACACACACAAAGAAAAAACCATTTAGATTACTCAGTGCACCAACTTGTATTTATTTGGTAAACTTCAAAACGACCTACTTAAAACATTTACATACAAAAAGGTTGTATCCATTCATTGTGAAAAAAGCAAAAAGAATGATCCGTAATAACTTCCCGTTTCCGTTATATGAGCAAGCATCGGAATGGTGATTATGCCTCCCTTTTTAATTAAATGTTGCGCTGCTGAATTAATAAAAACCCAGTTATTTGTGAACGGCACCTCGCAATAATTGCATTTACGGTATACGCTATGCCAGAGTCGCGCCCGCCGCCACCCTTTAGTTTTGTAAAACAGTCCATATTTGAGGCTAGTAGTTTGTCCTGTTTGTGATAATCTGACAGACCACGAATGGCAAATATCTTTGGATGGCCTAAAGTCCTCAGTTTTATGGTACAGAAAGGAACACGCATTCAGCAGTAGCATTTTTGCCTGCAGTCATACAGAGTGGCTCAACTGTGCATGGGCGGAATGTAGGTCGTAACAAAAGCTTTCCAGAAAAAACTACTCCTAGGTTTGAAATTTGTTGTTAAATGTTTATCATTATACAGGGTGTTCCACTATTGAGCCCCGTGCCAGAAGTATAATTTTTTAAATGGATTGTTCGACATTTTATTACATATTTGGATGAATCCGTTCATAAGATTTCTATACTGTACCATTACGTTTTGTTGATTAATTGTGCTATTTCGTACAGTATGTTTCCTGAAAAAAAATTATTTAATAACACAGGTATTCTTAACTATTATATATGAAGTACTGAATTTGTAGTTGGGTGAAATCTGAATGCCTAATTTTATCTCGCTTATCCAATACATCAGTGACGATATTATTTTAGTATTCGGATTATGTCTATACATTTATTGATTACCAGCCACATAAAATACTTAACTTCACATTTTTTTTCTGTCATCGGAAATACTTTCACCTTGAAATTAGTTTTTTTGGTATTCCACGACAACCTAAAAATATATATACTATAACACTCATTACTACACTGAGAATTTCAATTTACTAATTGTATCAGCCCATTTATATGTATTTAGTTATTACGATCAACTCGCGTGTTAAATTTTCATTGAATAAATGAAATCGTATTCCGGTTGTCGGGTCATTGGATGAGAAAATTGAGTTATTATCAACATGAAACTGCATTGAACGCACACCGAAATCGATGTTGGTGTAAAAGGACCCGAACGAATCTTGAATAACGCTTTTTGTCCACATCCTTTGTGCGAGTTCAACAGTAGCAGAAGGGTATATCTACGAGGGTCAGGCTGGAAGTCTTTAGATATTCCTAATCTATACAAGTTTAAACAAGTTTGAGCACGCAGCTATTTTGCCATGGTCTCGAATGCATCTAAGTGTTTGTTTTAAGAATTTTAACGTGAAAATGGAACCGGGTAGTCACGATTTTCGAGCTATACATTTGGATGAGTTTAAAAAGGGACTAAAACAAGCGGAATGTCACGAAAGTTTAGTGAATTGCTTTGGGGACTCCCTTCTAGGTCTACAGTTTTTAATTGGTTTGAGCTTGAAAGAGGCCGGGTCTCACTCGATGATGAACCTCGCGCAGGTCGGCCGCCCACTGCTGTTACTCCGGAAACTGTAGAAGCTGTGCAAAATATGGTACAAAAAGATCGACATATAACCTACACTGAGATTGAGGCTTCTTTAGGAATTGGATCGGCGACGGTCCGAACAATCATTCATGATTACCTTCGCCTAAGGAAGCGCTGTTCCAGATGGGTCCCACATATGTTGACCAGTGAGGAAAAAGCAACAAGAGTTGATTGAGCTAAGTTTATGCTTGAAAGATTTGATAATGGGCACAGTAAAAATGCTTTAAATATCGTAACCGGAGACGAAACAGGCTTATGTCATTATGATGCCGAAACTAAACTGCAGTCATTAGTTTGGTGCTTTGAAAATGAGCAGCCTTCAACGAAAATTCGTCGTTCTGCGAGTGTTGGAAAGAAAATGATCGCATCTTTTTTTTTAAAGTGGATCCATCACAATGTGTATATGGACTCCACTTAAAGGTACAGTTTCCATTTATTGGTCTAATTTTAATTATTAGGATGAAGTATATTTAGGATACCTTGACTTTTATGCCCATCGTATTGCTGGTTGTCACAATTAAAATTATGTTATAATCACGCTGATTAAAATTTTCCTTGACTTTTGATTCCGCATGCTGTGCTTCCTCAAAAAAATATCATAATCACGATGAATCTATTGTTCAACATTCATATAAACTACTCTTTATTCCTAACCTTCAGGCAAACAGGTAATGATAAAGTATTTTACCTCTACATTTTTACAAGGTTTCTTGTAGATGCATGTTCTCATTTGAGAATATTCACATAAACAATCTATGCATTCGAATGCATATGCATAATTATATTATATGGATTGATAGCCGAGAAATTTGACATGAGGTTAATCGTATGTATATATACGATGAATCTCATGTCAAATTCTATATCTGTATGTATATATTGATGCCATTGTTAACTAAAACAACTTGCGATTGAATAGAAGAATGTCTTAGTAATGTTTCGGCTTCCCCGGCAGCCTCAAAAATTATAATATACTAATATTATTAATGAACAAAATATGAAAAATTATGTGAATAGTTCCTTTCAGATAAAAATATTGTGTAATTAACACACAGTTTCACAGTTTTTTCTTCCAGTAACGCGTTTTTATTATTTTTTTTTTTTTGAAAGAAAAAGAGTCTTATTTGTACAATTGTTGTTAATCGCACAATCTTTTTGTCTGCTTGATGAGAGTTTCACCAAGTAAGAGCATCTACAATCTATATGAAAAGTTTCTGTCCTTAATCTTCCTCTACCGATAATTTTTATTATTTCCCCTCTGCTTTATATTCTTTTATTTAATACTCCTAACGTTTGCTATTTAGATCCATCCAATAGATTTTATCCCATATCTTAGTTCGCAAGCAGCGCACGATTATGTGTATTTACATTCCATGCTGCATTCCTACTATAGTTATGACTTTGATTTAACAGTAAACAGATGAGTGCCTAATTACATCATAACCCACATAATATTATTATGTAGCGAACAGTTAGATGGTTGGTCGAATTGCCTTCGCCAATTGGCCATCTGGTACTGGTGTGGATCCCTGGTAAAAACCATAAACGGTTACTTCAGTGCAAACATTTTTTAAGAGGCTAGACGTCCATGCATAATTATTTATACCTGTAGTTTATTTCTGTGTATGATTCTGACTTCATTACTTAGGGTCATACGCCTTTATGGCGAAGATGTACTGTTATACCTCAGCCCATGATCATGACAAACCAGATGTTTCTCTAGACTAGAAGGTATACGAAATAACTTTTTCTGATTCTACTTAACATAGGAATTTTTTCGAACTTAGTCTCAGTAAGGGCTGCACTGTATTTTCAATGAATTTAAAGAGTTATGTGATATATGATTCCTTTTTAATGTCCATGCATTGACGCAGGTGATAAGTCCTCCAAACTCCGTCGTCCGACATCCGCTACCGAGTCTTGCAGTACAATAAGAAATGCATAAAACGGCATTTCACAACGTGGTTAATTCATTATACATGATACACATTTTTCCATTTTGATCAATTTTATATTTCGCAAAAATCGAAAATGTATTATTGAAAGCTGCTTCATAAAACTGTATATGTTTTTCATACGTGACAATGTCACTTAGCCGTGCTTTCAATTCAGAAACTACGCTGTGCCAGCATCCGATGCACTTCACTTCCTCAAAGCTAATTAAACCCGTCAAAGCGATTTGTCAATTAGAGCCAATTAAGTCTGGTGCTGTACAATTAACGGAGGGCGGATTAAAACACAATACCTATTACTTTATTTCAGCCAGGAACCGCGCTTTGCTACGCTTAGGCAAAACCTGGAAAATTTCAACAAAAGCAGGGAGGAATATTCATGAAGCGAAGCCTCCATTCTACTTCTTTTGTTATCATGCCGGATGAGTAGCTCAAAGGGAGCTGAATATTTTTATCAGTTACGCCCAAAAACTCTATCCGGTTGAAGAATTTGCTGATTCGTCTCGATTCTTACGTGCTTCTTAAGTACTTCCTGAATTCTCCTTTTTGTGAAGGAAAAACGAAAACTACCAAATTTGTTTCTGCATCTAGTAATTAAAATTAATGTAGGAGTTGCTTTGTAAGAAATGCAATTAACAAAATGATTATTAATTGGGCTTGTGCTGGCTTAATCTGAAACTACAGTCTACCTGTTGACGTTTTGGTCACCACTAAATCGCATTAACCACGGTATCGAAGTGAAATGATATGGAGTCAGTATCGAAACTGCTAATTTCTGCTATTTTCCGAAATCGGTTAACATGCACTCGAAATAATAAGCAAAACAAAAAATATCTGAATAACCATGAACTTACTTTTTTCAAGTTACTGATCATTTTTGGGCGTAGTCAAACCTTTTTTTTAAATAATAAGAAAATAAGTCAGTAAATCGCGACAGAGTAACGTGGAAAAATGTTTCATTCAATAAGTAAGTTGAAAATTACCGGATTCAAAAGCTTGCTACTTGCTGTTTAGCTTTTACGTATATGGGGCATGGAAACAGCCATCATGAAAAGAAAAACCGAGAATGTGTACTTTCCTTTATATTAATGTATAATCACATTCTAACTAAATTCGTTATACTAGAACTAGAAAATGGTATTACTGAACGGAAACGGTATCCTCAAACAGTGGTAAACACTAACTATCTACTTGAATGGTTTTTTCATTTTTCATTGAATTTTTATCATTTGACCCAATGCACTCATTTATTGTAACTGCAAGTAGTGGTATCCATCCTTCCTGTCTGAAGAATTTTTTCATTGATTTTATCTGAACTTTTGCATTTTACTATCAAAAACGTTATTCTATCAATCTCTATATTAGTCTGGCAGTATAAGAGATACGATTTTCCAGTTAACCTGGGAAGTTGTTGAATAATTAATGGAGTACGAATTAAAATACAATAGCCATTAGTTTAGCACAACGGTGCACTGTGGCTCAGTGGCGGCTGTTGTCAATTCAGAGAAGTAGTACCAGAATGAGAGCCAGTATTTTAGACAGGTATAAAATTGGAAAAAATACGAATAACTTACTCTCAGTTATTGTGATTACATGCCGTGATGCATAATAAGTTTTAAGGCTAACTCAAAAGCTCCAAAAAACCTGATACAATTAAAAATGTTTATTTAAAACATTTCGGTTCTTATCCATTTAATCGATAAGCTTTATTAGAGCATCACGATAAGCCGAATTCAGTTGAATCTTCATGTTAGATTTACCAAGCATAGGCGAGCATTTTTATTGAAGTTACGTCAGCGCGATTTTTGTCTACTACTACTATTTTTTCAATTTTAAGTTGGCTCTTGCCCGTCCTAATTATTCAATTTGCAGTTTTTCTTCCAGCGAAAGACTACTAAATGAATTTATTTAAGTTCCAATTTTATTCATTTTCAGTATTTCATTCCCATCTATTGTAATTAAACCCAAAAAAAATCTGTCCCAATACAACACACAACTCGCTCAAACCAATACAAAATAGCTGATTTACCACACTTTTAAAGAAAAAAAAGGAGACCTCAACATCCGACGTAATAAAACTGAAACGGCTTGAGCTTAAAAAAAACAATCATACTGAATACTAGGAATGGAAATATCGGTAATGTACTAATGTGCCTGGCACAAATTCTGCTCATACTTTCATATTTAACATGTAGGAAAACGCCCAGAATAGCGCTATCTTTGTTGCTCACATGCGTTGTTGGTAAGATCTGTCTCACTCTATTTGGGCCTAATAAGAAATGGCACGTACACGGTTGCATGCATTTATGCGCTGAAGCGCGGTTGCCATTTGATACAAAAGAGAAATATGAAGTTAATGGAAAAAGCATGGAATAAAAAAGTTTAGGAGATAAAAAATATGCTTTTTGTGGAAAATTAACATAGTGCCATGGCACTGTGGCTCCACCCCACAAGCCGCCACTGCTGTGGCTGCTCGTCGCCAGTTTCTCGGTCAATACCTGATAAATTATGTAAATGTGGAAATCAGCCTAAAATATTCATTTTCGCATCATCTTAATATGAAAGTCATAGTTTACTGAAACATCGAAAATGTTTTATTTCATATTAATAAGGTATGCTTCTGTGGGAATATAGGTGATTTTGACTAAGATGATGTTTGTATAATATAGTAGAGTCTCAACTAAAAAGTGTGATATTCGAGAGGATCGTGACAAAAATACTCATGGCATATTTCACTGTATTCAGGGACTCAGGTGGAACAAATAAAATGTTTACCGTATGCTTTCCACTATACGTAAGCATCGTGCATGGTGGCGCTGCTCATCTCTATCTTACGAAGTCCTATCCTAACACTTGGACTACCTTGTAGTTATACTCGTTGATCTATATCTGTCAGTCTTAAAGGGTATCTTAATTTAGGATGCTGTTTGACTAACTTAAAATGTTTCATTATCCTAATATCAAAACATCATTCCACACTATAGGGCTGAAACCTTATTATAATATAACATAATATATAATAACAATAAAATAAAACACACATGGTTGATTAAATCGGTTTGTAACTCATTTTCCTCTTTACATTCAAGAATTTTCTATGTTATCGTTAATATATTCATACTCGTTTTTTTCAAACTATTGGTGGTACAGTGGTGTACTTCCGAATAAACTCACAATGGATTGTCGCTTGAAAAGCTTACAGGTCAGTAATTTATTTCATCAGTAAAGTTCCTAAAACCTCCTGCATCTTCCACCGGAGAAAGGCGGCCGATAAAAATGTCAAGCCACGTTCTAAAAGAACGATATTCTTATTGCGGCGAAACTGGAATTTTGAATTAAAAAGAGCGTTGTCGGTACCTCAAGTTCAATGAATATTTTTTTAGTTTGATCTTCATGATGAGATGATCGAAAATAAAAATAGTGAGATTCTGAGATTAATAACCGTGTTTTTTTAAGTACGTTCAGTCTGTTGATACAGTGAGACACAAAAACAGGTCTCGTGCATACATTGTAATATGTACACTGTACATATATTTTACTGAAAATTAGTAATCCTCACCTTCGGTTAGCAATACAAGTCTTATAATCTTATCAGGAGCCTATGATCGAGATTCTGTATCATATGTAAACCCGACAATGCTCGTATGTCAGGAATTTATCAAGCCATTCAAACATGTGCACATATGAGATGTTCTACACTGCACAAGTCATTAACGTAAATTCTAAAATGAATTACTGCAATAGTATAAGTGTGGTACTCTGTGGAAAGCCATCTTACTCTCTGTTTTAGGTGGATAAAATCATCGTATACTCATTCTTTCTATATGAATGTCATCATGCTTGTGTGGTCAGAAGCACCTCACATCACATACCTTTATCACTTTCTTTTATGTATATCTGCATGCATGTGCATATATTCTTGTAATTAGTGGGTAGATTTTGGAATTTATATTCTGTTATACCCTGAATTGGCAATAAATAAATAAATAAATATCCCGCCGTTACTTTACGACCACCAATATCCTTCAGACGTATATGCATTTGTTTGTTTAATGAGACCGAATAAACCACCTGGTATAATGAAGATGTCGACGCGTAAACCATATAAATGATTTATGTCGGTGCTAATACAAAGTTTTATGTCGGTAATTTATCTATTTTCAGACAAAGCATAGGTGGAGTGACGCAGATATAAAACTTCAACTTTCTGAATTGATGGCATACTCTCACATGAATAAATGCTTTCCGGGGTGATTTCGCGGAAGATAAGTGGAAAAAGCATTAAGTTTTCTCCAATATTTCATGGCAAAACAATCCACAATGTTATTTCCATAGATATGAGAGCGAGAAATATTTGAGAAAATAAAAGGAAAAATATTGATGAATATTAACATTATAACTACAAAATAATTGAAGATTCTTGTTTCGAATGAAGTAAGTTAGACTACAAATTGCCTATTAGTTCTTTCATTATCAAACTATTAAGTAATCATAAAAAAGGAGCACCTTACAATAAACAATCAGAGGCTTTAGATGATACACGTATACAATCTAATTAAATGAACAATTCTTAGTTACTGACTATTTTCTCAAATGTGGTTGACCAAGGATACTGGTCACACAAGCACTCTATGATCATGCTTCAAAACAGAATTTATATAGATATGTTTTCATTAAGTAAACATTTTTGTGAGATGTTTTTTGATAGAATTGCTAAAGTGAAACCTGAATTGTTCATTCAAACATTGGATATGATAGCTTGACTCGTATGGTCAAACAAGGTTGCTATATGTCCAGTGGACATTTCATTGTTGCAAACAACTTGCAAAATACACTATTTATTTTTTTATTAGTGACTTAATTATATAGCGTAACAATGGACATATCGGAGCCTATATTCATTCGAAACATGAATTTTCAGGTATTTTGAAATTGTATTGTTGTTAGCATCTACCAATGTGTTGAGGTTGAGTTGTGCATTGCTGTATAGGCCACTTTTACAACTTTTATTCTCAATGTTTCACGCTGCCACGCCTACAGTGATCTGATTTTAATTTTTTTAACATAAAATATCAGAAAAACTGTATGCCGTGTGATTATTTCTATCGAGCACGCCCCATTAATGTTGAACAATGGGTTACAAGGAATTCCATTTTGCGTAAAAGCTTACAAGACCGTAGAGTGTTACTTTTCATAGGAGTGGATGATTTTGCTCTTTACTTTAGGCTGTATTCACAATGTTTTTGTTCCATTTTCATCCTGCCTGTTTTGATTCAGTAGCAGAAGACAAACAGTTTATTCTAAGAATATATTTCGTTAAATTGAGCACATCATAACACTTATTTTTGTAAGAAATGATGCATAGGCATTATACATTTGACTGAGCGCCAGCTAACCTGGAAACACTTACTACACATAAACAGCGCTTATATATCTTTTTATTTTTGTCTGTAGTATCAGATGTTAAACAAATTACGATATACGATTGTTTCTATTGTTTTGAGGATAAATTTGTAATAAATCGTATGAAATTTCTTTTGTATCGATGTTGATTTCATATTTCGTCACCTGATATGTTATCGAATCGATGTGAACACACATAAAAATAAATTCTCTCACTCTCTCTACACTCTAAGACAATTTACTTAATGAGAAAATTATGGTTTATTTGAATCAAGAAACGTATATATTCAGATATTTTTACTTGGGCCAAAATTTGTCAGAGACAGGAGCTCACAGGCACTAAAATGTGGGAGACCGAACTCCTTCAAATGGAAACATGTTGAATAAACAATGACGATAGCATCACCGTGTTTGCATATTTCATATATGTACAATTGTACATACATAGAGCTGAAGTGTAATATGGATACATTGAATTATCAGATTATGTGGGCAGCTATATCACTTTTATGCAAAAGGAATAATGACATGTGAATTCAAATCAGCTGTAGAATCATCATTTAATCCATTATAGGTATATAGGCGAAGCTAACCAAAGCTAGGCTAAAAATTATTAATGCAAGATCACCACCAAGAGCAGCTATGTATTTTTTCGACTGTTGTTGAGATTTTAAATTCATAAAAGCACCGTCATATTTTAATGTGGAATACTTCAATAATTGAAGCTGGAGATGTACGCAGCTAGGATAAGCAAAAATACTGGAAAAAATTGATGAATGTATCTTGTAGTGCGATTGCTATTTTATTACCCAATTTTTGTCCGAATCACATCAATAATTCTCCTCGTAGCGGCATTTGTTTGGGTGAAAAAGCCAGTGAAGAAAATTGACACGTTTTTGTTATTAGTGATTGAAGTTTTATATAGCTTCTTGATGTATGATTTTAATATTTTATTCGGAAGATTATTTGGTGACCAACCAGCTCGTTAGTGATGTAATGTAATGCCAAAATTAGGCGGTGTTGACTCACTACATATCCATTCTCCAATTCCATAAAATTTGGTGAAGTGGATTGGATTATGCGTTGACAAAAAATCGGCAATTGACATGCAAACAGATAGCTTTGACTATGAGCTCATTCACTTAACCAAAACCGATGCCGTCTTAATTTTAATTTTATATTAAAAAAAAATCAGCACGACATAAACTGATTGCAAAATTATAAAACATGAAAAACGAGGTTCGGTGTTCTGATAATTTTTTGTGATTTGCCTGTTACTTCCCCGTCAATACATAACTTTAAAGATGATATTTACTATACAGTATATTATGCTCCTCCCCAAATTACATCAAAATGGTTCTCAGGTTACTGAGGCGGTGACAAATACGCTAACAGACAGATCGACGAAAATCGATGACACAGTCATCATGTAGACATGACAAAAAAAGCAGCCAACAACATATCTCAGTTTCCAAAATATTCGCGATCACGATACTCGCGTATGCCTGAGATAAAATTACCAAATCGCAAATAAAGGCTTATCCTATCATTTGGTTGACCGATCAAATGTAGCTATGCGACTAATTGAATGGTTTTCAAAATATACAGATTCTCTTCGGCATAATATGACTGATAATGGTTCAACTACATAAGTTTCGTTTTATCATTCAAACCATCTTCCGCAATATTTTTTTTAATAACTGTTCCTGAAGATGATTTGAATAATAAACCAAAACGTACTTCATAGTACAATTATCAGTTATTTTAATCATTTGACCGAGGAACCAGAATACTGTATATTTTGGATACAATAGGTAGACTCAGGAAGTTCATGATGCATTCAAACAGGTTTCACCTATATCAAATGTTTAAAGTCGTTTTCAACATCTGAGAGCAGAGATGGGATGATATCCTGTAGTTAGTTACTGGTATATGGGTACCAAACATTCCGTCCATCTTAATCCACGTATAATGTGTTAATCACATCATGATCTCATCTCAGATTAGGCTACTTGCTGAAATATGGTTTAAACTAAACATCCAGTTCAACGGGTATTCGATTAATCGCATCTTATCATCAGACTTAACTCACTAACCTTTTTTTTCTTTGACCTTTGCCACCGGCGGCGGTACCATCTTCCACCATCCACAACGCCTCCTGGGCCTCGTACAAACATTCCCCATTTTGGTTGAAGTTGCTCTGTCCTGAACCTATTTTCAATATCAACAGTCCGCCGCGACTTATGAACTCCACTAACACAATACACACATCACAAACGTACCGCAAAATTAACATTGATCATTGCCCACTAAAAGTAGTACCGTGCACCCTTGAATCCTTTTAGTACTTTTCCGAGGAATACGTTGTTAACAATGAATACCGACAGGAATCATTCATACAAAATGTGTGTGATACCGAAGTAGAAGCAACACTCAAAGCATTGAGGAAAGTGAATCAAATACTTCTTCAATATGATTTACAGTTCGACGCGATGGTACCGCCGTTGTTAACAGTGTCTTAATGACGCAAAAGCTAATTGCGGACTGAAGAAGTGGTGCCCGGCGCCGTGGTACTAACGTTTTCTAAAAGCTTTATGCTCGGAGGAACAAATGGAGTTAACGGTGTTAATACGCTCTTCGAAGACTCATGTGCAATACTACTAGTACAGTCACTTCCATGATCATCTCACTAATGGTACGACTTCTTATACTTTATAGAAAATCTCTTCCAATTATTAATGAGATCTGACATAAAATAGTTCGCCTTATTCAAATTAAAACCTGCCAAGCATACTGTGTGTTTTGGAACCAAAGTAGGATTGGAGCAGGAATCTTTACAACTGGTTGTATGTCAGAAGATGAAAACAAAACATTTCAGGATTGATGAACCGAAATTTGCTTTTGAATTTTTTCAGCAAATTCATACATAAATCTATTAATGTTTTTATATTGCTGCTTTAGTTTCAGCTTTGAGGAGGGTATAGCAAAATAGTCGTTATTTCGGACATTGACTCTTAACTCCTGACAGTTGTAATGCTAAACAGCCACATAGTGTATAAACAAAATGTTTCAATTTGATTTGTTCGTCCAAAACCAATCGTGGACGTTGTCATATTATCCCCCCTTAAGTTTCGACATGAATAATTTCGAAAATAAGGACTCGTAAAGTAGGTTGAATATTAGGAGACTCGGTAACCAAGGAAATTGAACCGGTGTCGTCAACGATTGGTTTTGGATGAGCGAATGATATTGCAACTTATTTTATAGATATTTTATTATCTTTTTCGTCGTACTCTGAATCTTATCATGACGCTAACTATAAGAAACAATTGAATTAATAAACAATAATGCACCCTAAATATACAAACAAGCTGTCTGGAACAATATACCATAAGATTCATTGAAAATCAACAAGGGAAGCTCTGATACATAAATAAGATATCAGCCATCAGTGATGGTTAAGACAGAAAGGCGATTGTCTTAGCAAGTTATATCTATAGCGGAGGATGAATTTGAAATTAAATATGTAAAGTCTTGTGTCAGAATTATTCCAGGTAACTCATTTGTATGAATTCTAAAATGAGAAAAATGTATTACCACCGCCGCTTACAAAATAATATTATCCAAGAGGAAAGACGATCTGGTCACGCGTCACCCAGGAGAAATTACTGCCATAATTTCTACTAGAAATGCATTCTTATCTTTAACTATAGGTATAGTAGACAGCTTCATTTTTCACACAGATCACGCATGCATGCGTTTCAGTTGAAAATTTCAAGTGAGCATGCGGCGAAAACAGCTAACTTTCATTTGTTCGTAATTATTGTGTGCCGAAAGTAATTGGACACAGACAACATTCTGTAGTATTTCCAAGTTTTATTACTAATCTTTTAACGACCCTACTTTGTATCAATTTTAGTTATTCTCTCGTAGTTGGCTAGTAGGTTAAAAAAAATTTGATTTACAAAATACTGATATTTTGAGTTTATTGGCTACTTCGTGACTTTTGTTCATTTTGCAATGTTATGATTCCTAATTCATAATATTGCACAAAAGATGGTATCTTGAAGATACTTCTGATAAAAGTTATTATTTCGTCTTATATAACTAATTCTTAAATAAAGAGGAGATACGTGGATATATGCATGAAAGAATGACGTACAGATAATAAAAAGCTTTCCCGGCATATATTGAATAAATGATCATAAATTCTGCAACACACGACACAAAATGCGGCTTTTGTGTTGGAAACCGTGTTCATTAAGCTATTTGCTATTGATATCCTTGCACGTACTAGATATTGGAGAATTGCTCACGTATAAATGAGGGACTTGATTGTTACTCTATTTACATACTTAATTACTATACAAATAAACTGATGATTCTTGAAGAATGTTTCTATTACTTTAATTTAATTGTTCTGATTTTTATCTTTTCATATAACAATTATATTATACTACTATCCAATGTATGCGATTTTATAAACTGTGTTCCTATGATTGTCATTTCCAACAATTGCTGGAGCATCATCTTCCTGTAATTCTCATTCTTACTCAGCACTTTTCATGCAAAGTTCTGGTTTTATTATACTGGGAATGTCCTGCTCAAGTAGATTTACAACATGGGAAGTACATACTTGTATTAATCTCATTCAATTTTTTTTAAAAAAAACATCATCATGTTGATACTCAGTCACAGCGCTGGTACATGCAAATGCAAAGCTTTTTGTAATTTGATTGTTTTAGCATTACTAGAATATTATTAGTAGCGCAAATTTGTTTTGGATATGTAATGACGACATTTCGCTTTTTTACCTCGCTGCTCATTCTGCTTCATTTTTTTCCAGAAACAAAAATAGACGTTATAAATATAGAGGGTAATATATTTTACGCTACTTCCTCAGATATTTGGCAATCTTATCAAAGAACGAAATGTAAAATATTTTGAGCTTTTCAAATTGGCTAAACGCCTGATCAGAAAAAGAAATATATGAAATATAATATCATGAATCTGTGCAGACTTTTAATATTATTTGTTTTGTGGTACTCAACTATTATTATTGTCAGTTTTTGAGCTATTCCAAAAGCTAGAGAATCTATTTTGAGCCATTTTACTTAAAAGTATACCTTTAGATAGTATTGATAAATTGATACCATATTCTTGACCCATGATTTCATTAGTCTATTAGAACAAACGAAACATTAGTATAGTTAATTTCTTTGAACTACATATGAACACGAAACGAAATAAGTTCATGATTAAAATCAGTTCAAAAATTACATTACGGTGAAAGGTTTACTTTCAATATTTTTCTTTTCTGGGAACAATACTTCTTGAAGTGAATATCTGCAACATATATGCAGATAAAACAATTATATATTCAACACACAGTTTCAAAAATAAAACTATCTTTCTCCCAGTGACGTGTTTCGATTTATATCTGAATTATCGCCGGTCTGTCAGATTTGACTAACAAAGACTACCCAGATTACTTGCTAACTAGATCCTATCATTGATACAAAACTAGAGCTCTCAAATCTGGCATACTTTATAACCGGACTAGCTACTTTTCTATGAAATTATTTTTTCTTTTGTCTGTTTTAGAGGAAACATTTATTGGCGACTGCATTTACACTAGTGTTAAGGGAAAAGCCCTGAAAACCTTAACGATGGTCTAATAGAGTACTATCATTACTAACACCTCCGGCATATAAGGAATTCATTGGAAAATCTCGGATGCACTCAAAAAGCAACTTTCATTTATCCATATGTATAAAGTTGATGTTCAGACATTTTTTAACACGAAAAAGAAAACCGTGCAGTGATTCTAACGATCATCTCCTCATCCTTAATACAATTAAATAATTTTTGACATAGTTGTTACACTCTAATTGGCCGAACAACATAGGATTTTTAACGCTGAAGCGTGACCATCTTTATTATTGTAATAAATAATTACAATAGAAATGCCGTTTGTGCTGTTATATGTGTTAGAAATATGTGAATGGAACCAACACTTGTGAAAAGATATCTTAGTAATATTTTTATTGAAAACAGTTTCGCGTTTCTATCAGGATGATTTCTAAATGATAGTGCACGAAATCGCATGGTGTTATAGGTTTTATTGGTGAGTTTATAGCACGGTCATATTATGTTTAACGAACATATACGTAAAAAGTAAGTAAATAAATGAACAGTAGCTCGGCTCTACATAGCAACTTACACAATCTAGAAGGCATATGTAGTGTGGATGTAAAAGTTGGATTATATCCTGAAAGCTTTGATCCAACAGATGATAATATCACCGTTCTCAAGCCAGTTATGAATTAATTCACCAGTTCTGATGGAACAGAGAGAGCGTTAAGATTTTTGCACTAAAATATAACTAAAAAAATTTGGATTTGGATCAAAGATATTTTAATTTGTGTTGTGATTTTTCTACTATAACAATGCTGCTGAGACAGTCGGAATATTAAATATTATTACTATTAATTATTTATGTTAAAATTCATTTAGTAGTATTGTGTGATCAAACATGTAAAATGGAACTAAAAGAAAACCTCGGAGTAAGTTTCAAATGTTATATTAATATCTTATCTAAACAAGACAAGTATTTTGTACTTTGTAAATCTTGGTTTCACTCTTCTATGATTACAAAAGAAATGTGCAAAGGAAGCCTCACAAATATCAAATCACTGAATCTATGGCGTATTCTACGGACGACGCTCATTAAACAAAGTGGGTCGCTTTAGATAGTTACCGTATTTTTATTTGTGAAACTATGTAAATTATTGATGATTATGATTATATAAAAATACAAAACATGGGTAATAAATAAATAATAGGTGAATGGTTTTCAAATATAAAATATGTTGGGGCATCCAACTTGTCCGAAATAGAATGAAATGCCCGGTTAATGAAATCATAGCATGTATAAATAAATAAATTGGGATTTGGGGTTTAGTTTCCAATTTTTCTAATCATTAGTCAGGTCTCACGGATTGCAGCTATTGCGATCCCCACTGGCGACAAATTCTTCTTTCTAATTATTATTTAAAATGTTATGTATAAGTTTCTGGTAGATCTAGTTTCGTTCTCAATATACACAGTGCTATTTTCGAGAGTAATGAGTATAGCTTTCATTTTTGAAATGCATTATTTACTTTGAGCCATAAACTGTAATAGCGCTATAATGAAGCAACTTTTACATGCAGAAAATTACAGCAAATTTGCTATGTTGATTGTACTAGAGACTTAATGGATCACATCGCACAATCTGCAACTTCCGTTACATATCAAGAGATGATGGATTTATCTGGGCAAAAATTAACTTTCACGAGTCAAATTATCCTTTTATGAGAGAATTACAGTCATAAGGTAAAGCTTAATTAAGTAATTTAAAAAGGAAAATTATTGTGGATAACTGCGAAAGATTCACTTGAGTGAACTTTGCATGGGACTGTACAGATTTCATATTTGTTGGTTATAGACAATAATTCCTGGAACAAAAATATTCAGAATTTGCTTCCCAGAGCAATAGGAGGAGAAGATATTGTAATCTTTTACTTTCGGGTACAGTTAAAGTTCAGATGTGCACTTACTGATTTTCTGATTCGCACACGGAAAAGCAAAGACCAAAGTAATTGTACTAACCGGGCAAACATAAACACCGCAAAACCAACGCTTTTTAATTGATATTTACTGTAACATCAATACCGCCATCGCGTGCAATCCAAGAATTCGCGTGTTGCCGGTGAATGCAACGTGCAGTGCGAAACGAATGACCGGGTTTTTATGTGCTATCACAAACAGCGCGGTGGCGCTTTTCAAAGGAATTGATAGTATATAGTGACAGAAATCTCTAAATTTGACACTAGCCCAACACTCACAGATAAAATCGCAAAGAAAACGACAATATTGTTACGGAACAAGTTGGTAGCGTTTGTTATGTTGTTTTTCGATGCTACAACTGCAACAGGTTTCCCGTAATTTTAATTTCGTAAACCTTCCGCTACAAATTGTCGCGCTGCCAAACACAAGCACTTTTTGCTAAATTAAACGAGCTTCAAGTTGAAATGAATGCATTTCCTTTTCTAGGTATTTCAGATATGTACAATGTACATTCATACGACTGAACATTTTTAAAACGAAATAGGCATGAATATTTGTGTTTGTGTTGTGAATGCTACTCTGAACATTCCATTTAACACAGTTAAAAAGGTTATAATTATACAAAATTGATACGTGAGCTACTTCTGTTCTGATATAAATCAAGTATTTACTCATCTTACTTGTATTGACTGCTAATCAAAATAACATCCAACACGTAAGAGCTTGACTTATCTGTTGGTTTTTTGAACATTAATTAGATTTTTCCTTGAAGTATATATACACTCCTAAACTATGCCACAGTCTGAGTGTGATCGGACAGACAATTGGAATCAAATTTCTCTTAAGACAGGTAGCATAGCTTGTCTGGTGTGAAAATGCATTCAGTTCTAATGTTAAGAACAAGACCTTCTTCAGACAATTGATGCATCAACGTCAATATTTCAATATTTCGTGAAAGCGATCTGAGAAAGATACTTCTATGGTATACACCAAAATATTATAGAAAAACTCATTTGTTAAGGTGTCTGCTGTGAAAATATAGTGCTATTTTTCCAACTCTAATTCAAATAGCTTACAGCATACTTTACGACAAACTTTGGCATCCAGCCAAGAGTCTGTGCAATCTACAACATATGCAGTATAGAACGTTGCAGCATGGATATTTACTAAAATATGAAAATCACGTCACGCCATTTTTCACACCTCCATATTTTCCTTTTCTTCAAGCCATAATTAAAAAATGGTACCTAATCCTAAACCATTAAAAGATCATTAATATGATACTAACAAGTATGTTGGTAGTGGCACCAAAGGCTAAAAAATATTCAAATATTATGTTAGCATCATAGCAAAATCCAGATTTGACCATACCTTGCATCCTAAACAGGCCGTGTTCTAATATCGGAGACTGGAATTTAAATTCCTCATAGCACGAGCCCCTATGATTGAATTCCTCACCTTTGTATTGGAACGCAGACAATTCTCCAGGCTTATTCCGCTTCCAACTCTCCAAGTAATATAGAAGTTCCTCTCAACTGCGTTTAAGGCGAGTAATAATGAAGGTTTTCCAGAAAATGTTTTAACCAGAATATGCATAAGAAGCCGGGTAAATTTTCTTTCGCAGAATCAACACTCATTTTACTACGGAAGGGAATGAGGAATGAGAGAAATTGTTATCAAGTAGGTTAACTCAGTACTTCCTATGCGCTGTTGCCATTTCAAGTATTCAGATCTTTTCGTAGTTTGTAGCGTGTAGTTCACAAGCCTAGTATGTTAAAGGAATGGTTATTTCAACTGAACATAAATAGTTCTTGGTTCCTCGGAAAACTATTTCACAAGTTCACCTGTAACGATTTGCATCACAGAAAGAAGGGGCCTGACACTGAAGTACTTTTAAGTGTCTGTATTATAGCACGTATGTCCTGAACGCCCTATGCAGGAGGGACTGTACGGAGGTGCCAACATTGTCCCCATCATGGAAAGAATTTTTAAGAAATTTCAGGTCTCGTTCTCGCTAAACCATTATATTTGATCGGGAAATTGTTCCTATCAGTGAAGATAATGAAAGGTCAACTCTAATACTACCATTTACCGTTCTGTTCGGGTTCAAAATTCAAACTACAGTTCAAACTGTGTATTAAACAGATAATCTTTCACCTCTAACAAGCTTCTCCCAAAAATCAGCATCTTAAAGTACCTCAGCGTTGTGGAATGATTGCCTAGTAATTTGTTCCCCGACATTTACGGTTTACAGCGTTTTAAGGTTGATGTGAATGGGCGTTTATTCTCTAGCCGCGCTTCTAGAGTGCGATAGATTTTTGCCTTTGCGAGTGGTGATACACACAGATAATTGGTTCATCAGATGAAAGTAGGTCTTCCTTATTCCGTATCTTAGACTAACTTCACGGCAGCCGACTGAATTCAATACACGATTGCTTTACACGAATGAAATATAAATTCCTAATAGACATAAGTAACTGGGTACGTGCAGGCTTAAGGCATAATTGAATTCTACGCGGCACTAGGTATAAGGGACTTCGGAGCTTTAGTACTTGCAGTTGTGCATTCAGATTACGTTAAGATGTCTGTAAGATAAGATGAGAGCAATTGTGATGAAACATTTCTATTTTGGATGTTATGATAGTTAATTGCGTACATACCTTAAATACAGGGCAATTGTAGTAAGACGAAATGACACTATAATTCGATCTCGCAGATTTTGCCCTCTACAACTTTTTGGTCTCCCAAAAAATGTGTGCTATATGAAAAGAGGTCAAAATGTTCGACTGTTTTTTTCCCGTTTTTTGTTGATAATTCCTGCGCCACATGGTAATAACTTGATTTTAGTATTTCATACAAATCTAAGTGGTACTTTGTACTAATTCTAATGCGCCAGTCAACACAGTGCATTAGTCCTGGATATTAAATAACTGTCTTAGCTTATTACGCATAATGTTTTACAGCCAAAATGTTTCAAGCCTCTCTTGACATTAAGTAGGATAGCTAATATTTATTTATCATGCTAGAACATAAAATCACTTGATTTCTAATACCGTGCGGGACAATCAATATATATTATAAAATAGTGAGTGGTTATCCATGCGCCGTTGAAACTCAACAACCAACTCCTGCATCCCCATTGGGGGTTCTCGTTTAGTAGCCCTCAACTCCTCCTCCTTCTGTAATATGAGAATATCGCCTGGATTAACTTTATGATTAAATTTCCCTCATTTGCTATTTGGGGTCAACTTTCAAAGTAAATTCTAAAATAGTACCTACTATTGTTTATTGCAAAAATTATGTTAATAAGCTCGTATTATTGAGAATTTTGGTCGAACAGTTTTCCAAAATTGTTCGCAATTTGTTATTTTGCGTTTAGTATTCGGAGGAAATTGACGAAAATGTTTTCAAAATAATTCCCAATTCATTATTTTGGATTCATCCTTCAAAGTAAATTGTGCTAGCGTACCTTTTGTTGTTTATTGCAAAAATAATCTGAATTAACCCATATTTTCGAGGATTTTTGGGAAATATTTTGCAATAGCAGTCCTTATTTTTTTTTATTGGTTGTTTCAGCTTTCTTGGTCTACTGTGAAAGAGGTGATATTTTATTTACTATTAATAAAACAAATAAAAATTGTGAGAAAATTCTTAATTATTCTTAACACCCTTGAATATAATATATTCAAATTATGGAATATCACTGTATGTAGCTTCTATAATACTGTTATAACATAACGGCATCGCAGGTACCCAGCTAGTATGTCAAAAATTTTGAGATCTAAGAAGGATAGGATAGGATCCTCTGAATCCTTGTGTTATGGATTATATTATAATAATATTAATGTGTTATAAAATACTTAATAATAACACTGTATTTTTCTTTCCAGCGGAAGTATCAGTAGCTTATCATCGTGGCCTACCCCAAATCACCGTTCCTTTGCCCAGCAGGAAGGAACGATGCCGGTTTACGCTGAAACCCATCACAAACACCGTAGGCGACTTCTTAGATATGCTAAAAAAGGAAGATAAGGGCATCGATAGGGCGGCGTGCATGACCAAAGACGGTATCCGGATAGCTGCTAGTAATACCGTAGAGACTCTGCTGGACGATGACTTCAAACTGGTTATCAACGACCAATCATACAACGTGAACACGCCTAAACAGGAAAGGTTGACGGGGGAGGAGGTCCAGAGGTAGGTGAGCATTTATGTATACGTATGCATATGTAACGCGCACAAATATTTCGTGATATGTTCTCGAAAAAAATCTTGGGTATTAGAAATTTCTTCGTACTACAGTTAATATAGGAGAAGGGTATAGACTTGTATTATTATTGACACCAAACTACCGCGACAAGCGTCTAGTCTACACGAATGAAATCTAAAACATAACAACAATTAAAATCATTATTATTAGTTCACAATTACTTGTAAACAGATCAAGTGCAGGTGCCGACATTTCAACAAACAGATCGACGGAAACTCAGTAAGATAAATGTTCGTTATGTAGACATCATACATACAGTACTACCTTCGATTATACAGGGAAAGTAAATGAATGCAGAAAAGCGGGTATATTTTTTTCTGGAATCCACGAAGGAACTACATAAAATTTGGATTTTATTGACAATGATATTTCCAAGAAGGGAGTGGTA
Organism: Bruchidius siliquastri; assembly: GCA_949316355.1. Lineage (NCBI taxonomy): Eukaryota > Metazoa > Arthropoda > Insecta > Coleoptera > Chrysomelidae > Bruchidius > Bruchidius siliquastri. The sequence goes on along the minus strand of OX438533.1, from coordinate 1,306,513 downwards.
CCATTTCAGTGTGGGAAGTACCGAATCAATCCACTTGCCTTCATTTTTGCGAACCATAGTCATTTTCTTATATCACAGTCTGCGTATGAATTCTTTTTTAGATATAGAATAGGGATCACCAGTTAGTTTCATTTGTATTTTATTTTAGATAATATGAGATTCTATGCCACCTAACCCCCTCCCCTTACCCCCTTCCTCTACTTTTATATTATCACGTGTATTTACTTTGTTCTAACTTAAATATTCAAATATTTAATATCCAGTTTATGAATTAACTTTCTGTTATATATTGTACTGTTTAAACACACAAAATATATGCAAACCGCCATTTTATGACCTCTGTTGTAGAGTATTATGTTTTATTCTATTCATCTGAATTCATTATTTTATTTCGAATGTTTGGAATCCATGAAATAGAATGATGATATTCATCCCTAATATTTATTAAACACCCCAATGTGCTTATCAGTACAACCTTGCAAGGTATTCACTTTGCAAGGTTATAAGCATAAATATTTGCATAGGTTAACATCACAACTGGCCTTTATCCTTGATATTTGGATAGAATAATGACCTCTATCCAATAAATCCAACTTATGTCGACACTCGACGAGTTCTTTTTGGTACAATGGCCTTTATCGTGGATGGCACTTTCCCTCTGTACAACGAGAGCATTCTGGCAAGTTGCCACCCGTCTAGTGCAATCAGCCATTAAAATCATGAAGCCTGTTACTCACAGTACAAGATAACAGTTATTAGTGTTGTATAAGGGTAGTTTCCGGTTTTTCAGTGGACAGATATTTACTTCATTACTTTAACATCGTTATGACTCTGGTTATGAGCTTGAGAGAACTACTGACTTGGAGGCAATCTTTGTTCCATTATCAAGATAGTAACCTTGTTTTACGATTTGAAATGAGTACCAAGTTATACATTAGATTGTGCGGAAAAACTGTTTTTTCGTTGCCTAGAAAGAAGCAAACAACAAACGTTAACAAAACCAGAGGTACAATGAAAAAAACGAAGATGAAAGTTGTAAAACTCCATGGTAAATCACTAGGAAAAACTCCGAAATGTAAATTATTTCCTACAAACGGAACATAAAAACCAGTTTATCTGAAGAGGTTAAAATATATCACATCAATTGAAACTTTCTGAACACATATGTAGATAAAAGTGAAGCTTCTGAAACATCTAAGTTTTCTAAAAATTTTAGATGAAAAATTAACTCATTGATCATGGATGGATATAGACTCGCTAAATGATATATCTATAAATATATTAGTTTCCGATTATATTACTAGTTTAATAGGAATACTTTTTGTCTTGACCACACAAACTCTGTATGAGGATTTTCGTTGTGAATTGGCAATTTATGCCTCTATTTACTATGGAATTATAAAAAAGGTAACTAATTCTTGAAAACTATTTCCTGCAGTTTGCGTCGTCGTTCAAATGACCGTGCACATCCACCATTTCGTAAATAGTGAATCGCATTCACCATAATTGAAAGAAAATAAGGCACGACCATGACGACGATTTCAAGATGATATCTGATTGTTATGCCTAACATAATAAGAAGTTCTTGGAATCCTGAACCTTAACTTTCTGAATTTTCAAATTTTTGTTTCAGAGTTGCTGATATTAAAAATTTAGTTAGCCAATTATATGAAGCATTGCACATACAAGAACACGAAGTATCCAAAGAAAAAGAACTCATGATGCAGTTAGAACAAATACAACAAGAACTTTTGCCTTTAGAGCAGGTAAGTAACAATTACATTGTTTTTTGAGTGCGATGTAATAATGTATTGAGTTTGGTATAGTTAGCCTGGCGAGGATAGGAGCAAGGGGCGCATGCATTGGCCCCGAACCCTTGCTGGGCATTAGCAGAGGCCAGGTTAGTAATGCCCTGGATGCCTGGGCATATAACGAACTTGCGAAAGCATGGCTGGAGAAAGACGACTGCAGGCAGTCAAAGAGGTTCATAGCGGGCCCCAACAAACGTAGGGAGCTATGGCTATTGAACCGTAAGAGGGATTCACTCCACTTGTTAGTGGGGATCCTCACAGGTGACTGCAGACTGAACAGACACATGTCACTCATCGGAGTGGTCAGAAGTGCTGGGAGGAGGACGAGACTTCGTTCCACTTCCTGGGCGAATGTGCCTTAGGACTGAAGTGTTCGGCACAGCAGAGTTTGACAGGGAAGAGTGCTACTCAGCTAGTACTTACTACTACTACTTGGTATAGTTTTTGCTATTATGGTATATTGTTTCACAAGAGATATACAAAATTATGTCATATTTTCGCTGAAAATGTAACAACTCTAATTTGGCGCATAGGCGAAAATTAGGCTTTCATGATTTTTGTGGTTTTTCACTGTGACATTAGCGCATCTGAAATGTTGCAGAAATAGCTTAAGTATAGCAAATGTATATTTGTATCTTGTACTATATCACATGAAATGTTGGGAAGGGTAGCCAAATGAAAACCTTATGACGGATGTAAGATTGCTGTTCTTATAAGTATGTCGAGTATTGATTTCAAAATTTACAAATATCTCCAGTCCCAAATGGAACCTGTGGTGATCTGTATGGAGCTTCGAGCTTCCATTCAAAATTCACAGAACAAGTTTAAGATACTAACACAACTGGGACCAGCTCTATTACATACATTCAGTCAAATAGGTGGACATCTAGCTCCCACGTATCGCGTTGTTTTGATGTTTTTTAATTTCTATTGCACTTTATTTCTAGAAATAGGGTGCCCTGAAATTTATTTTGGTAGGTATCTTGTAATTTGAATTGGTTTCCTGCTATGCGGAGCCCATTGAACTTTGGAGTAATATAACGTTCGACCGCAGACAAAAAAACAACTATAACAGATAAATTATTATCTGGATTAGGAGTGGATGTTTGGAGATATGAACTTATTTTGTTTTTATGGAGTTGACATCAGGCATTGTGACTGCTCTATAGACAAGTAGATCAATAAGTGATATTTTATGCGCTGAATGGTGGTGATGGGTTTGGTTATTATTTATAATCTTTATGAGTGGACTATCTATGGAATTGAATGTCCTAAACGAATATGACAGTCCGACGATGATTTAAAGATTAAATCGAAACGCGTTACAAAAATTCACCACTTTGATCCATGAAACCTGGTTCTTGATGATGGAATAATTTTACGAAGTAACCATTGGAAAAATAAGAATTTTTTTATCTTTCTACTCTAATTAGGTCTGTTCAATCATATTTCAACGTTTTTGTTTCTCATGGTGTATATAGTTTTAGAATATTTTGCAAATCTGGTAGTTAGTAGATAATCTAAAAAAATCTAGAGAATTTTTTGTTTCATTCTTAATTGGATTCTGTTTTAGTATTCTATAAAGACAACAAATAAACATTGTGGAACAAAAATCATATAGATAATAAATTAAAAGTAAAAAAACTTCTTTTAAAACAAGCTTTTATTTACATGCGCTAAGAAGAATAAAATAAACTTCTAATATCAGCTTATAACGTCATTAGACAATTTATATGATATAAAAGCTTGTCGCGAGAATTGAGTACTCGTATTAACTTAGTTTAAAAATTTTAAAAATTAAAATCAATCAGATCAAATTATTTGATTTACTTGTTTATCTACACAGGTCAATCTTGCCACGAGTAAATTGTGTAATTACGTTGTAAGTTGTTAGTAAAAGTTTATTTTATACTTTTAGCGCATTTAAATTATAGCTTGTTTTTAAAAAAGTTTTTTTACTTTTAATTTATTTTTTACTTTTTAGTTATCACTGGACAGGTCTGCAAAAACCCCAGCACACCAAAATTTCAGACGGATTTGAGTTTATGATCGTCATTATTTTCTTTTTTTACTCTCATTCGTATTCTCAGCAAGTCCTTTCATTGGTTACTCATATTGTAGGAAAGTATAAAAAAGGCAGTAGGAGTGCATTAAAAATAATTAGTCCACCGAACAAACATAGTTACATAGATACATAGATCTCAAGTTGAATAAAAGCGTGTTATTAAGAGTTCTGCTTCAGAAGCATCTACATTGTTCAAAAATTCCAAGCTACAAATTTAAAATTGCATCCAACAAGTCCAGGGATAATAAAATGACTCTTCGTATGTGTCCTTTAAGGCTAACTAACGTATACTAACTATACTCTACTTCATCCTAACAACTCTCTACGTTGTTATACACGTTATTCGCTGTTTTGCCATCGTAGCTGTTGATAAAAACAGCTGTTACCTAAAAGCATTGTGTTTATGTAGCTACTAAAAATAAAAAGTAGAAGCGTGAGATAGAGAATCACTCCGGAGATTGCTGGAAGGCGTCAAAGTAAAATAGAGCGCGCAATCTCAGTTAATACAGTGTCTGAACCGAGTGAGAATGTTTCCACATTTGATGCTAACATGACAATATGACACAGAGGGCGTTGGGATATCAAAGCTGAAGCAGATCCATATCGTCACACACTAGTTTTTACATTCATCCACATCATTTAGTGACGCTGTATTGGCCTACTCGATTTGCATGCATTTTTAAGTGTCCGAGATATTTATAAAAAGCTTTGTCAATGCCGAATACGCTATATCTATAATAACGTAACAAAAGCAATATCAATTGCACGTATAGTGAAAAGTTGAATATCGAAATAATGCCCAAATTTTCCGGACCCCCATCATAAGCCTGAGCCCGGGAAATCACTCCCCCATTGTCGGGCCTGGTTCTTGGAAACTTCATCATAGCGCTTATGTGATATGAAAAAAATCTGATTTTACGTATTTATGCATAACCTTAAAATATATTTAACTGCCCGACAAGTAAAGAATTTTCATGTGAGCAATTATTAAAATCATTATAATTTCCACATTTCATTTCATTCATTTTTTTCTCCAATCTCCCCCGAGAGAACCTGAACTTAGCTTTTTTACTAGTCAAATGTGGTTTCAACCAGCGGTCGGTAAGTAATATGTACCAGAGAAGCAACAACAGGATATGTTTTAAAAGCTACATGAACAAAGATGTGTTACAAAGGAAGCATTTTATGCCGCTGTAGTAGTCAACATTTTATATTGCGACCTGAATTTTTCAAGTCACGTCACGTCAACGCATCCAACAGACCATTTTATTTCGTCGAAACACATCAAGCTACGAGACATCGCTTCAGTGTTCACTGTTATTGTTTCCTATACGTCCTGGCACGGTGACAAGCAAAATCCGATATAGTTGCCAATGCATTTGACACTACCGATACAATATTTTGTTTTATAGTTGCCTGACTGTATTTTACGATATTAACAGTGCTGGATACATATACTATTTGCGCAGGCGATAATAAAGCAAGTCAGTTTTAAGCTCATCAGGTCTCATTAGGTTTTTGCTATATAACAACTGTTTGGGTTCAGGTCATATAATTTTCCAATCTCATAATGCTATATTGAATATATCCGAAAGACCAGGTAAGCCTTTAAAGTTCGGAGTAAATTGCCTTGAAAAAAATACAACGCCTGGCATTACCATTCCATCCATTTCGAACAAATTTTATCTATTTGGTTCCGGATTTCCAGTGTGTTGTAGGTCATTTTGTCAGAAAAAAAGCTTAGTTTTTTATTTCTTAGTCAGTAAGTAAAAGCACATATTTTATTTATATTAGTACTGAACGTGGTGACATTTTTGACGTCATGTTTTTTATTATAGTTTTTCAGACCAATCACATATATTTCGTAACTTTATTTCTTCATCCCATGCAGCCAAGGTTTAATAGGATTAACAGTATTTCCTAAGGGGCCGAATAGAACCTTATTCAAATACTTCACATAAGACTCAAGAGAAGTTGTCAGAGCTTTCTTTAGGGTGAACCCTCTTGGATATAAGGGAAAAAATTAAAAAGTCGTTTTACGAAGGTATTTCTGAAACTAAAAACGTATATTGGGATATATTTGAATACGCACTAGGTAAAAGTTAAATTAGACTACACTGAATGACTTATTGAGTTTAAAAGTCACACGTTGGGTCCATTAACAGCTTTTTAGATATATAAATTGATTTGGATTGGTTTTGTCAAATTACTCATATAGCTATTGTGCTAACAATAATCAATATTCATCCCATCATCTTTGTTGTTGTATCTTACTATGATGAAGCTCAAAGTAAAGAAGCTGTCGGTAGGACAGATACGAGGAGCGTTCATACCTCTTCATCTTCTTCAAGTGCCATGTCCAAGCCGAAGATTAGCAACTATGATGCCATCTTCACTTTGGAATCCGAACCACTCTATACTGCGTCTTTTCTTGATTTTGTCTACGAGATTCAACTGTAAAAGTTCATTTTATTGACAACCTCTCTTTCCTGCCCATGCTATTTTGAGAGTCCTTCTATGTATGTAGATTGTTGCTTTTACTTGGTGCAACTTTTCCATCATACAGATAAAATATTGTGTATTTAACACACAGTTTTACAAAAAAAACTCTCTTATAGTGACGCGTTTCGATTTATATTCAAATCATGGTCTGACAGTTCGACGATGATTTAAATTCGAATCAAAACACTGTAAAAGAGTTTGATTTGTGAAACTGTGTGTTAAATACATAATTATATTAACTACTGGATCATTTTAACATGTTGCTAAATGCCCTTTTCGGTCCCTCGAAGACCTGGCACTGGCTGCAGGAATTTTGGCAATAATTTCTCAATGCATTCGAAACATCACTTCGATTAGTGTCGTCTGCGAATGCATGCCTTTGTATAAATTATCGATGCGTACGATCTTGTTCCTTTCAAATCATGTCTGGCGCTTAGAAGTGATCAAACAGAGCACAAAGCAAGTTGCATAAATCAGAGAGCATCGAAACTTCTAGACTTGGCTCTCTTTCGATGGTATCCATCGACGTGAATGCACTGTTTCGATTAAGACCATGAGTAGAATGTGATACCACACAGTAGCATTGATGTTTCTTCTCGTTTTCGTGTACAACACTCGTATGATTTTAACTGTATATGAATATCAAAAGTTTGATTTCGAACTTCCATTGTCTATAAAATTTTTAGTATCACGACGTTTCGATTGATGTGCTATCTTCAATCGTCTTCAGGTGAACTGTCAGTTCACACACGGCTTTGCTTTGGTTTTATATCTTTCTTAATTCATACTTTCGTTCAAACCCTGCGTCTGTCTGTTGGCCTGATGTTGCAATCTTGGTGTTAATAATTTATAATAAAAATGTTAAATGCTCCCGAAGAGGCTACAGGAATATCAGTAAATTTAATTGAATGATTAGATATTTTATTTATCGGCTAGGGCAAGTGCGATGGCATTGGAACTGAGTATACTGAAGAAACTGTTTACACTTCCACCTTTTCTGAAAGTTTTCCGGCTAGCACGGTCACCCTTTTTTGAATTAAAAGACGAAAAAGCGTACACAACCTAAATTGAGAATCAAGTATAAAATAACTTTGAGAATCACTTATTAGGCTACGAATATAAACTGTTTGATGGGAAAGAAAATATGTGTAAAGTCGTACTGACCTCAAATATATGAATCAGAGTAACAACCACAGGATAAGTTGAAAAGTTTCTTATATTATTGTGTAGAGTGGTTTTTAACAATAACAAATCATTAGTCCAGAATCAATGCACATGTCTTGGTTGTGGGTTCACTGAAGTTAAAAAATAAATATTGTATGTAAAATTATTTGAAATATTCAAGTGTGAAAAAATAAATTAAACTGGTATGCTAGTGTACGATGCTACAAAAATATTCTGTAATCCAGATATAAGGGTTGTTTTTTAAGTGACCTTGCATAGCAATGTCCAATTTTATCGCGATTTTTTTACAAATCATTTCATTCATTCATCAATTAAGGTAAAAGCTGGTCTGATTCACTTGTCGCTATAATAGTGATAACCAATTTTCAAAACAGCTGTATTGTCTAGCTTTGTGTAAAATACAAATTTATAATGGGATTTAGAAAATGTTTTGATAAATCTACCACAAGGTTTTTTGTGATTGTTCAATACTTTAATTTATTAATTATAGAAGCATTATAATATACTCAACTGTAAGTAACAATCTGATGGTATAAACATTTTGCTTTGATATAACGAACAGCGAAGTATTTTTTTGATGATTTTATCTAATAAGATGCTTTTTCTTTTCATGAAACTGAACGCTGTAAAAAGATATTTCCGAAAGGCTGCAGCATTTCTTTTTAGTGATGTTATTGCATATACACATATATTTACTGGTGGAATGAGGAACCTTTGATTGGGTAAGCAAGTGAAATATAGAAGAACAATTCGAAATTAAAATGAAGTTAACACATGTTTAGCTCTCCGTTTTATATTTGTACGTTTTCATCAAGAGAGATAATAGCGTCACGCAGTGCGTAGTTTTTATGTGAATTGGCAGGGTAGGTGTCGTGTTAACGTGCCCTAATTTTTTTTGCACGCAACAAGCTTGTCCTCGGCTTAGCCGACCCCACCGCAATAAATTATCAAGGGATAATTCTGAACAGCTTAATAGCCGGCCGCTTCATGTTATATAAGGTGCTGGATGAAATATATTATTATGTCTGTTTGACTAATTGCTGTAAAATGTATTCCCGACATTGAGATTTCCATGAACAAGTAGTTTTATGAAGATGAAGGAATTATGAGTTCATGTTAGCTTTTTACTAGCCGTTAATAACGACATACGATTTACTAGATTTTCTAATGATTCGGCTGCATGGACAACCACTATCAAAGAACAAAATATGAACATTGTCGACTGAAACGTAGTAATATTATTTAGTCAATAGGACATGGACAAACATATGAAAATTTATTTAGTTTCAATTATTTATCGCCCCCTCAAAATACGACGTATCAGAAACGCAAATAATAACTTTCGCAAGTTAATTTGTCCTAGGCTTAGGCTAAAATTAAAATAGACGCGAGTTTGTCTAGGTTACTAAGTAGAAGTTTAATCTATACCTAATTTAGCATTTCCTTCAAAATCGACCTGAATATTTTTTATCACAAATAGTATTATCGAGTCTTTTTACTTGAGAGACACTCTATAGTTTTTTTCGCGTAAACCATTATCTTTCTGTAAATCACTGGGATATATGAATATAATACGAGTAATAATAATCTTCATTTATACTCGCGTGGTGTCTGACAAGCAAGTATTAATTCCAACCAGTTGTATACACAAAAAACAATTACATATTTATCTTATTTTGGAAAAATTATCGTTAGTGGGCCGACATTCGAACAGTATTCAGCATTTTTGCCTAAATGCGTCCTGAATTTTAGTTACACTCCTCCTATTTATGTCAGTGTCGCAAAATAAAGTCAGTTCGAATCTGCTGCACCGACCCATTTAAATCTCCGGTTTGGTGCTCCAGTTTCGCGCTTCGAGGCCACGGACGCGGGAACTAGAATATGGGAAACCTTCCAAAACATCCTCCCGGGAGACCGAAATCTGCGAGCTTCTTTCTCCGATACATTAAATTAACGTTGATGATGTCGTTTGGAAAACAGGGTTGTATTTATAGAAGGGAGAGTCACCCGAACTGCTTTTTAACAGAAACTTGAACATAAGTTCATCGTTAGTCTGATCTCACACCTCGCCTTTTTACAACTACAAAAACAAGGACAAAAAATGCAAATAGCTTACCTCAAACATTTGTACAGTAAGCTTGTCAATTTGTTGTTCTTTTTGTTATTACCACGGCGTTAGTTGGGCATAGAATTCTCTTGACAAATTTCATCATACAGCCCATCTACTTCTACAGGGATTAGTTTTGGCTCCGACACTGTTTCTACTCCACGTTAATGAAATTCTTTCCAGTGCAATAAATCCGATTAAATCACTTTACATGCGGGCATTACAAGTATTAAACCAAGAAAGATGAATTATAAACAAAGCATACTAACAGCAACTGCGTCTTTGTCTGTTCATCCTAGACTCAGTACTGTACTCTGTCAAACAAGGTGTACCAAATTGAGCATCCAGATTTGAAGAACAACCAAACCATATTAAGAGCCCATGCATTCAGGCTGACTGTGGAAGTAAAAAATGCTAAAAGATATCAATTGGAACGAAAAAACTAAAGCTCTAGGAAGAATTATGCCATTGTCAGGAAGGCGGCACAGCCCACCTTTACAATGTTGCCAGGTTGCATTGGCACATATTCACAATCAGTTGCATCACGGAGAGAAATGTTGCTTAGTAAAACATGCATTACCATATCTGGTGGAATTTTCTCAGACGTCACAACCGCGCTAAATTTGGACGCAACGCGTTAAAGGAAAAATGGGATTCGTATTGTTACATTCTATCCACATCCGGATTAAAAATCTATTTATATTACCGTATTACGCGAAAAATATATGTATTTTACCATGTTATGTCTGGGTAGGTGCTGTTTCAACAACTCTATTCATCTTTGATGCAGTTTGAAAGAAAGCAATTTGATTTATTGCTGATTCTTCCCTAACGCATTACCTCAAAACACTCTCTCATCGATCGGTGCTTTTCTGCTGGTATATCAAGAGAACATTTCTTTTCTAAGCTTTGCTCCATGCTTCACTCTCTGAGCCTACTAGATAGGCGTGTATCCAAATACTTTTTCTATACCATTGCGTGAAAAGTACAGTTTCAACTTACTTGATATCATATTTTATACTCTCAATGAGCTTCAAAGTTACAGGTTTTTATTATTCATTATCCACATCCTTGATAATAAGCCTTCAATGAATTCTGAATAGCGTTGCAATTGAAATATCTCGTTTCCACCATCATAATCTCGTTCGACTTCAAACGCTCCGACTCTAACTTAACTAGTCTGAATGGTTACGTAGCTTCTAATATCACGGAGAAAACTGGAACTCATCAGCTTTCAATAAAATTTATTTAGAGCAGAGTCAGTAGCGCCAAACCACGGCAACGCCGATCTTGTTTCCCGACTAGATTAAAGTAGTTGAGTGACACAACCTTTAATTAAACTATCAATGCTGTAAATAATGGAGAACGCATAGTGTTCCATCCTCTGGTCGATCAGATAAAGTGAAAAAATGAAATCAAGTAGGTTGATGCTGTACTTCTAACGCTTTGGAAATAAATATATGAATTGGATTTTGGAGCTGTTGCTCTTTTGAATTTCAATAAACAAATATAGCAACTACTGAAAGAGCTTAAATATGTTATGATTTAAAAAAAAGAACTTCAACTGGATTAACAATCTGAAATCGAATAAAAATATTCAGTAAATCGATCTCATCACTGTACCTGATAAACAGAGGCAACCTACTTGACACTATTTTTTAAAGGTTAAATTCAATTATTTCTAAGCCTTATTTGGGTAGGATGAATTATCACAAGCAGGACAAACTATGGTGTTAGAGTTAAAGTGGCAAACTGACAAAAGCCGATAGCATATTATATCTACATTATATTTATATTTATAGACTTCTATTCCGACCATTCGTCAGTATCGCTTGAACGATAAACCGAATGTACCGTGCGTTGTTATATCTTTTCAAAGTACGAATCACTATCAAGGTAAACACTTTATATATGATAAAACATCTTCTACCAATACTTATTTTTTAACCCCCCCCCCCACCATCCCCCAACCCAAATTTTTAACCCCCAAATTTTTTTTTGAAAATTATCAGAGCATAGAAAACGTCCAAACACGAAGTATGGGCGTTTTTGGCTGAAAAGTTCGCCGCCACTGAACCGAACTTAAAAAATTACAAAGCTTTTTCTTCCCTCTCACAATATAAACTTAGTGTCAAATTTTTTCATAATTTGAAAAGCATCTTTCAGTGGTATGATGGACCAAGTATTACCAAACGGAGTTCAGACAGAGACACTGGCGGAAATGAATGACATGGTTCTTCGTGATGTATATGTCATAAAACCAAGAAAAAACACAATATCTCAGAATTCTAAATGTTTCTTAATTACAATACTTTCTGGCCAATTGGCGTGGGAAGTAGTAGAAAAGCAAGATTGGTATTTGTAATGATGAATTACATAATTGCATAAACTATTAGAATTCACACATACATTTCTGACAACATTGTATACACATGACGTCAGTAACGTAGCACATCAAATGAAAAATGTGTGGAAGTTGTCTCTAACCGCTGTAGCCTACATTTCTTACATAATGCTGCAATGCGGTGGTTTCATCATCCGTGCTGGAAAAGCCATAAATATACATAATATATGCACGATTAATTTAAGGGATGATATATATCGTCAGCGTGTCGTGTTGATGATGATTACATAGAAAAGTTCGACATGGTTTTTCGTGATATTCATATATCATAAAACATCTAGAAAACTCAATTTTATTTGAAAATGGAAGAAGTCAATGCGGCTGAGCTCTTCATTGGGTTCGAACCCCGATGACACCTGGTATTCTTCCGGTTTTTTTTTTTCGTCTAAATCATTCCGTGTTACCATGTCGTGTCGTTTATATTGAAAAAAATATATTTTCAACTCATGAAATATTGTTTGAGAATAGCAGAGCCTCAAATGAGTATATAGATGCAGCATCTCGAAGACGTTGATTCTTTTTGGTATCTTATTATTTTTTATGCAGGTAAGTTAAGTAATATTTATTGAGTTAGTACAATAATGAAGACCGATAGTCAGTACGTAATCTTGTGATCCCATTATTCACTTCTTGTTCGGCAGGTGCAACAATTCATCGCGCATTTGGCACTAAATGAGACATCAACTCAAAGTTCTAGATGTGTTTTGCCCGAAATGTAACTTCTACTTTGTTAGTACATGCTAAAAAGAGGTGGATCGTTGAATAACCAAGTTTCACTCACGCGGCAAATTTCCCAGAGGTTCAGTACGGGGGTCACGGTGAGAGTTTTTAGATACAGAAAAACTATAAGATTTTTTTTAAAAACTTTGTTCTGTTTTTCCAACATATTCTCCCCCTACCTCGATACATTCACGCATTCGGTAGAACCACCTGTCAAATTCTTGTGACCAACGTTCTTTTGAAAGTTTGCTCGTTTCCTCCTCAAATGCAGCGATTTCTTCTTCATCGGTGGAACAATAGCGACCTTATAACTTTTCTTTGATCAAAGGGAATAATAAGGAGACGCACGGAGCTAGATCCGGAGAATAAGGTGGGTGAGGCAACAGTTTGACACCCTGTTCAGCAAAAAAGTAGAGTGTTCTAGCGGCGCTGTGGGCGGGTGCATTGTCATGGTGCCATTGAATACCCTGCAGACCAGTTTTTGGACGGCTCTTACATAGTTCTTGGAAGACTACAGGAACACGTTTGGTTATATACCATTCAGAAGTAACTGTTCTTTGATTTTCCAAGGCTATCGTTGTGATGTGTCCACTTTTAGAAAAAAGAGATGAGACCATTTTCTTTCCAACACTCTTGGAACGACGAATTTTCGTTGGAGGCCGCTCACTTTCAAAGCACCAAACTAATGACTGCTGTTTAGTTCCGGGATCATAATGATATAACCATGTTTCGTCTCCGGTCACAGTATTAATAGTGTTTTTACTGTGCCCATTATCAAATTTTTCAAGCATAAACTTAGCCCAATCAACTCTTGTTGCTTTTTGCTCACTGGTCAACAAATGTGACACCCAACTGGAACACGGCTTCCTTAGGCGAAGGTGATCATGAATGATTGTTCGGACCGCTGCCGATCCAATCCCCAGAGAAGTCTCAATCTCGGTTTAAGCTACATGTCGATCTTTTTTACCATATTTTGCACAGCTTCTAGTTTCCGGAGTAACAGCAGTAGGCGGTCGACCTGTGCGAGGTTCATCATTGAGTGAGACCCGGCCTCTTTTAAAGTCAGCAAACCAATTAAAAACTATAGCCCTAGAAGAGGCAGAGTCCCTCAGGCAGCTCACCAAACTTTCGTGACATTCCGCTTGTTTTAGTCCATTTTTATAGTCATACAAAATCATGGCTCGAAAATCGCGACGATTCATTCATCCAGAGGATACATTTCAATAGTTGCCAATAGCTTTCCATTTTCCCACACCACTGAACAATTATCCACTTCTCTCAACTGCCCCTGTTACAGCATTCTTTTCTCCCATTCTCGAGAGCGCTCTCACGAAGAAATGTCGCCGTCAAGAGTTTCACGACTTTATCGCAGCACAGGTCTTTCAAATGACTGCGAAAGCGACTATCGATCCCACAACTTGATAAGTTCAGACCTATAGCCAAGGAATATTTCTTTCCAAGAAGAAACATCATACGTTTACAATTAACGAAGTTCAATATGAATGCTGAAGCTTCATCCTGTACCCCCATTCACACAGCGATGCTTTGAGTTTAAAATATGGTGATTTCAAAATTAACCAGCTCTCAGCAGAAAATATAATTGCTGTTTCATCAGCAAAGCTCACTGTATTACCATTCAAATCCAAACTTCAATTAGTGGGTTATGCAATTGCCAAGGTTTCAGAAAATATATTTCCTTATCCAATACAAAGTTCAATTTTTTTGTAGAATATTAGACAATGTTCAGGCATATAAAAAAGTAAATCTTCACAATTGTCTATCTGTTCTTAAATTGCTCCTACTACTAATGGAACATCATATACAATTGATTTTACTAAGTCTTATTTTTTTCTCAGTAAGAATGTTGTATCTCTGTCTAAGAAGCATATTTTCATTTGTCCTGAAAAAACACCTTGAATTCTGTAACAATTAATTATTTTAATAAAATAGTATTTGTCTCATTTCAGATTTACCAACAATACAAATAATTCATCGTCTGTATTGTAGCCTTTCATGCTAAGGTCTTATTTTAAAACACTTTTTTCTTGTAAACATTCGGTTACAATTCCATTATCATTTTTTTTCCGCTTTTCGCGGCGTCAAATCATTGACTAAAGCTGTTTCTCAATTAAATGTTGTTTCAAGTGGCAGTCAATACAGTATAAGATAAATAAGAGAGATAAATTCCTGAAGCACCATACACTCAAAATTTCTATTGTTATGAAATAATTTTATTCTTCATTCCGCTATAACAGTGATAAAGTACTATTGTTTTAAGTGCTAATTGATATATTCAGCTGTAAATAAAATTTGAAAGCTTCATCATGTTGAAATTTCTACAATGATCACAATGCTAAATGTACTTTCTTTGAGTATTATGTTATGCAATATAAAACAATTCTTATCGGATAACTAATCTGGTTTACATTTCGTTGAATCTTTGTGGTCACTAAATAGGAACAAGTTGTCATATTGTTAGTTCCAATTCAAAGTGGAATCTGGTATAGGAAAGTTTTTATTTCTAAGCTGTAAAAGAAAGATGTGCCTTTGCAAATAACAAAAGACCATTTCAACCACAAGTGCGGACCCGAAACAGTAACTTTATTATAATGGTTTTCCGTCTTTATTTTCCGTGAACTGTAGCTTCTCTCATTTCAAGAATAAAGTAGTAACCATTCCAGAAGTTACGAGTAAATAAAACTTTCGTTATATTTTCAACTGCGAAAATGTAATATGTATGCTTCTGAAATACTCCCACGTATATAGAATAATTGCTGGAAAAACATATTTCACCTTTCAACAGAGTTTCACTGTAGCAGTTTTTCCAGCCTTTAGTTACATTTACACTACCCATATGAGCGGCCAGAAGGATAATTATTATAAAACGTCAGCTATTCGAAGCGTAAGTACTTCATCACTGGCGGTTTTTCCTGCTATAAAATGTTCACATTTTACAACCTCATAACTTGAAATTCCTCTATGGACATAACCTGCAAGACTGCCTGAAGCAGATATAAAATACAATTTCTAATACACTCTATATATATGGGGTGGAAATATGTCTAGGCTTTAAACCTTTCTATAGCACTCACAATTTTTTGTATTCATGTGAAGCGTGAATGAACTCGTCAAGTTGAAGAGACTCCTATATTTTTTATATTGCTGACTCTCCGTAACTGCGTCACAGCGGCCATCGAGTTGATGTTTAGAGCATCCTAGACCTAGACATTGATTGTGGTGTAGTATCTCTATAATTATTTATATTTTATTTCCGACTCAAAATATAAGCGACCAGCATTGTAAAAATAATTGGAATAAATATTTTGAAAAAGCACTGTTTACACACAACTATAGCAAATCAAATATTTCTTAGACCTGGTTTCATGGAATCTTTGTTAGGAATCTTTTGTACCAATTATAACAGTCTGACTACACGAAGCAAGTTTAATCCACTGGAGAAGTGTTTCTCCATGTAATGAAATCAGACCCAAACGAACTATTCGAATAAAATGCTTAAAATGCTTATTTCGTAAACATTTTTTCCATTATCCAAAAAACTGCTTGATTCTAGCTCTATTACTCGCCAGTACGTATTTTGAGATTAGCTAGGATGTTTTGAGGCTCCGTTTCGGACTTATAGGCTATTAAAAAATACATATTATCACTCATTATTATGAAAATTAAGCTTTAGATAAATTTCTGTAATTATTTCTGTAAATAATTTATTAAATTTATTTTCCGAATGGCTTGCTTAATAGACAAAAATGCAAGTCATAATAAAATCATTTTTGCCTAGTTGCTTCAGCAGGCCCACCCCCCGCTAAAATAACTAAATCAGATTTGAGCAACATAAGAGTTTCATCAAACTCGAACAAGCAAGATTTTTTTGATATACATTTATAAAATCCCGTATCTGCATAATGTATGCTTAGGCACACAATGATTTTCCATATGAGTCCTGTGAATACTACAATTTAAAAAGCATTTCATCCTGTTACGATTGCCTCCAGCTCTTTCAGAGCGTACGCTAAAAATCAATTTTTATTTAATATTCTTCTTTCCTTTTTGTACAAAATATATTTATCTACCCATGACCCTCCTAAATCACATTTATAAAAATGTTGTATCAAACGTTATCTCCCTGAGGCTCCAAACGAGACTGCAAATTCAACGCCAATGGCATTTTGCGCAGTGATGTCTGCTCTCAAAGGTTACTTAGGAAATTGTAAGGAATATTTATGTGTTGATCTACCATATACATAGGTCATATAATGCATGTTACTATAATGTATACTTGATAAAAAATAATACTAGTAGTGTAACTTCGTACTTCCCCGCAATGTACTAAACTCGTATTCAAAACTTGTACACGTCCCCGTATTCCTTGTCCTGACTTTGTGTGTGTGTGTGGCTAACCCTGAAGCCTGTTCTGATTTCTGCTTGGCTATCGGAACAGGTAGTTCTGCTTCCCGGTCCCCCTTTTTTCCGGAATATGAAATGAACAACAGCGAACCCTATAGATCTATGTCTAAAAACACGTGTTATATCTCCGAAACGAGGGTGTTTCAGTCAATATTTGAGTTGAAATTCACGTGAATGAATATTATGCTTCGTGCTATTTACTTTTCACATTTACGTCACCCAATCACACAAAAACTGGGAGTGTGTATAATATTATTCACATCATAAATTCCTTACTGACTCTTTAATATACAAGAACATGAATACTAATCCTTACAGCGTAGGAAGTTCTGAGTCAATCTATTTCACTCTATTTTTCACGATATTATCATAGATGCTATTATCAAGCTTATACGACGCTATTAAGCAACCAGTTAATTCGATGAATATAAGGGATTTATGATAAATTATCCCCCTTCGCAGTTTTTAGTACGTACCATAATTGAACTTCCATACTTTAAGGAGAATTATGACTTAAAAAATGGGAATTTCGGCAGCTGGTTCGGACCGACGATATAAAAGCGGTATAATCAAATTAATTATCCAGCAGCTCCTCCACTTGATAAGCTTTCAAGAGTATATGAAAGACATAGCTTACTAGCCGGTTACAACAAATCTGCTCTTTGAAGGCTGCCCTCTTGTTGTGGGAAGTACCAGCGGTTTTTCAATATTCACATCAATTCGTAGTCCTTGTGATGAATGTTCGTTAGCCAGACTTGGGTTAGTGACACACATATACAGACAAGATAAATCGAATAGTGTCATTGCAGGTTTATATGAACATTTATGTCAAGGGCATCTCTAGACTTCAGTCTTGAGAAGTTACCAGGGCATGAAGTATGTGTATGCTTTCACCATTTTCTGTAATACATTCATCATGGTAGTTGAGGCAATAGAAAGGGGTTGATAGTATTATAATTAAGGAGAGGAAAGCCGTGATGAAGTGGAGTCTTAGAAAGTTTAGGAAGATGAAAAAACATTGATTGATGCACTAATCATTTTTTTCAAGCAACTGGCTAAACGTAAGCTTGCATTTGTACTGAGCTACCACAGTAGAAGCATCGCAAATTTTTCTTAAATGACATATAAAGCAGATGAATACGGATGTGTTTTAGTTAATTTGAAAGACGTCAAAGAATCATTTTCGTTCATATCGTATGTCCAATATCTATAAATGCGCGGTTTACCTTGAGCGTCGACTTTTGGTTCAAGTCACGCTATGAGATTTCGAAAATATCGCAAGAATTGTGCAATTGATTGAGTTATCGCAAGGATTGCGAAGTTTTTTGAATTCCAATGATACCAGACTCATTATTTATTCAGAAAGTGAGAGCTGTACAAAAATGTGATGAAAACGGCAATCAGTGCACAAAATATGCAAGAATAAAAATAAATCAAGTATTGATCAGCTATTTTTATTTGAAACGCAAAATTCTGCCAAATTTAGCATGCTAATGAAAATTTTTGAAAATAGTTGTCATCAAAGAGCCGTATTCAATTATTTCTTCCAAAGTGTAACAAACACTGTAATACGAGTGGAGATCATATACTTATAGTCTCACCCTGGTATCTTCTTTCGATCTGGATACCGAATGAACTAAAGCGCCCGATCAATAGTGACGCATAATGTAGTTTTAAGAGCAGACTAGCTCCGCTAATAGAACTCTTGATGTATTCGCAACCGGCTATTTCAGGAATTAACCGTGAAACAGACGGACAAATCAACGCCATATCCTATGCAATATCCTCATGGATCGATATGCATTTGCTGGACAGCTGCCTATCCCGAATATCCGGGCTTGGAAGTTAGCCAAACTATGACCGGTGAGCAGCATCTGATAAGTTTCAGGTTTAAGAGGGAATTTACCGCATTTATCATACCACTTACGGATAGATTGAAAAATTTTTATTACCTCAGTTGAGTTGAGTGATAGTAACCCAACACTTTCACAGCTATTCATTGAATTATTCATGCAAATGAAGATTAAGAGATTATAATAATTTAAACAGAAATGCTCTCGTATGTTGTGAAAATTCAAATACAGCTTCTATTAAGGCGAATTATCTGCTATCAATGAGCATTTTGATCTTCTTCTTGTTGTATTCTTCTTAACAATCCAAGTCGTGCAATCAGAAAATACAAAAGTCATTTCATGCGTATTTTTGATTGCGAATTCTGCTGCAAAAATGCAATATTGCTTCAGAATTTCGAGATATCCTAATATTCTAAAATTACAAAAATCGTGGTTAACCGTTGTTTTTGAAGTTACATGACACTGTCAGGTAATCATGTAGATTGTTGATGCTGTTACTTGGTGAAACTCTTCCATCATGCAAATAGAATCTTTCAAAAGAACGTTGGTCACAAGAATTTGACAAGTGGTTTCACCGGATGCGTAAGTGTATCGTGGTAGGGGGAGAATATCTTGAAAAACAGAATAAAGTTTTTTAAAAAAACCTTGTACTTTTTCTGTATCTAAGAACTTTCAGCGTTACCCTCGTATATCTGTCAATCTGTCTGTCTGCCAATATGTCTATCGGTGTGTCTATCTGTTTATCACTCTGTCGGTGGTCTGTATGTCCATCGATTTGTATACTGACAGCTAGGGACGTTGAGAGACAATTTATTTGACTATTTTTTTATAATCACTATGCCTCGCAATCACAGTTCATTAGTTCCTGTAAATAACCTACCTCGAATTTATATCTATGTGAATCATCCCCATTCCAATTTGTTCTGAAAACAACATTTTTCAGCGACTATCCTGCAGAACTGGCAGACGTAAATTTGGTTAGCCAAATTGCATTAAACTGAACGTCGCACCAACGCATTTACTAATTACTTGGTAATGATCGCAATCTGGAAATGATCCACTGCGAGATTGGAACAGTTGATGTGGATAGGAAGGTTTCAATCTATATACTGTCTATTTATTAAACAATTGTATTTAGCTAACTACTGTCCAGTGCTGGTGTCGAGAAATAATGCAAGAAACTATAAAATAATGAGAAACTCACAATATGAGCCATACAGAGAACAGAGGTTTTATCCAAAATTAATTATCCAAGTAGTTATCCAAAATGTGGGTGTATAATATATTCTTTTTACCACGATTCTATGTTAAATCGTTCAGGGTTCGACTCAAATCATAAAATACTATTTATTCTGAAAATATATCATTTTATTTTCGAACAACTTGATATACCTTTTATATTTTTTATATGTGTATTCTTAAAAACTGTCTTTTTGAGGCAGTAGAAATGAAGTTATTGAGGTTGTTTATACGCTATCGAATAGGTCAGCGATACAAGGTTTAAACAAGATTCTCTTGGAATGCCACCCTCAGAAGTATCCTAACAAAAACTGAGACCAGGAATTAATGTCAAGAAACAAAGGACTGCATCTACCATATACCATGTCAATGTGGTAAAATCTATGTTGGAGAAAATCTATGTTGGAGACAAAAAAGGCCACTGGAATTAAGAATCAAAGAACATCGTCTCAACACCCAGCGAGCAGAAACAGGAAAATCTGGAATAGCTTTTCATGCATGGACGGAGCACCATAAAATAGCTTGGGACGACGCTCAGGTTATTGCCAAAGAACCGCACTGGTATCGGAGAAAATTCAAGGAGGCGGCATTCATCACCAACAACAGCAACGTCTACAGCAATCCCAGTGTAGGCATTAAACCAATACGGCAGCCATTCATGAAGAAGATCAATAGACTACGACTGGACCAGACAACAAACAATGACCGACGAACAGCCACACACAACGACACGTCACCGGACGGGGTATAAATTGGCATGAGAGGAACGTGTTCGCCAGTCACCTGAAGACGATTGAAGATAGCATATCAATCGAAACGTCGTGATACTCAAAATTTTATAGACAATGGAAGTCCGAAATAAAACTTTTGAAAACTCCACCTTGTCTACAAGTTTCAAACAACAGTTTTTTTTATTTTTTATTTTTCTCTATCTTATTAAGAATATTGAGATTATTTCTTTGCTTTTTTGCATAAGCAAATGAATTTAAAAAACAACATTGTTTCCATTCTGATGTTCATAATAAAATAAGGATTATATTCACGAATAAGAAAAATTCAATTAATCCACGCATAGTCTTTCATATAATTGCAAAAGCGGTTATCCGTTGGTATTATTGTAACACATACGCTCTTTTCAATCTCAATTGAGGAATATAGGAATATGAAGAATGAAAATGAAGAATTCAAGTGATAATATGTTGTTTCAGAAAAAACTGGACATAGAGATAGTGGCCCTAAAGAAGAGCAACTGGCTGGCTTGGGCGGGTTTGGGCTACATGTCGATGCAGTTTGGAATCCTAGCTAGATTAACATGGTGGGAGTACTCCTGGGACATCATGGAACCTGTCACCTACTTCGTTACCTACGGCACTGCCATGGCCTGCTACGCTTATTTCTTATGTACTAGAGAGGTTAGTGTGTATTGAACATTTCATTGAAAGTTCGACAAAAGTGATGTTTTTTGAACAGGTTCGGCTGTTGTCATGTGGGATGAAGCTCGTTATGAGAGCATGTGCTTACATGATGTGATCGCAAAACTCTGGATTTTAGACTAAATGATAAGCCAACTGAGGATCAAGGTCTTGTTCGTTATATCGTTATTCCTTTCAAGAACGTTTATCCGAATAAATAGTTCAATGGAGGCTCTTCTATTTTCTATCATATGTCGCATAGTCCCCAAATAATTCAAACAAATATATACCAACTGTATCGTACTTCAATCATGCGATAAAAACTCCATTTTGATAATTCAATGATCTTCCTTGAGAATTTGATTGATTTCACTCAAGACTCTCGTACACTGGAAACGTTAAGGAGCAAACTGAGAAACTGCAATTTGGAATTCAGTGCAGACGGCTTGAGTCGTTGACTTTAGAACTATCACCGTATCACCTCCGCCGAATATCACGCAGCACATTCAACACACAAATATTATCAAACAAACAAACTGAAAATATCTATTTTTGGCTCAAGTTTTCGCCCGATTAATCCAAACGAAACTGTATACGTTCGTACTTAGCATTTATACGCTATAATTTGAACGAGGCCTGATGTATTAGAAGAATCATTCGTTCGTTTTACTGAGAATTCAAAAAAACTTCGCTTCCAATGGACGAGAAACCTTAGAATTAGATGATTTATTCCTAAAAAAGTGTATCATCGCAGGCCTCGTATCAATATTTCAAGTGCTTGTTACCTTTGTGATCATCACCGACTGTTTTGTGCTTTCCTAGAATCCGCAACGGAGTTATCTTTAAAAACGAACACAGTTGATGCTATTATTTTATCTACAGGAATACAACAGTCAAGAAGTTGTAGATCGCCATCAAACTCTCATTATGTACAAATCTGCAAACAAGGAAGGCTTCAATTTTATCAAGTACAACAAATTGAAAGGCGAAGAATTCAGGATCTTCAGCCTGTTAAAGAAACTCCGACACCCTTTGAAGTTTAGACCACCCGGTAGGCCCACCTCGAAGCCGCCTCCCGCCACGCCCTTGGCCCTACAAGCGGTACCTGAGAACGCACCAGCGAAAACTGAAACCGACAAGAACGATAACAAATAAATAAATAAATAAAATTTGGTATACATTGGAAGGCATACGTTCATTGAATAAAATAGAGTGTTGCGCCACATTAAAATAGTGTATAGCTCGAATATGTATCTATATGTAAGAAATCGGATTTATTGGACCAAACAACCCCTGGGGAAATTCACATGTTTAATGGTCTTCGAAACAAAAGCCAAAGACTAAGTTACATGGAAGTAGCGGTTCATTCTAGTTTGATTAAAAGTCTGATTTTTAATGGTGCTTAGAATGACTGTTATCTACACAGTTTCGGATGGAAAGATGCACCTAAGTTGAGTAATACATACTATGTATAATTTTTACTACTGGCTACTAATTAAAACCGCATACGATTGACTGATCATCTTCATTAATGTTCGTTGCCTGGGCAGCATTTATCAAAGAACAACATATGGAAAATTTAATTATTGGATTTAATGATATTGACTCAATCGTATATGGTTTCAATTAACGACTAGTAAAAAATACGAGATGAACCAGAGAAGATAAAAGAATAAGTCCAAACTTTATAACTACACTCTGCGTTTTATTTCTAATTCCCATTTTTTTATATGGATAGTCCCATAAATGGGAACGGCATGTGTTCACTATTTAAAAGGTTCTCCTTATCCCCATGTAACTACGTAAACATTCATTTGCTAAAAAAATAGGAGAATCAATAAAAAATAGTTATCAAAATATAAAACAAATTAACAAAAAAAATCATTTAATAATATTCAAAATTCGGATGTCATACATAATTATTAACTGGAATATGTTAATAAACAAAAGGTCTCAATTGTTGTATCTCTATCGTATCTCTATATATTTCTAGAATATATAGAGATACGATATATATATATATATATAGTTCAATAGTTTGAACATCAAATTCATTATGAATCTTTTTTATAACTATTATATATGTTAATTATTTGGTATCATTTAAATTTCGATTAATGTTGAGATGGTAGGCTTTGTTGTTGTAAATCTATTATTTGCACTATATACTTTATTAATTGGATTGAGATCATCAAACATCATTTTAACGTGTTTTGTACATCTCGTCGAATAAACTTCTACTTACCTAGCAAAAACATTAAAAAAATTAATAAAACCGAATTCATCATCAAAGGAAAACATCAATATTGTCATAACGTTTGACGTACGCAATTTTACAAATCGAAGATGTCGACAAGATGAGAATTTGAAAATAGAATAGAAGTCCATGTGTTCGATATTTTTCAAATACAGTATGGTTATAAATTAATGAATCTATTTCGTACTTTATTAGCATAGCAAGGCTAAAGAGAACGGCAAGCTTAACACAAAACTAACTAGATCAAGAATATGGAAAACGAGGAGGAAAATATGTAGCAACAATTTGAGTGAAAAAACTCCTTACTTTCATATGCTTTGTCAACGCCTGGACTGTCGATACTCTAAAGTAAATTTTGTAATTTGAATGTTGGTGTCGCCAATAATGGTAAGATAGCGAAAAATGTTATATACCAGCGATGAAGAGGTTTTGAGAAGATTAAGTATACATCAACACAACAAACGGGAGTGTGAGCAATAAAGGCATATTACTTAGGAATCTTTATAAGAATCCACAAAATACCGCTACCTGAGTTGATTATATTACCAAATCGGGGGAGAAATTAATGAGAAAGTAGTAGTAAAATCCACAATTAATAGCTAAACAAACTTTCGCTGAGACAAACCTAACAAACGTAGAGCTCAAATCTACAGTCAACAAAGTTTGATAATGTAAATAAACATAAATACGCTTACATATCAGTGGTAAAGGCAGTTTGAAAAAATATATAAAAAAGAAACGTTTGAATGATGCAGCTTCATCTATAATACGATGGAAGTGATATAGACTTTTATAATATGTTATCGAATCCATCATATGGTGGCCTACTTGCCAGGCTCTGCCTCCCCAATACTTTATAATATTTTAACATTGTCACCGATCATGCATAAATGATATAATCATGATAATTATTTTGAAGCTGAACGCCAATCAGAACAGTCAAAACATTTGAAATGCGGATATTAATTTAACTGAAGTTGCTGACGAAACGTATATATGATTCAGAAGTTAAGCGAAACTCTCTCAGACTCTATTTGCTTGTAGAATTAAACTAAAGGAAAATGTGAATGATACAAAATCAGAGAAAGAGAAGTGGTATGTAGTTAAAATTCCTTACCTCCATCGTCTTAAAATTGGTTCAAGTGGTTGCTTACTATACATATAAATTTTCAGCAAAAACGTATACTTAGAGTTCATCTTCAAATTTAAGTACTGTTATGAGTTTCCCTCTCCGATATATTTCCTTCAGTTGGATAGAACATTCCTAATGTTACTTGAAAGTGTTCTTTTTTCATTATTATAAGGTGTCATGTTTTTGCAGGAATACATCTATCAAGACGTCAAAGATCGCCAGCAACTCCTCACCATCCATAAAAAGGCGAAAAAGGAGGGTCTCGATCTGGCCAAATACAACATGTTGAAAGAGGAAGCTGCTAGGATCGAATATCTCCTGAAGAAGATTCGACACCCTTTGAAACTGAGGCCGACCTCTAAACCCACTCGTGCTGCCACGCCCCTGTTCCTAGAAGCGGTACCTGAGGCCGGTACTACGGTAACAACCGGCTGTGTAGCCACTACAGAAACGACGACGAAGACGGAGACTGAAAAGAGTGATAAACAATCTGAAAGTAAATGATGAAACAAAGCTGCTAGATTTTGGATTTTATTTATTAAAAAGCGACCATTGATACATGTTAATAATGGTGTGAAGCTCAAACCTAGTATGTAAGGTTCGATTCGAAGTGATTTGTGATACGTTAGGTATTTCCTAAGTATTAAAATTCACAAATATTCTCGACCTAATAATGGGGTAGGCATTAACAGGCAGTGGTTGTATGCAATTTATTTTCACACAAAATAAGGGCCAAGAGAAATGTTGATGAGATAGTAACTTAACTAAAATATAAAGATCTTTAACCTCGAGAAAGCTGCTAAATACTCTCACTATAGTTTACATTTTTATGCATTTTTAATGTTTTTGATTGTATGTTTATTCGCCTCGTATGCTGAATAAAAAATTACGTTATTTGAATGAAATTAGGATGAAAAATATTACTTACATATTTTAATCGTGTTGTCAGCTGTATACGACCATTGTTTTTGAAGATTTTTTGTTTGTGATTTATTGAAACGTATTGTTCTTAAATGACGTGGTATTTTCACTTCTGAAATACTGTATTCTGAGTTACCATTGGTCATCAATTATAATGTTCACATCAATCTTGCTGTTTCTTACAAAATCTTTTATTTTGTGCCTATTATATTATATACACTTTTTGGCGTTTGACTCATCATCGTTAATGAGGTGATTTAATTTAAAATCATACAGGTCTCTGTTTAGATCGAAATTTATGCAACTCATTGTTAATTGGCCTATTGCCTGAACTGGATATGGGATATGAGATTGTATTTTGTTCGTATTAAAATCTGGCAGAACGGTAGGAGCAATATGGTATGCTCAATTCAAGTATTTGTCTGTATATTGTTTCATAACGTAATTGATTCTGAACATACGGCCTAGGGCTTCAGCTAAGTTTATAATGATAAATGACTCCGGAAAGGCCTGCAAACAATAAACGAAGTTAGCATACCAGTTGTCTGTCTCCTTATATTCCAGTGCAATTATTTCATGATAATGGAGTATAGAAAAAAAACATCAACGAATCCAACGAAACAACATATGTACAACTGCATTGGACCACTGTATAGGTAGTTTTAAAGTGTGGCCTTGCTTAGGAAATATCCTCAACATACAGGGAATACAAAAAGAAAACAAAAGTGAGAGTAGTTCATATACTTATCATTTTTGTAGGTGTTTTTACACGTACTGCCTCCACTTTCTTCAAAATCTATAGTCTATTTTGTCTCTGTTATATCGTTATTAAATAATTTTAATGTTCCTAAGATAGAATATCTTGTTTAAAAGTAGTTATTATATCCGCTGGACTACGTTGGATATTTTTAGAAGGTATTGGTTAGGCATACTCATAGTTCTAATTCTACTTCCATTTCAGCCTGCGTACACATTAGCTTAAAGCTTCCCCATTCTTATTCCAAACCGATAATCCTATTTATAACTCCAGCAGTGAGCAAAGCAAGAATCCGTCCTTCGCTTTTCTGAACAAATTTTGAAAACCATCTTGCCAAAAGATAGAATATGTTGGATAAATAGCTACCTCAGGCGCTGTTTCAGACTGCATACTGGAAATCTTGCACTTGTCGCTAAAAGTGCAAGTCCTGTCCACAAGATCGTTCAACCATTTTTTCATTCGGAATTGTAAGTGATTTTGTGAACAATATTGGCCATTATATAACCACAGTCCAACATCAAAACATCAATAAATAAATATATCTTCTGGTCATATATGTAGCTTTTCAACGATTGCTCATAAATGTTCCCACTCTATTTCTATAGTTCATAAAATCATCTGTCAAATTTGCTTCCCACTGACTGGAGAATATTAAACGCCTGATTTTGGATGAAACTGTAGCATGAAGTGGTTATTGACCTGATATATTCGTTACGCAAGAAGGTACTACCGTCAGTAAAGATATTCATTATATACATGTTTCAATAAGCAGCCAGCGGAAAATATAATGAATCGAAGAGACAACCACTGGATAGGATTTAGAAGTTACATTAGTATTTTATAATATTACTTCTTGAAATATCTTACTTAATGAACTATGTATCCATCAATGCTTGGCGCTATAGAAGAGAAGAATCTAATCGAGTAACTCCAAGGCTTTAAGATTGAGCACTCCGCACCTGTATAAATAAGCACATTTTGCTGTGATTTTATTGTGAGATAGAGAACAATCATTTCATATTTTCTTCCCTATGAGCTTTAATGTAAGGGTACATATACTCTGATACTATTCAGAAAATGTAAATAGAAAATTTTTTGCGACAATTAATTTCTGTATTTGTTCTGGTTGTGAAGTTTATTCACTGTGGAATATTTGGAAGACTTAGATGCTATTATGAACAATACTATGTTATGCAATTTTATATGATTAGCATTTTGTTCATATTTTGTGATGTAGATTGTTGATGCCCTTACTTGGCGCAACTCTTCCACCACCGCAGCTGATTTTTGCTTTTGATTAAACGCAACATCGGTTTTTATAGTGCCAACACATTTTTTACAACATAGTGCTACATACATAATTTCGTAAAACAATACAATAAGGTGTACTTCCAAATATGAATTATAAGATACGTAATAGTACTAAAACGTTATTTATCCGATAGCTTTTACTTTTTATTCATGTCCTACACAACTGTAATTTGTTTTATGTTTGGCCATTTTAATGTATCAATGAAGCTTTCGGTGATGTGATGGGAGAATGGTAATTTATTTCATGTTCCAGGAGTACAAAACAAAGAATGGTCGGAGATAGAATCAATATAATTTAATATTTCAATTGTCCGTGCGTGTGCGTGCTTCAATTCATTTCAATTAATGTTCCCCAGCAGTTAATATTCAAATATATCACAAACAATATGATTACTATGAATATTGTTCAGCAACCATATACATACAGGTAGGGGTATATTTAAATTATACAGACAAAAAACTATACGTTTAGAATAAGATACTATAGTTAGGAATTAAGTTCTTTGTTGTGGAACTTGAGGGGTATCTCTCTTCCATTTGCTTACTTTATAATAAATGCTCTTTTCGTTTCATTTATTGAGCACATTTTGTCATCAGAAAAAGTTGCATTATCAAATTGACGGAGTTGGGAACGTTGATACATTTTTTTACATATCACATCGTGGACTTTTACATAAAATCCACTACTGGCACTAGTGTATGATAAATTTCTAAACGAAGGCTGCACCGCCGTCGACATTGTTTTCGACTGACTAGAAAAACTAATTTTGAAGCACGTATCAGGTTTGGATTTACCTTCCTTCAATATTTGATGGTGCGAGATTAACCAATAGCCGAAACAGGATATTTTCATTTTTGTTGTCAGATCGTTGAACATGGGTATAATATTTTACATCTCATTATTTTTGTGTAAGTTGTCTTAAACGGTGTGTTTTTTATATAGTCTCACATAATGAATCCACGCACGTTCTTCTTGCCGGAATAACATTTTATTGTTTATATTCCTTTTACGTACATATGTACGCGCCGTACATTCGGAAAATTAGCACAACAGTACCACTCTCACCATCCCATCAATGAGAGTGAAGCCGTGCACTCTCGTTGAGGCTTTATAGTTTTTCATGAAACTATGTTTGTATGTTTACATTTTTGTAACCATTTTTTGAATGCACAAAATTGAAATTATTTATTATACATTGTTTGTAAATAGAACATATTCCTATATTGTAATATACATTTGTTGCCAAATGGACAAAATATTTATTTAACCTTAATATTTCCTTTATGTATTTATAACATTTTCAAATACCGAATGTATTAAGAAATTTATGTAGCCATACATTGACTTTGTTGTTTAGATTCTGCAAATAAATTCTGCTCAAGGATGGTCAGCCGTTAAAAAAGACCAGAATCCGAGTAATGGTAAAAGGTATATGCATATGAGATTTAAAATTATCGTCAATTTTATATTGGTAAAGTTTAACGTTTCTATACTTTCTTGCACTCTTTTTATCATGGAAGGCAATGATAACTCATACAATTTGATAAATATACAGAGTCCGTTTTGAGTTGTGCGATTTTCAGGCAAAAACTTCGTATGAGAATCACAGAAGCAACGATAAATCTGTAAAGTAAATTGAATTTCTCATCCTGTATCAGAAACCTCGTCCGAAACAAAGTGTTTTTTTCAAACCTTCTCAAGTTAGTAATTTCAGCAGAAAATCTTTATACTTCCACAATTCTGCGCAAATCAGGTGAGATGTGCGATATTCAGAAGCCAAAATTATGAATAATGTAGAAACGGCAAGCGAACTGCACAGAATTTTGTTATTTACATTCACAATGATTGGATGACTTTTCTCCACCTCGTGCGGCTATCCGCGGCGGGAGGTCAACATAGGAGATATTAACACGTCATTTTCATACCATAAG
The DNA here is from genome assembly GCA_949316355.1 of Bruchidius siliquastri. NCBI lineage: Eukaryota > Metazoa > Arthropoda > Insecta > Coleoptera > Chrysomelidae > Bruchidius > Bruchidius siliquastri. Next base: position 1,276,483 of record OX438533.1, on the reverse strand, counting down.
CCAACTACTTTATCCGTACCTCTTTGCTTTTCTGTGATCCTTGTAGCAAATGATAAGTTCGTACCAACAAAAACACATGACGGTTTTCTAAGTCTGCGCATTTGAATGGTTCGAATGTTAAAATATCATTACGCAGATTCAGAGAAGTTCAAAACTGTTATGAACTATTTATATCCTTTATATCGGGAGCAAGTTATAACCCTTCGCGTCTTGTTAACAAATAATAATTCAACAGTCGTCTCCAAGCGTCGCCTGGATTGCAGAAACGGTACGAGGCAAGTGCGTAGAAAATTTGATTGTGCCATTTCTCTACCAAGAAGTTAGTTTTCCATACCTCCTCGCGTTTGTGATCCTACTGTCAAAAATGCTCTTCAAGGCTTCTGCATATGTCAAATAGTATGTGGGATATGCAGCAGCCAAAAACATTTGACATTACTCTTACGACTCTGCAAAAATTTGGTAGGATATTTGATATTCAACGACTAAGTTTTGTATCAAAACCGTAGAAACGACAAGATGTAAATGCACAAAATTTGTTTACGGCCTTTTATATCATTAGTACAGTACTGCTGATATCTTCTCGCGTCTGTGATCTTTATAGCAATTCCGTGCTTCTATGAAAATCTTGTAAGATTTGCGATATTCAGCGGCTTAAATATTATATTAAGAGCGTAGGAACGGAGAGGTAAATAAATGCACATTAGTTTGATTTTTTTTGTATTATGCGCATATTACCTTTTCCATACCTCCTGATGCTGCTAGCCTACCATTGTACGGTATTCACAGAGCGCTTTATAATTATTTGCAACGCGAATATCGGATACTTGTGAAGCCCAGTGCGCGATGGGCCTCTCTATAATTCAACAATCTTCTGAAGAATTTCGACATATTTTGTCAGGATTTCAGAAACAGGGCGGGTATTTTCATAGGATATTGAATTTTCCGTCTAGCAGCAGAGTACCTTTAATATATTTTTTCTGTGATCCTAGTAGCAAATTTTTACCTGTAAAATTTGACGTTTCTTAATAGTGGTCTGGTCGGACCGTCAGCGATTCCGTCGAAAGTATAAAAAAATTTAATGAAACAAACATGGATGTAAAAAAGAATAAACAATATATTTATAACAATATACCTTTACAGAATCATTATAAAGCTACATCAGTTCTGAACCAAACAGCTAAATGCAGATCAGTACGATGGTCAAAAACGGTTCATAGCAGATTGCCAAACGAACTTAAGGAACGGATGATTTTTAACTACACAGCCCATGCTGCAACCGCTTTTGATCATGTTCAAAGAAACACTCAATTTCACATGCATCCTTTAAAATTCGTGTGACAAATAAGATAAATTATACACGAATATTTGTCGACGTATCAAGCGCGCCGTATGTATAAAAAAAACAGGATAGCCAAATACTATAACAGAACATTTTGGCTTCCCGATGAAGAAACCGTCCTTGGGTAAACACACTGGGAAATTAGTCTCTAATTGAGGAGTTGATCAGTACTGATTACATCATGCCCCCCATACCTCCCATTCCTCCCATGCCTCCACCCATGCCCGTCGGAATTGGAGGTTCTTCCTTGGGGATCTCTGTGATAACGGCTTCCGCTGTTGTTAGGAGTGAAGCTACGCCAGATGCATCGACAATCGCTGTCCTTACAACCTGCAAAAATACAGTATTTAAAATGTAAGTAGTAGTTGCATTTTGTGTGTGGGAATGAACTGTTTCGTTCTTTTGCATATTGTCACATGTAGTAAAAGCAATATAAATGAGTTATTTATTCCAAAGACGGACCCTTCGTAAAAATACAATATGAATTCAATTCTTACCTTGGTAGGATCGATGATGCCCCTCTCATACATGTTGACGTATTCCCCGTTGAGCGCGTCGTATCCGTAGTCTCCGTCCTGTTGTTCGACCTTGGCGACGACGGCGGCACCATCAACGCCCGCGTTGCGCGCTATCGTCATGCACGGCACCTTCAACGCCCTCTTCACAATTTCGATGCCGATGTGTTGGTCGTTGTTGACCGGCTTGATTGCGTCCAAGCTCTTGGTGCAGCGCAATAGGGCGGTACCGCCACCGGGTACGATGCCCTCTTCTACGGCCGCCCTGGTCGCATTCAGAGCGTCCGTCACACGGTCCTTCTTCTCATTCACCTCCACTTCGCTGCTGCCGCCTACTTTCAGTACCGCCACTCCGGAAGCCAGGCGGGCCAGGCGCTCCTGTTACACAAAATACATAGCAAATGTACAGGGACATAAGCAAGAAGTGAGTAACAAAAGCGACTCATTATAACCAATGTTGAGAAAAAAATTAGATACACACATTTGTCAAAACCAATCCTGCAATCTGGGCAAACATTTGAAACTTTTTCACCATGCCGACCAATGCAAAAATTTGAACATACGATATGAATGATACTACAGCTCGAAACTTGGGTTACTTAAATATTTAGTTAAGTTCGCAGTCATGGAACTGAGATTATGTTCAGTATCTTACCTGCAACTTCTCCTTTTCATATTCTGAGGTGGTGTTCTCAATCTGATCTCTGATTTGGTCGGCGCGCCTATCGATATCCTCCTTCTTTCCTTTGCCTTTGAGCATCAGTGTATCGTCCTTAGTGATGACGATTTCGCCCACCTGTCCGAGGTCGGAAGGCTTCACGTCCTCCAGTTTAACAATATTGGCGTCGTCGCCGAAAACAATACCTCCTGTGGCAATAGCCATATCGGCGAGGGTAGCTTTGCGGTTGTCTCCGAAGCCTGGAGCCTTAACGGCAGCCACTTGGAGGCCGATGCGGAGTCTGCAAAGGTAAAAAGTAACTAGAAGTACTAGTAAACTAAAAAAGAATTCATTTTATGTTAGGATATGATTGAGTTATAGTGTGGTTTGATTAGAAATAGCCTAGTGATGCAGTAAGTAGAACTGAGAGATTCATTTGTTGCATTAAAAGTATCTAAAACGAAAATAAATAGCAGATCGTAGTCAATACAAACCTATTCACAACCAAAGTTGTTAGAGCTTCGCCATCAACATCCTCAGCGACAATGATGAGCGGCTTCCTCTGAGAATTTGCAAGTTCGAGTGCAGGTACAATACTTTGTACCGAGGAAATCTTCTTCTCACTGAATAGTACCAAAGCATCTTGGTATTCGACTTTTGCACCTGAAATGTTATAAATATTACAGACACACACTCAAAGCATGACATACTTGTAACTCTGGAAGTGTTCCAAGACCACTGCTCAAATAAACCAATATGAGTTATCACAATATTGGCATACCTTTGCTGGTGTTCACAAAATATGGTGAAATGTATCCCCTGTCAAACTTCATTCCTTCAATAATCTCCAACTCATCATTAAGGGTCTTGCCATCTTTGACAGTGATGACACCTTCTTTGCCTACTCTCTTCATTGCATCAGCAATCAAATTGCCAACCGAGCTGTCTCCATTGGCAGAGATTGTGGCCACTTGGCAGATCTCCTCTGGTGTAGTGACAGGCTTAGACAGGGTCTTCAAAGTTTCAGTGATCTTGTCCACAGCCAACATGATGCCTTTGCGGATTTCAACGGGGTTTGCGCCCTTACCCAGATTGTCAAAACCTGAAATTTAGATAGATATTTCATATATTGGACTCGATCATTACATTGATGCGACACATGTGCAGACTAGAAGTGTTGGCGATCGCCGTACTAGTATTTAGAGGATTCTTTTTTTGCTCTTCTCTTCAGGCTTTTTGACGAATAGTCCCATTATTAGGTTTCGCCTGCGCACCGCATTTGCTGTAGACGGGCCTAGGGGCTTGACAATACAAAATGAGAAAATGAATAGATTTAGTTCCGTCGGGTCCCTAAAAACAGGCGATTCGCCTATACTAAAAGGAAGAAGAAGAAGGGTCCCCAAAAAATTTCAAGCCGCCTTCTTGTCCAGACATGTAGCAAAAAGCTGGCGTCACAACTGCTGTCATCAGTCGCTCACAAATGGGGAAGAAACTTGTCGTGGTGTCTTAGCGTGCGGCCACAACACCCATTGCACCACTATACTGTGCCATGCTAGGTGCGGTGTGCTTGAAGAAGCGCTTCAGAGGCCGCACATATGACTACTAAAAGAACCTTCACATTTTGATAAAAGTACAAAGCTGAGAAAAAATTGTTAATTTAAGCACATTTTTCTTTCGATATTTAATACTATTTTACAAGCTTTTATTCAAAATGAAATTTATCTATGTATGTAACTATGTTTGTTCGGTGGAATCTTGCCACTCAATTCAAATGAAAGAGCTTGCTGAGATTAACTCTAAAAATAAAGTGCTACAGACTAAATCCAAGATGGCGGACTAGTTATTTTTAACGCACTCTATAATATGGGTATCAATTGAAAAGCGCTTGCTGAGACAAAATCGAAAAATAAAGTGACATCACTATAAATCCAATATGGTGGAACACCCGTGATGGAGGTTATTTCTAATGCATTCATACAATATGGGTATCAAATGAAAGGGCTTGATTGAGATCACTCAAAAAATTAAGTGACATTACTCTAAAATCCAATATGGCAGACTTCCAAAGATGGCGAATAAATTTTTTATGCTTTCCTACAATAACAAAAAGTAAAAAACGAGCTTTTATTCAAATGCGCTAACACACAAGTTATATGATATAAAAGCATGTCACAAGAATTACTTGTGTAGATAAACAAGTAAATTGAATTAAACAAGTAAATTGAATCAATTGATCTGATTGATTTTAATTTTTTAAATTTTCAATCTAAGGAAATACAAGTACTTAAATTTCGCGACAAGCCTTTATACCAAATAAATTGTGTAATGACATTTTAAGTTGATAGTAAAAGTCAGATTATTTGAACTGACCTTCTTTAGCAATGGATCGTGCCAATACTGTTGCTGTGGTTGTACCATCTCCTGCCTCTTCATTTGTATTGTTAGCAACATCTTGCACCAATTTAGCACCAATGTTTTGGAATTTGTCTTTTAATTCCACTCCTTTTGCAACTGTGACGCCATCTTTTGTGATTTTGGGGGATCCCCAAGATTGTTCAATAATAACATTGCGTCCCTAAAAAACAGAAAGATATATTTATATACAATATACATATACAAAAATTATGCATACTTATGCTCCAATAGTCAGGCAACGCAGAGAGCGGTAGCATTTCAGAGGATCAGATAATCCCTGGTGATCCAGATATATTTTTTTGATACATGTGGCAAATACATTACAAAAAACATTAGAATTTTTTAATTATTTCAAGGTTTAAATTTGAGAAATTTTATGAAACTCAAATATTTCGGAAATTTTTCATAAAAAGTTTTTCATTATAATATCCAAAGCCAAATCTTTATATCCAAAGTCATGCCAATGCATATGAGCAGGCTCAAACAGCACACAAAGTTTTATGTACACTGTTGATAACTACCACACAGGTAATGGGCACAACTACAGCCCTCCTAGTAACTGGAGCAGTTCATTGCAAGTCACGTCACATTGAGAAAAGAAATACATTTAGCTCTACAATGTTTTTTTTACCAACAGTCAACCAGATAGCAAGCCCTGATCTAGGAGGAGGGATGGCAAGGAGCACTTGCCCCAGGCGACAAAGTCTACAGGGCAGTCAGTACTATACACTACAAAAATCTATCAATTTTTTTGCCTTCACAGTGGAAAATTGTCACTCTGCCCTTCCCCCCTCAAACTGTAGATTTGCAACTGCTGCATTGTGAGTATGTGGGTTTATATGCAAATGAGCAAGGCAATAGAGTATTATGTATATTATGTAGCTACCATCACACAAAATATTATTCATCTAAAAAGTTGTTTGCAAGTGACTAACCTTTGGCCCCATTGTAACAGCTACAGCATCAGCTAATATGTCCACCCCCTGAAGCATTAATGCGCGTACTTCAGACCCGAACCTGACATCTTTGGCATACCAACGCTGCACCTGGTAAGACTGCTGCAACTTACGGAGGGCAAGGGATCTCACAGTACTTGGTACCCTGTACATCTGAAATATAATTTTGGTGAGTAAACTTTCCACTATATTGTAAAAAGTATGAGTACCGTTAAACAAGAATATTCCAAATTCCAACTGACGTTTTGTTAAATTTGATTATTGCAAGGATAAGTTGATTATTCATGTTAGAGGTAGGTCAATATATTCCAATATAACCTCAAATCTATATGAATGAAAATCAAAAAAGAACAAGTGTACATGATCGTTTCTTAGAAGAGTTAAAAAATTAATGAAGCAAATATATCACTCAGTAGTAGGTTCAATTACAATTGTGCATAATATTGAGAAGCACATGGCGATGAACATGCAGACGAACGACCATTACGATAAAAATTAAAACGAAAATAATTCTTCAGAAAACCATAATGAACTAAAACATCATATAAGGTGTAAAATACTTCAGCTTACCTTTATCTGTTATTATAAATTGAGAGTATATTCAAATTTTTCAGAAAAGGTGCCGGCAACTACAAGATTATACACCGTGTGCCTGTGAAGTTACTGACGGTGACGGATTCCGGCGAATCCGGATCTTCCGATCTTCGTATTTTCTAGAAATAGACAGAGTGCGACGTATGAGAAATCACGTGTGATAGAAAGAAAAGGAAAACCTTTCATGAACGATGGCGTAACAAGGGCAAGAGAGGTTATCAAAAGTACTAATCATGAAGACCAGATGGCTCTGTGGAAAAAGCGCCAATTTCAAAATTATACTTAAAAGCTATTAAAACAATAGTGCTTCACAAATAATCTATTTTAACAATAATTTAAACTATTCAATTCATAACAATAGAATAATCCTAGAAGTCTGTTACTCTTCCCTTCCTTTCCCAATCACCATATCTGGTTGGTTCAGGACCTCTAGGGCCGCCTATTTCACCCGTTTCCGGATTTGTGTTGTTTGGAAAAGGTGGCAAAGGTTCCTTTTCTGCATAAGGATGATCAGCTAGTTCATCTAGTTTTCCGATTGGAGTCTTCTCTCTCAACTTCTTCCTGAATTCTTGTATCCTGGGACTCACTTTTTCGTCTGATGAGAGTCTTATCATTGCTTCTGTAATAACCATTGATTGTTAAAGAGTATTGTGAAATATTTAATAGCTCAATTTACCATTCACTGCTGGTGTGGTGGAAAACGCTGAAGGCTTTGAATTTCGAAGCAAATACATTAAAATACTCATTTTTGTAAAATTCAATTTTAATTATTTTAGGACACTAAAGTCAGTTGTCATCTGTTGTAGAGATGGGTGTTACTACTTGTAAACATATGAATCTTTATTATGAATGAATATGTGAATATTTCCAGTCGGATGATGTAATCAAGGTTGCCTGGAGTCCTGCAGAGTTGTCTCTGCATGTGTGTACTAGTTGATTTTTCGAAAAAACGATACAGTATGGTAATAAATGTTGGGTTGTCATTTATTGAGCTATTTGACTTGAAGGAATCGTATATAAGTATACAAATACTTTCCAATTACGAAATTGGAAAGTATTTTATTATACATAATCCTCAACCGAAGTGCTTAAATAGAGATGAAAATAAGATAAGACTCTCACAAATCTCATTTTCCTCTCAGAGTTATTCATGAATTTCACATCTAGCTACATTGGACAAAGCTTTTAGATTAATCTTGGATTATCTCAATAGAAAATCCAAGGTTTGATATTTCGAGCTGATTAGAAGCTATTCTCCTTACACATGAGCAATACAAATACAAGCATGTCATCAACAGTACATAAAATTTTATTTACATTGAAAATACAATAGGTTTGTAACAAAAAGAGATCCAAAAGCAACAACTCATAATACTGTATTTCAAAAAAAAATAGTCGGTAATAAAAAAACACTGTACCTGAAAAAGTATATCAATAATAATTGCACAGTGAGAATAAGTATAGAATATGAGTAACAGTACTACAATATATCTGTATAAATAATAAATACAGGCGTATATATCAAAAAAATCTTACAGTTCAAGTATATGCTGTGCTTTACTCGTTTAAAAACACCCAATGATGAAAATCTGCATAGGTTTGGGGTGTGGGTTACATGTTAGTTGCTTGTATATTTATTTGACATAAATGCTACAATACCAACTCAACACAATATCATAAGTATGTTAATTATTTGTTAATAGAGATGTTCATAATATAAAAATGATAGAATCACAAACTTGTATCTAAGAAATGTCTTTTAAGTTTTTCCTTGCGTGATTTCAAAATGAGTTTTCATGTCAAGGAAGATCTGCGATCCAGTTCATAGAGTTTTTAGTATATTCTGAACACGAGGATTAATATTTTACTCTAGCTATTTCTAATCATATAAAAATTGAGTGTATGTCTTAAGCTTTGGAATATATGATTTGAACAACAAAATAGCACCTTATTGAAGTTTCACAAACAAATATGAAATTCCAAAACTATTTGAGAATCATGTCAGTCCAGGAGGTCTCATACCATTTTGAAAAGTATGTTCTTAACCACACAACGAGTTGGTGATCTATTTCTCCACAAATACATCATTTGTTTTTATGTAATCTATTGTTTGAACAAGAGCCAACTATATAAATAGTGGTAGAAAATTATCAGCTGGATATGAACACATTATTTGTAAAAGAAATGTTGCTGAACTAATGTAATTGAAACAACAATTCAAATCACCTTATATGAATATTTTACTAAATTTATTTTTGGGGAAATCAGCTAAAAGTCCATTGGGGTCTCTTGCACCATTTATGCAACATCCAAACAATTATCAGAATGCACGCAATTTCTATGTTAAGATCTTAAACAGCTTAAATTATTCATATTTTTAGTAATGTATACGAATTTAAGTTAAATTGTGTGATGTAGCATAAACCAGAGTGATTATTGAAGTTCGATATAATTACTTGATGATAATACTGACACAGTGCAATATTGTTGCCAACAAGTAACTCACATGATTTCATTGAAAGTACAATGAATGTTCAATATTCTATAAATATAAAAATATAAATCTGTCATATTCCTAGACTTCTGCAACCTACTTTCGTTGCCTCCACGCCATCATATCTGTCTTGATGTCATCCCTAGACAATTGTTTGCCCTGGGCCAGTCTTTCTGCGTACTCAGATACAATGGGGTCCATTTGACATGAACTCATAGCTACCACTTCATCTTCCTTGAGATAGTATGCGACAAATTTAAGTTCTTCTACATTGCCGGAGTAAATGATTTCATCGTAGCGACCATGACCTGCATATCTGTGAAAATAAAACAGATGAATCGCGCATGTGTATCACACAAACATACATCTCAACAGGTTGTGAAGTGGTTTTACTATGCGAAGTAGTGAAGAATGCGATACAGGCTTATTCAATTTTATTTCATGAATTAAATGTGCGTTACTGAATTTGAAGCGGCTTTAATCAAACTCAACCACCGACTTAGTAACGAATAAATATGTGGAATATATTCACGCTTAATAATCATCTATAATACCAATACGGAAATGAATGTTCGTGATCAGGACCGTCAAAAATAAGGGGCCTAGAAATATGCCATTTCTTATTTCGCAGGTCTTCAGTGAGCTTTTTAGGACTCGGTTTCCATGTTCTCTCGACGGGCCCTGATTATCACTCCACCGGCGGCCTGTTCGTAACGAATGAAACTGTTTTGCTAATACACGTCGATCTAAACTCCGAGCAACAACATTATGAAACATATAAGGAATCGGTCAAAATCTAAAAATAAAATAACACGATTTTTACGGCAACTGACCTTACAGATTTTCCAAACAACACTGTCCAAAAGAAAGGCACTGTCTGTAGTTCCTTCTGTTTGCCCAAGATATTGAGAGCAGCGATCTTGCCATGATAATGTGCGAGACTGAAAGTTGTAATTTAAAATTATTATCAATATAAGAGTATAAATAAAACAGTTATTACTATTATTATCTAAATTTAAAATAGATATTCCGAATTCAATTGTTATCATTCTATCACGGATATAATCTTCTTTAGCACCAGACAACCAATATGATTAAAATTACAAAATATATTTTTTCATTTTGCAGTTTGAAAAAGGGTGCCGTGGGCAGCCGAAAAATTGGTTAAGATATTTCAGCCAATATTATGTAACTTCAATTAGTGGATATGATAAACTAACAGTCAGCTTTCAAATATCACTACTCACTGATTAATGTTGAGTTCAATTCAAATAGTACATAAAATTAGTAATAATTTGTATGTATGAGAAAAGATATATCATAACATAATCATTTTTTTCAGGTTTGGTTATTTATAAAATTATCCTTCTCAATCTATCTGACTCAGTTTTAATGATATCGTTTTTTATCCATATAAAAATGAATCGATTTTTTTTTTAATATCATCATCTTCTACTTACATACCTTAGAATCCGCGAGAAAACAAGTCTGAATACTAATGTGCCTGAATACACTAAAAGATTTGAAGTCTGTTGTAAAAGCATAGGCCTAAATAAAATGTTATAGAAGTTCGAAGGCAAAACATGAGCACAAGAATTGTATGAAAACAGTGTTACCAACCCAAAATGTCCAATAGATGCTTTTTCATTATGTCTACACCAAACTGGTGCATAGGCAATATCACCTCCAACAAACACATTGTCATTGTTGGTTTGTAAGTACTGATTTACTTCTATGGTACCATCGTTGCGTATCTGTAGGCCTGAGTCTTTGAGGAAGCCTGTGTTGAACGTACTGCCCACGCCCATGATCACCATATCAGCCTTAATTGTGGTACCTGCATTACAAAATTAATCGTTGATAACTGAATCACCAAATACACTGCAAACTGTTGGAGTGTTTATTCAGAAAAATTATGATTTACTTTATGGAGAAATAATATAATTTCATTATATAATAGATTGTACATGGTCTAATTAAATACGAATATATAATTTCTCTATAATGTAAATGTGGAGATATGTCATCATGTAAATATTTTATTTAGGATGGAATAAAAAAAATGATATAGGTAATTTAAGACTCTTGAACAAACTCAAGTTTGACTCTCAATTCAATGTAATACGTGAACGTCATCTCAGAGTAAGAGTAGTATCAACTCAATTAGCTAAAACTGTTACCTAAACAGTTTCCAACAACAAACATAATGCGTATTAGAATTATTTTTGAAGAATCAGCTACGACTAGCATAAACAGATATTCCAATAAAATTATTGTATGATGAAATTAGTAGTGGTGCACATCAGATTCGATTCCTTTTGCAATCCGGATGGGATCCGGATTTGATCCGAACGTTTAAACATGCACAATCTGGATCCTGATAAATCCAGATATAATGTTCATATCTGCGATCCGGTTCCAAGATCCGAAATATCGATCAAAGATGCGAGATCCTGATACGGATCCACTAAAATACTTTATTAGATATTGATTGTAATAAATTATTTTCTGAGCGTATGACATTGTTTACATTTGAATACTTAAATAAAAAACTAGGAATAACGTCACGACTATTCCGATTTATTAGACTAGAACCAACGCAATGACACACAAATAACAGATGCTTATTTCAACGCTCGATGATGTGCCGCGCGCATATTGCATGTTTAAAATTGGTCGAGTCCGGAACATATTTCTCTCCTCACATTATCCGGCGCGAATAAGCATCATAAATAAATTTATTCAGAATCCTATATCACTGATTTTTTTCATTTCCTTGGATATATGGGAGAAAGTTAATGATCTCAGCATAGCAAATCTTTAAACTACTAACCATCATTCAACTCTACCTCCTTAACATTCCTACAATCATCACCAATAATCTTTTTCATTCCACTGTTAACGGCAAAATGAACTCCTTTCTCTTCAAAAACTTTTTTGAATGCAGCTCCAATGTCTGGTCCTAGTGAAGCCTTGAATGGCACGTCTTCTCGAATGACGACTGTCACTTTCCTCACTTTACTTGACAGAAAACTGGCTGCTTCCATTGCAATGAAGCTACTGCCAAGAATCGCGACTTCTTTTTGATCGGAGAGCTGAGACTGAGTATACCTTCAAAAATTGAGCAATTATTAGCTGTTGTCATGAATTTGTCATAATGACCCAATTATTATTAGCAAAAAATAGTGTTTACCTATAAATTCCAACATAAGTCAACCATGGTATCGCTATGTAGAACGAAATCTATTAATTATTTATATTATATATAAGTACTACTGCAAGAGGGAAACGAATACAAAAAATTTGTAATCGACGTTATTCGTTATTAAAAATTCTCCAGTTATCTAGACCGACTTTCGATAACCAAATGTATTTGGTTCGAATCCGATTGACTCTACAGCTGCTTCAGAACCCAAATACTAACAATATGTCCCTAGTTCCGGTCAGAGAGTGGTTTAAAATGCGGATGAAGGATAGTATCACAGAATGTCTCATATTGGCATTTAAAAATATTTAATAAACGAGTGTATATATTTTAAGTGCTTCAAGTGCTTTAAACAGCAGATTACTGTCAAAGATGAGAATTATTTAGAAGCAATAAGAGCACAATATTTGTTGTTCCAAATATCAGATAGAAATTCAAACTTCAATTAAAGGTTTCAGATACACAATGGTAGTGAGTTGGTTATGGATTATCAAGCCATAAACAAAAAAACAACAATTGAATAACATAGTATACTTACACTGCATCATCATATTCTCTTAAGACAATGACATTTTTTAGATCGGCACCAGGAATGTTCAGTTTTCTAGGCTTAGCACCTGTAGCTATATATAGTTTGTCATAGTTCAAACCACATCCACTGCTAAGAGAAACTTTTCTATTTTCAATGTCCACTCCTATGGCTGTAGTATTTGTTAGTACCTTGATATCATGTTTTTGATAAAATTGAGTATCTCGAAACTGAAGTTTCTCAATGGGAATATCCATAGCTTTTGTAATTTTTATCTAAAAGGTTTGAAAGTAACATTATTACAAATTGTACATAAAATAAATTTGCATATGGTTCAGAATATTGCTAGTGAAAAAAGCAGGCTACAGTCAATTGGATAATTTGAAAACAATCATGAAATGTAACCTGGTGTAAATGATGATTTTCCTCAGTCATATTGTATCGCCATAAGTACTACAATTTCAAGAGAAACAATCAAGGTAATTACCTTGCAATTGCATTAAGGCAGTTTATTACATCACAAATCAAATAAACATTAATAATATCTAAATTTTTAGCAGTACAACTCCAAATCATGGTATACCTATTTTATCTCATTTCAGTCATAACTCATTCACTATCTCATGTAATACATTTAAGTCACTTACTCTATCATATGGAAGGTATTTCTCAGCACACACCAAAGTAATATGTCCAGCAAACCCCTCTTGTCTCAGTGTCTCAACACAAACCGCACTTGAGGGTCCTCCACCAATCACAACTATATGTCGATTATCAGTCTTACACTGTGTCACCATGTCTTTTATCCTTTTGTTAGATTCCAATTCAGATTTTCTGGCACGTACTTTTACATTGTTGTCTTCAATAGTAACCTGTACAAAAAAAAATCATTGATACAATCAGGAAACAGGACAAATGAAAACTAATTGATCATTTTTACTTTGTTAATCAAATTACACAATTAAAAACTAAGCAATGGAAGATTTTCGTGTAGTAAGTACAAAATCATACACATTCAAATATCATTTAATAATGTAAACATGTAAGCAATGAATGAAAAATGGTAACTATAATAGTTCCAAAAAGGTTTGTATACATCTTAACTAAAAATAGACAAAATCAAAATTTTTAAAATCTCTTAAGGTAATAAATTTGCTAATGCTTAATCTTTTTAAGCATAATTTCTGTTATTTGCTTCTAGTCATAGTAAATAAAACAGTGGAATACCTCACTGTTGAGGTTGAAGGAATAAATGTTGGAATCTCCAAATATTATACCTTCACCATGGATGTGAATGATTCAAGATAGGGTTTTATTTACCACATATCCAGCATTTATACACTAAATGTTTTACAAAACCTCCAACTCTAATTCAATTTGAAGGATGTAACATGTAACTTCTCAGGTTATCATAAATTTGTTTGCTATACAAATGGTCATGTTGATTTGGTTTGAGCAGCCCATACAATCCACCTCCCTTCATTTACATCAATTCACTCACTTGATAGCAGGGTAGAGAGTCTAGTCCTGGAAAGTCTTCAATATCACCTGTGGTAATGTTAAAACATGCTCCATGCCACTGGCATCTTAGTCTACCATCTCCCACAGCACTGCTAACCAGAGGGGCGCCATAATGAGTACATTTCGTTCCTAAGGCACTTATCTTACCATTTTGTTTTATTAGTAAAATCTTTTTTTCATCAAGGTCAAACGTTTTAGGCTCATTTTCATTCAAGTCTGTAACTTTGCACACCACATCTTCCACAAAGCTTTCTGGTTGAGTAGCAAAAGCTGAAATATTATAAAATGCTTTAATGAAGTCATTTGCAATACTCAAAAATGTAAACATCATGCAACATGTGATGTTATATGAAAATAGAAACTAATGAAGAGTAAATGGAGAACACATACATGAACACATTTTCTGAGCTTCCTAAATCGATAAAACTGTGTATGCGTGATGCGATCTAGAGGTAGTCCGAGTTCTCAGGTCGCTGACGTTTCAAACTGCACTCATTAAAATTGGGTTTCCGATTCAAAATTAAAAGTAAACACAAGGAAAAACCGCCTTCAAGGATGTCAGGTGAACCGTACAATTGACCTACTTCAAAACATGTAAAAACCGCCTACCGGCATATTACACATCCACATGCCTACTTACCGGTTTGCCACCAACAACGTATTTTCTTTTATATGTATATGACCACCAACGGTACACAGGTGGTACACAGTACACACCCCAACAGTACTTACGTTTATTTATTTGAAGTGTTGAGGAAGAACAACCCATGGTTATATATATTTTTAGGAAATACCCGAGCACGTTCGGTGTATTTCTAGTGAGAAGGTGCGGCGTACTACAGCGCTTACTTGGCACAAAGCTTTCTAACAGACACAGGCCTTGCCCCAGGGATTTCCTAAACATTTCATTGAAATCTAAAATAAATTGTAGAGGCAATTTTTATCTGATGTTTGGCTTTCAAGGACGTTCACTGAACAAAATTGCGGTTAGATAAACTGTATTCTATAGGCGTGAAACATCGTCACAGGGGAATAGAATTGTTTTACTTTCTTGAATGCATTAGTAATTAAAAATATATAGAAGCATTATGCCATTAATCCGAATTTCAGAGAGAATAGTTAATATTGGTATCCATGTTTTTGGCGTATCATTTGAAGATAGTAAAATATATTCCATATTAGTATGTTTATGCGAATGAAGTATAGTAGGATTAGACAGCTATGCTCATTGGTGTAGCATATAGATATTCTTAAAGGCTCAAACCATTTGACAGTGACAGTGTGACGATGATTCAAATGTAAATGAGAATGCATCATGAAAGAGAGTTTTATTTGTGAAACTGGAATTTTTTATCTGTATGATGGAAGAGTTTCACTAAGAGCATCTACAATCTACATGAGTATATATATATATCACTTATTCGAAAACATCAGAGAAGTTAGGTGTTTTTTGAACTCGCCATTTCTTTCTTATGGATTTATTGCATCAAACGTGATTTTTTCCTGTTACAGTTCGTAATTCCTTGATATTAGTACGAATATCAACTGATATATACACCATTTTTTCAAAAACATTAGCATTAAATGTCTCAAATACATCAGTTATCCTGGATCACAAATCACCTCAGCTTTTGCTCACCAAATAAAATGTACTGACTCTTATTTCATGTTGAATGCATCTAATCTGCTTTACGTGCATTCCACAATATTGATAAAATTTATATCTTATTAGGGTATAGATAAAAATAAAAGGTTCAACTGCAATTCGTCTTTATTTTTAACCTATTTACAAACAAAAACTTTACAAACAATTATCACCTGCATTAAATGCTCAATAAATAGATAGAAGTATTTCACAACTGGTTTAATTTGTGCTTATCATCTAAAACGTCACCGCCCGCGTACTTCTCGATGTAATGCAACAATTCAAAAAACACTTCTACCATGATAAGAACTATAATCATCCATTCGAGTCTGATGTGATGCTTGTCACTGAGATGATCAGAGAGGAGCTCAATCAGGGCTACACAGTGATTAATCTTCTCATTCATCACCTGAAAAATGAAGAATACATTGAAAAACTTTTGAATGCACTAATAAATATGCTTATTGATGGTCAATTACAAACAGATACCATTAATCTGTCTAACACAGACGAATACGTTTCTATGAAACTGTGACAGTGAAAATTCATTTCAGTCAAGCGTCTTCAAACGTTGAACGGGAATTATTCACAAACGTTAGGGTACGAATTGTATAGGGTATAATGGCAATATTCAGTCTGTGATCATTCGTGATTAATGGTTACGAATATCAAACGCAAAAGCATAATAAATCGGTAATCAAGGACTAACAAATATAAGACAACAGTGCACTAATGCGATTAGAGTTGTACTATTAATACTTCAATATGGCTTTTATCACTATTTTTGATATAAAGCTTACAATAATTGAATTGGCATTAATCAATAGACACTTGTGTAGATGTTCTGATAATTTTTTCTTTCCTCCATTAAAATTGGTGCAGTGGATACAACACAAATTATGCAGTGACAAAAGCCAAAAGACTGACAGAGAGACCAATCGAAATGAGTGGCATGTATTTACGCGATGTCCTTGTATCATTAGTCAGCAGAATGTATAATCTTAAATTAGAAAATTTTGGCGTACATAAAAACGTAAAAACGGGTGTTCGTTCAGAATAAGCAAAATACTGAAAGTTTACATCCAGACAATATGAAATGTACTAGAAAATCGTTCAATTCCTGATCAAGGAACTGCGTCTCGTTGAATGGCGAGCTTTAGTCAAGACTGCACACATTTAATGTCACAAGAAATTTTCAAAACTCACTTTTGTTCTCTTCCCAATACAGAAATATGAACAAACTTGTCCATACAACACTTCAAGCTCTTCCTTCTCCCAATAAAAATCTGGCGTGTCCAGCACGTCTGAACTCAGATTCAAATAGTGCCTTAAAGCAAAAAGTTCACCATGTTTCATAAGTACTTCCTGCCTAGTCATCTTAATTTTGTTCCCCCTGCAAGAAAATTAGTTTCTTTAGTCACGGTTCCCGCGGTTTTCATATACTGTCAGCAACCACCTCAAAGAATTGCTCATAGATATAACGGTCGTTTAATATCAAAACATTTTTTTATAAGAAACACAATAGTTCAAACCAACACAATGCACAATAAAAGAGACGCCGCTGAAGGAGCCTCACATATGTTAGTACCTTCAGAGGAAGATTAAGGGATAGGACTAGTGTTCACAGTTGGGCCACCAAAGGATAATAATAATAAAAGATTTTCATTTTAATAATCCTCGGCGAAGTCCAGTAGTAGCAACTTATGTAAGTTCAACTAGCATCACATATTGGCAAGATAGTTTAAAAAATGTCATCAATGGAAATTCATATATTGAATTTTTTTATTTGGTAATGTGCTATTTCCAAAATACTGAAATAAAAATATCATACCTCTTAAGATCATCTGTTACAAACTCTATCTCATCAATGTACTTTTCCAACGAATATTCCCATATCCCCAATTTAACTGACAACATCATAGCATTTGAGAATGTATACTTATCCAATGTCAAGTCTTTATTGAGAGCTAGTACAAAATTACCATCTTTATCCAAACAACTACTCTTCCTGCAAATCAAAAGTCATGTTAGTGAGAAAATATTTATATTATGTCATACTCACGTTTCATCTGTGTGATATTTGTATTTCATAACTTCACTTTCATTCTGAACAAGCCTTTCTGAATAACTGTCCTCTTCAAATAGCCTAAGAAAGGTGAGAATATTACTACTTTCTAGGTCAGTAATGTTCCATAGTACTACACTACCTACAAATAAATATATACTACAGATATGTATATGCATAATCAGGACCGGATTGATCATTAGGCAAAATTTGTATGAAATTCTTAAATAACAATATTATTGCTTTATTGTGATCATGTCAACTAATGGGATACCTCATACATATAGAACCATAAAGATTAAATTTTAATTAACGAAGTCACATCTCATTTCTATTTCCTGCCTCATCATGAGACCTGAAGTAACCATGTTTTTGCAATATCACATAAGACATTGAAATAACAGAATACCTTGAGTTGATAATCTCCCTATTTTTTTGCAGATATATCATAGATGTGATGCATTCTAACAGCCCTCTAAACCATTTCCGCGAGAGCGATCCGGAACATAGTTTTTTAGGCCCGCCCCTCTCCTCGTATATTGTGTATATACTTAAAAAAACATAAGTCGTAAAAATGGAACTAGGGTCGGCGTTTTTTTGCATGATTGGTGTTTATTTAATGTATTCTAACATCCCACGAAGTTTTTTTGCTCAACGGGATCCGGAACATATATTCGATTACCCGCTGTGGCACAAAAAAAAATCGCATTTCAGCAGCCTAACTGCCACTTGCGTTAGCAGGTACGAAACAATATAGAGCTTGTTTCAATACGAAAATAAATTATTGGATCATTGTTATGAAATTTTCCACCCATCAATATGGCTTTACAATAATAAATAGTAACTGGACGAGTATTTCATTAGCAGCCTAAGATTATTTCTCCGAGAGAGGTACCGGATGTAGCTACCTGGTACGGGTGGTGGATGTTGTTATGTAAAATTGCAATAAATTGTAATGGAATTTGTAACATCCCATAGGTAATACTCAGGTAGTTAAGTGCAGATTGAAAAAATGAATATGAATGAATGGTTTGTAGCTGTTGCTTTCGGGTCGTTGTAATTGCGAGCTGTGTAGTCAATTCACTAGTTAAGTTTGGTGTTGTGTTCGTATTCATATTGATATTTTATGAATATACGTATAACTGTAGCATATATTATAGTTGAGAGTGGCAAGTGTACGGGTTGAATAATCAGCAACAATGTCTGTAAATGAATATCGTGAAAAAGTGAGTATAGCACATGCGATTTGCGCAATTGTGAAATCGGTGGATGAGGTGAATTTTCATGAGAAAGGTCCAACATCTCTATATGGCAGTATAAGTCATTTTTTGGTATTATAAACTATTACCAATATATATATATATATATATATATATATATATATATATATATATATATATATATGTCAATAGTTTCTGTCTGTCTGTTTGTCGCCAGTCATGCCATCGTTTGATAATGGAATATCAGTGAATCGACTGCAGAAAACAACAGGATAAGTTTCCAACATTACTTACAAAAACGTTCATATTTTGCTTTTAGACTTTTTTATGGTCCTGATCCAGAACCATTTTTTACCAGGGTCAACAATTGGTGATTAGAGGTAGGGGGAGTGGTAAATTTCAATGATTAACTTCTTTATTCCTACCTGTAATGAGATGAAATACGAAAACCTCAGTTACTCATTTCTGTGAAGTGTTCGGATGTTTCTGTAGAACGTCATATACTGTCAAAATCGCCACATACGAAACACTTCAGATTTTCGTTTTGACCAATTGTTTTACCATAGTGATGCAAATTTAGGATTGGTCGCAGTCCGTCTTGTTGGACGAAGGACGCTTTCGTTTTCACGTAAACTATTCACCTTCAAAGCTGCCTCAATGTTTTAAAAATTTGAAGTATGTCTCTGATTACTGCTCTATCCCTTAACTAGTATTAGGTTAGCATATAACTTTGAGATCAGTCGTAATCCTTCCACACATGGTACGGTATTGGAACAACTCGAACAAAAATTCATTTTTCATGTCCTTGGCCGTTTTTTTCCAGATAATGATTTGCGGGACATAGCAAATAAATTAGAATAGAGAATGTCTTTCGTGCTAAAAAACTATGTTCCGGATCGCGCTCGCGGAAATGGTTTAGAGGGCTGTTAGAATGCATCACATCTATGATATATCTGCAAAAAAATAGGGGCCCTAACTCGATTTTCAAAAATGACAGGTGATTGAGCGAATTCTGATCGAAATCGAGATAAGTATGTTCCGGATCCCGTTGAGCAAAACGGCTTTGTGGGATGTTAAACACCATTCATGCAAAAAAACGCCGACCCTAATTCCATTTTTACAACTTATGATTTTTTAAGTATATACAATATGTGAGGTGAGGGGGGGCCTAAAAAATTATGTTCCGGATCCCGCTCGCGGAAATGGTTTAGAGGGCAGTTAGAATGCATTAGATCTGTGATATATCTGCAAAAAAATAGGGGCCCTAACTCGATTTTAAAAAATGACCTGTGTTGGAATGATCATTCAAACAGTAAAATCGAAGAGGTTTTATTTTTAGGGGGGTTGGGAGCAAGGTAGCGCGATGACACTTTCAGGAGTTGTAAAGTGTAGTTTTGTCATGTGATTAAGCTGAAAACCGCATTCCTCTAACGTCATTTTCGGAAAATATAATTTTTTTCTTATACCCCTCACCTTTGGAGGATTTTTTTGGGGGAGGGCAGATAGACCTTCCCAACACCTAAGAAACCATTAAACAGACGATCTTACGTAAAAACCCCGTCGTTTTACATCCATTGGAAGCACAATTATATTGATGAAGGTGGTAATGACAAATTTCGCGCACTGCTGCCTTTTCACGTTTTCGATCGAGCGCCAACGATCGGAACTTCAGCCGCATGTCAGAGGCACATGACCAGATATGTGTCAGTTAAATTTGCCTAGTTCAATAAACTCTACATCCATATATCGATTTTTGAGTAAAGGAATATTTTGTAAAAAATACATACCTTCTTTGAAAAAAAATATTTCTCTAGGTTCCTTTCCCACTCTGTACTTTGCAACAGCATGTACAACTTCTGTATTATTCTCTATAGTCTTAGGTTCATACAAATCCTGCTCATTCAGACCCTTTAGTAAACTGTTCAAATTATATTCCTCAGCTGTCGAATAAGCTACTACATTGTAAATGCCTGGTATTCGTTCTTCCTCTTCAATATTTTTTTTCTTGCGTACAGGCCTCTTTTTAATCTGTATGGACGATATTGTATCATGTGTGCTCAAGTTTCTAAAAATTTCAGACGGTTTCCTGAAACCTAGTTCAGCATTTTTTGTGTAGTGTTTTATGTTGGACACTCCGAGAAACTGATTCGTTGAAAAATTTCTGTATATTTGGAAAAATTCCACTTGCTTTCGAGTTGACTTGAAAATGCAGCTAAATTGTTTAAATGCTGACATGATCACCACAAAAATTAAAAATCACAAGCATTAGGGCGAAAGGTAGAATTATCTTAGGTTAGGAAGACTACCGGACTGTCAAAAACATACATTGACAATTACGCATTTAACCTACTGATTGCAGTTTGCAGTATCAAAATTTGAGTAATTTCACCTATGATGACGTTTCCTGATACTTATTTTGTAGGTTAGGAAAATGGGATAGAAACAAGAAACAAGCAATAATAATTACTTGTTTGTTGATTTTTCACCCAATTTCGATTGAAGTAAAAATGAATACGTTAGGTCTTAGTATGATAATGAAAATGGGATGTTTTTGTACCAGAGAAACTGTTAATATAAATGGTGTGAAATACATTGTGAAAGAAAGACTTGGTGAAGGGTAATGTTTTGATAAACAGATGTTAAGAGTGGAATCAGATTATAATTTTTCAGAGGGTTTTCCTGTGTAGATTTAGTAGAAAACAGTTCAACGAGGAAAAAATATGCTTTAAAAAGAATCATTTGTCATAGTCTTGATGATCAGAAGATGGCAATGCAGGAAATTAATTACTATAAAAAGTTACGCCATCCAAATATAATTGAATTAATAGACTCTACGTTTAAAGGCAAGTATATTCATTGTAAAAACATATTTTCAACAATCGGAATGAAATCTGCTAAAAGGTTACTTACTTTCCTACTTTATACTTATTTATGATCAGAAAGTGAGAAGTACAATCAGCAGGTTCTTTATATCATTGCTATTCAGGAACACAGCTTCAACTTATCTACTAAAAGTTAGCTTATGACCTTAGCTGCATTGTAATCCTAGTGAAAATAGATGTCTTTGAAAGGATAAGGAGGAAGTCGGATTATAACTTAGTTAGGCCACATCATAGGTGTAACTAAGTTAGGTCTCTCATAAGGAAGTTTATAGATTCATAAATCACTAAACTGTAGTTGGGAGTGACCAGTGTTTGAAATATCAACATAAAAGGATTTAAAAAAAGTGCAAATAACAAAAATATTATTGATAAATATTTTCAGGTTCCGCCGACATTGTAGTTCATGCAACTTCAGAAGCATATTTAGTACTGCCCTATTATAAAAGAGGGACCTTACATGACTATTTAACTTTAAGGTCATTCAGCAAACATCATTTAGAGGTTAAGGATATAATTAGAATGTTTTTGGAAATATGTCAGGCAATTAAATTCCTGCATGACTTTACTCCAGATCCAATAGCACATCGAGATTTGAAAACTGCCAATGTTTGTCTTACTGAACAAGGAGATCCTATTCTGATGGATTTAGGTATGCTAACATATAATTATATAAATGTACTTCACTTCACCTAAGATCTGTGCTAAATAATACATATTGATATCAGCTTGAATGCTTCCCAATTTGTTCTGAAATGGTGCTAGTGAATCTATCTTGTGTAAGGATAATTTTAATAACAATAGGATAATAAAAATGTGTGTTTTGAACTTCTTTATAATTATTGAATTTAATGTATATTTTTCATACTATCAATAGAAATTACTGGCGTATGTATATCGTGATACTACTTTTGCTATATAAACCAACATTCATCTCCAAGCGTTGTGCATGGTGGCGCTGCCCATTGGCGTCGGACGAAGTCAGTTTTAAAACTTGTATTGCCTTGAAGCGATTATAAATACCCCTCACACCATCTGTCGATCAAGTGTGAACTGCATGTCTATAGAAGGTCTTCTATAGAACACTGTTATTTTCGTCAGGTTACAAAGATTAATTACTATTCCAGGTTCTTGTGCTCCAGCAAAGGTTCAAGTTTGTGGAGCTCAAGATGCACAGAGGTTGCAAGATATAGCTGCAGAGCGATGTTCTATGACATATAGGGCACCTGAGCTGTTCAATGTAGAAAGTTATTGTGTGATAGATCAACGTACTGACATTTGGGTAAATATAGCTTATTTCAGTTATGTTGATAAAGTAATAGTCTAATAACTATTAATTATTTTTCAATTTTTTGTCTTAGAAAGGTCATAAACTAAATTTTATTGTACACAGAAATTAATATAAAAAGCATAAAACTGCATGTCTACACTTGTTTTCGTTGTATTTTGTAAATATTTTGTTTATCATTTTCAGAGTTTGGGTTGTGTTCTGTATGCAATGATGTACTTCAAGTCTCCATATGATATAGTTTACGAAAGAGGGGACTCTGTAAATCTGGCTGTAATATCTGGTACAGTGCACTTTCCGGAGGAAACCCCATTTAATGAGGTAATTTTATTTTGATTGAGGCAATTGATCGTTCTTGAAGCACATCTATCCATGTAAAAATTAAAAATGATGTTGAACCTGCAAGTCATGTTTAAGAGGTTGTCATGTCATAGTAAAATGGCTGAAAGTAGCTACAATACATATTATTTGGACTATCTTGTTTAGTAAAATTAAGTGTCATCGGATTAAAATCTCCATGAAATATTCAGTCATTCATACTCTGATGCTTTTTGAGGTCCTAGTGTTATTTTTTTTTAAGTCCTTCACCAAACACATAATTTGATTGCAGTACTAGACACAATCATGTTCAAAGTTGATCCTTGTAATACAAAATACATGTGTATGGCTAGATGGATGCTTCAAATAATATACAGGGAGGGTCTATTGGATAACATTGTTATCTGTTATTTTTTGCAGAATTCTTGCATGTCAAATCCAAAATTTTCAGCTATATTGAACTTTGTTAAGACAAATCATTCAATCGATGTGTATATGATACATATATTAATTCGTAAAAAACTAAATGTAACACATGAATTAGAAACAGAAATCCAATTATCACTGCATTATTTTGCTATTGAGTTGCTTGCAGTACTATGTAATAACAAAAAGGCATCGCCTTACAATAATTTTACACGTTATAAAACTTAACGGTTCATATTAGAAGAATGCTGTAATTGCAAAAGGTATCTATTTCAATTAGACATTTTTATTTTTAAATCATTTATTGCAGTAATTGTTTGTTTCATTACTGATATTACATTAGACAAAAGCCCTTTACTATTGCCCTTCCGAAAATTTAATTTATATTGAAGATGTTAAAATGAATTTACTATTTTTCAGGATATACACAGTTTAGTTCGTTTTATGCTGGAAGTAAATCCCAATGAAAGACCTTTCATCGATAAGGTTATAGAAAGAACTCAAGAATATAGAAACAAACTAGAAACTGTAGTTTAATGATGAACTAATACATTCTCTGCTAGGCGAATTACTTCTCAAATTTCGTTGTAAGCAACTAAAGCTGTGATGTAACATTTGTATAACTTTTTTTTAATTTGTTTAGTATATTTTGATTAACTGAACTGAAAACTATAATTTTATTGCACAAAATGCCTTAAAACCTGTACAAAATATTGTTTTTATTACACATTTTTGACTGTATACATTGTACTGTTAGGCGTAAAAATAGTGTTTCAGAATGATACATAGCTAATCAATACAATATTGTGTGAATATTTTATATTTGTAGGAGCTGAAAGTAAAAATAAAAGTGCTATTCGATATTTCTACAGATCTTTGTATACCAACTACCATTCATTGATGTACTTGGCTTTTAAAGATTTTTGTGTTATTTTGCTTCCAGTTCAAAATTCACATAACACGTCAAAGGTTACTACTGTTGTATGGGAAACATGTAATTCTCTAATAGGTTATTTGATGTTTCCTGTTATACTTCCTTGACTGTGATGGTTCTTTCTTCTTGAATTTTGGAGTGCTTGGACGACTTGTTGCTAAGGAATTGTATCTGGAATAGATAGATAGTAGTATATAACGACTACTAATAAGTTGAATCTATTCAATTGTAATAGGAATTTTTTCTTCTTAATGAGGCAATAACAATGTATTATCGAAATCCTAGGAGAATAACGACTCCTAATTCCATCTTTCAATATCAGCAATGGTGATCTGAACATGTATATATTTTTTTATGTACTTACATCTAGAATGATCTGAGTCAAAAGAATCGTCACTAAACGACGACTGAATGGAATTTTTGATGTGTCCTAATTCTTGGAGAATGTCATCTTTACATCTTCTCTTTTCCTCTGATATTTAACCCGCATTTTTTGACATGATTCCACACAACTACACAAACAACAATTATATATCATATACAAAACAACGCGCCGTTTTTCAAGTGCGACAGACACAGTTTACTCGGTAGGTTCGAATAACAAAGTGGGAAATGCTGAGTGGTACCGGTAGTTATGAGTCAACGATTACTACAATGTGTAATTACCGAGGAAAAATCCATAGAGAGGCGGTGGAGTCATCAGTGGTTCACAAATAAAAACATTTTGAAATTTAGTTTTGTCTTTACTGATAATCTGTATGCATTTTAAACCTAGCAGAATATGCGCCCATTAACTTTTAAGGAAGAAATGTGAAAGTCCCATCGTAACATTCTCAGTCCATAGCTAATAGAAACATTCCAATCATTTATGTATTTTACAACAAATGTGTGCAACATTCCAACAATTATGTAGGGTTATTAAACATGTATAGAAACTATAACGTGTTTTGACAACGCTAACTAAAATTTGAGATCTCCCCTCCACACAAAGAGGGTAAACAAAATGAAACCTAGTTTGAGCTTTTTTATGGTTGACGATAACCACACACTGCAAGGATTTTCAAAAATGCAGATTTTTCATCCTTGTCATAGTAGTAACGGAGTGTTATTATTTCATAAAAATCCGAATAGTACTTTCAGTTAGAAGGGGTCGTCAAGGATTACCGGGCAGATATACATACCTCGGACAGAAATGAGTGACATCGTTGTTCGTTATGTACGTGACAATAAAAAAACAAAATATCACTAAATTCATGTTTGGCGCGATTACAATAATTCCCCGCCTGTTATTGGCGAGATAGTAAAATCTTTTTCAGTAAGATGCTAGCTCATTTTAGCCAATCTAATTCTTCGACTCTATACAGTCAGTGATACAATGTAATCATAATAATGTGGAGTACCAACCATATTACCTTTTTGCTGTATGTTTCACGTACCATTTCTTATTCCCGTGGCTAAGGTATAAATGGAATTATCTCGAGCCTTTTATAGCTGCTACTAAAAAGTTCATAACATCAAATGGAATAATTTGCTACATCTATTTTGTGTATTTCATTTATGGTTAATATACAGTACACTGTTTGGATAGAAAATAAAAAATAAATCTTTATTCACATATAAATATTCAACACATCTTTGCTTATAGAATACACTCATTTAATTTATCAGAAAAATAAAAATATTTATACTATACAATCAAGTTTACCTTGAGATTACTTATATAACATTACACCAATAGATTTATAAAATTTTATTTAGAAATTTTCTCTTAATTGGCAATCTGTACTTCATAAGAATACTGAGCACCATAATTATAATGTCGAGTGTCTAGATAACATATCTATTTTTATGTATGAGGATTCAAGTTCACAATGACAGGTAGAAGCACAAGTCTACATGTAGTTCCCCGAACTGAACAAAAAAAAACACGAATAACTTTCCGCCTTAAAAGTGTAGCTCATAAAACATGAAAACTAAATTAACAAGAGAACAAATAACGGATCCGGATCTATGACCCGTATTTCGGATCTGGATCTCAGATATGAACATTATATCCGGATTGATCGGGGTACGGATTGTGCATTTTGAAAAATACAATAATTCGGAACAAATCCGGATCTGATCCGAATTGAAAAAGGATCTGATGTGCACCACTAATATATATTACGTAAACTTATGTAATTTTGGAGCTATCAAGTCAATGAATTGATGAAGGTGACAAATTATCACTTCACATACCCATATTTTGTAAAATGTACGGATTTAATATGTAGCATATAAGTTTGAGAGTAGCTAGGTAACTTTTCTTGAGAAAGAAATTGGAATATCGATTCTAGACAACGCAACGCGACAAACAATACTTCTTGTGACTTGTATGCCTTCAAACTCATCTCGAACAGAGTTATACAGATTGGAAATTATTCACAGCAACTGAGTATGGAGGTATACATGTCATAACGAGTTGTTTGTCAACTTGTCTAGGAAAGATATTCAAATGTTTGGTTGAGTTTCTGAAAAAGACACCAGACTTTCATATCAAAACTGGAGTTGACTTTTTATATAATTACCCGAAAATTAATGCATTTTATAAGAGTTTACAAAATAATCTAGAGAATACAGAATGAACTAATGATAAACTCGCATTCTCAATATAAATGATAAATATGTCATCTAGTTACTACAAACTATCGCGATAGAGAACTCGTCCATTAGCAGTCACACCCTTTTTCATAAAAAAATTATCTACAATGGTTTATCAATTATACAGTGACCTGATACTAAAAATATATGTTATTTCTGAACTACGTAGGATTATTTAAGAATATCAAATGATTAGATTTTTTATGGAAGTGCTGTTTTTCAGTTGATGGATTATTCGGCTTTTTCATTGTCCCCATAGAATTTCGGCTGAAAAAAAATACCAAATTAGTACATCTTTAAAATACAATATCAAACTCACTAGCAAATTTTTCAAACGCCACATTAGAAGAGAGTCAACGGCCAAGAGTAGTCAGGTTGAATTAGGAAAAATAAATTCGGGCTCGATAGAATTAGGGATAATTTTATGACGACACTGTCCAGCAGTCGACACAGATGATGCAGATAATCTTTGAATCATAAATATGTTCATTACAACAAACAACCAACTGGACGTTGACGATATACATTTCCATTATAGCGTTATCTATATCAGGTCGGGAATCCAAACAATTTTATGATTTAAAATGTGGATGAATTGAGTTAGCAAACTATTTAAATTCTGTAACCTAGCCACAGTTTGAACTACTACATGCCAGGGTTCAATCACACCACACCAATCGCTGGATAAGCAGATATGTGTTTGCGCTATCTGTTAATTTAAGCAAGAAGTATTATTTTCAAGGAGGATAGTCAACTTAACCCATAAACATCTTCGCAATTATTCTCAATATAATATGACAATTATTTACATCAGTGCTCCGTTTGAAGTGCAAATTTGGATTAACTGGTGCGTTATTGATCCAATCAGGATTTGGTTAATTTAAGCAAAAAATAACAACAGCTAGCACTGTAAAGTCTCCGTCTGCCATTACCAAGCAACAGTGCTCAAAAAGAGGATAAAATGCGGACCCAGGAGCGCGAACTATGGCCCCCTACAACCACTGAATTGTGTAAAAAGTGAAAAAAAAGTTCATTTTATACCGCAAGGCTTCTTAAAAATTTGCCTTCTGCAGGTATACTTCAAGAGAAAGTACATTATATACCAGGCACCCCTAAGAACTTGAAATTCCAAACCACATAATTCATTTCAAGAAAAAAAGGTTCTCTCCATATTCAAGGCCCCCCCCTTCCTCATTTTTTCGGGCCTGCATACCATATAGGAGGGGTGGGTTGAAGAATTTTGTTTTGTATTTGGTATATGGCGAAAAATAATGCAAGGGAAAAACATAATGAAATATAGAATATGTTTAACAATTCGTGCTATATCGTATACCGGCCAAGCAGCATGATTGTAGAAAAATTACAAGATATTAACTAGCAAAAGGTAAAAACCAGAAAATAAAGCCAACTTACAACGTTTCAACAAGTATAACCAAGACAGTGACTCCGAAACTATATTTGGAATAAAGTACTGGTTACAAATATGAAAAGTATCAAATCCATGCAATTTACAAAACTTGAAAGGCAAGTATAATGATAGTAATAATGTTATGTAATATATATTTGAAGTAAGAAATTACCAAAGAATAGAATCATGTGTCGC
Source organism: Bruchidius siliquastri (assembly GCA_949316355.1). Taxonomy (NCBI): domain Eukaryota; kingdom Metazoa; phylum Arthropoda; class Insecta; order Coleoptera; family Chrysomelidae; genus Bruchidius; species Bruchidius siliquastri. Next base: position 1,247,239 of record OX438533.1, on the reverse strand, counting down.
ACTTCTAAAAGGTTCGTAACACTGTGTAACAAGTTATATAGATAGATAGTTTTTATAGATATTTATTGATTTTTTTTTGTTATGCCCTCAAATTATTCAGGTATGTGGTTTACACAACGTCAGTATTCCATAATCATATGAGGTTTTCAACTCAACTCAAATAATTGGATTAAAAAATAAATCATTTTATATTTGTACCTGTATTTTCAACGTGTATTAAGTTTTTCTGTTAATGTAATTTTGAATATTGAACAATTATTATGCTTGATAATACTGAATCAAAATGGAATTCATAGCTTCATTGTTTGTAGCTGGATTTGAGAATATAGAATTTTGATTAGTTATTTTGAGCATGTGATGATAATATAAGAAAGTTGAAATGCATATGGAGTATTCTAAATTATAACTCCACTAACTATAAGGTATCTAATAACTGAATTTTGCGGCGCAAAATTTATTTTAATTCAAATGTACTTAATACCAAACAACAAAAATAAACTTACCAAATCATGAGTTTCCAGTTGAGTTCTATTGGTTTCCTCATCATCATCAGAATCCTCTTCACCTGATGAGTCTGCATTTATGCCTATGATAGATTTATAAATCAAAACCAGAATTAAACATATTTTATTACAACCTAATAATACCAAAAATAATTTCCTTCCTCTATCTACATACAAACTATAAAGTGCTTCTCAATATTCACATAGAACAACAAATTCTTCATCTACAAATTAGGAAGAAGTAGTAAAGTGATAATTGTTTGTTTCCAAAATATAATCATATTTAATTTTGTATCTGATTGTAAATATCATGTAACTTGATACTGGCTTCAATTCCATATCTGAGGTATAGAAATTATTAAGCACTTTATATCCATATGTCAGCTGTGAGTGCAGTTTCTATGTGTGGAGATATGTTTACCAGAAAACTCCATTCCTAAATTTCAATGCAATAATTAAAGATTCAGGATTTGGTTCATTTTTTTCAAATACGACTAAATTTAGTTATTGCACTTGTACTTATTTGGTTTTTATATGTTTTTATTCTGCATTTTATACGATCATTGACGGACGTAACTGGTAACATTCAAATTTGCATTTTGGAGAAGGCTATAATCTGTATAGGAAAAGTTTAGGATAAACATATGTATGAATAACCTTATAAATTGAAAAACTTATTTTGAACAGAAGTGCTTATAATAAAATTTATTATTAAACCATTTACAATATAAACTAAGACTTGTATATATAATGAAAAAGATGTTTGTTTACCCTTTTGTGTAGATTCAAGACTGGAATTGTGATTTTTCTGTGATGCTGCTATGAGGACATTGTAACAGTGCAAACAGACTCTCAAAGGCTTCGAACTCTGGCTAGGTAGAAGGAAACGTTTGTTCGAGCATGGACCACAAACGACGGCTCCGCATTTACGGCAGTGATGCTAGAATACATATTTTTATCACTTGAACTGATGAAATGAGTTATAGCTACTTTACTGTTTAACAAAAATATATAATTATATGAAATGCAAAATTTGTTGGCTAATAACTTTTGAATCGCATCCCGCGGTTGTTTGTAACATACAACCCGTATCCCTCTGTAACTAAAAACTACATAAAGCGACTAAACTGTCAGTCAATTCCAAAACAATGTGTCATGGAAAAAATTCAATTCATAATAACCAATGTAATTGTAATATCACGATAAATTTTCAGTATTTGGTACTTGACAAAGACGGTAGTTTTAGTCGAAACATTACTACAGTTTATTCTTTTGGAATAATCAATAATTATTGAAAAAATATATTTTCTAGGTATCAAAAAATATCTTTCTATAATATCGGAAAATTATGTTAAAATCATAAATTATACTTTTATAGATAACCTCACGCAAAGACAATTAGCCTATCGCGCATTATAAGTGCTGCGAAAGGATGTATGTTCAATCACATTGACATTAAAACGATGTAGATTGTAACCATCGGAAAACAAAGTCCCCAGTAGCTCATTCCACACGCCGAGGTTCTCCAAAAGAACGACTTTTGAAATAGGCGCCCGTTGAGCTCCTCTAGCCTTTGCTGTACTGGCACTTCTTGTTGTTATTATATGAGACAGCTCGGTAGAACTTTTGCCATAATAAAATCCATCAATTATAACATTCACTCACTCTTCTGTTGATCAATGTAAACTGTGTTTTTTTACAGTGCATACAAATTGACGCTTCTCCGTCTGGTACCCAAACAGCAGCATGTTCTGCAACTGCCTTTTTACCACCTGTACACGAAAAGAAAGAAAATTATAATACAAAATTTTAATGTGAGGGAAATGAAATATCTTATACATCCCCATTCAATTGTAATACAATGGTATATGATTTGTAATTCAGAAATTTTGCATATACCTGCTGGTAGCAACCATAATGACTGCGTAATGTAAAGGTTAAAACAATTTTGTACAATGTATGGGTGATAATGGCATAAGTGGGTTGATAGTTACCATATAAGTTTAGGAATAAATGATAAACCTTATATCTTGTATAATGTCAAAGTTTCCAAAATTTTATATTTTTCTAATATATCCATAATTTCTAGAACCTACTTCAAGTGAACCAACAATTCTTAAATCCGACCAAATCGTTCAATAAACTGAAATCATTGCACGAGGATTATTGGGATCAAAGCTCATCTCCCAGCTCCAATTATTATCAATGTTGAAACATATCAGTCACAGTTACTGCTAGGCGCAAAACAAAATACATTTTCATGCAAAGTTTCCTTTGATTTCTAGATGCCATCTTCATCAACATAATATAAATTGCAACATATTTACTTTTCCGAGTTTTATGAAATAAGAACATCCACATTCTACCTGAAAAATGAGACCTTTAAGGATTGATTAACTTGTGACTTACTTTTTCTGAGAAGATCATCAATGCATTTATTGATATGTGCCATCCATTCGGATTTTTCTACAGCAGTAGCTGCATACACTGCAAATGATTTTGAAGCTGTTTTTATCAGCCAACCATTTTTGTATTCTGTAACAAAAAAAGTTAAATTAAATTAAAACACAGAAAGCCAAAATTGTCGGGCTTAGAGATCAGGTCAAGTTCACTATATTGTTTTCATTGCTTAAATTAAATCCAAAATCCATTTAATCCCATTATGTTACATTAATCACATCTCAAAATATCCTATAACCTGAGACCAATTAGATCATCATACCTTGATCAAGGGATAATTTTTATGCACTTGGCTGCACACATTGCAATATCAGACATCTCAATTTGATAAAGAGTCAATATAATTAATTTTCATTTGGATAATTTACAATTCTAAAATAATCTAACAACAATAATAGCAATGAGTGTTGCTGATTTACTAATAAATTTGATGATACATTAACACTAACAAAATTACAATTATAATTTGATGAATATAAACTATTGATTAATTGGCATTCTTGATAATAAATCAAGTTCAACAAAGTGATTATGCACTTTGTCACTATGATTATTATGCAGATATTTTTCATTAGGAGAACACAGTAACAAGACAAAAAATAATATAACATAACAAAGTATTTGCTAAATATAAAACTGTAGTGCCAGAACCTATTTTGGAATACAATTACACATTTCAGTACACAAGGTACAGAACATACTGAAAAAAAATTATAATTTTCTATGCAATTACTGTTTTGATGTTACATGAAGCAACATCCAGCACAATAAATATAATTATACTTACGATTGTCATCATCTAAACTTTCCAATTTGACTTCTTCTAATGGAATGATATGTTGTTTATTATATTTTTTCTTGTTGATTATAATGTTACCATACACTAAAATATCATTGAACAGAAAGAACTGCCGCGTTTTCGGTTTTTTCCTGCACATTTTGGTTAGCACTCCTTCTCCAACTAGTACTCTGCCAGGCACTCCCAAGGGCTGTAGGAGGAAAAAAATTTAAATCCAAACTGATACACACTCCTTGCAAAATGTCCCTACTGAAAACATTTGATTTGATTTGGATTCTTTTTACTTTTGACTAGACTCCATAATCAAACACTGACATTGACATTTTCTCATGGATTAAACTTCTCAATAAGGCAAAAAGCCTCTCATGCTACAGAAATGCTGAGAGAGATGAATGGTTATTCACATTGACCTTAAAATGCTGTAAATTGTATCCACCTGCCACAAGGTTCATAATCTTCAAAATAATGAATCTAAAGAGGCTCTTCCAAGGCATTTAAGATTGACCTGGTGAGAATGCCCTCTATTTCTGATGACTTTTGGTATTATGTGAGATAGCTCAGTCAAATATTTAATATAGTAGAATCTATAGAAAAATACTTAAAAGTAAAGCTACTGTATAGGTAACTATGGTTTTGAGTTGGATTTCTAAACTGTGACTGAACAATTCTATTAAAAAAATGCAGATTTTCATTTACCTGTCCAGAACTACCAAAGCAGCTCTCTACCATCGCTATCCTTCTGGCATTAGCCTCGCTGTTTACTACAACAGACATTTTTATGGGTTACACTACTATATGGACTTCAACACTGATGTTACTTGTTATATTTCAGTGCACTCAAGTGGAAGGTGGGACTAGAAAACTTATTATACATTCATTTGCTATTGCAAAAAGTAAAAGTGACTAGTTGTAGATTTAGATTATTATTAGACCGTAAAGAAGCACTGCTACATACGAACGGTAAATCGTATAAGTATAATATGGGAAGTTCTCGTTTCAAGCCTTCTAGTCCTACTAAGCGATTCAAATATACTGCAATAATAGTATAAGAAATTCATTTACCCAATTTATCAACCATTTCTACACAAAAAATATTTTAATTATCAAAAAAAAGTAAGAGAAACTCCACAATTTTTTTTCTTGTCAAACGTCAACATAAAAGATGACACATCCATAACCATATCTCAACCCAACACCCAACATGTTGCCAAATTTCAGATTGAGGATTGAGGTGTCAAATTTCCAAAGACCTAGAAAGGAGATTGGCGATACGGCCGTAGATTGGACAGGATGCAGCCATATTCAAGGGTATAGTGGAGTGAAGTTATGAAATGTTAGATAATTTTGAGAAATTGACGCAATACGCGTCACCAAAAGGATTTCATTATGAAACCTCTTATTCAAAAAAATACAAAATATTATCTTAATAATTGATAACATCAAATCGTGTGAAATTTGAACAACTCCAAACATTCGTATACTGGAACAATATTCACATTTAAAATATGGTGATATTTCTCGTATCTCACCTATATGTTTCATAATGACACGTAAGATTTGAAGATTATTTACTTATGCGTCTTTGAGTTACCGTTTTCTCACTTTTGATTTCAATGATTTGTCATTTGTCAGTTTGACACTTCGAATCAATTGAATTTAACCTTAAATCGTTTTAACCTGTTTGGGTACTTTTGTATGAGAAAAATAAAACTTTCTTTATAAATAAAGATTTATATATTTTGTGGACATTTCTCTGATCAAACGTAGTGAACATTTGTAATAATTTGAACAGAATCATGGGAACAACAAAGCCTCTTTTCAGAGATATAAATGCTGATGATCCTGATCCTGAGACTACTGAGATCGAGTCACTTTGTATGAACTGCCATCAAACTGTAAGGGTTTTAGGCGTACTTAGTTCTTATCATAGTTTGCAGATGTAATGTGCTTCATTATTTTTAGGGAATGACAAGGTTGCTCTTAACAAAGATCCCCTTTTACAAGGAGATTGTAGTGATGTCATTTGTCTGTGATCACTGTGGCTATCACAATAACGAGATTCAGTCTGGGGCTCCGGTTGCTGATAAGGGGATACGGCTAACTTTGCATGTACAGTCAAATAGAGATTTGAATAGAACAGTGGTTAAAAGTGATTATACAAACATCAAAATTCTAGAATTAGAATTTGAGATACCTTCAAAAAGTCAAAAAGGAGGTAAGTATATCATTTTAGCATAATATACAGACTTGAACACATGCATAGAATGTAACTTTCAAATTACTTGTAGAGACATGTTTAAAAATATATTTGGCTATGAATAAAATATGCGGCTGAAGTACGGATCGTTGGCGCTCGATCGAAAACGTGAAAAGGCAGCAGTGCGCGAAATTTGTCATTACCACCTTCAACAATATAATTGTGCTTCCAACGGATGTAAAACGACGGGGGTTTTACGTAATATCGTTTGTTTAATGGTTTCTCAGGTGTTGGGAAGGTCTATCTGCCCTCCCCCAAAAAAATCCTCCAAAGGTGAGGGGTATAAGAAAAAAATTATATTTTCCGAAAATGACGTTAGAGGAATGCGGTTTTCAGCTTAATCATATGACAAAACTACACTTAACAACTCCTGAAAGTGTCATCGCGCTACCTTGCTCCCAACCCCCCTAAAAATAAAACCTCTTCGATTTTACTGTTTGAATGATCATTCCAACACAGGTCATTTTTGAAAATCGAGTTAGGGCCCCTATTTTTTGCAGATATATCATAGATGTGATGCATTCTAACAGCCGTCTAAACCATTTCCGCGAGCGAGATCCGGAACATAGTTTTTTAGGCCCCCCGCCTCCTCACATATTGTATATACGTAAAAAATCATTAGTCGTAAAAATGGAATTCGGGTCATCGTTTTTTTTCATGAATAGTGTTTATTTAATGTATTCTAAAATCCCACAAAGCCGTTTTGCTCAACTGGATCCGGAACATACTTATCTCGATTTTGATCAAAATTCGCTCGATCACCTGTCATTTTTGAAAATCGAGTTAGGGCCCCTATTTTTTTGCAGATATATCATAGATGTGATGCATTCTAACAGTCCTCTAAACCATTTATGCGAGCGAGATCCGGAACATAGTTTTTTAGCCCCACTCCCCTCTCCTTATATAGTGTATATACTTAAAAAATCATAAGTCGTAAAACTGGAATTAGGGTCGTCGTTTTTTTGCATGAAAGGTGTTTATTTAATGTATTCTAACATCCCACGAAGTTGTTTTGCTTAACGGGATCCGGAACATACTTATTTCGATTTTGATCAAAATTCGCTCGATCACCTGTCATTTTTGAAAATCGAGTTAGGGCCCCTATTTTTTTGCAGATATATCATAGATGTGATGCATTCTAACAGTCCTCTAAACCATATCTGCGAGCGAGATCCGGAACATAGTTTTTTAGCCCCACTCCCCTCTCCTTATATAGTGTATATACTTGAAAAATCATAAGTCGTAAAAATGGAATTCGGGTCATCGTTTTTTTTCATGAATAGTGTGTATTTAATGTATTCTAACATCCCACAAAGCCGTTTTGCTCAACGGGATCCGGAACATATAGTCGATGACCCGCTGTGGCACCAAAAAAAAAATCGCATTTCAGCAGCCTGCCTGCCACTTGCGTTAGCAAGTACGGAAACAATATAGAGCTTGTTCCAATACGAAAATAAATTATTGGATCATTGTGATGAAATTTTCCACCCATCAATATGGCTTTACAATAATAAATAGTAACTGTACGAGTATTTCATTAGCAAACTTAAGATTATTTCTCCGAGAGAGGTACCGGATGTAGCTACCTGGTACGGGTGGTGGATGTTGTTATGTAAAATTGCAGTAAATTGTAATGGAATTTGTAACATCCCATAGGTAATACTCAGATAGTTAAGTGCAGATTGAAAAAATGAATAATCAGTTTTGGTTTGTAGCAGTTGCTTTCGGGTCGTTGTAATTGCGAGCTGTGTAGTAAATTCACTAGTTAAGTTTGGTGTTGTGTTCGTATTCATATTGATATTTTATAAATATACGTATAACTGTAGCATATATTATAGTTGTGAGAGGCAAGTGTACGAGTTGAATAATCAGTAACAATGTCTGTAAATGAATATCGTGAAAAAGTGAGTATAGCACATGCGATTTGCACAATTGTGAAATCGGTGGATGGGGTGAATTTTCATGAGAAAGGTCCAACATCTCTATATGTATATATATGTAATAGTTTCTTATGCTCGATAAGATGATGTGCGGACGGTATGTTAATAGTTTCTGTCTGTCTGTTTGTCGCCAGTGATGCCATCGTTTGATAATGGAATATCAGTGAATCGACGGTAGAAAACAACAGGATAAGTTTCCAACGTTACATACAAAAACGTTCATATTTTGCCTTTAGACTTTTTTATGGTCCTGATCCAGAACCATTTTTTACCAGGGTCAACAATTGGTGATTAGAGGTTGGGGGAGTGGCAAATTTCAATGATTAACTTCTTTATTCCTACCTGTAATGAGATGAAATACGAAAACCTCAGTTACTCATTTCTGTGAAGTGTTCGGATATTTCTGTAGAACGTCATATATTGTTAAAATCGCCACATACGAAACACTTCAGATTTTCGTTAAGACAAATTGTTTTACCATAGTGATGCAAATTTAGGATTGCTCGCAGTCCGTCTTATTGATTTTCATGATAGAGTCGCTCAAATGATTGCTGCTACATTTATTAGCAGTCCAAGCTCGAGGCTAGTTTTAAGATGAAGTGAGATCATATTGCTTAGAAAAAATATTCACTGAGGCTTCAATTTTTTTTCAATTTAGTACCATTCATAATGTATAATATTCATAATAATCTTTATTTATTAATATAATATTCTTATCATTGTTACTTGACATAGACATCTAATGAATAGTTATTCACATAGGAGATTTTCATCTTTCCACTTTCTTACATAATCTTTTATTTCTATTTATATGATAGTATAATTCTAGAAATATCAACAGTTGAAGGTATCATAAGTAGAAGCATAATGGCACTACAACAAGATCAACCTGTCAGAAAAATACAACATCCAGAGGCAGCAGAAAAAATTGATGAGTTTGTTAAAAAACTAGAGCAATTAAAGAATGGTGAAATGCCTTTCACATTGGTATGTCTGCAGATTATTTTTATACTCTCTTAGGATGAAAATATGCATTCTAGTACTCTTCTTCTAGATACTCAAAAGTCTAGGAACAAATGGCAGTGACTGGTCTTATTTGCAAAATATCTGTTGAAAAGCTTTGCATGGATGTTTTACAAGTTGTTAAATGTTCTTCAGAGTTTTCATATTATTGTTATACACTGAAATTTAACATTCCACGAGCTTATTTTGCACTTTTTCAACCCTCCGCCCTCTCAATTCTAGAAGTTGATTGACAAGTCCCAACTTGTTCGAATTTGTCACATACTATCCCAATGAATAAGATCAGCGATCAGCAATCAGTTTTATTTGGGGCCCAATTCTTAAATTAATATATCTTTCATGGTTAGTTTTTAGTTTGTACACTAGAGCCGTAATAAGTAACTGTGGCGCCCAGGACAAATTTTGTAATTTCCTTTCCCATCTTATGGGAAATTCATCCAATAAAAAAAATCTCTTACCTGAGACCATTTCGCACAAACATAACATTCAACATAAATACCTGTGCATCATTTGAGAATTTTCAAAATAACCCTCTTCTAAATTCAGTTTGTGAAAATATATGTTGCTGAACAACTAGATAATTATTTATTTATTTATTTATTTCATTACACGGGCAGGAGCCCATTTTATATACAATATAAATAGTTAATTTACTTAAATACTATTATAATAACATGCATGCATTAGGTAACAAACTTTTTATATTTTATCGCAAGGTCATTGAAGATATAACAGGAAACAGCTTTATAGAGAATCCAAATGCTCCAAAAGTAGATGAAAACTGTAAAGTCCAGTATTTTGTTAGGAACAAGGATCAAGATCATGAATTGGGATTGTACACCAAAGAAGAAGTAGGTGCAGACGAACCTATACAGGACTCAATCCTTCATCCTTTGCCTGAAGGAAAGTTCACGCTGGAAGATCTGGGAGGAGAAGTATTGCATTTTGCTACAAACTGTCCAAACTGTCATTCTCCATGTGAAACAAATATGAAGATGACAAGTATCCTTTAATTTTTTGTATCTGAAACAGTATAAATATATTTTTTTGTAATGATAGTTCTTTGGAAGGCAATTGAAGATCATAAAAAAACATATTATTTTCAGTGGTTTATATCATGCTGGGCTGACAGATAATCCAGTGATTGCCAACTGTAGTTTTTCCATGATCGGCTCGCTGCCACCATCCATAAGGATGATGATATAGTGATATATCAGGATTGTTTAACACCAAATGAAGATAAAATTTTCATTACATTGCATTCCGAAAATGAACGTTTTTGAGTGCTTCTGGCAAACTGTGGAAAATCAAAGTTCTTCATTTGAGTTGTAAGATTATTTGTAAAAAATTAAGTTTTTAAATGATTAAGTTAACCAGAGTGATTTAATACTCTACAGTAATTATATCTCCATTCTGTATTACAAAGGGTAATCCTCATTGGGATTTTTTTCTATTTCACCTTGTAGAATAATCAACAAATGAACAAATTTATTTTGAAGAAGGGATAGGATTTGCATTTAGTAGATAATGTGTGGGTAAAGCATAATATCTATTTGAGGTCATCTCTCCACAAAACATTATTTATCCAGAAAAAAATATGTTGGTATCATTCCCTTATCTTTCATATTAGATATTCCCCACTTTAAGGAAGTAGTCATAATGGCAACAAACTGTGATACTTGTGGTCACAGAACAAATGAGGTAAAATCTGGCAGTGGTATTGAGCCGAAAGGATTGAAGATTGAAGTCAAAGTTAGAAGTAGAGATGATTTTTCCAGAGATGTTTTGAAGGTATTTATATGTATCCTGTGTTATAAACAATAATACTTTTGTGATGTCGAATTTATAAAAAATATCCTATAAAATTCTATATAAATGAGGAAGTGTAATTAGAAATGGTTTGAGGATGAATGCATATTTTTCTTGTCTCACAAGTACATTTAATTATGGTCAAAATTTTATAGATTTCAGGCTGTCTGAAAAACACAAACAATTTTGTAATTTTCGTCACAGTACCCCCCACCACCAAACGTTAACAGATATTTGACTAAATTAATTATATACAATTTCACAAATAAATCTCGTTCTCTTACATTGACGCGTTTTGGTTTATATTTAAATCATCGTCAGACGATGTTTTAAATACACAATCATTTAATCTGCATAATGGAAGAGTTTCCTACCTACCTTCTGTAATCTATATAATTAATATTATTTCCCAAAAATAGGCAAGGTTTCCGAAAATAAGATTATATGTACGTGTACACCACCAAAATCCTTGTCACTCATTTGGACTAGTGTGTGCATGCTTGTCGTTCTTAAAATCTAGAAGTTCGTGATATTATGGTAATGGATTAAATATATACCTCAAAGTATACAAAAATGGAGTATTTATTTTTTCCTCTGTATTCTCGAGTTGTCGAGGATTTCATAAAGTCAGAAGGAATAAAATATTTTTGTGGCTACAAAAACGTTTTACTTTCAATATCAATTTTTCATTAATACAATATTTCTCATGTATAGGAATTAAATCATTGAATTATCCAATTTGCAGTCTGAAACCTGTTCATTGAGCATTCCAGAGCTAGAATTAGAAGTAGGTCCACATGCTCTAGGTGGAAGATTCACAACTGTTGAAGGCCTCATCCAAGCAGTCAAAGAACAGCTGTTAGATACCAAATGTTCTCATTACATGTTTGGTGATTCTGTGGAGCCACAGATGAAAGAACAGTATAAAGAGTTCACAGAAAAATTTGATAAAATATTGGATGGTAAAATGCCAGTCACTATAGTACTTGACGATCCTGCTGGAAATAGTTATATACAGGCAAGTTTTTTATGAAAAATTCTATTCCAGTTCCTTGAGTTGACATTTGATTGAGAAGGGGGTGTTATCAATCCCCAAGTTTTGATATTTCCAGGAAAAAAAAAGAGGCTTCTGAAAAATAAAACGTTATGAACTTAACAAAACATAAATGAACATTTTAAATACAAATCAAGATTTATTAAATGGAGGTAAAAATCATCATCATACCATACTGCTAAATTTATCTTGCTTGCGACCCTCACTTTGTTTTACTTGCAGTGAGAAAAAAATAGCAGTTCTTCTGCAATTACTAGCAGTACAGCAATTACTAGAGGGCGTATCCTCACCAGGTCGAATTTACACCGGCTCGAACAAGCCTGTTCCAAAAGTCGTTTTTTGGGAGAATCTCGGCTTAGTGGAATGAGCTATCGGGGACTTTGTTCCCCGATGGTTACAATCTAAAGCGTTTTAAGGTCAATGTGAATAGACATTTATCCTCACGCAGTGCTTATGAAGCGCGGTAGGCTATCCCCCTTTGCGTGAGGTTATCTATAAAAAAAAGTTGTTAATGCATTTGTGGTATTGTTTATAATGAGTCTATTTATCATACTTTACAGAGCATGAGAGATGATGACCAAGCAGATGAAGGCCTTAGAATTGAACATTACGAGAGATCATTTGAGCAGAATGAAGAACTAGGTTTGAATGATATGAAAACTGAAAAGTATGAAACGAGCTAGGCGGAATGCCTCATTTATAATCTATTTGTTTCCTTATATTTGTTATATAATAACGTTGCATATTTTGTAAAGTATAAAAAGATGTTCTATTATATGTTTGTATCTACTTTCGTTGCTGAGTAAGTAACTGATGTTAATGACATTTTACAATATTACGCTGCTGGTGGTTGAATGAATAGCGACAAAATAGTGATAGTGTTGAGGATATAAGTTCATTTTACCATTGTTGCGTACAAGAACCAAAACGTTCCGGTCTGGTATGTTCGAACTTGTTTGAACGTAATAATTACCCGCGGTAAATAATAAGCTTTTTATAGTACTTGTCTACTGTATAGGGAATTTAATATCGCGCAGTCATGGAGTTCATCACAGAAAAAAGTAAACGGCATTGGAGGTTGAGTGAGAATTTCTTTTAGACATTCTATGACAATAAAATAGGTTTTAAAATCTAACTTCAAAATAAAATTACTGTATGGTCGTAATAACTTGAAAATCCTTTTTGCGTCCCGCGCTAATAGGAATAGAATTGTTTTGAATGCAAAAAAATAATTTGAGAGATGACTAGGGACGTTCCGATATTTCCGATACTAGTATCCGATTTTCAGAGTATCGGTATCGATATCGCTTGCCCAATATTATCGCGGTATCTCAAGAAATGTTGGAGTATCGGTATCGGTACGATCCATACGTACGAATAGAGCAGTTCCTAGTTTAAATCGCTGTTGGTACAATTTGCATTCTTTCGCGATTTTTCCTGTGCGTTGGCGTATTTTTATTTCTTTCATTCATGTTCCTCCATTCGTATTGTTGTTCCATGCACAGAACAATACTCACGGAGTTCCATGAAGACTGTATACAGGAGAATCAATTTGATGCTTCTATGTGTCATTTCTATGCGCTAAAAAATGCGAACAGGCGAGGGCATTGCAAATACTCACTTCTGCGCAGTATTGCACTGCGCACTGTATGTAATGGACATCATTTCAAGGTGAATTAAATAATGTTTAAAAAAAACAGGGTAACCTATTTATTGAGTTTATCCTTTCACAAATGATTATTATTAATTTACCTTATGAATTTATGAATGCTTTGAGTTACATTCTGTAATAAGTTATTATTATATCAATAATTAATAACACTAAATGATTTTTTTTAACAAAACTAAAAAGTTTAATAAATAGTAAGCAATTTTATTGACGACCAACTTTGCACAAAATGATCAACAAAAATGATTATTTGTCTCGTGTCCACTTAGCGGCATCTTATGATCTGTTCAGCGATCCAAGAGTCCAAGAACAGCGCAGAAGTTGAGTATAATTTTAATTATTCAACTTTGATGAATCCATGATTTGAAGTGCGTTGCGTTTCGATACCAATCGATTCGGTAATGACGGTTTTGTTGAACTGATACGTCCTTGGGGTATATATTGAAACGTTTTTGGAAGACAATAATGCCCACCTCAATTTAATATCCCTTAAATTTGTTTTGGAAGTGATCAGATGCTTCGGAAACTGCAAAAACGACCGTCACTACTAAAAGCTATAGAGCTTTTTTGTCCTTGTCACAGTAGTAACCTAATGACAAAATTTCGCCAAAATGTGAACGGTTTTCTAAGCTATAGAAAGAAGTCTAGGATAAACGGAGAGACGACGACATTCAGACTTACGGAAATGAGTGAAGGTTCTTCGTGATGTTTCGTCATGGAAGACTAAGAACTATATCTAATTCGATTTTTTCACGATTACCATACTTTTTTAGCCTATTGCTGTAGGAAGTAAAACTAATGATGTAATCAGGTTTAAATTCACAGGATTTGTTCTTTGTAGCTTTAAAATTCCATATCAGCTATTTTCTCTATTCTGCCTATCACGATTTATTGGAAGCAATCAGTTTTCTGTTGATATTGTATCAATTTTTCGGATGTCTGGAACCAGTTTACCCGATGCTGTCACTCGCAACGTAGTTCCGTAGTTGACCTGATATTATTTTAGCCAGACGCTCTTGGTGCCTGTTCTCAAAGACACCGATTTTAACAACCAATAGTCCTATTTATAGACATTGCTTAAGGTTTCCCTTGACCATAAGAAAGCCTTACTGGAGTTAAGACTTTAAGATTCAAAGAGCGTCTAAAAATGCGACCTCAAATCAGAAACCTAATTTATAGTAAAACTACATTTTAACAAGTGATAATTTTATTATTTGTTATAATATTAAAACAAAAAACAGTATAAATCTATAAAGATTTATATATAACTGAATCTTATAGTACTCATCTTCTGCATCCAAAATTCCGCTAAATATTTCCTACAAGAATTCTTATAAAACTTGAGAACATTTTCTAAAATATTCACCAATAAAAATCACGTAAAATTTCAATCAAGTTTGAAATACTACCAAAAAAATCTCGAGCTCCATTAAAACATTTGTTCCACAGAAGTTATAATGAATCTTATTGCAACAACTTATAATTGGACTAAATTTTATATAACTTGATATTCCTGTTAGTGCATAACACCATCACACTCTTCCAAAAAACATTCCAAAAAAAATCGAATGGGAAGCAGATGTGGATTGTGTTTTACAAAAAATCAGACAAAAAAATTCCGCTCTCATAGTTTTTCTTTAGTATTATTGAGGTTTAAAATAGTTGCAATGGCTGCTATATATACCAAAACTCACATCATAGGTTAGATAGTGTTTTTGGAAGAGGTGCTATTGCAAACTTAAACTTACGTGAACAGTTAACCTATATTTTTAAAACCTCGTAAGTTTAAATTTTATGTCTGCATGTGAAACATATATTCATTTTTGGCGAATTACATTTTCTTGAATTTAAAAGATTGAGCGTTTGAAGGATGTCAGAAAATGTGTACTGTTTCTTTCTCCAAGAACATAATAAATCACATAGAAAAATGCAACAAGAGTTCCTTAAAATTATATTCTTAAATAATATGTCAATGGAAATATTCCTTAAATTAAATAATTATTTGTAATAGGTACCTAGGATCGACTAAGCTTTCTCAAACAGTGTACTTTGTAAATAAATTGCAGATAAAAGTTATTTGTAAACTGACTATACTCTGCTTCAACAACTTGTATATATTCGGAAAGATTCACAATTGAAAAAGTAATTGTGATAAAATAAATCACTGAACATTAAATCAGGGAAATTATTTTTCTAACATAAATACTCTGTTTCTATATAGCAATCTGGTTAAAATTTCATACAATGATAACTTGACTAACTAATCTTGGAAAATATTGGAAAATTTCACATGTATGTGTAATTTTCAACCTAATGTTATTAAAATTTTATGTGTCAAATTACCAATTTAGTTATGCAAGACACATGGTGGAGCAAGTCATGCATAATAAAATACAGTAAATGAGTATTAAAGCATTGAGCACGTAACAGCACTTTCAAAGCAGAGAAAGATTCGAAAATTCGCGTTCACCAAATAAATAAATTGGATTAAATTTTCTGCGAGGTGATAAAAAATTATTCCACATTGACGATGATTAAATTTTTGATTTTAAATGATTTCAAGGTAATGCGACGATTTAAATATTTTGATAGTCTTGATAAAATTTATAAAGCAATCTAAATACAGATTAAAATGGCTTGATTCGGAATAACTGAATAATAGGTTCCCGATAGAAGATATCAATCAATACAGAGGTCTAAAACCAAAATACAGATAGTTAAAATGCTACTTACAAAAATGTACATGAAACGAAACAGGTATATTTTATGTATTATAGTAACATCATTGTATGTATATATAAGGTTCTCCAATTTGTCATTCATAGAAACAGACTTTTTGAGGGAAAAATAAGTTTCTCTAATTCTTATGCCTAGTATAAATCTAAATCCTATAAATTCTCAACATTAGATGCTAATCACTAAAAGGTATGCATATCTGCGAAATTCTTAAATTATTGCACATAACTAATAATTTTGAGCGTTTTTGTTGGATAAAACTATTAAAAGCTGCTGTAGCTTAGATATTTTTCGTTGTATATGGAAATTAGTGACTAAATTATTTCCTATAAATTACATCACAAACTTAATTCAGATGAAATAGTGCTGGATAGCCTCTTTTTATAATATAAAATAATGTTTTATTTTCCATATTCATAACAATAATAGATGTTATTGATGCTCGAATTTGCGACGTACATATATCAGTATTTTACGAAAATAAGAATTATTTTCAATTATACAATTTATATGTATATATATATATATATATATATATATATATATATATATATATATATATATTTATATTGGATTTGGATCAGTATGTTTCACATAATTGCTATTGAGCAACTGTTTAACGAATTTTTTTAAACCGTTTTAGGTACTGAAGTACTTTTGTTATCAGTGAATTGAAAAACAATGGTGCCAAATTGAGTTTACTATTAATATAAAAATAAGGCTAGAAGTCTGAATCTATAAAAAATATTGAAAATAATTCGTATTTTGGTAAACCAAATTCAAACTATTTAGTCGACTCTTAATTTTCAGTCTACATATTTACTATTCACTCTGAACGCAAAATACTTCTTAAAATAAATCACTCTAGAATAATTATCTATTTAATCTGTACATCACATAACACAAAACCCCTAACATTGCCCAATAGGCGAGGGGTCCTAATAAGAGTATGTTAAATGGAAGACAAGGTGAATTTTGTTGTCTCATCATGTATCTTATCTGATATGTCCATTGGCAATTACTGATTTAAATTTTAAATAGCGATTTTTTTTGGTTTACGCACTTAATATACAATTTGAATCTCTATAACTAGAGTCGGCAACGCATTTATGCATTATAGATATATTCATAAAACACTAGTCAACTTTTGTTTCAGGAGTTTATTCAATATGATGATGAAAATATATTCATAAAATGTTAATATGGTTTCTGACTAAATATTTATGGTTCCATACACTTGATACGGAATTGACATAAGCCCAACTCTCCTTAATATCAATAATTAGTATCATGTTTCGAATGCTGCATAGCTTCACTGATGTTACGATACAATCTTTTCTTGTTTTCGACATTTTTTCGATGAATATTTTTATATAGTTATGAATACTTGTTCAGAATTTGATAACTGAAAACTTGCCGTAAAATATTTTCAACTTCAAACTATGTTTTTCAAAATTTTAGAATTATATATTCTTTTCTAAATAAACCGAATCCACAATAATGTTTTAAAAAATGCAGTGATATTGCGAACTTCGTGAGAGTGAGCACAAAAGACATTTTTATATATTCATCCGTGTTAACCTGAAAAAAACACGTTGAATAAAATAGCTGAAATAAACCATTAAACGGTTATACACTTTCTCTTATTCGGCAATATCGCAATAGAAACATTGAAGTTCTATACTATTTTCAAAACGTTTTGTCATAGTTGGCAGTCTATTCAAACGAATTGTTAAAAATATATTAAATGACCTTTCTTTGAGTGTACTCATGTTCAAAGCATAATAACAAGTTGCATATAAAATGACTTAAGGATTTGACAAGCTACTATAGGAAAAATAGGAACTTCCGTTGTTTGTCATGTTTCACAGGAATGTCGATTATTTAAATTAAAGATTAAGATAATTCGGAAGTGTTCACAAGCAGTTTGTTTCAAAAACTCTCAACACTTCATTCAAAATAGAAGCACTCCGTCTCAACGCGAAATTGTGTCGCATCATACATTAAAACTGACATGGAAGTTGTCTGTAGCAAAACTTACTCTACATAGAACTCGTACCTTGATTATCGAATTTCACTTTAATTCACAACCTCATCCTTAATTAGTAGTACCAACAATACTGAGTTGTGCGATCTAATAACTAACTCAGTTTCCATTGGTTTATTATATTTATTCAAATCTAAAGACTCTATATGAAACGACTGAATACGAATTATGCTCAAAACACAGGCAGATTAAACTAATTTAAAATCAATATATTAATCTGGAATATATTAAGCTGGAGTTGTTTCTATATAACTCTGATTTATATAACGTCTATATGAGCTATAACAATTTGATATGTGTAAATATTAATATAGTACTGCTCCTGCAAATACAATCTAATATTTTGCGTGACAGCTACGATAAAATAAATAAAGACACTTCAAAGAAATGTAGTTAATCAAACATAGTGAGTATGGCGAAACAGTAAACTTCAATGAGTACTTATACAATAAGTATTTTCAAACATCATCGAATGCTTATCGTTTTGACATTTCTTGAGGTGTCCATATTCGCTTAGTCAAGCTGTGTATTGCACCAGTATATTAACAGTACGTTGCTGCAAATTTGCACAACAAACTTACATGCATTTGGATGAATATGACTAAAGAAAATATGTTTTCTAGTGTTTTTCTCAATTCAGATGAGAATTTCGACGCAAGGATTCGGCTCTATATTCTGGCCAGTCTTCTCGGGATCAGGCCTGTGCAAACCTGCTTCCACCAGAATGGGTATAGGTTGAAACTGACGTAAGGGCCAGTCTGCCGGGAGCTGGAAAATAAATCAGAATGAATGATCAAATATTGAGACGTTCTGATTTTTCATTAATGATGATGATCCAATAAATTGCTGTTATTTAGCCAGGACCACCAGAGGTAAACGGGTTTGTAATTTTATTTTTTAAAGTCCATGCGTAATTCCAAAGCTCGTTCAAGCGCTGATACCAACTATATAGTGAGTGAGTGTTATTTAAAATATTGTGATCGTGAAAATTTCGAAGTTAAGATATTAGACGACGGGTATGAGGATTTAGGGGAAAACCTGACAAAAGTTACATGACAAATACTTACACCCAGGATCCTTTCATGAAGTGGAAGTGGGGTGTGTACCATTTGCTGCTGATAATGAGGTGTAGGAGGCCCAGAAACGTGCGGTGCTGGTGCTGGAGCCGGGTAATACCCGGTAGGAGATCCCGGAGGGCTGGGGTACGGCCAGTAAAAGATCTGCGGTGGTAGGAACTGTCGGGTGTCCACGGCCCCTGCAGGTGGCACCATCTGTACCGGAGCAAACGCCACCGTCGGTGGCGCATTTGGTGGTGGTACTGCGCCAAAGGTCGAACCAGGAGGCGGCGGTCCGAATGCCGGCGCTGCAGCCGCTGGAGGGATCAACTGGTTGCCACCTACACGAGAAACAACGCAGATATTAAAACGACTTCATTTCATCTTTTGATTAATCGCACCTCAACATCCTGGAGGAAGATCCCAAATTCACAGAATATACGTTATTTTAACAAGGCTATTTTTTCACTACTTATAGGGTAATATGTAGTTTAGAGCCTATACAAATTTGCTAACTTGAAAGCAAGACCCTGTAAGAGAAAACAGGTACAATAAAAACTTGCTAACATTACCGTATGAGCAACATTCTCAGGTGTGCTCAAGTGCAAGAGCTATCACATCTAATTCACACGTAGGTTATCGGTTCTATCTTCGGTGGAAACTATTTTTTTTTATTTTTAGTTTAAATGAACACACGATCTTTTTCAATTCAGCTTTTATCTAGAGTGGAAAACAAAATATTTAGAAAAAAGTACTGTTTTTCAAATTCGGCGACTTAGTGCTGAAGACAAGATTTCTAATTGTAAGAAAAAAAAACTGCTATATATGCTAATGAAGAATTAATAGTTTGAAATGACTATTGCGTCCATTCAAACTGAGAAAGGTACAAAAAATTAAACAAAACGTAATAGGTTCCGTCAGGGATTGAACCGGTGATCTGAAAGTGAAGCAGATAAAAGTTTGCGCTACAGGGCCGCCTGATAATGTACCTGTTTTCTCTCAAAGGGACCAGCTTTCAAGCTAGCAAGTACTCATACGCTTCTAAATACACTTTACACTATTTATGAAGATGCGAATATATTAAACATTAGTTACATGAAGGTGACGCAGATTAGGGGGTCTGGGATCTTGGACTAATCAGGGGAATACATTGTCCTACATGTTGCAATGATAAACAACCTAGAAATAACTGATTCATACTAATTTCGAGTTCTTGCATGGGATTCCCGGACGCCGTAAGAGATATGGATTATTAAGTAAAGCGGCAAATACTAATCTCAAATGTAAATCATTCCCAGACTGTTGACAAAATTGGAGAGGAAAAATTGTCATACTGACCTTTGGGATTTTTTTATTGTAAGAATTATATAGTATTTCATTTCAAGTTATCTCGTCTATTATTGATGGTGTTGCATAGAAGAAGCTATCAAAACTAAAACTGGCGTAAACCAATTCATGATTCTCAATATCAAATTACAAACAAAACGAATGTTGGAAGACTTGATGATAGACTACTCTTCAAATGAGATATGACATTTTTTTTATGGGTACTTGTAATCAAGTAATGGAATAGTCTTAAATTTCTGAGAAAATATATGAATATACTATATACGTATAATATATTATCTGAAAATTGATTGGTTCAATATAAAATTTAGTAAAATAAAAGCAGTTAATGGCATTATGGTAATAATAAAAAAGGCTTAAGATTACCAACATAAATTTTAAATAAGCATTTGAAATAGTTCACTGTGCTTACAGTTTAAAATATATGTTAATAGTTATTTTAAGGTATTCAAACGTATGTGAATTATATAGGACAAATAAAACTTTCAATCAACATTAAGATGTTCTGTTGAATTTACTTTGCTTCAGATGACTTATGAGTATCAATGATGATTGCAACCTATCACCAGAATAGGATTTTTCTGACCTAACCCAAGATGAGATGAGGCTAAATTAATATCATCTAGATGGAATCTTAACTACTGCTTGGTACAGGGGAGTAATAAGTATTTTACGTGATTACTAACAAATATCTACAATTACTACATTATAGTGAACACATACACAAAATGTTAAATCTAAGAGAGAGAAAGGAAAATATTTACTACTCCCAGATGGTGTGTTAAATTCTAAAATAATCCAGGAAACTCAGGAATGCGAAGTTCACAGCCAGTTTTTCTATATATCCGATATATGTATATTAGCCAGCTATGAACTGGCTTCTAGTTATTAGATTCACAATTTGAATGGAGAGAACCCTCAGCATAGAGTGGCTGTCATTTTACTGTCTAATAATCTTGAGATAAGAGGTTTCAGTAAGTAAATCGAGTCCTGTTTGAAATATATAAGTAAATGTCATAATAATAATAGGGGTTGGCGTATAACTGAAGCTAAAGCTTTTTCATGTATAGAATATCCATCAAATTTAGCCTAGGTAGGGTTATACTCAATGGTGTTGAAAAAAATACCTAAAATTTATTATTGTTGTTTTGATATTTGTGGTTCTGACACTTTTTATAAATCAGATAAGTTACCACCTTAATTTCCTATACCTATTGATGATTTCTATAACAAGAGAAGATCTTTAAAAATCGAATAATACGTTGTCTTCCATATCCACCAATATATTATGGAGCTGTCAACAGTTCAATACTCCAATCAATATCATAAATCAACAAATTTGAGAAATTGTTCACGATTTTCCTGGATCAAAAAGCAATAAAGTCAAATAAAGACTCACCACAACAGTGTAGCGCACAGATTTTAACCATTCCACCCATACATTGGCTGCCAGCAGAGACACCACGTACGACTCCATATCCCAGGATTTAAACCAAATAAGTCAACTATAGCCCTTTTATGGATTCGTACTTTGCTCAATTTTATCCATTCAATTTCATGCACACAAATAGCGATATAATGGAAGTTTAAAACCAGCCTATGATCTATAAAGTTTCTCGCGAATTTTATAATAATAACCTCAAGCTAACTCCAACAACTTGTGTGAATAAATAATAGCAGTAGTCGTCACTTCTGTTTGTCAGTCTGATGCTCAATTTGTCTTACTAAGCCGTTTTCCTAATGTTTTAGGAGTTATTACAACATTCTACCAGTTGTATATACGCTTTTAAAAAAATTAGCTCACGCGGAAAAGGTAATAATAAGAAAAATAGGTTTTTCAGTTTTTTCATGGGCCTCGGAATAACAAAATGACACAAAAATATATTATTCCCATTATTGATTTCAAATACATTGCAGACTTTACTTGCTGAAAATATCTCATTATTAAGATACAACTATGCAATTAATATGTGAAACCTTGTATATAAATTCTACAATTTCATCTTAATGATTTTCAAGTTCTTAAAACGCGCAAACCAAGTGTTTTTAGATTTTTTCAATTTATCGTTAGGAATCTCAAGTATATTAATATTGTACGCACAGATATAAGCTATATTGTATGATATTTGCTTTCATGAAAATATAATGTTTGCGCCGAATAGAGGAAGTTTAGTTGATCATAAGTAGGTACATAATAAAATTTGAACGACAAAAACGTCAACAGACCCATGAACAGTTCAAGTTAATTGAATCCATTGTTCTGATGACACACAGTTATTTACAATTTTTTTGGTAACGCCTCTTAAATCTCTAAAAATATACGATTATTTTCTTTACCTGACACACAAGTTTAGTATGAGAAAAAAAAATAAAAGGAAAATTTGAAAGTTTCATCAAAACTCGATTAATGAGTAATAAAAATGAGCAAAGTAACTGCAGCGAAGGATACTAACATCAAACCCAGAAGCATTATTGTGACAAACATTTATTAAAGTGTAAATTAGAACATATATAATATGAAGTAAAGGAATTTGCATACAGTACAGAAATTATAAGTGTTTAGAAGTTATATTCATACGAAAGTACTTCAAATATGAGTCTGTTAGCTGCATCTGATATGCAAAAATTACACGTTAATAATTTGTTTTGCGTAACAACCATTAAAAAATGAATCTCGTATTTAAAGTACCATCAAAAAGACCTTCGCTAGACAATGAATAAGGCTTGGTGAAAAAATTGGAGAACAAATGTATACCTACCAGGTGGTTAATAACACATTGCTACACTTTAAGTTAGTAAAACGAATGTTTGCCTGTAACTGCCACTTATAAAAATACTGGTGTTAGTTGTGCCCCATTCATACTTGCTTTATAAGGTGGTGTGATAACAAACCATAATTATAATATATTTGAAATAATCAGCAGATTCAACATTATCCCATATTCTTACCTGGAAAATATAATATAAATATATAATATACTCACTATTCGCTTCACTTGAGCATAATGGTGGTGATGAACAAATAGCTTTCACGCGAAATCAGACTCAAAAAATGTTAGGGTTCAGAAGTCAAGCTTTTCGATTGACAACAAAATCTCCATTATTTTTTATGTTGTAGGATCCTTGGGAGTGACCAACATCACAAAAGAGATGGATAATACCCGGAAGTATATATTATGTATACACTTATTTAGAAAAAATGTAATTCAACAGACAATGTTATAATGCGGTCGGACAATTTATAATAAATCGCTAGTTCAATTCAAACATGTTAGACTAGGTTCGGTTATTCAGATTTACCCATAACATTACCTTGGTATGTACTGTTTCCAGATACGTTTTTAAAAATATAAGAACGTTGAAGTAATTCTAAATTTTATAAAATTACTTCATAATTAGACTATTAATCCAAAAGTTCCATTAGCACAGTGCTTCTGGTAAGTGCCAAACATTATGCATAGTACTTAGTATAATATGTTTCAACAAAGCATGGTCTAGAGGCTTTGAAGATATTAATATTCACAGGAAATTATGAATTATTGCTTATGTATATTTCCATGATAAATATGTATCAAGGAAATATTTTCAGTCTACTACCACCCGTAAGAGCAACTGAATTGAAAATTGAAAAAAAATATCAAAAAGTGTATCCAGTGGTCAATGGACACAGATATTTTCTGTATTCTAGTCATTAAAAAAATCGAAAAGCTTCAGCTATTGGCTACTATATGTCTAACTGAGGTTGAAGCTGTTTAAAAATGATAAAGGTGGGAATAACAATCGCGTAGGACAAACGTTTCATAGCGTATTTGCGAATTTGATGGGGCAAAATTGTAAAACCTAACCAGAATGTGGGAGACAAAATTTTCCGTTTTTAAGCGAGTGGAGTCCAGGCAAATGAGCAATAGTCTCTAGGAAAAATTGCACAAAAATATTCTATTAGCGATTTTTTAAGAACTGTGACAGATTAAGTGATAAGATCTTCGGGCACTCGTGATTCGCAAATTACTATGTATTATTATCCTGTATTCCATTTCTCAATGATCATTGGACATGAAATCTAAATATATTTCCTGTGATTAATAGATTATATGGCGCTACCTAAGGAGAACGAGGAAGAGAGAGTACACAAATTGTGAATAATTTTCTGATGAGAGGACCCTAACTAAACAGAGGCAAATGAAATTGATGATCGGTGATAGGTTCGCTGTTAACTAACTTGTGCTTGGTTTTTGTGTATAAAAGCCAAGTATAGGAGTAAAACAAAAAGAAATATATCTTTTGGAATGACATATCAAGACGCTACCTACCATTACCAACTGACATGTGATGTGCTCATTCAAACATCAGAATAATCAAAACCTGGATAAACGGCAACAATACTGAAGTTCTGACATGGCATGCCATTTCCTCCGAAATGATTCACCATTAGAAAATGAAAGCATATGCAAATGAAGCAATATCACTATTTTACATACATTTATTTTATTTGTTGTCTTTCGCGAGCTAACTTGCGCTTATTGGAGAATACCAGATCAAAAATTAAAATTAGTTGTTTCATCCATGTTCTTTTTAGTTTTTTCAAATGAGAGCGAAAAATACTAAAATAGATATCTGAATTTTTCACGCAAAAATAGATATTGTAACATATGAAGTGTTAAAATTTTTCTATATTTAACTGCTGTTTAAACAAGTATTGTGTATATTGTGTGCAAAAAGCAAGAAAGCATGTATTCAAACTTAAATCAATGTTCAAAAATGAGGGTTTTAATCTTGGCAAAAGAAACCATACATATTCTATTTGAAATATATGAACTAATATTCAAACTAATATGAATTTGATGAATTTTTGATATGTATTATTGTCAGTTAAATATACGACGCAAAAGCAACATATAGTTAATTGCAGTAAAAATATGAAAATTTCTCTTCTTTCATATATTGATGGATTCATTTTCATGATGGGTGGTAGATGGCATTAGCATCCTCATCAAAAGTAGGAACTATGAATATAATTTAATCTTGACACTTCCCAAAAATTGGCTAGACATGTTAGAATCTCAGTAATCTAGTTTTACATTTATTTATTATTGTGAAAACTGAGCCACTTTCAATTCATCATATGGTAATAGCATGAAATTAAGCAATTAGCGTATTTTTGGCCATAAAATGTGGAAATTTCTTATAAAAACGCAAAATTCTAATACGTAAAAAACTAAATCATGTTAACTTTATCTACCGACTTGAAACACTTGAAATGATGTACCTAGAATTAAATGAGATAATCAGATAACTTAAGAGGCTCTACACACACAAGGTTTTGCTCCACAGTTTTCCTAACAAGTCTGTTTGATCAAAAACAATGAAAAAAATAAGTGTGTGGTGAAAAGTCTGTTGTTTTTCGTCACCATAAATTCCAGATTTGCGTGATTTTTGATCGAACGGACTTGATCGCCCAACAAAACCATCGAGCAAAACCGAGGTCTGTAAGGCCCTTTACAAAATAAACGAATTTTCCAGCAAATCGGTAAATCCTGACGTATATATGATAAAGTCACACATCACATTCAGTCAAGTTTGTATTCGTCGATGCATTATTGGAGATGTAAAACCATAGCAAAACTTCGTTGAAATCATGAAGTCACTATATCCCAAGTCATATTACCCAAAATATATCGCTAAAAAAATAGATAGTTTAAACCCATGAGAAACAGAACAAATTTAAATTAAGATTTTAGTTAAATGAAATATAACATTGCACAAAAAATCCCTCAAACCTTAATCATTAATAGAGGATCGGAAGTTTGATTTTGTTATGCATTCTTCCTAGTTTTTTTATTGGTTCCATTTAAATGGTCATCGGTTTGAAGCCAATTATTCGCATCAAAGAAATTGCTACGGTAATATTGAAACTAGCTTGTAAGTTAAATCAAACATTATTATTATTATTATTATTTTTATTGATTCTGAAATGTTGTTGAATTGTCAATATGTAAATCATTTATAACTTAACTAATCCATTTGTTTGACATTTGTTCTATTTCTGAAGTGCTGATCCCAGATAAAGACCTCATTCACCAACACCAACCACTCAAGTTAAATGAATGTGAAGCACAAACACCAAAACATATTCAGGTATCTAGCGAAAGCAAAGGCTTAAACTAAAACCTACTGGTGACTTTCCTCATAAACCTTGCTGAGAAATATAAGTGTAAAGCTGCCTGCAAGATTTTTAAGAAAAGCCAGAAACATATCTATAGATGAACTAAATATCCCAATATATAAATCAAAAAAAAGAATTATACACCATGGTTTGTACAATGTCCAATGACTACTTAATAGAAAATAAACACAGACGAAGTATACAATATGATGAAAATGACTAGCTTTCATAATTTCATATGTGTTCAAATTACTGATGAAAATGCCTAGCAGGAATTAATTATTGAGATATGAAGCAGCAAATAGAATATAATAAAATAAAATATAATTATTATACGTCTAATAGTTTACTTGCTTCGAATGATAGCATAAAATGTATTTATTCAGTTTGATATACTTTGAACAAACAACTAATAAGGAATCATTACCCTATATGTTGTTCAATCTTGGAGCATTAAAAATAAAATGCTCCCATTGAATAATAAACCATCGCGAGGTTTAATACTATGGTGTATTCTAATTTTGAGCAAATCGATTTGTCATCATATTTATACTTTGTCCTTAACCCATCTCCAACCTATTGACAATATTAACAAACAAATGTAAGGCACCGACAGTGCAGAATAAAATAGCTGCCTGTTTTCCAAATCAATATTTCATCCTGTACCAATAGATAGTTCAATAGAGAATATTGTGCCAAAATAACAATTTGTGGCATTAAATTGACTCGCTGTTTACGCATTGTTCAATGTCTTCATCGACGTATCATGATTCGCCGCTGAAGTTGAAAAGTACCAAATCAACATCAAAATTTGTATTTTAATGTATTTTCTGAAACGTATGTGGTTGTCTAATTTATCGTGTTTTGACTAGCTGATAAATCAAAAGCTCGCATATTCATGGAGCAAACGATACTGACGTTTAGGCTGCCTTGGTAGCGGTTTTACGAAGTTTCTTGAAAGCTTCCAATATTGTTTCATTTTTTCCAAATGACACTTTTGTTATCTAATCCGGTGATCGATCGAATTACAGACCTGAAGTTCATCTGGCACACAAATATTAAATAACATGAAAAGATACATTTATGAGTTGATTTCACATTATTCTTTTTATTTGACTTTTTTCAAAAAACAAACCTTTCTGCAATCCATAAATTTATCTGATAGCCTAGTCAATTAAATAGGTATACTATACTTATATTCATATATATGTCATTCTGGCAAAATATTCTCAAGTACCCAATCCAACTATTATATTAGTTGCAGACATTTTTGTTATAACACAAAGCTTAACATGAAAAAGGTGCTTCAAAAAATAATGTAAATATTCAAAAAATCAAAAATATAATGTAATTTATACGTATGAATGTAGCAACATGTTGGAATGTTTCAAAATCACATTAGTTAGAACTATTGCAGTCTTTCAAACTAACATTTGGGATTGTTAGAGGTTAGGGATATGAAGGGAAGACATTTGATTCATGATACCTCGACAACAGGAAAACCCAGTTTTGTTTGCCGTTAAAAAACGTTCCACGTAAATTTATATTTCATTGCAGACAACTCTGACAAAATCAGCGATTTTATATCTGAGCTCTATCTCAATATGAGCAGTAACTAGGTAAGCATGGTTAAAGAAATGTAGTTTTGTGGCGCCTTCGTACTATATATCACGATGAAGTTTCCCCAATAAAATAAACAGTGATTCCAGATACATGCAAAATAAGTACTATTACGGAACAAAAATTTTACTTTTTTTTTAAGAAATAGTTAATGGTCTATGGTCTGTAAATCGTGTATATTAGTGTATATTATACTCAGTTCAAAATAAATTCGTTTATACATAATACGAACAGCCTGCCTATAAAACTACTGACATATTTCACCCTGAAAATATCTACTGCACATATTTTATTAGTTACACATAACCATCAAATTAAAGTTCATTCAGTTGAAAAGTCCTCGTATGATACAACGACAGATTATTAAGTACTTGTTTCAGTTTGAGCTTATTATCATTGTTGTATAAATTCGTAGTCCTAAGTACTTTGCGAACCGCTTTTTGTCATTTTTCCTTATAAAAAAATACATATATACAAAAAATATAAACGGTTCATAAACAATACAAAATTCAAGGCACATTACTTTCGAATGATTGAAATGCACGATTTGATGTAAGTAGCAAATATATAACGATGCTTATATATATGTATAGGCTTCAAGAATTAACAGCTATATACAAATGGAAAATGAGTACGAATAATTACCATGAACATAATTAGTTATGCTCGATTACTTATAACAAAAATAATATCTGTCAAAAATTGTCAATATAAGCTCTATATATCTTATAATCTATTTATATTGTCACGTATAGAGGGCGTCAATCTAATCCCTAGATTGTCCAAATTACACACAAAAATGTGTGGGAATGTACTACCACTTCCAAAATATCTTTTCCTATAAAAATAAGTCTTTGAAAAATTGTTACCACAATTATTTTATGTATTGATAACTGTTATGTTTTAGCACCAGGTTGAAGGAATTGTCATATCGATTTATGTGTTTATACGCTTCATCTGTTCTGCTTTCAGTATCCTTCAGTATATCTGATTTTTATACTTTCATAATTATATTTTGAAAAATACTCAGTCTGTACTCGTATAACTATGTTCATTATAATGATTTCAACTATTTTCACTCCCATTGAAAGAGTTTTGAATGAATTAGATGCGTCAAGTTTTTCAACTCAATTACAAATGAGAGCGTTGAGATTTATGTTTTGTTAAGTCCACAACTGTAATATCTTTCAATTCCTTTTTATTTAGGGCTTCACATCTTGCTAGGGATATAAAAAAAATGATGAAAAGCATGTGTCATATTTTCAAATATATTTATAATCAGACTTTCGTTAAGCATCAATTACAGTTTTATAGGAAAATATTACTTCAACACTTGAAAATTACACATACAATTCATTAATCATGTTTTGCAAAATAATTTAATTTGGACCAGGAAGACCTAAAATGGAGGGAGGAGATCGAAAAACATATTTCCTAGATCCGTCACTTAGTTATTTCTCTAAAAATCTCACTGAAGGAAACTTGTGAGCGTTGGAAGCTATTGAACGTTTACATGTTGGGATAGAACTGTGGATAAACTGCTGGTAGGGTCGTAGCTGGTGCGAACGGTCTTTTGGCAGGGGTGGCCTGCTCAGTGAAAGCATCACCGTAACTCCTTTTGACTGGCATAGGTTGCATTGCTGCTACTGGTATAACTCCAGGCGTTTGTCCTTGCATTAACTGTGGATAGGCTAGCTGCGGAGGTCTCTGGAGAGTTATAGGAATTCTGGGTTGGAACATCATGTAAGGGTTAGGTATCAGCGGAGACATCATAGGGACAGCAGCTGCCTGAGACTTGAACATTTGATTCATTTGAGCAGCGTTAGTCGCAGCGGCAGCTTGACCTACAGGTTGTTGCTGGTTGTATATCGCAATATTATGTTGTATCAACTGATTCATGAACATTATATCGTTTTGTTGTGCTTGCGCGGCCTGACTTTGTCTCGCGAGCAAATTCTGCTGAGCAATTATTTGCGCCTGTTGTTGGGCAAACAGAGCCGGGTTTTCCCAGGATTGCGCAGACGTTGGAGCGGCGCTATTGGGTGCGGGCGGGGGCAAGTTAGCAGAGGTGGGAGGTGCGGACTGAGCCGTGGGGGTGGGCAACATACCGAGGCTGAGCATATCATGGGCGGCTGCGGCGGCCACTGCGTGCGCCTGGGCGGCGCGCACCGCTGCGGTGGGGGGCGGCTTGGAGGCGGCCGCAGGCGACACCACGCGAGGGTGAGGCAGCCCTCCCGTTAACACCAAGTTCATGTCCTCGCCAGAACACTGGAACACCTCGATGTAGCGCTGCTTCTTTCCGAAGGTCATGTAGTGATGGTGTTTCAGGTGTGCGGCTACGAATGCGGATTGTTCAGAGTCCATCTGGATGAAGGCTTCGCCACTAGGTTGACCCTGGAAAAAAATATAAAAATATTGTGCTCCATAGCTCATTCTGTTCATAAAAATTGATTTTTAAAAGCACACTATCATAAAACATGTAATTTACTTTAACTTAGATTCTGGAAGTAGCTATATTTGACAATAAAGCTGAGCTTATCAAATCAGTCAATTTTCAAAACAAAGAGAGTCTACTGTACAATCACAATATTAACAATATATAAGAGTATTGCTACAGAAAATGGTAGTGCTGTAAAATAATTACAGGATAGATTTCTTAGAAACAGCACATATACAAAGATATCTTCTCACATCTTCTCCAACACAAAAGAAAACATGTTTTTTATAAACTCGGAGTTTGTACGTTCCAGTCTATCGTGTCATTTTTTTTCTTAATTCAAACATAATTTTGGGTTGTGAAATAATGGCTGGGCAACTGAGCATTCATGCTAGCAACAACATCTATAGTGTTTAATAACTATGAAAGTGGCAAGACATCCCACGTGGCAAAACAACTTGTTAGTTACCTGGGCATTATAAACCATATGTACGCCTCTAAATACGATGTTTTTGGCATGGTCTCCCAGAAACTCGAGTATGTGTTCGACTTGCGCTTCGTAGGGCAGGCCCCTGAGTCTTATGCAGTCTTTGCTGGTGCCCGAAGTGATGATCCGTTGCGGCAAGAAAGGGGCTACTGGCAACGGTAATTGCGCCAGCAATGGAACAGGATCGTACGGCTTCGAATCCATAGATCTATTCAACACCTATAAAACAAAAGGATAATTGAATCATATAATCATGATATAAAGGTTTAATCATATTCATTATACTCTTGGATATTTTTTTATTGCTACTGAAGGACATAACATATTGTATAACATCATATATTTATAGAATCAATTCTCATAAAATATGTATCGAAACATTGTCAAATAAAAATTATAGACGATGGAATCTCAATGACAAATTTTTGCATAGTTTGATATCTAGAGAAAAATACATTGCAAATAATCGATGATGTTTGATATTTTGGATTCACAAACAATAATGTTTAGGTTATATCGAATTATTTTAATGTAAAGGATTTCTCATACCTAAATAAAAAGTGTAAACGACACTGCTGCATAGATAAAATGAAGCTCATAGTGTTAAATACTGACAATGAGTGAGATCTGTGAAACTAGATGTCCACCCAAGAATTTTTTATAATATCAACTTATGCTGCTAGAAGAAAGTTAATATCAATATCCGTGTATCAATGCAAGATGTAGATTGTAACTGCTTGTTCTTGGTAAAACTTCTTCATCATTGAGGTAAAGTTGTGTGACCACCAAGTTTCACGATTAAAAGTTTCAAATCTGTGATGTGTTTCGCTTTAATTTCTGAAACATTATCAGACTATCAAAATCACAGTTTTTTTTTAAATGGATGTTTACGATTAATCAAGAAACAAAACCTCCTAGTTCTCATAACCTTTTTAATACTCACTGAGGCGGTCGGAACGATTGTTATTTATCAATGGTTCAATGAGTATTTTCAACATATCTCGGTTCGATACTTTCTACTCAAACAAATTAACTCTGCGTTAAGATGAAAATTGCTGTTAGGGGATATTTTTATTATTATTAGTAGTATCAATCGACGATAATATCCAAGCATGGATATGTCGATATCGAATAATTTATCAGATATCTCTTATAACTATACAAAAATGGCCACAGTAGCATTGCATGTATAAAATAATGTCTACATTACTAATTGCCGTATGAAGATTTGTGAATGATTTTTGAAGCTTGGTTTAGTATAGCGAGCTAACTATATTATATTGCTGTTACACAGATTTTTATTTATTTTTCAAAGAGAACTATAATTTTTCTCAAGATCAAAAATCGTAAATGCATTATTAAAATAGTATGTTATCACATAGCTTAAAACAACTATTTTCTTTAATTTTATTTTAAAATTCAGACAAGTTCAAGATTATTTGTTCCATGTAACTTTAATAATGTCTGACGAGTCAGCTGAATCGTCAATAAAGATATTCGTTCATAAATATGTGGCCTCAATTATCGGCCAGCAGAAAATATAATGATCATTTTCATTCCATACAAGATAATAGAGTATATAGATAGTTAAAGTAAAAAACGTTAATGAGTACCTAAGAAATGACAGAAATTTTACACTTACTCCTATAAAACAGTCCCAACATTCATTTCTATATACTAAATTCCAATTTATACATGAACAAGAAAACTGGCATCAGCTAAGGAAGAATACCTATTCACTTTCACATATATAAACCACCATGCGTGTGTATTATGATAATGGAAGATAAGAACAAGAAAATAAACAAAGCATTTGTGAAATATAATGACCGAATCCTATTTTTTTCATGTGATGTCAATTTGATCATGTTGTACATTGTATGTATCTTTGCACTCTAGATCGTCGGATTCCCACGGTCAAGATACACAGTACTTTAAGAAATGCAATTTGAAATATATTAACATGATTATGTAGATTGTAGATGCTCTCACTTGGTGAAACTCTTCCCTCAAGCTGATAAAAATAATGTGTAAATACACAATTATTTTAACTGTATTAACATGATCATTCAATTCCCTTGATTTTCCAGCATATCTTTGGGATATGAAATTTAAAAAAAACGATACTACACTAGTTTATTCTCAGGGAGACATAGTAATCGCAAACGTTTCCGATTTCTACCTTGTGATATTTCATTTTAAAAAGCTGCAGCGGTAGCGTTATTGGCAAAGAATGAGATCTTTTATGTTTTACTCGTATAAGCGTAGTCAAATATCGCTTTGTTCTCATGTTCTCTAACAAAGTTCCAAATTTTATATTTATTTACAAGGCATCATCGTTATCATTTAGTATTTAAATTGATAGTGTTTTCTGTTTCAGTTTTTACATTTTCAAGCAAATAATGAAACATATTCACGTAAAAACGTTTCTCGTATGATAATCTAAGTCAATAATGTCATTTGGTCTGCTGCATTTCTTTTGGTCGACGACGTTTTCGTTTTCATTGAAATGTGAGCTGAGCATCTATGTTATTTTAGAAGAGTTACTAATTTTTTGTAAGGTGAAATAGATTTATCCTTCAGTTGATCAGAATCAGCTAATAAAATTAACTTAATTAATTAATTAATTAGCTAATTAAAAACAACACTAAAATTAAAAACACTCACTGCAGAAAACATATTACACAAATTTGAAACTGCTTTTACGGCTGCAGTAAGAAGTGTGAGTAATATTAACGCGACAGAAGGTCGAGATAATATTCTAACAAAGGAATGTATAAAAACAACAGACAAATATATGGTAAACAACGCATACAAGCAAAGAATGAAAGCAAGGAATTTGGATAAATGTTTTGAAAGATGCATAAATCGTTATTTAATTAATGTATTATAAATATTACCTGTGCTGTCAACGTCGTTTCTAAAGTTTATAGCATTTTTGTTGCTTTCTATATGGATCAGAACTTCATAAATATTTTAAGACTGAAGAAAGGCATATTCAACGAATTTCAAAGATCAGACGTACTACTTTAGAGGAATAATATTAGGCGTCATGTCCTGTTTTTACCTGTTGTACTTCGGCAGTAGTGCTCCTGAATAGCTCTATATATCTGGCGCCTATACATTCTCTATGTTTCGTTAGAGCTTTGGGTGAATCGGATTCCTCTGCAAACAGTACGAACGCATCTCCTGTGGCTCTGCCGTCCGGCTTTCGTACGAATAGTACTCCATCTACACCGTCCATTACTTGGCAAGGATTATCACCAGACGCGAAGAAGTCCAGCTAAAGATAGAGATCTATTATAGACCAATCGAACTAAAATTAAGAATTGATATAAGAGCAACAAATATATGCAATGACTCTCAAATGATGTAGCACGGTGAAAATCCAATAAACCACCTCATTGATATAAGCAGGAAAATCTGCCGTTATATAAGAATGTTTACCCACCACTTGCTTAGCAGTGCAATCATAAGGCAACCCGCGCATCCTAACGATGACTGCTGCTCCTCTAGAAAGAAACGCCCTCG
The DNA here is from genome assembly GCA_949316355.1 of Bruchidius siliquastri. NCBI lineage: Eukaryota > Metazoa > Arthropoda > Insecta > Coleoptera > Chrysomelidae > Bruchidius > Bruchidius siliquastri. The sequence continues at coordinate 1,212,302 of OX438533.1, read as the reverse complement.
CTTCACAGCTGGCGCCACCAGCGACAGATAAGAAATCATCTCCCGTTGCTCGATATACCTCGATGTACCGATGGTTGATGTGGTGCTTATGCCTCTTCAGAGCCATGTCGCGATGTTCTTGGCTGCAGAACCTTACCAAAGCTTCACCGTTCCGTCTACCTTGGGCACTTAGGCACAACGCCACTCCGCCTCTGCAAATTCGAAAAAGATATTAATAACAAATTAATTACATAAATTTGCGTTCGTATTTCCGAAACTATGACTCGATACGGCAGGATTCGATCCACCCATCTTCCGTTTGTCGGACAAACACTCCATCAACTGAACTGTGATGACACACCTCTGTCTTTCTGAATTTGGAATTACGCGCGGTGTTCGTATCTACATGAACAGCGCCAATGTATTTTTCAGAGTTTCTAGATGCAAATTAATATATTTCTAGTAAATATAAAAGGTTTAGTATTTCTACAAGTAGGTCGATACATTCCGCCAGAAACCGATAATGCGAGAAAAAATATGAGTGTTTTAACAGGCAACACATAAGCAATTTCAAAACGAATGATCAGTAGTACTGATATTTATTACTTTTGATTATTATCGGTTTCATCTTTTTCCATATAATTCGAAGAAATCGAACTAGTAGCAAAAAGTAAATGGAATCTAGTTGCTTTAATAGTTGGGTTTTACTATACCGTTTTTTGTAGATACTGTAAAAATCAAACAAATCTATTAAGGCTCAAATTGCTGCAACTCAAAAAGAAGATTGATCACACTACGTCGCTGTAACCAATACACATCATATAAAGAAGATTGCAGAGAAATATCACCAAAACTGTTCATGGCAGGAAACCGCAAACCACTCATCACTTCCAGAGTTTCGTCATCAGTCTCATACAGAGACACGTTTCTTAGCTTTCTGCACTAGTTTATTACCAAGGCTGTCACATATACGTCTCTATCATCATATGACAATCGTATTGGAAAGAAAAAATGTAACAAAAGTAGATGTCCCGGCTGTACGCTGCTGCCATGATGCCGTCACTACGGATACTTGGCTGCCATCACACACACAGCTCGGCGTGTTTGCGAGAAATAGTCAAGTTAATACTAGACACGCTGTATCCATCAATTCATCTACTCTAGCGCATGATACGAGTCTGCTGTCCTGGTATCCTGGCTTCATATTACTGTGCATTCTAATAAACAAAATTCTGGTACGAATGTTTTATGGACTTGCTTTTGTCAATAGCTTGCAAAAGAACAACGTTTGGAAGAGGCTCGTTCTAAGCTTGAACTGGTGAGAATACGCTGTATGGCAAATCTTAGTGTTATTATGCGAGACAAAGGTCTAAAGTTGCTGGGGATATTTTTCCTGCCTCTTTGAGGTATAGATTGTACTCGACTGTACTCGCTGCACTCCATATACTTCCATACATTTGTTGTTACGTATGATAGTTAACATACAAGAAAAGATAACTTATTCACATATCTCTATACGTTTCAGATTACATATATCGCGGAAATAATTGTTTTCTTTACAAATAGAAATATAATTGCTTTCACAAGAGAAAACATCTATTCCTTGTAATACCACACAATTCACTTATGCATAGCTTATACATCTAACAGAGGTCAGATGTTGGTTTGGATAATTCTGGACACATTTTTTTCATTTATTTATCTTGTATATCACTTCGAAAATTGATCGAGCACAGAGATTGGCAGGAAATGGCGCAAAAAGGTGCCTTTTCCAACTTTGGGCAAGTATTGAACTACCCCACTACCACTACCACAATCACTATCTAAATGTTAGAACAGTCTGAATAGTAGTTACCTCGATGCAACGTTAGACATCGGAAGATGCAACGTACTGTTATCAGAATACAATAATCATCAAATTTTGGGTTTCAATACATAAGATTTCCAAGTAAATCGTTCGATATAACTAGATAGTACATGCAAGCTAATTAGATGAGTTTATTTAGAGAAATTATCTAGTTTGCAATGCAGATAACTGTCGAAGCACTTGAGCAATTGCGCATACATTTCACGATACCAGTTGTTCTGAAATCATATGATTGAACTTGTGAGTGGTGCACAATGTAACTATCATAATATTTATCATAGAGTGTATTTACTCTCATTCCTTGATGTTTTTTTGGCATATTTGTTTTTTTTAACGGTACTATTCAGAAAAAAACTAAAATTCATTCGATTTATACATATACAGAGTAAGGCGTATCTATTTGAAACAGTATTTGCAACAATGTGTTTCACACAGGCTCGATTTTTTTACTGTGGATCGTATTCTTATATTTTTCAGGCGGCTGTGCTTTTACGACCAGAACGTCTTGAGAGATTTCAATAGATATAGTGATACACAGATTGAAGAAAGTTATCAGGATTTATTTTTATAATAAACACATTTGATGTTTATTATTTGGAATTCAACACCGTTCAAGATGTTACAAGTTTCCAACTACGTGTCATTTTCCAATTCATTTTTTTTAAACATAGAGAAAAGTGTAGACTCATATTGTCTTCAGCTGTTTGTTAATACCAGGTTGGAAAGATATCAAAAATGTCATTTGTACATCATTTTGCAGTTGCTGAATTTCGAATATCAGACAATTATAGTTTTAAACGGACCCACCAGATTTGACATTGAGCTAACATCTTAGTGACATGTAGTATTGTTTCTGTTCTTTTTCAATCCATGAATTTATCTTATTTACAATATTTTATGGAAACGGTACTACTTACTTAGCGACATTTAAACCAATGAAAAACTTGGCGATATCTTGATCACTGCTCTGCCAAGGTAATCCTCTTGCTCTCACTACGCAATTGTTGTCTATTTCATCGTCTTTCGAACTGTAACAAAAAACAAAATGTGTAACAGATTACACACAGCATTTTGAGAAATAACTCAATATAAGGAATCACAGTAAATTCAGAATCAGGTAGGTGGAGATTTATAATGAATAAATTTCGTACGAAAATGATTTCCCAGTTGAAAAAATACAGTTACCGATAACCCAGAAACTGTAAGATGCGAATATCACTGAAATTGTCCTCTCAAAAAAATCTAAACAACGTCGCCGCCAGAAACCAGCAGGAGGCATCTCACAGTCGCACTCCCTTTTTTTGCCCTGTCGACGAATTGTGTTACCGTATCAGAACATATAATAAAGGTGGCCTTGCACATACAGAATATTTATGATTACAAAACTGTACTTTGGTTAGGGCAAGGGAAAATCGTCAACTGGGATATCGAATAAATACACTACTAAAAGAAAGATTACAGCGCTCTAATGCAACATCTGAAACTCGGCCTGTGGTTTATGTTTATTTTGTATTTTTTATTGGCCAGATATGATTTAAAAAACAGCTTTAGTGACGTTTCGGCAATTTTATTAAAAGTACACAATATGACAAATTCAATTTTGAAATTAATGAAACTTTAGGGAACCTATTTAGTCGATTATATGTGCTCTGGCCGCCCATGTTACCAAACACGTATTTTTGGATATCTCAAATTCCTCATCATTGTCATTGACAGTGACGATCTGGTTAGTTAAATTTCTCTTTATAAACTTTTACATGTAAAAATGTCAAACTTCGTTTTTCCATGTTCGTTTGATACATTGAATTCATTTTTTGACAATTCGCCAACGTTGTTTCAAAGTACTTCATTCTCAGATTCTTTTATATGTTCCTCATTTTCAGGAACATATCATGAATATTTTATAACTAACTCAGAATAAGGTAACAAAAATTGCCTTTAGATTCACATTAATTTATGTGTGTGAAGGACTGCAAAAAGTCCTTCTCTGAATTTTCAAGTTTTTTTTATCATACTTATAGTCTAGGTACCAAGAGACCAGATCTGCTTTGAATCATCAAACTGACAACCATTTCATTAAGTAACGAGAATCAAAACTCAATCAAGATACCTATGTTACTTGTACCTACCACAATCACTGATACTAACTAAAAAACATACATATACGCATTTAGGCAATGCATAAGCGAACCCAAAAATGTGACAATAGCACTATCAACGTTTCGCGTAGTACAGGTATGTTAAAAACGGATTGATTTCTCCACTGTGGTCGTGTAGTGAAATTGTAGGCGAAAACGTAATAAAATCACATTTGAACTTCGTAAAATTTCATTACCACCCACATAAATCAAGGAACAAAAGGTGCTTTAGATTACTTTTATAAACCTTATCGATGTGAAAAAATGGAACGTGCAACACAACCTTGCCTAAAACGCATCAGTATGTAAGTATATATATTTATTATATTGAAAATAGCATAGCATTAATGGAGATTAAGAAGGAACAATACCCAATGAAAGATTAATGTAATATGCTCATTTCACAAAGAGTTAGAATTATACAAACTGTTGGTTCATCTTCCAATCCATTTTTTAGGAATTGTTTCTATCCGTAGAAAAAAATAAATAAAAAATTTTTAGGCCACTGAAATTTGTACACCACGTAGATTTTTCAAAACCTAATTTCGGTCCTATGTTGTCTATGAAATATCCACACGACTTTTCAAACCACTCCGCATCCGCAAACAAGGTAGATTTTGAACTTCATATGAGGTGCGCAATACCAGCGAAGATAAAATTAGAGTTTACTTTGTCGCTGCTAGCCACATGAAATAGTTACCGCAGCTTATCATACTTCTTCAGAATTCCAAAACCAGCGATTTCAATTTTCATCCCTGAATTATTGTTCGTAGTTTCAAATCGACTAACAAAACAACTGTATTTTCTTGCCGTTTGTCTCTTTCCGTCACTAATACTTGCCCGTAGGCTGTTCATATGCCCGGCAAGCGACAAGTGCTTATTCAATCTAGGTGGGGGTAGGCGGCTTGTCGCGAAGGAAATATTCTATTCACTCAGACTGGCGGCTTTTCTAATACTAATTAGGCGCTAATGATAAGTACTAATCTCGTGTAAACTCGGCATTAAAGACAGTTGAAGTCGGAAGTGAAGCTTTTGAAATTCCTTTTCAACTGTTAGGTTTTTATTACAATATAAGGAATACAGTACGAATATATGAAAATAACCGTACCACAGAACAAGCTGTGATCCTGAAACTTTTTAGCGCTAATGAAAAAAACATTTTGACACCTGACAGTACTATCACAGACCGACAGAAAAGGCAACAACTAACAGTTTAATGTTTGAGTGTAATGGAAGCAATGAAACCAAATTGTCACTTTTTTTATAGGGGTGCACCACTTGCGCAATGATGTGACCTATTAATTGTGCACAATACTGCACAATGGTACAATCTGTAACATCACCGCAGATGATATATTTTTCTGCAAATGAGTTCGTTTATAATACGCTGGCCATCTTTTTTAATTACCCAGACGGAATAACTCAAGAGGGGTCATCAAAATAAGCAATCAACACTTTTTGGACCCTGGTAGTAAAATGGCTGCAAGTTTCTATAATACACAAAGTGGATAATAATTTTATGTTGAACGTGAAAGTATCTGCCTTTATAAAGTCAAAATATGATGGGAGTTTTTTTTAATATGCTGTCTCTATTCGATGAATATTATGTTCGACCAAGATGTCGTATATTATCACCAAGTGTCGACAGTACAGCAACCACTAGAAGAAGCCAACAGTCGCATCCTTATGAGGTCGAGCTTAAAACGCTTAGAACGAGCCTCATCCAAAAGAAGCTCTTTTGGAGAATCTCGGTTTTGTGGAATGAACTATCTGGGAGTTTGTTCTCGAATGGTTACAGTCCACAGTATTTCAAAGTCAAAGTAAACAGAAATGTATTCTATCGCAGCGCTTATGAAGCGTGCCTTTGCTCGAGGATATCTATAGAAAACTGGTCTCCTAGTAACATTGAACATGTTAATGTCATTGTATTTTCAACATTCACTCTTTCATATTTTGTACTTTAATGAAGGCTGCCGAAAGCTTAGTAACAGCATTTAGCTCATCGCATATTTTATACTTTTCATCTACATGACGTTCAAGACTTTTGCAAAAAAACAATTCATATAAATGTTCCTGACGATATCAACATTTGATAATCAAAGTAATAATCTGCTTAATTCAATTTATGACATCAATCTCAGTTTATACGATACAAATAAAACATTTTCGTTAATAGTAATTAGAAAACTAGTTTATATCAAAATATAATATATTCAATATATCTATTTTTAGGAAAATCACGATATAAGCAATAAAAATACAATTCCAATCATAAAGAAAAATGAACGTTGTACCTCTTTGTCAATAACTATAGGATTATCTCGAGTGTTTAAATCCAAGGTAAATATGGTTAGTTATATTGAATGAGGTACTCGACACGTGTTAATCAAAAGTGGTTATTAAAAAATATAATAATGATGTTATCCCTAACAGATCAAAAAAAAAATTAATTAAGTTTATTGGAAGATTTAGATAAGGTATGTTAGCATTACTGGACCTCATCAGCGTTAGATTATTATGATTGTTGCTAGCACTACATGGAGAAATAAGATCAAGGATAACTTGCTCTGTTTTTTGAGAGTTCTATCTCATAATTCATAACTCTACTGGACTAATATTCACATTCAATGTGTTATCCATTGTTTTCTATCAATTCTGTTGATATATTATTATGTAAACGCGTCAATCGTGTCATTAAGCCGTGAAGAGTGCCACAAGTCCGATGATGGAGGACGGTAAACGGCTTAACAGTCCGGATAATAATAAAAAAATTAAATGTTCAACAATTAGAGTAAATGTAATGAATTTAATTTAAATAGGAATGAATGTAAAATTATGGGTATTTTCTCATTAAACCCTCAGCCTAATTAATAATTGAAATTATTTGAATAAGGATAAATTATTTACTATAGATATGTTCCATCTTACGTACGTCAATTTGCATCACACAATAGTCAGTCCATAATACTGATAAATAATTTTTCCACATAAGAAACCAAAAGGCACAAACAACATCCTCAAAATATTGAAAGATTTTTGGCCGGAAAACAAATACAGTCACTCAGACATTTCTTTCAAAGCAAGCAGACAAACTTGCATAGAGCAATAGTGAAAGCAGACAAGAACTAAACACCTCTTGCCCTCTCACATCCAAACCACTCAGCAGACACACACAATCACGCACAATCACACCAAGAAAAGTTGGACACCTGGACACAGAAAACTCTCCATGGAAAACATCGATATCAAGTGACCCAAGACCACATTAATAAAAAACAGTCATACCCTGGCTGCAGGATGGCCAACTATTCCCAGAAACAGAGGGCTTCATGCTTGCTATCCAAGATCAAGTAATTGCGACCCGAAACTACAAGAAGTACATAATAAAAGACCCATCCATAACAGATGGGAACTGCAGAAGATGCCACCAAACAAAGGAAACGATAGAACATACTCGTATTACCAGCGCATGCAAAACTCTAATTGTAACTGAATACACCGTGAGGCACAATTCTGCAGCAAAAGTCATACACCAAGCACTAGCCACAACATACAACACATTTGTAATAAATATGTAAGGCCCATCTCTTGCCGCTATTGGCAATACAAGGTGTCAGCGCGATAGATGTCGTACGACGTAAATGATTAGCGCAACCTTTGGTGTATGTTAGAGTAACTGATGAGAGACCAAGTATTAAAAGGGAGACGAAACATTTTCTCAATATTCTTCCCATTTTTTAAATATTCAATTATTATTAAGACTGAATGCGCGGAACAAAAAGCTCAGTTCGCCACACAATAGTCTTTTCTGGTAGACTTACATGCTCTATAGTTTATGCTAGCGAATGTACGAAACAGTGAGCTGTAAGCTAGCTATCATCGTATTATTAGATTTTGGAATTTATGTCAGCTTTATGGTATAAGCCATCAAACGTAATTTTCGAAATACGATTTCTCATCAACATTTTGCATATCACAAAGTATTTTGAAATATTTACATAACTTTATCTTGAGCGCTTTTTGCGGATTATCATTTGAGCGAAACCTTGCATATACCACGATGTTGCCCATATGTTGTTTGTGATAATTAAGACATATCTCATTATACAATTTTATCTCACTGATAATATGCAATTAGAAACGATTGATGTAGGTCGCCAAAACGAAGTTCGTATTAGACTACGAGTACTTAGGTACAAACACACAACTGTTGGCTTTTATTTCAAAATATTCAACGTGTCTCATCACTGTCAGTGGCTCATCATCATCAATATAATCTCTAACAGGGTAGTAGAAGCTGATGTTGGGGATGGGAGAGAACTACCCTACAAAACATTATAACAATATATATAAATAAATGGGTTCGAACGAGCAAGGCGATGGCGTTACTATCGGTCTATTTTGTGTAACTTTACAGAAAAAATCCAAAAAGCGTAAGCAGTGGTACATGAGGTGGTTCCAAACACGAACCCAATCTTTGGTCATCAGCTTATAAAAAGAAATGAGTTGAAACTCCTTGCTTGTTAGTCATTGATTCCTGTTCAAATTGAACTAGATCTGTAGAGGTGAACCCCCACACAGGCTATGATCAGTTGAACTATTCAGTTGAAAAAATTGAAATTTCATTCGTCTCAGTTGAATTGTGCATTTGATTCGAACTGAAAGTGAAATTCCAACACGTATAGGATAAACTGTACATATGCACTGCAGAGTTCAAACTGTCGGGAATACTTGACGTGTTTGACCGGCGTTACTTGGTGAACTCCTCTATCATCCAGATAAAATTGTTTAATAATAACCTTGTATTTATTATTACACAATTTTATCCGAATATATAATATATACATATTCCAGGTTAGGATCATTTAACTTCGTACAGGCGCTTCTTGTCGCAACTGAAACTACCAGTATTTTGAAGTATCACATCTCATAATTTAAAAAAAAGCACCAAAATATATAATAATTAAGAATTGAATTACATCTTACTGACTGATGCGTAGGATAGTGTTAAATCAGTGGTGGAGCCAGGGATCCTGTGACCTTGCCAAATATTTATAGTATTATTACGATATAATTATTTATACGTGATTTGCCTAATATAATATTTTAATAGCAATAAAACGAACTACAACGGCGTAAATTTTCTCAGCCAAGCGTTTCGTTAAATTCTGAAGATAATTTCCATATTTGTTGATTTCCAAAGACACCGATAGCTCTTGTCAATACTGAAATTATTAATAAACACATTGCGTAATAAGATATTTACTCGCCTGAAAAAATGTTAACGTATCGTCATTGGAACTACATACCTACTTATTCAACCACCAAACACATTGGATATCATGTCTGTGCCAACTTTGCTTATGTAACAGTATTTTTGAATAATATTGATTTGATTAAAAATTGCAACTATCGAAAATACATTGCAACAAAGATAAGCAGGAATATGCTCAAATTTAAGGAGAGCGCCCGATTTCCAAGAAACCAGCTAAACATTCTAATATTCTAATAGAAATATACACACTATCTATAAGATCTATGGGTTCGAGTTTAAAATCGCTGGTCCTTGGATAAAATCAGATGTTATTCAGACTTATTGAGAGCGAAGTAAAATTGGTACTTGTTATAATTTCATGTGAATTGAAAAAGTTAAATACGCTGATAGATTTTTAGTATCCTTCAAATCATACATAATTAAAATGCTGAGCGATATAGAGAAATATTTTAGAAAGACAACATAACAGTAACTTACCTAACTCACGATATCTCTTGAGAAATTATAATGGAGGTACGTATACAAAACAAAAACCAGCACAATAATAGCACCATCAAGTATTCAGGAAAAAAGAATAAAATCACTTTTTCTGAAGAATGTTTCAAAATAAAAGGACATGAAACAAGAGACTCACGAACGGTCGATTTGAAAAAATGTATTTCTCTATCTTCGTTCGAACTGGAGTGGAATACAGTTCAAGACAACACGGGACCGGAGTCAGGTACATATGCCCTAACCGGTAGGGTCAATTTATTTTATTCATGGTATATTGCTATAGATTAATAACAGCACCGTACTTACACAAAAGATACAAACAGTTTATTCATGATGAAGATTATATTTATATTTCTTTCAACGCCATATGCGAGCTTATATATTTTTTGACATTTTACGATCACGGAAGTCCATGGTACTCATTTCCGTACGTTCGTAGCCTCGTTTTTGATATGCACACATATTTGTGGAGTAACAGGATATGGCCACGTCGTAGTAAATGTAGCTTTCTTTCAAAAACAGCACGGCGGAGAGTTTTGAAAAGCAAAAAACGATGCCGGAAGCTGTCAGCGAAACGTGTTCAGAGATGTTTTCTGATCCAAGACACTAACGCTTTGTCTGTAGATACGAACAGCGCGCACACTTCGGAGGAAGAAATTCCAATATTTTTCATTAATCAATTCCAAAAGATTACCAATTCCAAAATCTTGGATGATGAAGAACGTGAAATGAACAAATAGTGGTAGTTGATCTCAGGAAACGAACTAATTTTTTTATTGGAATTTAAGCAGACGTTTTTGAGAAGCGACTATTCAGGTAGGGTGCATGGATTTGCGAGGAAGAAAACTGGTTTCGACTTCCTCATGTTGCAGGGATGGGATAACATATAAATTTCCATTGACATACCCTTATAAGTGAAAGCTTCACAAAACAATTCAGATTTCATGTTCTACGTAATCAGCGAATCCGATGATTTATTTCATCGATTTCTTTCCGAGCGGGAAAATGAGGGTTGGAACTGGTTCCTCCCCTAATTTATGTAATCTAGTAACTGGGATAGAGAAGATTTTTTTAACTCCATCATACTGCATTCCAAAGCAATACTACTATCCTATGAAAATAACGAATTCAATGTAAAGCTGAAGTATTATTTTCTAGAATTAAACCTGTTTTAATGAACAAGAGTTAAGCATTCTTATTTCAACATATCACAAGTATAAACTATCATTGGTAGTTTCTGATGTGAGAAATCGTATTAACAACTAGCTGTTTTAATGAATATACTATAAACAATTTGAGTTCATATGAGCTATGGTTCATGAAATGTGATCATGGACAAACATAATTGTATGATATATTTTATACAGGAAAACATTGATTTTTTATGAAAAAGTGTCCCATTGATTGTTAGAGGTCATGCTAAAGTGATACTAAAATTGATTATAAAACTCTATACTACAAGTATTTATTTATTCATGAATATCAAAGAAAAATTAAATTACATCAAAATTATTAAGTAATAAAAATAGAACTCGAAAAAATTGAAAAATGCTCAACAATTTTTTAAAATTAATCTCCGAACACTATTCGAGTCTACGAAATATTTTAATAGCAGTTCCGTCGACAGAAGGTAAATGCGTAGTTAGATTCATTCTAACAAATCAACATGACATGATATTCTGATCTCTAACTATAATTCTATAATTGGAAGCTAGAGTAAATCATGGCATTGAAACTCATATGACCAAAGGTATTATGTGTATAGCTATAACCAATCAACCTAAGTAATATTTAAATCACCCAGGAGCTCATTTTAGTGGGCGAGTATTCTCTGTTTATATGCTGATTCCTAATCAAACTATCCAATATTTATTATACCTTTCTGATATGAATTATTTTAAATAGTCGAAAGTATTGACATCAAATATGTTATTACTTACCTAGCCTATTTAACAATACCGAATACTGAAACGACAGTACACATATTCGTTCTCATATCTAATACGCGAAATTGCGAACTGACTTCATTCCGTTTCGCCCCCAGAGTTTACCCTGGGTAGATGCTTCATCGCCCAGACCCAGCGAGATAAAACTTGCTGGACCACTCTCATCAGCATTATATGCACCCCTCTTAGTGAGAAAATCGCACAATGCTGATTCTATATATCCGTATTTTCACCTAAATTTCAAGGCAATTTTTTTTTTGTAAATTATTTTTAGATTGCTGCTGTTACACAAAAACTTTTGAAGAACACACTCTGAAAAATCTGGGTACATTAGGAAGGTTTTTACAAGTTTTCCTGAGAACGACCTACCATTCAACAAACTGGAGGAAAAAGTATAAGTTTAAGGACGTTTAAAGATTCATTTTGTACGAAATGATCTGAAACATCAGAAACCTGCAAAACTGATGACATTTGAAACATATTTGAAGTCGATGTTGCTACTAGCACATATTCACAAATAAAAATGCAGAAAATGTATGTGTTTCGCTACATTTAATTTCATCTTCATTCTGTCAAATTGATTTATAATTGAATTCTCAGAC